>JAUPFR010000004.1:6295629-6895629 GCA_036925125.1 Oreortyx pictus | reverse complement strand
AGGTCTCCTCTGAGCCTCCTTTTCTCCAGACTAAACAATCCCAGCTTCCTCAGCCGCTCCTCGTAAGACTTGTGCTCCAGACCCCTCACCAGTTCTGTTGCCCTTCTCTGAACATGCTCCAGGGCCTCGATGTCTCTCTTGTAGTGAGGGGCCCAAAACTGAACACAGTACTCGAGGTGCGGCTGCATCAGTGCTGAGTACAGGGGGATGATCACCTGCCTGCTCCTGCTGGCCACACTATTCCTAATACAGGCCAGGATGCCATTGGCCTTCTTGGCCACCTGGGCACACTGCCGGCTCATGTTGAGCCGAGCATCAACCAACACCCCCAGGTCCTTTTCCTCTATACACTCCTCAAGCCATTCTGCCCCAAGCCTATAGCATTGCATGGGGTTATTGTGGCCAAAGCGTAGGACCCAGCACTTGGCCTTATTGAACCTCATCCCATTGACCTCAGCCCAGCTGCTCAGCTTATCCAGACCCCGCTGAAGGGCCTCCCCACCCTCAGGCAGATCAACACATTCTCCCAGCTTGGTGTCATCTGCAAACTTACTGAGGGTACACTCAATCCCCTCATCCAGGTCACCAATAAAGATATTAAACAAGATGGGCCCCAATACCGACCCCTGGGGGACACCACTCATAACGGGACACCAGCTGGACTTCACTCCATTAACCACTACCCACTGTGCACGGCCCTCGAGCCAATTCTCAACCCAAAGAAGAGTGAACCTGTCCACACCACGGGCTGCCAGTTTCCCCAGGAGAATACTGTGGGAGACCGTGTCAAAGGCTTTGCTGAAGTCCAGGTAGACTACATCAACAGCCTTTCCCTCATCTACCAGTCTGGTCACCCAGCCATAGAAGGAGATGAGGTTGGACAAGCACGACCTGCCCTTTGTGAACCCGTGCTGGCTGGGTCTGATCCCCTGATTGCCATGCATGTGCCGTGTGATCTCCCTCAAGATCAACTGCTCCATAACTTTCCCTGATACTGAGGTCAGGCTGACAGGCCTGTAGTTCCCCGGATCTTCCTTACGACCTTTCTTGTAGATGGGACTTCAGGAAGGCTGTACCATATCTGATAAGACGATTACTATCAGCACATTCTCATTCTAGTAGGGTCTCAGGACACTGAAACAAGGAAAGTACAAAACATTTAAAGGGACTTTACATCCCTTGGAAGCATGCTAAAGGGACTGGCTGTGCAAGCAGTGTTCTCTGTCCTCCCAGCTGGCAATCCTAGGTGAGTGACACAAGCAGGCTGGTATCAAGAGACAAGGAGAACGCTGAGGGACTTACCACATTTTTTGGCTCGCTCTTCCCCGATAACTGCTCACCACAGAAAAATCCTTTCCAGAGAGGTTATCTAGGCAGCAAATGGGAGCCTCAGTGACTCCGAGCACTAATTGGAATCCCCAATTAGTATGACTCTTTGCTTATTTTTGGTGGCATTAGTTTTAATATGAATCATTAGTTGGCCCTGCTCAATGGGCACAGTTTCTATGACACAGCGAATACAGAGGATGTGCATGAAGGGCGAACCATCTTGAAAGATGGATGCTAGGAAAAACCCATGCTTCTACATTTCTTTTATTGGAAAATGCTCTCTCATATTGGACAGGCATGTTAACTACTGCTAGTGGTGCCAGGGAGGCCGCCTCTTACAGGGTGAAGGAGTGTGCTGGGCGCTGGTAGCTCTCCTCTTTGTGGGGCATAGACCCTGCTCAAAGGGACCGGCCGCCACGGGATCCACTTCCTCGACAGGCTACTCCCACTCCCTGGGGCTAAGTGAGCAGGGGAGCTCGGCGGCACTCCCACCAAGGGCCCCAACGGATGTTTTGAGGAGCACCTCCATGTCAGGACCCGCAGAACTGCCTCAGGGCATGGTGTTGGGTGCAACACTTCCCTGTGGGGAAGCAGTGGAACTGGACGGGGCAGCAGGGTCGTCCTTGTACTGCTGGGCCACGCTGGGCTCTTCACGGCCATCCTCCTGCTGCTGGGCGTCGCTGGGCTCTGGGACGCCCAACAGCCTCCGGGCCTCCTGCCCGCACTGGCTCACGATGACTTCGATGAGCCCTTCCATCAGTGGTGCAGTGATGGCCCCCAGGATGTTATGGGCGTGCCGCACCAGGGCGACCCTGTCCAGGCCCACCTGGCAGAGCAGTGCCAGAATTGTGCTCAGCAGCACGCTGCTCTGCCACCAGCGCAGCTCCTGGGTCTGGGAAAGCACCACCTCCAGCCAGGGCAGCACCGGCCACAGGAGGTCGCGTCTCTCCCTGAAGAGAGTCGCCCACTGCTCCGGCAGGAGGCCGCCCACTCTCACTGCTTCCGTGATGCCGCTGGGGTCGGTGGAGGTGCTGAAGCTGATGGGCTCTGGCAATGAGGGTGAGGTGCGCTCAACGAACTCATCTCCCCACACAGAGTCACGGATGGTCTCCATGACTGTCCTGCATAGCGGGCAGGTGTTTTTCAGCCTCGCCCACCGATGGATGCAGTCAATGCAGAATGTGTGGTTGCATGGAATCACACGCGCAACATCCCGTCGCGCATCGCCGCTGACAGGACATGTCCATGGCTCTTTCGCAGCCATGGTCTTCTAGCTGCAGCAGGTTCAGAAAACAGCAGATATCAAGTCATTCCTAACCAGAGCTGCAGCGGTGGGGTCATATTCTGCAAGAGTGGAAAACAGGTCACAATCACTCATTGTTACAGGGTCTGAAAGTCCTTAGCAGTCCCTCAGTGGGATGCTCTCCTAAGCCCATGACTGATTCGTCTCATGATCCCTGCTGGGACAAGGCCAGGCTCCCCGTGACTGCCCTGCGGGTAGCCCAGGTGTCCCCGCACCACTCACCTCCGCTGCTGCGGGTGCGCTCTGTAGCGCCCCGGTTGCCTGCACTAGGCAGGGCCGGGGAAACGAGCAATGCTCTGGGCTCGGGCACTGAGATGCTGCAAGCAGCCCCAGGCACGACCCAGCACAGCACAGCCAAACACTTGCTCGACCACCAAGCCTCGCAGAACCGCTCAGCAGGGTCCAGGAACGAGCCAGAATGAGCCGGGTTCCTCCAGCGCCTCAGGAGGAGCAGTGAGGGTTAAGAAGTCACAATCCGTCACCCGCTGATGTCACAGTTTTCAGCTGAGTGATGTCATCAACTCAGATGAGTTCTAAAAGTCCTCTAAGACCATCAAGTTTTGACTTTACCCTAGAATTGCCGAATCTACCACTATACCATGTTCCCAAGGATCGCACCTACCTTTCATTTAGGTTCCTACAGGAATGGGGATTCGTTACTTTTTGGCAACCCTTTCCATTGCTTCATAAGCATACTAGTAAACATATTTTTCCTAGCATCCAACGCTAACTCCTCCTAGTTCGTCTTGACACCATTCCATTTTGTCCTGTCATTTGTCTCTTGGGAGAGTAGGCCAATGGATGAGGGGATTGAATGTGCCCTCAGGAAGTTGACACCAAGTTGGGAGGTGGTGTCAATCTGCCTGAGTTGCAGAGGTGGAAGCATCTAATGTCAGCACAGGCAGCAGAGGACGAGAAGAAATGAAGAAGACAGGAGAATGGCTGTCATAGTTTGGCTTAGGAAACAGGTGGATTGCTACTAAGTCTTATTTCAAAAAAAAAAAAAAAAAAAAGAACAAGGATTTCTAATGAATAAATAAATTGGAGAACTCCTTTTTGAAACATTAAAAAACAATGACAACAAAATCTCTTAGTAGCTGCAAATCTTTCGTGATATGTCCGTGCAGTGGTATTGCCAGGCCACAGCCTGAACCAGTAAATGAGCACCTGAGTGACCAGAGTGGGAGAGCCCAGATGCACCCATTCTCCATCTCTCTGTTCTCTTGGTGCTGCTTCTGACTGTGCTTCCTGGAGCGTGTATGCACTCAGAGCCTGCATGGGTTGCACCCCCTTTCCCTTTCCAGAGCACCAGAATCGGAAACAGACAGGGCTGCATTCCTGAGCTCAGCCTTTTTTCCACACGGCTCAGTTTGGAGGGAGTCGTGTTCAGACCAAAGGATGTATCTCCCAGATTGAAGGATGTCTCGCTTGGACTGGAGAGGGGGACAGTCTTGTTGAGACCGAGGGCTGTCCAGCTGGGATTGAAAGGAGTCTCTCTCATATCTCAGACCAAGTGTGTCTCGCTCGGGCTGGAAGACATCTCACTCAGACTGGAGGCTGTCCAGTTCAGATTGGAGACTGTCTAAATTGGACTGAAGGGTGTCCTGCTCGTACATGAGTGTGTCCAGGTTGGACTGGAGAGTGTCTAGGTTGGATTGGAGGGAGTCTCGCTCTGAAGGTATCTTGTTCAGTTTGGAGCGTGTCTTGTTCAGACAGGAGATTCTCTCTCTCAGATTGGAGGCTTTCCTTCTCATTTTGGAAACTCTCTCGCTGAGTCTGGAGATTGGTGTTTCTTGGCTAGAAGACTCTCAGGATCTGGAGACTGTCTAGATCTGAAGGCTCTCCCTCTCAGCTCGGGGACTTTCTCGCTGTGAAGGACAGAAACCGTTCTCCTTTCATTTGTCTCAAAGCTTGCTTCGTTACAGCCTTTTCTGGTGATAAGACTCTGACTGATAACTGCTGATTATCTAGATGGGTGTCATGGTGCCTCAGTGTCTCTGCTTATGGTTGTAAAGATAAGCAGAAATAGGGGCAAGTAGTCTTTTTTGTTGGGTATGGCTTGGAGAAGCTGACCACCACAGAAAGACAGCAATGCTCCTGCATGGCAGTGAAGGCGCCATACCCTACTGGCATATCTGCTGAGCCAGACGTGAACACAAACAGAGAGAAAAGAAAAAAAACTGAGAAAAGGGGGATAAAAGGCCTTCACTGAACCAAGGATTTTGGAGAACCTTCATAGAAGAAGTTCTGGAGAATTCCCGAAGAAGAATTCCCCGAGGGGAAAACCTCTGTGGAAGAATCCCCCCTGGGGCATGCTTGCTGCAATGCTTCCCTGCTCTCTCCCATCACCTGCAGTGACCAGAGAGTTCCTGAGATCAACGGACCTACTCCAGACTTCGCTGGACTCTACAGTGGTGATGCTGTCTCCCTCTCTTGCTTTCTGCCAAGTCTCCTTGCTTTTTCCATCTCTTTTCTACTGCCCACCTTCCCTTCCCCATATCCTTAAGCAACTAGTGTTTGTAATAAACTGGTTGGGCTAACATTTGACCCGCTGTGTCTTAATCTCACACCGGGTATACATATAATCAAGGAACCTCGTCTCCCTCCTTTACTTTAGAGCGTGACACTCGCTGTTTGTACTCTCTTGGAACTCTCAGCTCAGAGACTCTCTGGCTCTCATTTAGAGGCTCTGTGCTTCTCTGGGATAGTACTGAATGAGGTCCGATAAGCATAAGGCAAATAATTTGAGCCTCCTCAGATCCGTCTGTGTCACAACTTCCCTGTCTCAAATATCTGCTTAGGTCCTCAGGTTCTTGCAGGTGTTCAGAAGAGAAGTTCAATGAGACCGGTGACGCCCATTGATCTAAAGTCTCTCCCAGGTCCCTCCAAACTGCCACTCAGTGTCCTCTGGCTTTGGGGAACACTCCCTCAAAATTTTACAAATACAGATATTGAGTAAAGTGATGAGGAGTACATTCAGGGAGAGGGAATGTAAAGATGTAAAGCAACACAATGTCCTCTGGGGTACGGAGTTCTTCTCTTCTGAGACAGGTACACCCGGAACTATCGATGATCCACGGAACTGCAGCATTAACTCTTTAAATCCCAAAGTACTACATGATGTTATGATGTGGAATATCAGTAACAAAAATGACGAAACCATGACAGCAGCTCACACCCCACACAGGGCCCAGGAGAAGGGTGTAACAGTGGCACTTCCACACCGGTTGATGAGGGCACTGGTTCTCCTATGGCACAGCGCACGGAGGGGGCGTGCGTGAAGAGCAAAACAAATCGCAAGGTGGACGCTGTGAACCATGCGTGATTCTACACTTCTTTTATTGGAAAACGCTAACTCAAAAGGGACAGGCGTGTTCATTACGGCTCGGGGCGTCGGGGAGGCCGCCTCTTGCGGGGCGCAGGAGCGCGCTGGGCGCTGGCGGCCCTCCTCTTCGTGGGGCGCCGGGGCCCACCGGCCGAGCGCTTCCCGCCCCGGCCGCGAGCGGAGGGGCCGCGGCTGCGTCCCTGCTCGGAGGGACCGGCCGCCTCGGGACCCGGCTCGTCGCCGGGCCGCTCCCGCTGCCCGGGGCTGGGTGCGGCGGGGAGCTCGGCGGCACCCCCGCCCAGGGCCCCGCCGGACGTGCCGGGGAGCTCCTCCGCTTCGGGACCCGAGGAGCTCCCGTAGGGCGCGGCGCTGGGGGCGACGGTCCCCTGCGGGGAGGCGGCGGGACCGGACGGGGCCGCGGGGCCGTCCTCATAGCGCTGCTGGGCCACGCCGGGCTCTTCGCGGCCGTCGTCGTGCTGCTGGGCGTTGTTGGGCTCTGGGAGGCCCAGCAGCCTCCGGGCCTCCTGCCCGCACTGCCTCACGGTGACTTCGATGAGCCAGTCCATCAGCGGCGCGGTGACGGCTCCCAGGATGTTATGGGTGCGCTGCACCAGGGCGGCCCTGTCCAGGCCCACCTGGCACAGCACTACCTGGATCGTGCTCACCGTCATCATGATCTGCCAGGGGCGAATCCCCTGGACGAGGGAGAGTATCTCCTCCAGCAAGGGCAGCACCGGAAAGAGGAGGTCGCGTCTCTCCCTGAAGAGTGCTGCCCACTGCTCCGGCAGGAGGCCGCCCACTCTCTCTGCTTCCACGCGGCTGTGTTCAGCAGCTGCCGCGGTGCCGCTGGGGCCGGTGGTGGTGCCGAAGCTGATGGGCACTGGCAGTGCGGGTGGGCACACCATGCATTCCAGGTACATGCTTCCCCGCACGGAGACCTGGATGGTGTTCATGGCCGTCCTGCACAGCGGGCAGGTGTCTTTCATCCTCGCCCACCGCTGGATGCAGCCAGCACAGAACGTGTGGTTGCAAGGAATCACACTTGCAACGTCCCGTCGCACGTCGCCGCAGACGGGACATGTCCATGGCTCTTTCGCAGCCATGGTCTTCTAGCTGCAGCGGGCTGGGAGAACTGCAGATGACAAGCTGTTCTTCACCAGAGCTGCGGCGGCGGTGTCACACTGCAACAGAGGAAGAGGGTCACGGTCACTCTCTGTCCCAGCGTCTGAACGTCCTCAGCTGTCCCTTCCTCAGCGGGAAGCCTTCCCAAGCCCCGGACTGGTTTATCTCGTGCACCCTACCCTAACCCACGGCTGCCCTGCGGGTAGCCCAGGTGTCCCCGCACCACTCACCTCCGCTGCTGCGGGTGCGCTCTGTAGCGCCCCGGTTGCCTGCACTAGGCAGGGCCGGGGAAACGAGCAATGCTCTGGGCTCGGGCACTGAGATGCTGCAAGCAGCCCCAGGCACGACCCAGCACAGCACAGCCAAACACTTGCTCGACCACCAAGCCTCGCAAAACCGCTCAGCAGGGTCCAGGAACGAGCCAGAATGAGCCGGGTTCCGCCAGCGCCCCGGGAGAGGAGCAGCGAGGGCTAAGCAGTCACAATCCGTCACCCGCTGATGTCACAGTCTACTGCTGAGGGATGTCATCGACATTACTCATGTCCATTTTTATGGACGTGTCCCTCCATAAACATCCAGTGTAACGGGAAACTTATGTACAACAGCTATCCCATAGGTGTTGGCTCTCTCCCAAGTGTATCTTCCCAAGCTGTGCAGTTTTATGGCAAATCCAAGTGACTTTAACTCATGGCACTGGTGATTTTAGTTGAAACTGCAAACTTTTAACCAAGTTGAATCTCATACTACTTTATGAACATTCAGGTTTAGGGCCATATTCTTCACTGTTTAGGAGAGACAAAGTGGATTTTCTTGCATCTGTTCTGGAAAACTTTAGGCCTTTAGAGCCCTCTTAAATTTTTGCTTGTGTAGGAAAATGTGCACATGAAACATTCATGATGAAAATTTTACCTGGTTCAATCACCCACGCTTTTAAGAATTCGAATTCATCTACTGTAAGATACGAACAAGGTGATCTATTTGGAACTGTGCAGAAATTAAACGAAAAAGGGTTGTTATACGTCTCTCTCCTTGAAACTCGCGGTACTGATTTACTGGAAGAATTCTAAGGTAAAAAGCCCAGAGTGCGAAAAATAAACCAAAAGATTTTTCACATGCATCGAAGCACATAGAGATTAAGAGAACGTGAACTTCCAGTGATTGCATCTTGTCTACTGGATACCTGAATCTTTGAGTCTTGACTTTGCATCAAGTATCACCCAAACAACCTATTTTCCTCTTTTAGAAGTAAGAAAGCAATGCTCGTTTTTATGCGTAGACAGAGCTTTGATCACCAGTATCTTACGTACGGAATTTGAAACTCTTCAAGGTACTTCCAAGGGAAATTCCTTTGTCTTTTACAGTTCTTTAATTGAAATGCATATTATATATCTTAGAAATATACAGATAAAAATACGTACACATACATGTCAGTGCTTTGGCTCTCAAGTCACTGGCATAGAATATTAACCCCTTTAAAAACTATGACTGAAACATTGTAAGAAGCAACAATATACAAGGTAGTTTCTGTTAAAATCTTGCAAACTGCAGCTGGTAGGCCAGGCCACCGTAGACATGGAGATATAAGAAGAAATTCTGAAAAAAAATAATTCCCACTCTGTAAAAATATCTACAATTGTTGCACAGGAAATGTAGGTTAAAAGGAACATTTCGTCCGGAAAATAAAACAAAACAAAACAAAGAAAAAAAACAACAACAGAAGCCCTCACTTTAGAATAAATGAAGAACAGTATTAAACATGATGCATTACTCAACTTATTACTGATGTACAAGCTATACATCTGATGAAATTTCTTATTTCCCATCGGAACAGTTTTGCTTCATGTCATGCCAATCTGAAGTGTTTCAAGCTGAAAATTTCCCTCCTCAATGTTAGTATTCATCTTACGCACACAAATAAACATATTTGGAGGAGACGTGGGTGCACTGTACCTAAGTGCGTTAGCAAGTTGTCGTGCAATACAATAAAGCTGGTGCTGAAGCTCAGGTGACCACCACATGTGTGCTGCAAAGTCGTAGCTCACACTAGCTCTAGCTGTCCCTGTGGACCCAATACCCATCAGTGGCTGGTACAAATGATCCAGTGTCCTCCCGCATGAATACATGTTGACCGTTCTGAGGTCATCTCCTCAATTACTAATTAAAGCACAGAAAAGAGATATGCTACAAACTTTGCTCCTGATAAAACCTAAAATGTTAAAAGTTACATATTTGTTAGTTGATATCCCCTTCTGTGGGTTCGTCATCTTTTGCTGTATGTTTTTTGGAGGAGTTCTGGAATAGTACTTCCAATCATTTAAATATGAGTTCAGTGCAGGAGGAAGTGTAAAAGTATCCAAATTGAGGGCTTTGTTTGTTTGCTGTAATCGGTTAAGTATTGAAACAGATGAAACAGCAATTCCTATATTCACATTTTCAAGCCTGCTTAAAATAAAAGTATAGAAAAATAACACTTCGTTATTATGTTTGAGCAGATAATTCTGCTTCCCTTCCTCCCATGCTTTCCCTCCAGCCCCCTGAATCTAATACTGCTAGGCAGTGTATAAAGCAAATTTTAACATAACATGTTGCATTAAAAACTGCTTCAGTTCATGCTATGTCACTATTTTGTCAATTGGATTACAATAAAGTCTGCACTGAGATAGCAGGTGATAATGATAAATTAATGACAGATTACCGAAAGCAGAGATTACTAGTCTGCTTCTTCTGTTGGATAGAAGGAACCCTTCATTTTTTTCTTTACTAGGAGAAGAGTTCTGTTTGGAAGTTGATGTTTCCAGAATACGTTCACATTGTACTCACTTGCTGATATTAATGGAATCCTTTCAACCACTTGATTATTAAAGTTATATTACCATTTTTTATGAAATTGAAAAGAGGGACCTCTGAAGGCCATCTGGTCCATCACCCCGGCAATGAACAGGGATCCGTAGCTACATCAGGTTACCCAGGGCCTAGTCCAGCCTCAACTTGAAAGTCTCCAGGGACGGGGCAATCCACCGGCAAAATGGACAACCTGCAACAGTGCTCCATCCACCACCCTCACTGTAAAAGAGTTTTTCTCTACAGTAACCCAAATCTACCCTCTTTGAGCTTGAAACAATATCCCCTTGTTCTATCACCACAAACCCTGCAGAAGTGTCTGTCCCCTTCTTTCCTGTAGCTCCCCTTCAGATACTGAGAGGCCGCTATCAGGTCACCCTGCAGCATTCTCTTCTCCAGGCTGAACAGCCCCAGCTCTCTCAGTCTGTTCTCATAGGGCAGGTGTTCCACTTCATGGATCACCTTTGTGGCCCTACTCTGGATTTGCTCCAAAAGGTCTACGTCTCTCCTGTACTGAGGAACCCACATCTGGATGCAGTACTCCTGGTAAGGATCCCCTCCCTCGACCTGCTGGCCACTTCTTTTTATGCAGCCCAGGATACGGCTGGCTTTCTGGGCTTCAAGGGTGCACTGCTGGCTCTTGTCTACCTTCCCATCCACCACCGCCCTCAGGTCTTTTTTGCAAGGCTGTGCAAAATCCTTTCATTCCCCAGCTTGAATTGATAGTCAGGGTTGCCTTGACCCAGGTGCGAGACGTTGCACTTCGATTTGCTGAACCTTGTGATATTCACCTGAGACCTCTGCTCAAGCCTATTTAGGGTCTCCCTGGATGGCATCCCATCCCTTTGGTGTGACAACTGCACCCCACAGCTTGGCATCGTCAGCAAAGTCGCTGAGGGTGCTCTTGATCCCACTGTCAGCATCACTGATGAAGAGAACAAAAAGTACTCTGGGGGACATTGCTTGTCACTGATCTCCATCCAGACACTGAGCCACTAACCGGTGGCTGTCAGGGCGATAGGACGAAATATAAAAAAAGTGCGACGAGGGACAAAAACAAGGAGTGTGGAAACTGCAGATAACCTGTGCACAGATAGGTTATTTCAAAGGCAAAACCACAAAACTCAAGGCAGCCGGTATCCCATCGGACTGAGGAAAAATAATTTTTCTGGGGTCACGTGTCAGAGACTTCAGGAAGGCTCTACCACGTCTGCTAAGACGACGACTACCAGCTCACTGTCATTCCAGAAGGGTCTCAGGACACTGAAACAAGGAAAGTACAAAACATTTAAAGGGACTTTACATCCCTTGGAAGCATGCTAAAGGGACTGGCTGTGCAAGCAGCGTTCTCTGTCCTCCCAACTGGCAACCCATAGTGAGTGACACAAGCAGGCTGCTATCAAGAGACAAGGAGAAGGCTGAGGGACTTCGCACACTTTTTGCCTCGCTCTTCCCTGATAACTGCTCACCCCAGAAAAATCCTCTCCAGAGGGGTTCTCTGGGCAGCAAATGGGGGCCTCAGAGTCTCCGAGCACTAACTGGAATCCCCAATTAGTACGACTCTTTGCTTTTTTTTGGTGGCATTAGTTTTAATATGAATCATCAGTTGGCCCTGCTCAATGGGCACGGGTTCTACGGCACAGCGCGCGTAAGAGGTGCTCGTGAAGGGCGAACCGTCTCGAAAAATGGACGCTAGGAACAATGCGTGATTCTACACTTCTTTTATTGGAAAACGCTAACTCAAAAGGGACAGGCGTGTTCATTACGGCTCGGGGCGTCGGGGAGGCCGCCTCTTGCGGGGCGCAGGAGCGCGCTGGGCGCTGGCGGCCCTCCTCTTCGTGGGGCGCCGGGGCCCACCGGCCGAGCGCTTCCCGCCCCGGCCGCGAGCGGAGGGGCCGCGGCTGCGTCCCTGCTCGGAGGGACCGGCCGCCTCGGGACCCGGCTCGTCGCCGGGCCGCTCCCGCTGCCCGGGGCTGGGTGCGGCGGGGAGCTCGGCGGCACCCCCGCCCAGGGCCCCGCCGGACGTGCCGGGGAGCTCCTCCGCTTCGGGACCCGAGGAGCTCCCGTAGGGCGCGGCGCTGGGGGCGACGGTCCCCTGCGGGGAGGCGGCGGGACCGGACGGGGCCGCGGGGCCGTCCTCATAGCGCTGCTGGGCCACGCCGGGCTCTTCGCGGCCGTCGTCGTGCTGCTGGGCGTTGTTGGGCTCTGGGAGGCCCAGCAGCCTCCGGGCCTCCTGCCCGCACTGCCTCACGGTGACTTCGATGAGCCAGTCCATCAGCGGCGCGGTGACGGCTCCCAGGATGTTATGGGTGCGCTGCACCAGGGCGGCCCTGTCCAGGCCCACCTGGCACAGCACTACCTGGATCGTGCTCACCGTCATCATGATCTGCCAGGGGCGAATCCCCTGGACGAGGGAGAGTATCTCCTCCAGCAAGGGCAGCACCGGAAAGAGGAGGTCGCGTCTCTCCCTGAAGAGTGCTGCCCACTGCTCCGGCAGGAGGCCGCCCACTCTCTCTGCTTCCACGCGGCTGTGTTCAGCAGCTGCCGCGGTGCCGCTGGGGCCGGTGGTGGTGCCGAAGCTGATGGGCACTGGCAGTGCGGGTGGGCACACCATGCATTCCAGGTACATGCTTCCCCGCACGGAGACCTGGATGGTGTTCATGGCCGTCCTGCACAGCGGGCAGGTGTCTTTCATCCTCGCCCACCGCTGGATGCAGCCAGCACAGAACGTGTGGTTGCAAGGAATCACACTTGCAACGTCCCGTCGCACGTCGCCGCAGACGGGACATGTCCATGGCTCTTTCGCAGCCATGGTCTTCTAGCTGCAGCGGGCTGGGAGAACTGCAGATGACAAGCTGTTCTTCACCAGAGCTGCGGCGGCGGTGTCACACTGAAACAGAGGAAGAGGGTCACGGTCACTCTCTGTCCCAGCGTCTGAACGTCCTCAGCTGTCCCTTCCTCAGCGGGAAGCCTTCCCAAGCCCCGGACTGGTTTATCTCGTGCACCCTACCCTAACCCACGGCTGCCCTGCGGGTAGCCCAGGTGTCCCCGCACCACTCACCTCCGCTGCTGCGGGTGCGCTCTGTAGCGCCCCGGTTGCCTGCACTAGGCAGGGCCGGGGAAACGAGCAATGCTCTGGGCTCGGGCACTGAGATGCTGCAAGCAGCCCCAGGCACGACCCAGCACAGCACAGCCAAACACTTGCTCGACCACCAAGCCTCGCAAAACCGCTCAGCAGGGTCCAGGAACGAGCCAGAATGAGCCGGGTTCCGCCAGCGCCCCGGGAGAGGAGCAGCGAGGGCTAAGCAGTCACAATCCGTCACCCGCTGATGTCACAGTTTTCAGCTGAGGGATGTCATCAACTCAGCTGAGTTCTAAATGTCCTCTAAGACCATCAAGTTTTGACTTTACCCTAGAATTGCCGAATCTACCACTATACCATGTTCCCAAGGATCGCACCTACCTTTCCTTTAGATTCCTACAGGAATGGGGATTCGTTACTTTTTGGCAACCCTGCTGGATTGCTGGGCTGAGGTGTAAGGGATGAGCTTCAACGAGACCAAGTGCTGGGTCATGCAGTTTGGCCAGAATAACTCCATGCAGCGCTATAGACTTGGGGATGAGTGACTGGATGTCTGTGAAGGGGAAAGTATCCTGGGGGTGTTGGTTGATGCTCGGCTGAGCATGAACCAACAGTATGCCCAGGTGGCCAAGAGGGCCAGCAGTAGTGTGGCCTCCATTAGAAATAGTCACGCCAGCAGTGACAGGGAGGTGATCACCTCCCTGTACTCAGCAGTGGTGAGGCCACACCTCGAGTATTGCATTCAGTTTTGGGCCCCTCACTACAAGAAGGACATTGAGGCCTTGGAACGTGTCCAGAGAAGTGCAACGAAACTGGTGAAGGGCCCTCTTGCAGGACTGAGGAGTGTGCTGGGTGCTGGTGGCCCTCGTCTTCCTGTGGTGCCAGGGCAACAGCGCTGGGGTCAACGGTCCCTGTTGGGAGGTGTCGGGACAGGATGGGGCCGCGGGGTCATCCTCAGAATTGGAAACGGACAGGGCTGCATTCCTGAGCTCAGCCTTTTTTCCTCACGGTTGCTTGGAGGGGTGAGTTCTGTCCTGTTTTTTGGGTGCCTTGCTCTATAGCACCTCTGTCTCAAGTAGAAGCATTGTCATTGCCTTTATTTGTTATACATTTTCTGGAAATTTACCGTTCAATGTTTCTGTCTCTGTCTATGCCCTCAATGTAGGATTCTATCATTAGAATTATTCATTTGAATTCAGATGTATAATAAGTGGAATCTTACATTCTGATTTCAAATTGTGTATCAGAATGAAGTAATATAGTGTTGATTTATGTCATTTTTTTAATTATTATTTGAAAACGATTCTGTGAAAGTATTTCTTGTGTTTTTTACTTTCACGTAATTTTTCTCCCTCATGAATATATTCTCATTTTTTTTCTCTTCATCCAGACTGTTCTCCTGGTTCTGCATGATAAGGCGGGTATCAACCTTACAGTGTCTTCACAACACAGAAGATCACATAATCACCAAATCACAAAATTACAGTGATTGAAAGGACCTCTGGAGATCACCTAGTCCAATCCCCCAGCTAAAGCATGTTCTCTACAATAGGTTACACTGGGCCGGAGTAGAGGGGGAGGATCACGTCTCCCATCCTGCAGGCCACACTCTTTTTAGCACACCCCAGGATGCCACTGGCCTTGGCCACCAGGGCACACTGCTGGTTCATGGCCGACCCGTTGTCCACCAGGACACTCAGGTCCTTCTCCACAGAGCTCCTCTCCAGCAGGTCAGCCACTAACCTGTACAGATGCACACAGGTACTCCTCCTCAGGTGTAGGGCTCTGCACGTGCCATTGTCATCACAAGCTTCCTCTCCACCTAACTTTCAATCAGTACAGGTCTCGCTGAATGGCAGCACAGTCTTCATGCGAGTCAGCCGCTCATTTCAGATCCTCCCAGAGACAGTCAAAGCAGATGGTGGGATTCCCGACTCCTCATAAAACTGAGAGGATTGCCATTTATCCTTTCACCCTTTGATAGTCTCTTTATAGAACATTAAAACAGAAGGAATTATCGGTAACTGTGTGGGAAAGGTCTGTATGCTAAGTCATTTTATACAAATACAACACGTGCACACTGCTTCCTTTGTTTTTAATGTCAGAATGATCCTAGGACTTTAAAGCACATCTGAAGTGCTTTCCAAACTCCACAAGCTGCATTATTTCTGGATGGGAAATTCAGGACAGAAATGATTTTGCTTCAAAGCTATCATGACTACTGCATATCTGAATGAAACCCACAAATGCAAGAGCTGCAAAATCAGGTTACCAGGCATAGACTTACGTAACTTTGACAGTTGACAGTCACCTTGCTATTCACAGAGCTACTGGTCCACAGGACATACCTAGTAGTCTACCTCCTCCAGCAAGCATTCTGCACACTGGATCTGGTCAAAATTTCCAAGGTCGTTCAAGACTCACTGATGTGAAACATCAAATAGATCTGATCTATTTCGTCGTATGGGATTTTTGTTTTTCAGACATATATGTTTTGATAGGTGAAGAGGAGTGGTAAAGGGCATAGTCTGTTTTGTCTTCAGAACAGGAGGGAAAATGCCAGAGAGGGGAGAGAGACAAACGAATATCTTGTCTAAGCTGAGAGAACAAATAAATCAGTATGAGGAAGTGTCTTTGGACTAGCCAGCAAGTGTGGCTTTGCAGCAGCCTGGTGCGTTGCCATCTGGGACAGTTCAAACAAGCTGTAAATCCCAGGCCCTCCAGGTTGTGGGAAGCTGGCTTGGAGAATTACTTGTTTTGTTTCCTGGGAGGTAAAGTAGAGGCTGCCTAGCAGGCACAATAAGCATTCCCTGCTGGCTGATCAACATCAGACAGAAGGATTTTCTTAACCTCTAGCCAAAGATAAAGCCAAAATGACCAAACTGTTCCGAAGAGAGAATTTGCTGAAGTAAATGAGAGGACTAACAGAAGAGTTTCATGCTAGCAACAGAGGATAAAAGCTACAAGCCAAGGACAAAGGTTTTTAATGTGATTTGTGCTGGGATACGTTGGACACTGGCAGTCCTCACAGTCAGGTTTTTAAAGGAATGTAGGTTTTTATGCCAAAGTGAAATGGGCACACTGGGTTGCTTCACATATGTTTCACAGTACTTAAATATATCTAACATCTATTTCAGCAGGGCAAATCTATGAACAAGTTGGGCTCAAAGACAAACTGAATGAGTAATCTTTGGGTAGTGTGAAAGACTGATTTCAAATGTAGCAACAGTACTAGCAACAATGTGTAGCAACAAATAAAAGGGAGAATCTGAGCAGATGGTGTTTTTTCTGGGAGTCTGTTTTCTGACTTGGGTCCACTGTATACTTCTCTTGCACTGACAGCACCTCATTTGAAGAAGTGACTTAACTAGAAGGACCACGGGAGTGACACTGAATGAAGCAGCAATGTAACCTGCGAGAGCTCCCACGGCCATTTTAGGACTGAAATTTTTCTGAGTGAGCAGCTTATGCTGTACACTTGGAAATACAGAAACAAAATTAATTTGAAAATAAACATCCCTACCTTACCTAGTCTGTTTTCCAGGAAGATGTAGAGTACAACACATTGCCGACCAAGCACTGAAGGCTTTGTGTTGCATCTTTGTTACTGACTTTCTGATGAAAACAGTTAGTGGAAATGAATTAAAAGTTCTGTGCGTGGTTCTGACATAGGCAGTTTGAGAGGTGAGCAGCATAAACTGGTGTTAGTATAGTAATGGACATCGTCAGCTACAGAGCTGGGGCAGACCTGCAGCCTTATTAGAAAAAGCAATGTATAATCAGACCCTAGTGCTGACCAATTTACTGAGTTGGCACTGACTCCTTTCTGATTGTTATCTTGCACTGGCAGTAGGATGTTTGTCACCGTCTGTAGCAGTTTAGATACATTTCTGTGCTCTTCTATAAAACTGATCTCAGAAATCATTGGATGCACAAAGTACCTATTGTGCCTATCACGACTGGATTCCTTCCCTCCAGGAGGCAGAAGGAATATGTGGACATGCATTTCCTCTGGCAGGGCTTTTGGAATACAGAAATACACACACACACACACACACACAAAAGTCTAAAGGAGTGCACCAAATGTGTAAACTCCCTCCAGGGTTTGTCCTCCTGCTCAGAAGTGGCCTTGGGAACAGCGGTGGCACTGAGGGCTCCTCCAGCAGCAGGTGTCTGGTTGTTGGCAGTGCAAGCACCCTTGACGTTGAGGGTGTCATTTGGTGCTCTCCTTTAGTTGTGAGCTGAACCAACCGCCCTGCAGGACTGGCTTCAGCCACATTTAGCAGTGGCTGCTTCCTCACATCAAAACAAACATTCTGTTTTGGGAACAAGCAGGTGAGAGCTGAGGAAATTGAGTTAGGAAAGCAGGTAACAGAGCAGAAAGAGTGCATTGATTGAGTCAGCAGATCTGCAGTGAACTGGTGATGAGAGCCAGGCTACCTGCCGCTTGACTACTTGAGCTTCCAGCCCTCTCTGAGGGCTTGCAGGGCTCACAAACGAGCACGGGCTTCATGCAGGGGTGAGGAGGCAGGGTATCAGCACAGCTCCCACATGAGAGCCAGGCATCACAGAGCCTGACTCCAGCTGTGCTGTGCTGGGACCGACCTGGCACCATGGCCTGTGGCACGGCTGCTGATGTGACCCTGTGCAGGACTTGTCTTCCTGGAGCTGCTTCACAGCTCCACTTGGGCTGATTCCTGCAGCATTGCCTCTAGTGCCTTATCTAATGGATTTCCAAGCCTCAGCCCTGACAAGATGTTGAGAGCTTGCATTCAGCTCCTCGCTTCTGTAGCTGCTGTTTTCTCCTAATCTCTGAGGTTCAGTCAAAGTGATGCAGTTTATTACTTGAGAGTAGTTTAAAAACCTCCGCTTTCTCAAGCAAGAATCACTGCTATGTCCTGATATTTGGAAAAGAATTAAAATACGTAAATGTCTTTTTTACCCTGCTATAAGTATCCATGATGTTTATTACAGGCAAAACAAGAACACAGCAGAGACATAAAGACAAGAATTTATTATTGTAATTGAAACCATCATTTTGTTTACAGTAAATCTGAAATATTATCAGCCCAGATTGGTTTGTTGCAAAAGAGAAAATTAAATTGCAATAAAATAAAGATTATTGCATACAAATCTTAATTGCAGAACAAAACAGTATGTTCTCCTCACCTATCTGATTTTCAGACTCACCGTGGGAGCTATTTTTGCATATTCTTTGCTGTAACTTTATGCCTGGCCCTTTCCTCATCAGGCTATGAGCCCTACTTACATCCAAATTCACTAAATATGATGAGTTGTAGCTGTGCTAAACATACACCTTTGTTTCCTTTTCCACCCCAGAGAGGTTTCATCCAGCTTTAGGTCCACATGCCTCACTGATGTGGGATGAGCTGTGTGTGGCCATGGGGGCTGCAGTTGCTGCCTGCTCTGTCCTGCTCCTGTCAGCAGTGTCTGTGCTGCGTTTTCTGGGCTACAGGGCTGCAGCAAACAACCCCCAGAGAAGGAGTATGTTATCAACACTAATGACAAGGTTTTCAGGCATAAACGTGCCTCTTAAGCACACAGGAAGGGTTTAACATCAGGGATTTTTTCACTGCAGGCTGCAAGGATTCTGTGGTAATGGGAGTGGTAAATATTTCCCCTTTCCATTAAGAACTTGGAAATATTTTTAGAGTGTGATCACTCGTGTCACAGAACTGTACTCTGTTTCTAAAGGAAAGAAATTTAGAGTCCTTAATCTCTGCTCGGACATTTTGTGTCATTAACTACTGTGGGTACTGAATGTGAAAGGCCCATATCTGCTGAGTTTTTGGTTTTGTTTCAATCAACAGCCTTCTAATAATGAGTATGCTTATAACTGAGCTACTTGCTGGAAGGAAGTCATTTCTCTGTTTATTGGCAATCTCCACTTCACTGCCCCTAATCTCAGACACGAGCCTTGCAGTGTCTCTTCATTAGCTTTGCCTGCTAACAGCTTCCCACTGACAGTGACCGGGACCAACAAGCCCTTTGTGCCATGTCTCTTGCCTCTTTCAATTGTTATTTCTCTTATAATGTGATTCTTTTGCATAATTTCCACTCTTATTTTACCACCAGTCTTCCCTATGCTATTGTCCTCCCAGTTTTCTTTGGGTCTGATGACAGCACGGAAGGCGTGGAGAAACTCCAGTAGGTTTTGGATCACGCTCCACCAGAAAAGGTTTTCCAGAAATGCTGAAGTGCTAGGTTCATAGCCAGTTTGCAAATTTCTAGTTACAAATAAAAGCTTATTAGTTTACCTTCCCAGAATTTTAAACTGTATAACCCCATGAAATTATTAAGCTAATTAAAGTGAGACATCAAATTTTTAAGCAGGCAATTGTTTTGCAGTGTTGTTAATGACGATACATTATCTGCTCCTAAGATGACACGAGACAATTTTCTGTGTTTATTTTGTGTCACTTTGCTGCATGAGATGAAGTGCTCCTTTGGGGTTTTTCTTAGGATGAGCGTCTTCTGCACTTATTAAAACAACATTCACACAAATAGTAGGAACTCTGTCAAAATACTGTATTATTACCTGGTTTTCTTACATAAACTAAGCTTTGTTTATTGCAGATTGCACGCAGGCTCTAAATTTTGACTCTGCTTTGAGCAGAATATTTCATGGAAAAATGTGACTGTGTGGGTTATAAGAAAGTTGCTCTGTGCCCTGATTTCAGAGTTTCAGGAATGCGCTCTGACCTGCTACTCTCCCCCTTTTTTTTCTCAGTTATATCTTGGTCTTCAAAAGCTAACTTTCTGCCCTTTCTGGCCTTTCTTGTAGATGGGAGTCACATCGGCAAGCCTCCAATCTTGTGGGACCTCTCCAGATGACCAGGAATGCTGATAGATGGCAGAAAGCGGCTTGGCAATCACCTCTGCCAGCTCCCTCAGCACCCTTGGGTGGATCCCATCTGGCCCCATGGACTTGTGGCAGTTCAGATGGAGGAGCAGGTCTCTGACTGTCTCTGCTGGGATCACAGGGGGTGTATGATGCGCTTCATCCCAGACTTCCAGGTCAAGGCGAAAAGTCTCCTGAGGATAACTGATCTGTCTATTAAAGACAGATGTGAAGAAGGCATTAAGAACCTCAGCCTTTCCCTCATCCTTCGTGGTTACATTTCCTGCCGCATCAAGTAAAGTAGGAAAATTCTCCTTAGTTCTTCTTTTACTGTTAATATATTTGTAAAGGGATTTTTTGCTCTCCTTTACTGTAGTAGCCAGTCTAAGTTCAAGCAGGGCTTTTGCATTTCTGACCTCCTGCCTGCAAATCTTGGCAAGTTCCCTGTAGTCTCCCCAAGTAGCCTGTCCCATCTTCCAGAGGACATAGACTCTCTTTTTCTCCCGGAGTCTCAACAAAAGATCCCGGTTCATCCACACTGGCCTTTTTCCCCTCCGGCTTGACTTACGGGACTCAGGGACAGCCTGCACCTGTGCCTTTAAGATTTCCGTCTTGAGGAGGACCCAGGCTTCCTGGACCCCTTTACCCCTCAGGAGTGAGTCCCAAGGGACCCTTGCAACAAGCATCCTGAACAGGTCAAAGTCTGCCCTCCGGAAGTCCAAGGTAGCAGTTTTGCTAGTCACCCTCTTGACATCACCAAGAATAGCAAACTCTACCATTTCATGGTCACTCTGGCCAAGACAATCCCCAACCTTCACATCTCCTACTAGTCCTTCTCTGTTCGTGAAGAGCAGGTCTAGCAGGGCACCTCCCCTGGTAGGTTCTTGCACCAGCTGTGTCAGGAAGCAATCTTCCACACACTCTAGAAATCTCATGGACTGCTTCCTCTGTGCAGTATTATATTTCCAGCACATATCAGGGAAGTTGAAGTCCCCCATGAGAACAAGTGCTGGCCATCGTGCACCATCTATTAGTTGCTTGTAGAACACCTCATCTATCTCTTCATCCTGACTAGGTGGTCTATAACAGACCCCCACCACGATGTCACTCCTACAGACCATCCCCCTGGTCCTTATCCACAGACACTCTACTTGGTCATTTCCAACCTCAAGCTCTTCAACATCAAGACGCTCTTTGATATGGAGAGCTATGCCACCACCCTTTCTTCCCTGTCTATGTCCCTTCTGAAGAGCTTGTAGCCATCAATCTCAGTACTCCAGTTGTGGGAGGGGTCCCACCATGTTTCTGTAATAGTGATGAGGTCGTAGTTAGCCTGCCTCACCAATGGCTTCAAGCTCCTCTTGTTTGTTGCCCATGCTGCGTGCATTGGTGTAGATGCACTTCAGCTGAGACATCTGCCTCACCCCTTGCTCCAGCACAGCCCCCCTGGGCTCTTTACTGGAGAGCCCTGTTATATCCCCTTCCCCCATCACAGCTAGTTTAAAGCTCTCTCAATGAGTCCAGCTAGCTCCTGAGCTAGAATTCATTTTCCCCTTTGAGACAGGTGCATTCTATCAGCAGATAACAGGCCAAGAGCCGAATACACTGCCCCATGGTCAAAAAACCCAAAGTGTCTGTCTCTACAGCAGCCTCTCAGCCAATTATTCATCACCTGTGTTTTCCTAGCACATTCCGTGTCCTTCACCGCCCCAGAAGGTATGGAAGCAAATACCACTTGTGCTCCCACCCCTTGAACTAATGCCCTAAACCCCTGAAATCTCTTTTCATAGTTCACAGGCTTCTTTGAGTTATTTCATCGCTGTCTGCCTGAACTATGAGCAACGGATAGTAGTCAGTGGGGTGTATCAGATCTGGGAGTCTTCTAGTTATGTCTCTGACCCGGGCCCCATGGAGACAGCACACTTCCCTATGGCTTGGGTCTGGTCTGCAAATGGGGCCCTCAGTTCCCTTGAGAAGGGAGCCACCCACCACGATCACCTTTCTTTCTTTCTTGGCAGCGGCAGTCTCAGTGCGCATTGACATCCAGTGACCCGGGGAATACAACTTTGGTATTGAGAAAGATAAATATGGACTGAAACAGAAGTTCTCTTTCACAGAATCATAGAGTTTTAGAGGTTGGAAGGGATCTCTGGAGATCACCAAGTCCAACACCTTGCTAAAGCAGGTTCCACAGAAAAGGCTACGCAGGAAAGCAGCCAAGTGGCTTTTGAATATATTCAGAGGAGAATCCACAGCCTCCTTGGGCAGCCTGCTCTAGTGCTCTGTCACCCTCAAAAAAGTTTTTAGATAGAAATTCCTGTGCTCCAGATTGTTTCCATTGCCCCTTGTTCTGTCTCTGGACACCTCTGAAAAGAGCCTGACCCCATCCTCTTGACATCTCAGTCCTCTCTTCTCCAGGCTGAGCAGTCCCAGGTCTCTCAGCCTTTCCTCAAAGGGAGTTGCGGCAACCCTCGAAGTACTGTAGCCCTCTGCTGGTCTCTCTCCGATAGTTTCCTATCGAACTGAGGAGCCCAGAAACTGACATTTCTCTTTCTCTGGAAATGAATCTGGAAGCAAACATTGCCAGCACTCCCACTTCACACTCTGCTTCCTTCTCATCCATTTCATTATCTTTATTTGTTCAGCAGCAGATGAAAAAAGAAGATGACCTGCTGGCCAGTCTTCAGCTGAAGGATAGAGGTCGTTTTCTTTTGCATCTCAAAAGCATCCTACTGTAGCCGGCAGGAGCACAGTGAGGTGGTGGGTCATGCGTTTCTGCAGTGGTGACAGTGGGTCACCTCTACTAGTGCAGGTAGTTACAAAAACAGCATAGGGGATCTTGTTCATTGCTGGTGAAAATGCATAGCTAATGTTGACTGTGTTGAAAAACAGCATTTTGTAGCTGATAATTTGTTTTTCCAAACAGAGCTACTGTGATCATTGTATCCACTGTGGTTTCAATTGGAAGGCACTACTTTCAGAGTGAACTACATATATGCAGCCCAACACAATTCCTCTTCACCCAGAACAGCCCAGGCAAGCCAGAAGGTCAGACTCCTACACACTGTGGCCTCTCATGGCCTGGATTGAACCATGAGAACTATGATCTCTCCCCACACAGAACACTTCTGGTGGAAATTATTCTCTAGAGTCTCCAAATATCTGAAAATGGATGTGAAAAATAATCACTCTGTGTTTGTGGCTCTTTCACCAAGGCTGCCACAGGTAGAGGCCACTTAAAAAAAGTGAGATCCACCTGAAAAAAGAATTCAGTTCTGACAGTAGGACAGAACTAATAATTTTTGTTATTATTTTTTAAAGAAGTGTGAAGTCACATTCTGTTTTCAAAGTGTATCTGAATTGATTGGAAATGAAGAATATGGATGAAAAATCTGTACTTAGATAACTCAAGAACTAGGAAGTTTGGAAGATAGTGACCCTTTACTGTATAGTATAACTTTATATAATATTATTTTGTATGTATATCTCAAAATAAATTCCTTATTATTTTTTTTTAAGTGTTGATGTGCTAAATGTTCAACACAGATTGTTATTTTATGTATGACTTTCTGTTCATCACTTGGATTTCAGCCCCAGTTGTCTGCTTTAGGAGTTAGCTGGTTGCAGTATTACCCTGATGATAACAGTACAGTTTCACACTTTAAAACATTGCAGCCTAATTCCAAATTCAGATGATGGAAATATATATATTTATAGTTTATACTCAGATGCTTTTCATAAGGTTAAATCAATAACTCTTCGTTGCATGAGACTCGTGGCTAAAAGTGTAGCTTCTGAGCAGAGCAGTCAGAAGACTGCAGAGAAATCACATCCACTGAAGGAATATCGCCTGGGATCAGAAGAAGATGGGACAGAATTCTCCTCAGAGGTTAATTTAAAGGGCTTGCTTGTATCAAAAATAATTATGTTTATAAATTACATGTAAAAATAAATACGTGAACTTCCGCATATCTGACCTTCAAGAAGGGATTTAAAAATCACTGAAGAAAACAGAGATGAAAGAGGAGAAAACATGCATCCACTGGCTGCAGTGTGCCACTCTTACTGCTTTGTTACATTTTAAAGGATGCAATGAAAGAAAAGAGACTCAAAAATGCAACTGAAGAAGATGGAGAGTTAACCCCTGCCATCACAAATTGTCTAAAGCAAGACTGCAATCTGAAAAATGAATGGCAGGATAGAAGAGTGGGAGGGATATCTTTAACATCACGAGTTGCACAGGGAAGGCAGATCTCCAGATGTTATTTATGAAGGTGCAAGAGAAGTTCCAAAAACACAACGGAGAAAGATAATGGACAAGCCTTATATTCAACACTCAGCTGGTCATTTTCTTATACAAACATATAATACGTGCTTATCTGTGTGCCTGAGAGAGAAAAAAGAAAGGAGGTACTCTTCAGACAGTGAGCTTAAACGGAGAAACTCCTCGCTGCAGTGTGCTGTTACATCTGTTCCTTGGTTCAAAAAGATCAGACTCAGATACATTTGTAACCCATTTTAGTCGGGGAGGGGACGGTGAGCAGGACATCTTGCGATCTGACATCTTCTTGTGATTAGACATCAGACGCTGCAAACTGAAAGCAGCAAAAGAAGCACAGCAATGTCGTATCCCTGTTCAAGCTAAGCTACACTCTGTTTATGTAGTAATAGTTAATGTAAAGTAATAGTAATAGTTAATGCAATCTCCGTGCGCCGTGGCACTGTTTTATTTCCTTTGTTCCCCTCTGAGCATTTTGACGGGGCCCGCGGCGTTCCGGCATCCCCGGGGCAACCCCTGAGGAACATCCCGCATGCGGCCACGGGGCTGCGCTGTGGGACCGGGAACGGGAGGGGAGAAGGGGGGGAATGCGAAAGAGACAAAAAAGAGAAGGGGAGGGGGAAAAAAGAGGAAAGGAAGGGAGGGAGGGAGGGAAGAGAAAGAAAGAGAAAGGGTATGCAAGCACACCCTTTTCTCCTAACGGATAACACAGGCTACAGCAAGAAGGTTGAGCAGAGGTTTGATTATTGCCTTCTGCTCAGCCCTTGCAAGGCACCACCTGGAGTGCTGTGCCCAGGTTTGGGTCTCTCAGTGCAAGAAATGTGTGGAGATGTTGGAGTGGGTCCAGAGGAGGGCTACGGAGATGGTCAGAGGCATGGAGCAACTCACATGTGAAAACAGGCTGAGGGAGCTGGGCTTCTTCACTCTGGAGAAGGCTCCAGAAGAACTTACTGTGGTTTTCCACAATAAGAAGAGATCATATGAGAAGGAGGGATAGCAGTTTTTGTCATAGATAGATAGTAATAGGACAAGGGAGAATGGCTTTAAGCAAAAAGAGGGAAGATTTAGATTAGATATCAGGAGTAAATCCTTTACTCATCGAGTGGTGAGGCCTTGACACAAGTAGCCCAGAGAAGCTGTGTGTGCCCCATGCCTGGAGGCACTCAGGGTCAGGTCTGATGGGGCCCTGGCAGCCTGAGCTGGGGAAGCAGTCCTGTCCATTGCAGGGAATCGGAGATGGTGTTTTCCAACCCGAACCATTCTGATTCCATGAATCTCCTATGAATTCATTACCCTGGAACTGAACAATTCCATCCTATGGGAAGGGTTTTTGAATGGCCACAAGTACTTATCAGGAGGAACTTGAGAGCTTAAAATCACCTGACAGTCTCCTGAGATGCTCAACGGCAGCAGCACGTGGCATAACTCCTGCATGTGCTGGAGAATGTAGGTGAGGGAGGAGCAGGACCAAAATGAGAATACCATAAAGAATACACGTTGTACCTTTGCTGTGATTCACAGCATGTGAGATTACTTCAGACTGGTTTCAAATGATAAGCCAACATAGGAAACATACAAAAACATGGAGGTTAAAAACAAAAAATAAGGTTTGAGCAGTCACCACGTAATGATTCTCCAGGTTTCCACTCAGTCACCCATCTCTGGCAAGTTTAACACCCAAGAATTAAGAGGTTATTAGTAACAAGCACGTGCTTACAGTAATGCACGAGGTGCAGCTCTGAATAGTTAATGAAATTAAAATCACAGACAAACTTGATTTTATGTGAAACTATTTTTCCAACGGTGCTTTTCGCCACTTCTTGGCCAAATTTCAGTCTTGAGTGAAATATTGGAGTAGAAAAGTATACCCCAACACCATTTTTTGGAGTGCAGATGTAGATGAGAGCTACTGAGGTCTGCAGCTATGCTGACAATGCTAATTTGTACTGAAGAAAGCCTAAGCTAGCTTTAGTAAGAAAGTGACAGAGAAGACCAAAAATAAGTAAAACAAGATCTTGATATTGTTTATAAATCATCCCAGAGAAATGTGATAAAAGAAATAAATGCTTTTGCTGATGTTTCCTTGTATTACTCTTTCTTTTCTGAAAGCATATTCCTTCCCTCATTTGTCCCTGGATCTCTCCTGTTTCCTGCACGGTGCCAAGTAAAATAGCTTCCTCTTCATGGTCCAGGAGGCCACTGAGTACCACTGCTCCCACTTCCCATCACTTCCAGAGACTTTCCAGACTCCATTCTCAAGCATCTGAGAACAGTCAGAGAAAGATTACATTTATCACATCACAAACAGTAAGGATGAATTCCAGCTATTGCGTGTCTGCATTAAAATAATTTGTTCTTCTCAAAATCTGGGTTCTCTTGTCTGTGCTGCACTCCAGAAAAGGGCACTGACGTCACGCTGCTCAGAGGGAGCACAGTGTATGGCTGTGTCTTGGATCGTCTGCTCACCATGTGTGGTCCCCTGACCATCCTGACCATGCTGGAGAGAACCAACATGCTTCATGCATCCTTTCCCTCTTCTCTCTACCAACAAATCTTAAGAGCTGTCCTCTGCCAAAGAGAAGGTGGCCACAGGTTTTTCACATGGTCATAAAAATATATCGTCGTTCTGTTTTTGTGTTGATGGCAGACCTATTCTGACTGTTTTCTTTTTTGTTCTGTTTTGTTTTCAGAAGTCTGAGCCAGAGGCACTGAGCTTGCACATAGAGAATTTTAGCTAGTGGCAGATCTGTTGTTGTGCCATGAGAAACTGAAAAGAGGTGGTATTGTTAAGCTCAATGAGAAATGATGCTGACATGCATGCATGCTGTATACTTCTCTGGTTTCATGGAAAAATCACTCATTTCTCCTCTCCATGTTCAACCATACAGCACATTTCCTACTTGAAATCCTCTTTGACTACTGTATTCATAGTAATTTGGTGAGGTTGTTCTGAATTTTTTGCCCTTTTAGAAAGTGCTCTTCTCACATGACATAAATATGATGAGTGAACTCTCCAAGTGTGAGTTGAAGTATTTATGCATATTTCTTCATAACTTAACTTTGTTTATTTGCATATTGTCAGTTTTATACAAGAAATTAGGCTGACTCTCTGTTCTGACATGAGTAACTTTTTCAATGTGTTTCCTGACTGAAGACTGAGAAATTGTGTGATACAGATGGCAAACAACTGATTTCATCATTTCTGATCAACAAATTATGACTTTTTATAAATTTGGTCTGGGGTATCCAGGTGTAAGGTCACTGAAACCCATAAAATGACATCAACTTTTGCCACATGAAAATCAAGCTTTGCAAGAAAATATGATAACAATTTAGAACTAATAATATGCATAACAGGATACTTGGAAAAATACTTGGTAAAAATGGAAGATTTTTGGTTAAAATATTTTGTGGTATATGGACATCTCAAGGGTACAGAAATATATTTATGCCATATAGAACTGAAAACCTCATCTAAAGCTGTATTTGTGTGACTCTGTGCTTTGTCTTTCACCTTCTAAGGATTGTCACTTTATTGATCAATGACAAGCATTCATACCAAGTATTAAATAAGAAAGTGAAACAGAAAAGTTCCTCTGCAATGGATTAAATTGGAATCACGGTAGAAAGAATGCTTTCAAACTATGCTAAACAATTAACTAAAAGTCTCACGTAGCTGATTCTGAATTTCGTACACATCTAAAAAGACTCTAGTGTTATAAAACTCTAGTGTTATAAAAAAAAATTCAAGGGGTTCAAAGTATTTTCATAGATAAAATTCACAAGATTACTGTGAAATTGGGCTTTTAGTATCCATGGAAGTTCACAAGTGCTGGGAATGGCTTTCAGAACAATTTGACCTCAGGAATCACATAAAGATTTCTTTCTACATTAAAAAAAGCCCCATCTGATCAGTGACAGCTGAGTTACACTCACATTCAAGCAAACAAGGGATACGCTGAAGACTGAATTGAGACACATTAAAACGGCTCCTCAACGGGTAACCCCACCCCTTAAGTTTTCACTGTTGTCTGAGTTTGAAAATTCTTGCCCCAGTGCTATCCTAAAGCGTCAGTGAAATAAAAAAAAGTTTAGTGTCATTTATTAATACAAAAGCTGACTTTAAACATTAGAAGTAGTTAATTACGTTGTTCAGATCTCAGCAGAAACTGATTGCCAATGGAATGTCTGGATTTTTTCTTTCAGTAAAATGGCTTAATTAGTTTGCTTCAAAGCATCATGAGGTGCACAGTTGCAAGAAGTGAGACAGTGAGTGAGATTTGACCACTTGAAGAAGTCTGCTTTAATTTTCTCATCCTCACCTAAGCTACAGGTTTCTGAAACAGGAAGCAGAAGTCCTGATGAAGGTCACCTTAGGCTGAAAAATGTTCTTTGAGTTTCCTTCTGGTGCATTTATTATTAATAATAATAATGTAATAATTTTTGAGATCTTTGCAATCAAAACACTGATTCTAAGCTGACCTTGATTTGTGGCCACCGTACCTTAGCCTTCAAATTAATAGTAGAAGATTCACTGGAAAATGAGTATTGATGAACAGCTCCTCCTATTAGAAAGGAAGTCAGTGAAGGGCACGCTTCTGAAGTCATGTGTTTACTTCTCATAAAGAATCGTGTTTTATAGGACACAGGGCCCTCAGTGGTGTGTATCTGATTAACTCCTATTAGATGGAGTTGTGAACATGTGAGAAATTCAAGGCAGAAATGTCTCAAACTGAGCACCTCATGTCACCAGTGTTGAGACTGCGAGAGAAGCTTCTTGGGCACAAAGCCTGTTGATCTGCTATACAGATCTGTGTGCACAGATAGTTTAGCCATATTCACCCCACATGAGCATTTACTATATCTAGCTTCACTGCCTTGATGTCTCTAGTGATGCAACATGAGGTACTTCAGAGAAATTCAATTGGTGGGAGTACCATGCCAATCTTCACCACCAGCCAAACAAGTCAATCAATTGATAAATAAGTAATTATCTTGTGAATCTGAAGTTGTGGCACCATACAAAGAAACACTCAAACTAAGTTTTGGGAAAGTATCGAAAGGAAAATATGCTAACAGTGACATGTTGATTCTCAAATGTCAAGAAACTTTCTCAAACTAGTAATTGGTCTTGCTCTTCTGCTGCGCTATTAAAAACTGCTGTAATTTTCAATATATGCTAATTTCACACTAATATATTAATAATTTTATTCCATTGATACCTTTGATGCATGTCATTTTCTCATACACTTTATGCTTTTTATGGTCTGCTTCTTAAGTGCTTCGAGGGAATGAACAGTAGATTGTCTTTTATTCAGAAATAAGATTGAAATAAGGTCTAGAATGTACAGTAGAAGAAAGGCATGTGTTTTAATTTCCTTAATAAAAATAATCAGGAGAAAAATTCCTTGCAACCTAATTTTATAGAAAAATCATACAGGAACTACATTAGCTACGTAATCTAGCATCATACAGCAACAACCAAGGAGACAGCTCTTCCCAAACTAGATGAAAAGTTAGGATGTCTTTCAGATGCAGGGCCTATCATGGAATAATGGACAAAATGTGGGGTCTTGAAATACAATTAAAATGACTGAAAATCAATCAATCAATTAAATAATTAAAACCACTGAAAATTTGGTGTTTTTTTTACCATTGTAATTCACAAGTGAGAACGTCAGAAAGGAATCTGATCTCATCCTTTGTCTCATGTAAGATGTAGAGCTGGAAAAAAGGACTTACGTGAAGCTTGCATTCAGTTTGTTTAGCCATTGTCAGTATGACAATATGTGACACTTTGAGAAGGTTTCTGAGAACCATTTGGTCACTTGGCATCCTCATTTATTACTTTAATAGAGAAGATATTTACAAATTTAGCTATGCTTTTCTTAATGCAAGCCTTACTCAGGAGCAGCAAGAGAATTTATTTGCAATCCCTTTTGTGAGTCCCAGGCAATTTACATGTATAATAACTGTTCATTACTGATAGCAATATCTTGACTTGAAAGAATCCAGCAGCTGCTCTCAGTGCATGTGCTGTTGAAAGTGGCCAGATGCCAGCAGACAGCGAGATGCAGGAAAATCCTCTGCCTAAAGTGAATTCAGAGTAGAAATTTCTGTTCTTGGTTTGTGCTAGAAGTGCTATGTTCTGACCTCAACATCAGACTGTGATTTTGCAGCCCTTAGCATTACTCACAGAGTAACCTACAAATGGAAAATCTAATTCCATCATCAGAGTTAACAGATAGAATAAAAGAAGAAGAAATTCTACTCAAACACCCCGTGGTAACTATGGCAGAATTTCAGCCACAGTACAGCAAGATTACATAAGAGATTATGGGAGGAATTAAACCTCCTCAAGGCAGTTTGAAGGCAACACAGATAAAGAGAATAATTGACATATAATTGTTATATATGTCTTTGGATCATAAAACTGTTGGAAAGTCAAAATAATAGTTGAAGTACAATTGATTCTTTTAAAGCCAGAACAATTTTTGCATTCTGCTGGCAAATCTTGTCTGGTACTTAAATAACCTAATTAAGAGAAACAAATGTCCTGAAGCCTCAGTAATCTATGAAGAGTTGAGTTATCAAATGGTTTCTTAATTTCAATAGCAAAACAGATGATAATTCCCATAGCATAATTAGCTGAGGAGCAAATCTATTACATATTAGAAATAATAGCTATATCTAATCAGAATGATTTCTTTCTCATATTTTTCCATTTCATTAAAAAATGAAGTAGCCTCGACCTAATTATGGATATTGGTAGGTTAAAACTGAAATGAAGAATAAAAGACAAAATTAATTAGTCATGTTAATGAACCTTTTATTTCACTTACAGAGAAGAAAAATTCTGCAGGGAATAAGCTGTTTATTAGTACTTTTACGTCTTTTCTGCAGAAAGAGGATTTTCATTGAGTTTCTTCGTTATTTTGCTGGAGAGGCCCCTTCTCTTACCTGTCAGTGCACAGAGATGCAAGGTTCACATCAGTGCAAATATCAGCAGCTTTTCACAACAGTAAATCATTGAGGTGGGAATTTTCTCATCTACTCTGGAATCCAGCGGTGGTTTCTCAGTCTTTTCATAGAGGAGTAAGTGTTTAATTCCATACATTCCTCCCAAATACTTCCTGCCAGGACACACAGTAACTCCTCTGTAGGCAGAGGAGACTTTTCCTGGGGTTGTTGTCTTCCACTTTTTAAAGGGTGACTCCTCTCCATTTTGCCGCAGTGTGATTTCTAGAACAATCTTAGTTGGTAGAATGTTAAAAGTAAAAACAAACAAACAATCAAACGAACAGAAAAGACCAACAGGAATTCAAGGTGTGTTCAATTCATTCTGCAAGTAAAAACAGATTAACTGTGATAAATACTATTCACTCCAAAAGTAATGCCCCTTATTTACTTCCATGGAAACTACAGCAGATACAAATGACACAGTAACACTATTTAATAAAAGAAATTCTCTGCTACAAAGTACTATTTTTCATCAGTCACCATTAATTACATAACCTAATGCAAAACCATTAGCTGTGTATTTTCACCAGTGATAAACAAGAGCCTGCATGCTGACATTGTGACAGTCTGCACCAATGGGGGTGACCTACTGTCACTGTTATGGCTGCTGAAACGCACTGTCCACCCATCCATCACTGTGCTCACACATCCACTGTTTGGCCTCAGTGAAAGTTCAGCAAGCATTGTTGAATGCCAGTGGCTGCCAATTTTTTTTTTTTTTTTTTGTATGGAGGAATTCAGTGACACATCTTTCCTTCTATTACTTTCAAGTCAGATGCGAATCTGCCAGACTATCCCTACGCTGTCATCTGTAGGATGGCAACAAAAGGTAAGGGGATATTGGAGGAGAAGGTACAGCTCCTACTGCCATATAATCAACATCCACCTCTGATGATGTGGGCAACAGAATAAATTAGGAGTCATTACTTTTGGAGCAGGCTTTGTACTTGCATTATCAACTCCTAAATATGACTTGCAGGTAAAATAATATATGTGACACGCAGCAAAGGATGTGAATACATTCCAGATTCCTGATTCCAGATTTCTTAGTACTCAGCCCTTTTTTTCCCTATCAATCAACACCATAAAATCCTAGTTGAGGGGAAGGGGTAAGATAAATTACTCAGCATAGAATGTGGCTTCCTTCCAGTGCAGCTATTTCTTCCATATGGAATGTTGTGCTGTGGCCCTTCTTGTTGCACTTTATGCCTTTTGTCAACAACAAATTTTAATTTCCAAAAAAGGAAAGAATAAAGCTTTTCCTCAACTCTGGGACATTTTTATTTCTTGCAATAGAGACAGCTATTTCAGCTCCTGCAAATGAAGTAAATTTAAAGACAGCGCTTAAATGGAAGGTTCAGTATTTCACGGTATACTTAATGTGCATAGAATAATAGAACCATAGAAGAGTTTGGGTTGGAAGGGGCCTTTAAGATCACCTGGTTCCAGCCCCCCAGCTGTGGGCAGGTACACCTCCCTCTAGCCCAGATTGCTTGCAGCCCCATCCAGCCTGGCCTTGAATGCTTCCAGGGAAGGGGCATCCACAGCCTCTCTGAGCAACCTGTTCCAGTGTCTCACCACCCTCACAGTATAGAACTTCTTCCTGATATCTAGTCTAAATCTACCCTTTTCCAGTTTAAAGCCATTTCCCCTCATCCTGTTGCTTCCTGCTGTTATAAAAAGTCCTTCCCCAGCTTTCCTGTAGGCTCCCTTCAGATACTGGAAGACTGCCATAAGGTCCCCCAGAGCCCTCTCTTCTCCAGTCTGAGGAGCCTCAACTCCCTCAGCCTGTCCCCATATGGGAGGTGCTCCAGCCCTCCGTCATCTTTGTGGCCCTCCTCTGTACCTTGTTAGAGGTGCTTAAGAGGTGACTCTGCGCGCTAGATGAGAGTAACTAAGCCAGGCACAGAGAGGGTACTTCAGTTGTAGCGAGCACAGCTGTGAAACAGTGAGTTCTCATGCAGAGAATTACCTTACAGTGCACTGAGCTAGATCTGTTTCTCCTGAGTAGAGGACGTGACCTTTTGTGCTGAGAACATAAGGAATTGGAGTCTTAAAAAAAAAAAAAGAAACAGATTCACATAAGCACTTTTCAAGGTATGAGACTGTAATCCGAAATGTAATTAATTCCTAATCCTTTGAAATATGTCAGCACGTGGCATAAAACATAAACAGCAGCAGAAAATCATAAAACTCCTTTAAGGGAATAAGCTACGTTAAGTCGTACTGCCCGACCTTCTGCTCCTGTTGCAGTTCAGATTCCTCCAGATGTCAGTGGAGATCTGGCATTTTGAAGGACACTGGAAACATTCATTATTACGTGTAAATACACAAAGCAATCGTACATTTATATTGCTGAGTGAAAATTACAGAAAATATTTCATTATAACTCAGATATTTAATTGAATCTATAGAAAAGAGAAGAAGAGACATCCAGGAAGTCGTATCCTTTTCAGTATTTGAACATCAGTACTGGATTCAACACCTTCAGTTTAAATTTCACAATTAGATGGAGTAGGAGCTTCACGTGTTGAACTTAACATACGCCCTTTGGATACCCCATCCCTGAAGACCTTCAAGGTCAGGTTGTATAAGGATCTGAGCACCCTGATCTAGCTGTAGGTGTCCCTGTTCACTGCAGAGAAGTTGGATCTGATGGCCTTTAACAGTCCCTTCTGACAATTATACTATTCTATTATTCTGTCATTAATTTTGCATTTTATGTGTTCTAAGAGGTGCTACTCAAGCATTCTTTCTCTAGCTGTTTTAAAAATATCATTTACTGACTAGCTTACACAGAGCTGGGGGACTTAGGGCTGAACAATGTCCATTTCTCAATCAAGACGCTGTAGGTGTCTTGGCTTTCCACAAGCAGATGCTCAACTGAACTTCTTAAATATTTTTCAGCAACTTTCTTATCACTGTGTCTATGCATGTCTGTTTGTGGGTATATACATAAATGTAACACATAAACTGAGCAAGCTTACACTGAGATAAATTGTCTGAACAAGAAAAGCATGGTTTTTTGGGTGAAATCTCTTACAAGAAGCCAAGTGCCACATGTTGGTTGTACTTCTACCTTTCACAGTCACCTCATGGTTGGAGGGGACTCAGCTGCAGAGGTGTTTGAGGCAGGCAGGATTGCTTTTTTTAAATGCTTTTCTTGGAGTAAATCCAGTGGTTCTTGCATTCTTGTCTGTGTAAATTCAAGGAGCTTGAGCAATAGATCTCCACAACATGCATTCTCCCTACAAACATGTTAGAATTTAGTGGTTAGAACCTGTTCTTCATTTGTGTCATGTACTTCCGTAAAGCTCAGACCTTAAAAAGCTGGTCTAGACTCCTCGAACACCTAGTCTGCTTACTGCTGGATTAGACACAGATTCATATATTGTTTTATTAAATTTCTACGCTAGCTTTTGGTTAGTGACACAAAACAGACTATAAAATAAATCATGGAATGATGAGAGCGGGATTGGTCTTTTCTCACTGGTGACAGGGAAAGGGGAAATGGCCTCAAACTGCATCAGGAAAGTTTTAGGCTGGCTATCAGGAAAAAAATTCTTTACAGAAAGGGCTGTTAAACAATGGAATAGGCTCCTCAGGGAGGTGACTGAGTCGCCATCCCTGGATGTGTTTAAAAACCATATGGAAGTAGTGCTTGGGGACATGATTTAACAGAGGGTTGTTAGAGTTAGGGTAGCATGGTTAGGGCGCAGTTGGACTTGATGATCTTGAAGGTCTTTTTCAACCTGACCAATTCTATGATTCTGTGACCTCCACTAGAACTTCCAGTCTTTTTTGACTCACTAGATAGGCATTATTATGAAAAAAAAAAAAAAAAAAAAATTGAACTTTTACAATGCTATTGTCTAATTCATGCATTAGTGGTAAGCTGTAACTAGTGCACAATATATTCAAGCTCTATAATCCTATTGGTCAGACATTGTTATTTATGTTTACACTGATTTCACATGTAGAACCTCAATGTGATCACTGTCCTAATGTGAGAGCTCTGATTGACCTTCTGGTTTTCTAAACAACTTAACTTTATACTTTTACTACCAAAATATATACATCGCATGACAGAAAAACAAAATTGTCATATATTTGTATCCAAGAAATAAATTAATGACAAAGAACTTCTGTAGTAAAGACAAATTATTCTAATTTTTGTTTCCACTATACAAAGTTTCTAAGTAACTTCATATGTCAGGATTTCATTTCATTTTTACTTATGTGATGAGAATGATTCAGACTTTGTTTTGCTCAGCGACTCTAACTTAGAGAGCACCACTCAAATGTCAGGTCTCCTTTTCATCACTGGGTATTTATTCTAAGAAACGAATACTGTGTAAGAATTTTTCTGTTCAATCCTAATGTAGGCAATAGTGAGACATATAAAATTTTTTATTAGTCCTATCATTGTTTGAATCAACAGAAAACTTATAGCATAATACTTTTTCTACTCAGCTACCTGTTAACTACTCTGATGAAATTGATACTCTTTGTTAAATACTACAAAAAGTCAAGATTTTAAGAACCATGACACTGATACTGAAAAACTTGTTTACAACTTTAAAGAATGAGTATTATGTAACTTGGCAATAAACCACCTCAGATTTAACAGTTCTGCTTTGACATTTGTTTAGAATCTTGTGAACTCAAGAAGATTTCCTGACTCAAAGAAAATATTGGCGTTTTAGATTTATGGCCATATAGTCTTGCTTAACCAAGCCACATAAACATTTACATCTTATCTGCAGAGGAATTAGAGAGCATTGTGGTGATTTCACCTTTTGGAAAAAAAAAAGAAAAAAGAAAAAAAAAAAACCAAACTTGAAAAGTCAACAGCTACTAGGAAAGAGAAATTTATGTCAGTAACTTTTTAAAGGTTACTTTTCCAGAATACAAAATGATGTTTAAACATCAATTAAATAATTAAGTTATTGCACAATGGGATACATATTATGTGATGCAAAAACAAACGAATCCCTAAAATTAATTTCTTTGATATTTATAAAGAGGTGAAAACAAATGAAGAGAATGAAACTGAGCACTGTTTCAAAACACAGCTTCAAAAATATAATAGCAGGCTTGTTTTTACAAATAAATGATGGATGTCTTGATCCTGCTAAATTTTAGGTATGACGACGTGAATGTGAATAAATTTATTAATTCTGTGCTGGAATATGCAAACTAACATTATTTTCAAATATGAACAAAATGATTGAAAGATGATGAACTAATACACCATACATACAGTTCCACTGATATCCCTCTACTATTGAATCTTAAAAAACAATCTGTTTGCTTCTTCAGAGTTTTGTAACCTCCTCAGGCAGTGTGCCCAGGTGGCCAAGAAGGCCAATGGCATCCTGGACTGTATTAGGAATAGTGTGGCCAGCAGGAGCAGGGAGGTGATCATCCCCCTGTACTCAGCTCTGGTGCGGCCGCACCTCGAGTACTGTGTTCACTTTTGGGCCCCTCACTACAAGAGAGACATCGAGGCCCTGGAACGTGTTCAGAGAAGGGCAACAGAACTGATGAGGGGTCTGGAGCACAAGTCTTACGAGGAGCGGCTGAGGGAGCTGGGATTGTTTAGTCTGGAGAAAAGGAGGCTCAGAGGAGACCTCATCGCACTCTACCACTTCCTGAAGGGAGGCTGTGGTGAGGAGGGGGTCGGCCTCTTCTCCCAGATAACTAATGACAGGACGAGAGGGAATGGCCACAAGTTGTGCCAGGGAAGATTTAGATTAGATTTGAGGAAAAATTTTTTCTCTGAAAGAGTGGTCAGGCACTGGAATGGCCTGCCTAGGGAGGTGGTTGAGGCACCGTCCCTAGCGCTGTTCAAGAAGCGTTTAGATGAGGTGCTAAGGGATTTGATTGAAGCTTGAAGGGTAGGGATGGTGGTGGGATGGTTGGTTGGACTAGATGATCTTGTAGGTCCTTTCCAACCTAATGAATCTATGAATCTATGAATCTCAGAGAATTTTCTGTTCTTGCTTTTGTCAAAGCCATGCCAGGGGATGTTCAGATTGAACATCAGAAAAAACTTTACCATGATGGTGGTCAGACTCTGGAACAGGCTTCCTGTAGAGATGATGGAAGCCCTGTGCCTTTCAGTGGTCAAGATGCATTGGGATAAGTCTGTGGTTCTATGATTCTGTGATAACACTCTCAGTAATGCACTGTAACTTTTGGTTAGCACTGAAGTGGTCAGGCAGTTGGACTTGATGACCTTTAAGGACCCTTCCAAATGAACCACCCCCCCGCCTTTTTCAAAACATCAGAGTACTGGATTACAAAACAGAACAAACAGTCTTGTTCCCATTTGTTTATTCCCGAACCCTTCAAATTCAATAAAGTTATCCTTTTTGATAAAATTTCCATTTAAAAATATTATTCAGTGTGTCCCCAACAGAAGTATTTCCTCTATTGATCATATAAAAAAATGTCATCGTGTATTTCTTACCTTGGATCATAGCAACAAACTAAGATCCCTATCAGTATACACTGATTTCACTATTTTCCTCTTTCTAGAAAACCACTGACCTTCTAAACACAAGATGACTAACAGTCATACCACAGATGAAGCATTTTATAATTGCTTTCTGAAGGAGAAACTGAGGAACATTACAGTTGCCATAGCTGTAGAGAAGGCTCAGTGGGAAGGTGCCAGGAGAGCCACATAAGCAAGGGGCAGAGGACTGAGCAAAGGGAACTAGAAGATATAAAGTGCCTAAGGTCCAAGAATTTGGTGGTGTTTTGTGGATCTGTGGAATGAGATCTGCTAGTAGCGATCCACTGTCCAGTTCTGATAAACACATGAGGTTTTAGAAGTCCACTGACAGAGGAAGGTGCTTTCTTTCCCTTTTCTTCTGCCAGCTTCTCCAGTATTCTCGAGCTGAACACTTCCCCACATCTCTAGTCTCAGTCAAAATGACTACATCTTTCAAAGTACCAGGTGATATTTTTATCCCCCTAAAAATGAATTTGATACATCGCTTCAGTTTATTGTGCAAGACTGAATGCTGAGGACAGACACTCAGATGTGTTCTTAGAACTACTGTAAAAACTGTAAAACTGTATCAGAGTGGAAGAAGTTCAACAGTGGTTTCAACATGTGGTTCTAGAGCTTACTTGTAAAGCAGAATAAAAACAAAGCATACAGAAGGGAGTGGAAAAATTAACTAAATTAAATAAAACAGATGATTACATGTCTTCTCCATCTTTCAGAAGAATGATGGTTGAGAAAACTCAAATTTGTTATGCTGTGAAAATGCAAACATAGTAAATGAAGGATAGGTTTCAAAAGTTTTGTTGCATGATTCAGTTCTTTTTCTTTCTTTCATGCCAGTTTTTTTGGTGTTTCCTTCTGCAGCAGGTTTACATTTTCAGGCAGAATTCTGAACTAATTTACTTACAATTCGTTTATAGCAGATAAATTTACATTGCAGAGTATTTTGCTAGACCTTATCTTTTACCTTAATATTCATTTTTAATAAAAAACAATGAAAACCTCAAGTTCTTGCACTATAAGGCAAACGTGCAGTGCAGAATGACTCACTCATTGAAACTGTTGCTGATACTAATCGGTGAGGAAATAGCAGCATATTAAAATTAGAGGCAATATCTACTTAAGGAGGAAACTGAATGAGAATTTACGCAGGCTGTGTCAGGAAACAGACTATGTCAGCATCTTATTCTCGATCAGTTTTAAAAAATGCAGTTGAATGTGTCCTCATAGTATGGGCTAAATTGGTGTGGACTGGAGCAGAATATGCACCATTGAATCAAAAGAAATTTTTCTGTGGACAGCACTGTAAGAATAGAAACATCCAGGAAAAAGTTCTGATGAACTGGGTTGGAGTTGATATAGTCAGTTTCTGAGACCGAGGCCATGGGAAACTCAATTGACTAAATGCTATACCTGTTAGAAGTGATGAAGGAAAGTACCATTTCTTTAAAAAGAAGCCTTCCAGCATTTCTGCTTTAGAGGATCTGTATCAGTACACACAGAATATGCCCTGCTATACTTGACCCCAGATTTGAGTGATTTTAAACCCTCATGGAAGATGGGGTCGGATTTCTTCTCTGTGTAACAGCCCTTTAGCCCGATGGTGACAGGCTGAAGTTGCTCTCTCATCTCCTGACTTCTGCTAGTGTCATCATCGTCTGAAATACACTTTCATTGGCAACACATAACTGTGTGCATTTTTCTTAAACTTACTGTACAAATCTTTTTATTTTATTATCCACCTAACTTTGTATTCAGTTACTAATGTCCACATTACTTTATGGCAATTTTATTACAACTTTTGTCCCTTTGAATGGGTAATGCTTTCTTTTATGGCAATTGATGGGGTTCATAGCATCCATTACTTTTCTGACCACCCAGGTTCAGCAAAAACCTTTGTCCACAGTACCTTTTATAGTAAATTGCAGTTCTGTGGCCAGATCACTCTTAAAATACTATGTCACATCTGTCACATGAAGATGACAATGCAAGGCTCCTAAAAACTAGTGCCTGAGGTTGCAAGAAATAAATTCCTCAGAACAGTGAAACCACTTAAAAACACCACTGTTCTCTTCTCTGCACATTTGGTCATCATCTCAGCTTTCTGTAGGCTTCTAATTAATCTTGGCTGTCCATTTTGCTTTTGACCTGTTCTGGAACACCTTTAGAAGACCTGGGAGTAATAGCTCATGTTTTGTAATTCTTTGCACAGCAGGGCACCTCAGCTGCTCTGAGGACCACAGAGATCTGCTGAACTCAGAGACCTCTTACAGTTTCTGAAAACAACTCTTATTGGTGTCTTGAAACCCAAGACTCTCTCAAAACCTGCTTTTTTTTAAAAAGACTCAGACCAAGGATGGTTAACAGCCTGGTAAAGTTTTATCAACGTTTTTTTCTATCCAATTCCAAAACACTGTCAGTCTCCCTTGCTTTGTGCTCTGTCGGAACCAATCAAAGCACAAGACGGAGTGTAGTTCTGGCTCTAATACCTGGGAAGGTGCTTAATAAATGATAAAATTACCAGAAGGTAATGTGAACATTAACAATGAGCTTCTCCCCATCCTCTGTGACCTCCTGACTCATTTCTCTAAACCCAGTGAGCTGCAGAAGAGAAAGAGGCATGCAGAAAAACAACTAATTTATTATAGAATTGACTGCAGATGCAGAGAGGTTGAGACCAAATATGGAATTAATTTGTTTTTCTTTTCAATTTGGTTCAAAGTTCCAGATCTTGAAGGCTTGTTAATGTTATAGATTGGTGGTGGATTGAGGCAACTGTGATGCAGTCATGTTTACTTGCAAAGGCTGTACTAAATTCCCATTTTTTCTGAAGGAAGAAACCTCATTTGACAGATGCTAATCCCCTTGCTCACAGTCCCAAGCCATTTTCAAGCAAAAGTTGGCAAAAAATCTATGCCTTCAGGCTGACACTATTCTGCTATCTTAGGTGTAGTTCAGTTAATTTTTGTCTGTGAGTGTATGTGCTATTTCTGTAGCATTTCTTCTTTCCCATATGCAAATACTTGTATTTCTGAACAAATCCCAGCAAAATATTTGCATAGGTATTTCCCGTGTTTCAGGTGCTGACAAGATCCTGCGGTTTTGTTAAAGCCTGCTGCTTTGTAATGAAAGACCTCTCTGACGGCTTCTGCACAGTGATATTTTGTTCCTTTTGCAGCCATCCCCAGGCCTACAGCTTGCTTACCCCATCTTTACCTGATCCTACTGGCCGTGAACAGAGTATTTATGGACAAATCCCTGCAGTGCACAGCAGCATGATGCTGGCAGATGTGACAGAGATTTAGTTTCTCCTGGTTTGAAGATCAGAACTATGAATCCAGCTGAGTATATGAATGCAATTATGAATATCAGGCAAAACATAGTCTCCACTTCCTACTTGCAGTAGTGCTTCAAACCTCCAGTGCTTCTTAATCCATCAGGACTGCAATGCTACACCACCTTCTATGCAAATATGATGTTCTCTCTGTGAAAAGTGGAGAAAATATAAGCAGAACTACATTTTGCATAGGAAGAAATAAACTGAAAAGAAAAAGAGTGGGCTAGGAAAGCCTGGATAGGATTCTCCCGCTAGTCCATAGTAGTTATTTGAGAAAGATGCCAGAGCTCTTCATTGTTTAATTCTGGAACTCTGCTCTCCCAGGTCTCACTGTGCATAAATCCTGCTGGATCTGAGGAGCAGGACACAGAATGGCAGCTAAGGTTCTCGTGGTCGTGTACCATGTAGTTGAATGACTTAATCATTCAGCTCAAGTGGCTTGGTAGGTCACCATCACTGACCCACAGAGTTGTTACTGCTATCAGTGCTGAAATAGCCACAACAACCTGTGCACAAACTGCTTTGCACCCTTTCTTGTGTGCTGTGCAGCTTTGAGAAAGCTAGATAGGAACCAGTCTTTAAACCTTTAAACCTCATGTGAAATTGAGAGGATTTTTTAGTGTTACAATAAGAGAGCTTTTTCTTTCTGCATTCAGTCTTCATCTGTTGTCTTCCTATTCTTACAGTCAGTAAGGTATGATCATAAAGTACAAAAAGAGAAGAAAAGACAGCAAATTGCATGCAATTATTAAACAATCCCATATGTGCAGTACAGGAGGATTCTCTTTAATGGGATGTATCTAGCAAGATAGCTTATTTTCTCACTTACACTCATCATCACTATTACCGTGCAACTCAGCAGGAAGGTAAAATAGAATGCATAAGGGGGAGTAGCTACAGTGGGAAAAACTACAGTCACAACAGTTTGACAAGAGTGTTTTCAAAGCTGAAAGACTTTTTTAAAATGAAAAAGAAGTAAAGTGCCTTAGGAGCAGAGGCAAAGCTGAGGCTTCTGCCAGGCCCATGTTGTTGATGTTAGTGAACTGTATACATCTGGAGCTTTAACCATTTTCTAAGTGCCTTGATTTTTTTTTCCCAACTGCAAATAATGAATATGGATTTTTTCTCTTAATATCTTTTAAAAATTTATTACCAAGATTCTCGCTGAAATCTAAGTGCAGGTATGTAAAATGTATTTGCCCAGTATTTTGGATTAATTTAGATTACTGGCTTGATTAGAAATTGTGGCACTTACATCTATAAGTGCAAATATGTAAAGACTGATCCCTTTCTGTTCTAAATTCAATATGATTTTGTAATTGTATTTGAGCACCTAATTCTCAAAATGCTCAGAACATAATCCTGGACAAAATGAGTTATGTTTTTACTTACCACTAGAGCAAAACTGACACATAATCAAGCCACAGCATTACCTCTTTTGTTTAGTCTGTGTAGCAAACTGCTTTTGGAATGTAATGAATGAGATCATTTACTGCTTGCTTATATCTTGGAGCAGAGCGCATCCTCCTTTCAAATTGTTATTTTGTTGTTGTTCTCTCCATGAACAGTTAAGAAGAGCCTCAAGAGAATTTCACTGCCATGAGCTTGTGCTGCAGACACAGGCAGATATGGCTGAAGTAATATGACAGAGTTAATACTTGTTAATGGTTCTGTTGAAACACTAAGTGTTTAAGTGAGGGAAGGAAGTGAAAAAACTGTAAAAATTGTGAATATTTTCTTTACTTCTTGGTTTCATATCTACCTGTCTTCATTTCCCAGCATGAGGGAAAATACATGAATTGTCTGTAGATAAGCTGTAGTTAATTTGTAGATTATCTATGACTTGTGAGGGAAAAAAAGGTTCATTCAGAAACTTTTCCACATTTAGATTGTTTTCCATAGGAAGCTCCCAAGAGGACTTGACTACATTTTCCAAGGTGTCCACTGTTTATGAAGGCAAACTTTCCTTCCAGGGCATTTTACAGCTTAGATCTCAGCCTCACTAAAAGCAATTGTATGGAGACTTGGAAAGGTAAATAGTAAAGGGTTGATTTTTGTCTTCTTTTGTCTTTCCAACTCCTTTTCTCACATTGGGAATCAAAGAATAGAGCATCTCTGGTGGAAAACAAAACTATCTACAAGAAAAACTGTGGCCTGAAGCTGTTGGAGAAGGATTTTCTCTTCTAAAAAGAAAAAACAACCGAAAGCCATCATGTTTTACCTCTAAGAAGATTGTTTTAAAATAAAGGCTCTGTTTTAAATTCACCATACTGTTAACAAATCTTTGTTCTGACTTGTTTGTTATTATACCTCTTCTTTTACCTTATTTTTTTGCTTTGTTATACCTGCAAAGGTTTGGGAAGCTTGTAACTCTGTACAGTAAAGTCCGCGGTTCCTTTTCTGCTGATCATCATGAGAGTTGCATCTGGCCTTAAGATACAGTTATTTAAAATATATATACATTTAAATGATGATGGTGGTATATTATCTATTAACAGTTCTAGTTAGTTACGTTTCAAAATGTTTATAGCAGACAGTAGATGTAAAACAATACAACATGCTGCATGATCTTTACTAAGAGAGGACCAACAGCTTGATGAAGCTGTTATGTATGCCCAGAAGTAATTTTATTTGTTTTACAAAACCAGTGAAAATTGGAGTGCCACCTCTGGGGACATTCTGCAATATTCTGCAATATTTTTCTATATTTAGAGCAGATCTAGGAGAACAGGGTCCAGGGTCCAGCCAGAGGACAGACTATCATACTGGCTGCTGAAGAGCAATAAGCAGTAGGACCGTGGAGTAAAGAGGTTTCAGCATTCATCAGTGCCATGGCTTTCTTGATTTTATGACTTGATTACATGAGACTGGAAGTCTTTGATCTCAGTAGAGTTGACATGGTGATCATGCATCTCAGCTGCACATAGTTTGTTCATTAGGGCGCAGTATTAGACAGCTGCTTATTTCACAGTCTTATGGCATATTCTGGAAGAGGCTGAGCCACATCTATTCAGAGCATCATTCTGCTCTCAGTTATAATGGAGTTATACTTACATCATTTGATTGTTTTCCTTGAATTTACTCATCCCCTTGTGAGTGGAGAAGCATAACCGAGTTTATAGAGGCTTCAAAGACTTGTCAGTGCTTAATGATATCCTTTCCACATGTTTGCTTTCCCTAAAAACTAACTCGACTACAAAACTGGAAAAAAAAAACATGTCAGCAAATTGTTAAGATTTTATGGCACATTTTAAAACTTTGTGTACTGATTTATTATATTATAACGTGCTTACAGAGTTGAGATCAAAACTAACATTTATTGTTATGGATGTCATAGGTGATGTACTGTGAGACAAAGCATTCGACTTTGCTTCAAGTATTTCCTGTCTGAATATACTTTAATAAGCAAATAAACCATTTAAAGAGGTAACATTTTAAATAACTCAGTAATAAAGAAGTCTCTTCAAAAAGCAACATCAGGTACCTTGAGAAAATGACATTTTTGTTAATGTAGATGTAATTCTGCTGGTGTCTATGTTCATAACTGACCTCACTGTGACACTGAAAAAAGCATAATAGCTTAAAACAGTGTCCTAGTTATCTCTGTCTATATTGCTAAGCTTACATGGGAATTTTATTGTACTAAACTCCTGACTTGTAAGTTGCATATTATTAGTCTGCAACATAGTTTGTCCAGTGAAACTGGATAGTATCTGTTTTTCATGTCAAATCCTGATTTTCTTCTGCATTTCCTGCTGAGAATTCGGGGTTTCTGTATGGGAAGAGGAAGACAAAAGTGACTTTCCCAATAAGTTAGCCAAGTAAACCAGGACTAAACGGTAATTCATCTATTCTAATTATGGTACCTAACAATGACCTCTGACAAGGTTTCTCATGCATGTACTTCTTGCAGACTTCTTCAGATGCTCCACACCTGCCTCTCCCTGCAGCCATACTATCCTCACACAGATTTTTGGAGCCTTGGGGGGACATTTAGGAACAGTTTCTACATGCAATGGATGCTTGTTACTTATTATTAATGGACTCAGACATTAAAGCACAGTTTTACAAGCAGGCTGAATATAGATTCATTATGTTGGAAAGGACCTACAAGATCATCTAGTCCAACCATCCTCCCACCACCATTCCTACCCATCAAGCTACTAAATCAAATCCCTTAGCACCTCATCTAAACGCTTCTTGAACAGCGCTAGGGACGGTGCCTCAACCACCTCCCTTGGCAGGCCATTCCAGTGCCGGACCACTCTTTCGATTGTAGATATTATGCACATGTTTCCTGAAGATTTTTACATATTTGTTCCTTTCGTAGGATGACAGTAGTTAGTGATGAAAGATACACTGGAGATCTGACAGGACTCATTGCAATGAAAGAAGTATCTCACAATTACTTGGGTGTATCTTGGATCAGTATAATCAAATCTATATTCTAGCAAAGAAACATCAATATATCCAGAATGAGAACATAGCTTCTATCGATCTGGCTTAAAATTCATGTGTTTTTTTTGTCTACACTGCACCATTATGGTTAGAAATGTCAGCTCAGATCTTCCCTCCAGCAACCCAAACAGACAGTAAACATCTCATAAAGACAGTGCTATAAGAACTCTTGATGAAAACTTTCATTTAGTAGAATAAAGTAAAAACCTTCCCATCACTCATTTGATAATTATCACCCCTGCTGTTCTCCATCTTTCAGTGGCTCTGTTTCTCCAACTATCTGCATATCGAATAAAATTATTTACATATTTTATACATAAAAAAATATTAAATGTGTTTATAAAGAAAGCTAATAAGGACAATCTATATGAAATCTGCCAGGAAGAATCAGAATATTCATCCCAGAAATGTTCAGACAAGGATTATGAGGCTGCATTTAGTTTTCCATATATGCTACCAGATATTCTCAAAAGCAAGAATTAAAATAAGACACAGGAGTTTGGAAACACAGCATAGACTTAAAATGATTGTCTGCACTAAGAATTTTCACATATTAGTGAACAGAAAGGAAAAGTATGATCACAGACCTCTAATTATATTAAAATGCTGAAATATCTTATTTTGCAGAGCTGTTCAATTACTTGAGAAATTTCACTGAAGTAATCGCTGGAGTACTGACTGTCAGAACTGAGCTTAACAGTTCTGTATTTAAATCACAAGCCTTAAATTCTAGAGCAAAATCTCTTTTTCGTTAGAGTTGTTAGGACAAACAAAAACTAAGAAGTGTATGCTGTCAGGCAAGGATTTTGGCTACATAGAGCTCAGCCTTTCCTAAGCAACTTACTCATTTTAACCACTCCCATCTGTAAATCAACAGCGCTGAGACAGACTGACAGATTTAGGATGATTACAGTGTGACCAGTTTAAAAAGATGAAAATTTTGTATGTTGCTTTCCAGCAATTAATTATAGAGCAACTGCTGTTCTTTCTTGCTTGTGCAACTCTGTTGAATTTCCTTTGCTGGTTTTGATTTGTAGCTCCTCACAATTCCTTGGTTTTGATTTGAAAAGACATTGGTAGAACGCTGTGCCCCCACTGTGTTTTGTCTGAGAGTCTGCGACTTGAATTCTAACTCACTCTGCCATTACAAATATCTCAAAAGAGAGGGGGAAAAAATCCCTCCAGGGATTCCTTCTCTGCAAAATTTTCAGCTAGCCCTGAAAGCTTATGTGCAAAAGTTAAGCGAGATGAGCAGTGAATGCGGGAATTGAATAATCTTCATAGTTGATTTGTTGTCCCACAGACTGGACTGGGTTAGCTGGGGGATGCTGACATTCCTCTCAAATCTAAAGTGAGAAGGGAGCTATAGGTCTTGAAGAAGTGCCTTGAGCACAAGCTGTTACTAATCCAAAATGCACTAAGAATTTAAGCTGAAATTGCCTATTTACCTCCAAAGTGATGGAGCTAACAGAGTACAGAATATCCTGGGATGACTTTCTACCACTTTTTTCTTCAAAAGGGGAGAAGTAGCTTTTGGCTGTAGAGTTATGCCCACTCTGTTCTCCAAATACATAGTATGTTATACTACATAAAGCTGCTCCAACTGACAAAAAAGCATCATAGTTCAGTGGTCATGACGTTACTGTTAGACAGGCTGTCTTGCTCTGTAATTTTGGAGGAAAACACAAACATATTTCAGAAAAGGTGTAGGCAGTGTCATCAGGGCAGGCAGCTCTACAGTATTTGTTTTTTTCTCTAATAAAAAACCCTTCAAAATAAAACAAAAATACTTGGAATGGAAGCTCATTGGAACCCACCTAGCAAGCTGAAAAACATATTCTTATTCAGAATGCTGGAACGTGTCGTTCTCATTCAACTCCAGTTTTAATCAAGTCTGTATTATTTTAGGTCATACGAAGGTGAAGTTTTGCTTTGAAACAAAATAAAGCAAATCCCCTCAAAAAACAAACAACAACAAAATAAAAACCATCATCACCAACAAACGAGGACCGCTTGCATACATTTTAGATCAATTCTAAAATACATTCCTGTGTGCATCACTTTCAGTACATAATATTCATGGAATTGCCATTCTTCATGAAGGTTGCAGTAACTAGCGATTATCTGATGCATAATCTTTAAGTGTTTCATCCTGTTATGTTACTACTGCTTGCAATTGTTTTCTGTATATAGTCCTCAGGACCAGTGCTCTCACTGTTCTACTGCTGTGTTTTTTTAATCTTTTCATAAATGTATCTGAATTCAGAGTGAAGATTCAGCAGCAGAAAATCCCTGATATAAGTCTGAATGTGATCAAACGGTGTGGATGAGGTGATGAGCTCTCTGTTTTCTCATGTTTGCACTGAAAATGTCAGTCAAACTTTAGGAAAATCAGTAAACAATATATTTTTTTGTCGTTCATTTGTTTGTTTTTAAATATAATTTTTTAAATAAATGGGTAACTTAAAAAAGGACAAGGTCTTCTAGCATGGATTCATCCTGAGCACATAGAACATCTCTCAAGTACTATATCTTGTTTCTAAACTGACTAATTCTCAGGCATAATCATGAACCTAAAGCCCTCAACCAGCAAAAAAAGCATAGGCTGATGTTATACATCCAAGCAGTGATAATTTGCTGGGTTGGAATCCATACACAGCCATCCAGATCTGCAACACTTGCTGTTTTGGCTGTGTAACTTGTACTGGCTCCCTTTCAGAGAACTGGCCACATATTTTTTGCTAAGTACAGAAATTGCCTTGTTCTGACATGGTGGGTGTTTTTTTCCAGCCTTCTTTGTGCTATTGCTAGGCTTTATCAAAAACTAACAGTATAAAACAAATCCAAGCACATGCCTTTTCTGAAAGAGCGTGCATCTGCCTCAGACAAACACCTTTGCAAAAGGCCTTGGCACACAGCTGTAGCTAGAGTGGCAGATGTTTACTTGCAGTCTGTGAAATGTGCCCTGCTATTCTCTAGAAACACTGGCTCAGCTGCAGTACATTTGATATTAAGGATTCTATCGCCACTGTGCCAGACCAGCTCAAATGAAATTTAGAGCTTTAATTCTCTCTTCAGCCTATAGCACAGTAATAGCTAGCAATTAGAGAATAACTGCGTTGCTTCTGAAAGCTCATAGTTGTAATCAAAATACAATAGAGAAAGAAGTACTTAGTTTTTTTAACATGCAAATCTAATCACTCACATGTTATGGGATCTCTGGCTGCAGTAACTTCCTTTGATCAATTCTGCAATTACTTCCATATAACTCAACCATGCTAGATAGGGAAAAAGAAGTTTATCAACATAAATTGCTAAGCAACTTCATGCCTTTTTAGCAGTACTCTAATGTGAATGTTATTTCACTGTTATTTGACAAGACACTGAATCTTGCTCTGATTGTGTCTCAAGCACAGTAACCAGTTCTGGCTAACTGGTATTATTACTGGACAAGAGACAACTAGAAGCATACCAGAACATCACACCAGGCTTCTGAGGCCATCATATGTGGGCCATTGTCATGGAAGCCGTTCCTGCACACCTGGAAGGGGTTAGTTGCCAACATAATTGTGCATGAAATCCTACAGTCTCGCTGACATGGACACAAGTTTGAGCAGCCACAACTTCTGGTCCATACATTTGATTTGGGAGTGTTTGCTAACTTAAGAGCAATTTCTGTTTTTGAATGATGACTGAGGGATGTTGGCTGGAGAAATAGATTAGGTTGCTTTCAAGAGAAGAGATAATACCTGCAGTAGGACAATACTTCCAAACTCAGTCTGCATTACACTATATCCTGATAACCTGATTATATTTAAGGAAAAAAAGTTATTGTACCCCATAAGTACATAACAAAACATCACTTATTCCAACTGACTACGCTTTCAGGATTCACGAACATTTCTACAGTTGCCAGTAGTTGTTTGAATAATTAATGGTAAGGATTTTCAAAACCTTAACAAATACTCAGAGCCTTCAATACTACATTTTATACTTTCACTCAAATTCCAAACAGTGTTTTCAGACAGGTGGTTTCTTAATGATTTTAAATGTCCCAATTCTAGACTAAAATTACTTTGTGCAGCTAATGCTGAAGTGTCTTTTATTGAGAATGGATTTTCTGTTTGTTTACCCCTACAATTAATATGCAGCTCAGATTTCTGCAGCTTCATTGAAAAAACAAACAAACAAACAAACAAAAACAGGATTACTACTGAGACACTGTATTGTTTAGAATATGTAAACATTTTATTACTAGGAAAGACTTACAAATGACAAAATTCCATTTTATCTGAGTTGCAGTCTCGTACTTCAGGATCCTACGCTATGGGTAAAAACATAAAATATTTCAAGCCAAAACTTAAGGAGATGTTCCTGTTTTATTTTATTTTATTTTATTTTATTTTATTTTATTTTATTTTATTTTATTTTATTTTATTTTTATTTATTTATTTCATTTGTTTTTTCTGTTGTCATTTGGTATGGTTTTGCTTTTCTTTTGTAAATCACTTTCTAGTTGCTTTTCATCTATTTCAAATATGGTGGGGAAATGTAGAAGGTTTGGGAAGAAACTTAAGAAGAAACAGTTTAGAAATCCTGCATTGATTTAGCTAGTCATTATATGGAGGAGATAAGCCTTCTGAAGAGAATGTTTCTTTGCCTACTGAGGATAGTTCCCTTGATATCAGTAGAAAGAAACAAACAGTTCAGTAGGAAATTTCAGGTGTCCAGCTTACTGCAGAGCTGGACTTTTACTCAAATTCCTAATTAAAAATACCTCCATATGAGTGGGAAATATTCCCCCAGAGCCCATGACCAGCATACTGACAGCTATCAAAAGATTTTATGTTCAAATACAGCAAAACTATTATATATATATATATATATGATTTTTTAAATCATCCTGCCACCAGAGGCACAAGGAGGTATTCAAGTTACAAGAGAAGAGAGAACAGAAACAAGAAGCAAATTATACTGAGATGCAGAGTGGTTTGTACTTGGGAGTACAGCCAGGGGGTAGAGTAGTATGATCCATGGAACTAGTGCAGGGGGAAACACTCCTGCTAAGGAGACTTGCTGCAGATATCACAGCTCAGGTCAGAAAAGGGAGAAGGAACCTGCTGGAAAACTTTACCAGCAGTCACCCTCAGGCAGGCAGGCTGATCAGGCTGTACGGGAAAGCTTCTTCTTATCAGCTCCACAGTTGGAAGCTTGCCTGCTGTGTTTATGAATTTGAGCATATAGAGTTAGCTCCATTTTTACTTGAAAGACCTGAAAGCAATGACAGAAATCCTTTCCAGTGTTTTCCAGCAGATGGCATCTAGTCTGAACCAGATTTCTTCACAACACTCTTGAAGGAAAAAGAATCAACTAAAGATACTTATGATCTTATTATTATTTTTTTTTTAATGCTGTATGTGCATACAGAAAGCAATCCTGCAAATACAGCACTGCATACCTTGGTAGCTCTTAATACAATGAAAAAGAAAATAGTTAATAGATTTTCACTTTTTTGCTTACCAGTCATCTCAGATAGAAAATGAATTTTTTTTTGTTGTTCTTAGTTGCCGTAAGAGACCTGTAGTTAGACTGTTCTGTTCAGAATGATCTTCTCTGCCTTTCTTTGCACTACAAGTTTCCTAGAATATTAAAATATATTATAAATAAATAAATAATGAAAAACAGCCAAACAACAACAAAAACCCACCTCTTTACTTTTACTATCAAAAGCATCTTAAATGTCAAACTGTTCAAAGTTGTTCACCAATCAATATGATAAGAATGGGATCACCCTGTTAATTACTAATGAAGAGGCAATCCATTTTGTTTCTTGGTCTCAATGTTGTTGATTGTGGGAAACCTGAGCAGAACAGGAGATTAATTATTTCACTGATTATCTGCACTACTACATAAAAAAATAAAATTTCTGATAGCTTTTAATATGTCTGTGAAAGAATGTATCCATTATATATTGTTTTCATTAATATTTAAGCATTAAATAAAAGGAAAAAATGAAAAGAAAAAGAAAGAAAGAAAAGAAGAAGAGAAAGAAAGGAAGAAAAAAAGGAAAAAGAAAAAAATGAATAAAAAAATAAACTGTTGCCTTTTTGTTATTACTACTTCAGCCAGCCTGGTGCTGAGGAGTGATGTCATATTGGACTTCAGTCCAATTTAGCTTTCCGTATGACCTTCTATTGTTAAGTTATAAAGAACTTAATTCACCATGCTAGATTATTTTTGTACTTCATGTTGTTGTTCCAGTGATTAGTAGATATTTTTCTAAGCATAAACACAAAGTATAAATAAAAAACTTCAGTGTTGGCCAACTTTTGTGTTGGCCACAAAATTTAGTCATACTAATTAAAAGTTCAAGTAGATCAGCCATAACTAATATTACATTTTGTGCTCTAATTCTATAGTATTTTATGTCCAACCCAGAGAAAACACAACATTGTAAAATTTGGTTTATTTACCACAAGGCTTGAACTATGAGAATAGCCTACTGTCTTCTAGCATTACCACCTCCAGGGACGTTCTGTTCTTTCAGGTGGTCAAGAGCACGTAACCTTTGTTTTGGCGTTAGATTTACATGGAAGAACAGAAAATTTATTTTTCTTGTATTTTCTACATTCTGTTACTTATTTGATTGTTCATTTGCAATGAAGGAAGGGAATTTTGAATAAATAGCAACTACTTTTTATTTTATCTCATGTCACGTTCTGTCTCTTCCATAACTTCTTCTCCTTGCTGTCAGTACACAGTCAACCCACAGTTTGATTGAGAAAGCCAAGTTTAATTCTTTGTGTAAATCGAGGGTTTAGGAATTCATGTTAAAACAGGTTGAGGCTAACATGACTTCAGAGTGCTGCAACTGAAAGCAGCAGTGCGTCCTGAGATTTCTACCATCCTAAACAATACTGCGATCTCCCTAGGAAGTTGCTCCAAAAGACTCTTAGAGGTCAACTTTTAAGAATTACTGGGTTGACAAGATTTTGCTAGCTTCAGTTTTCAAAGCAGAAATTTGTTTTGACTTTGCATCCTTCCTTTAGGCAAAATGGAAGAAATTTAAATATATTTGTCTCCTTTTTCCTCCAGTGAGATTACAGTTGTCATTTCCAATGTCATGGGATGTTTATTCCATATTTGGTTTTCCTTATCTGTCCACTACCATAACTGCTATTTTTAATAAGACACAGAGAAACTTTAAATTGGGAATATTGCTAAACAGTTCAAACACACAAAGAAGCAAGTCCCTTGCAGACTTGACAGCCCTTTACAGAAACTGCTGTAAGTCCTAAAAATCCACTGACTGATCTAAACATCCCATTATTATTTCATTATGAACTTCAAGTTTGGAAACCACCTTTGTCTCTTTTCTCCTAACTGTTTTTCTTTCTGTACTACTTATTTTCTTCTGTCTCCTTGGTCTGTGAGTTGTTGAAACTTAGCCTTTAGATATTACAGTTTCTTTTCAAAGTGCTATAAGCCTTTTAACTAACAGAACCTGGAACAAATTTTGTATGCTTAAAGCTGCCATTCTGCAAGAATGAGCAGTAACTAATGTCCTAAACAATACCTCTTTGTTTCAGCATTTTTCTGAGCCAGATTTGAGCATGGAGAGACCAACTGGGGCAGGTAACAATTACAGCATTTATCACCTTTTCAGACTACACACTGCCATTTCTTCCCTTCTAGTCACATTGCACACCTGCTTTCATACGGTGCAAATGAATGGTTCTTCTATGTTTCTGATTTCCAGGGAAATTGAAAGAAGTTTGGCTACCTGCCTCAGTCCCAATTCACATTCTTCTGTGAAGGATCTCTTTTCCCTCCAGCACTCCTTTCTTTCCACACACACTCTGAACAGGATTTCTATCCAACTACTAAAAGCTGTGTTTTTTTAAGTAAAACAAGGGTGGCATTTTGAACCGAAGCTTCTATGTTAGAACACTGTATCTGACCATTTTTTGAATGTTTAGAATGCTTATACACTATGCATGTTGATTCTCAACATGGTCTGAGGGTTTTGAGACAGTGAGAAGCAAATGTGGCACAAGGCACTGGGCAACACTGACAGTTTTACCAGTGAAATGTGACAATGCAGAAACACTGGATTTTCTTTCCATACTCTGTACCACATCTGCGGTTTTCCTTCCTAAAAACTTCCCAAAACGAGAAGGCCTCTTCACTCTTCTCTGTGTTCCTTGACACAGCTCCACGCCGTTCCCTCAGGCCCTGTCCTCTGTGACAGACAGGAGAGCTCAGCGCTGCCCCTAGCAAGCACTGGGACCTCACCTGCTCCTTCAGACCCTTCACTATCTTCACAGCCCTTCTTTGGAAACTCTCTTATAGTTTTATGCCCTCCTTCTGTTGCAGCACCCAACCCACATGCAGTGCATGTGAGGCAGAGCAGAGGGGACAGTCCTCCTCTCACCTTCTGCATCCCAGGGCACGGTTGGCCCTTTGGGCTCCAGGGCAAACTGCTGCCTTGTGTTCAACTTAACTTCAGCATCACTGCCATACATTCTAATAGTACTCATGGTTTCATATTTAAGCTCTGCAGCTGCAGGGACGGTCTGTGTGAGCAGAGCCCAGCAGTACCCCACGTGAGAGCAGAGCAGCTGCAGGTGCTCGCAGGGATCTGCTGCTGCCAGAGATGAGTTATATGCAAAGCATGGAATCAGTTGTGCTGTTAAGTGTTAAGTGATTTCCTTATCCTTAACACACAAGTTTTTTGTTTCAATTTCTGTCCCCTGTTCTGCTGAGGAGCAGGTGCACCTTGTAGCCAGCCAAAGTCAGCACATCTTTACACAGGAAGATGACTGTCTTAAGAATGATGACTATTTTAAGAATGCATGCCATCAAAATAATTTTGTATCCTTATCTTTGTCACTTTTAGAGATGTCAGGAGTAAATCCACAAAGATCAGTGGTATCACCATATGGTTGTACCTGAGGACAAAATCTACCCTGGGCAGTACACAGACATGGTTGAGTCTGGCTACATGAGGATCTGTGAAGAGCAAGGCTTTGTAGTGTGTTCATAGAGTAGCGCACTACACAGGGCTTGGGTCACACAGTAGGAAACTTTACTGGGGTTCCAAAATGCACCCTATGTGTGAAGTGTTTTTGACCACCATCTACAGATGTCCTATGCCATCTAATTAGTTGTATTTTTGATGCTTGAAAATAAATAACATAAATACAGTGCATACATATTCTGCTGGTGAATAGAACCATGTCACCTATGCAATGCTAACATTCTCTTAATGCTTACTATCTACGTTGTTTTCCAAATTTTAAAATGAGCAAGTATTTATTATGGGAAGTAACTTTTTAAGCTGCAATGTATAGCTTTGGTTCCATTGGAAACTATTATAATATACAAGCAGAAATTTTAGTATTTACTTCTGGATGATTCCAGAAGTAAATTTGAAACAAAAGACTGGTGAAAGATCAAAATTTCCTGGATATGTTTTAAAATATAATGAACAGTTAAAAAGACAGCTTTAGAAGTGTAAAGGTGGTGGTTTTCCAGATGATGTTTTGCACTGGAATTTCAACACAGTGGACTGGCTATGTACTCTACTATAGATAACTTATTTTCTTTAAAGGATTTATTCTTTATGATGATGATTGCCAGACCTATTAATAAGCTTAAATTGTTCTCTAGGACCAAGTCTCACTGTAGTCTCCTCTGATTTAATAAAATGTTTGTACTTCATCAAAAGACGCATGCAAAATAAAATTAATTTTAGCTTCCTGCCTCAAAGTGTTTTCTTTAAGATGCACATGGTAGAAATATGCAGTAGAAGACTGTCCTGCTGGCAGCATGAACATTGTTACACTTTCCTTTAACAGTCTGCCTATAAAAATGCAGAGTTTAAATCATAAACATTACCAGTAGTCTGTTGCTTATTTCACATTTTTAGAGAGATAATGCCATATTTTGGAGCCCTGTGTTGCTGTGACATGCAAATGCTTAGACAGTGAAAAACTGTTACATGAGTCACAGCATCAGCTGTCACTGCATTGTGATTTCAGTACAGCTTAGTTATGTATTGCCAATGGAAAACTCAGAAAATTCATATTCATTTCAGTATAAACACTGGAATGTTCTCATGCACAATACATAACACCTCTTTCTTCTTACAGCAATTTGAAATAAAAGTGAAAATCAATGTTGAAGATGGGGAAGACGTTTAATTCATTTATATGCACACGCATTCAGAGTCAAGTATATTGGTACATAAAGCAATTAAGTATGTGATAGGGCAGAAGCATATATGCTCAGCAGGAAATGTAATGCACATCTTTTGAAAACAGGCTGCAATGAAGATGCTGCAAGAGGGATAAAAGTGAAGCCAAATGATTATGTGTAGACCATATTGGATTGGAATGTACCCAATATTGCAGGCTGGTTGCAATATCCTGTTCTGATGATGATGAGGTTTGTGAGCATGCCTTCTACCATGCTTTGAAACAGGGGGATACTCTGTTCAAAGAAAACAAAGAAAAAAACAACCAACCTTAAAAATACCTACTTTCCCCAGAACAGTTATCACTGTAATAGCAAAATGCCATAATTCTGATCCTAAGAAGGAAGGTAGGATTGTAGTAGTTCTCCCAGCTCTTTTGATGACTCCTATTCTACCACCGATAAGAGCAGCTTACCTTCTTCACTTGCCTGTTTTCCAGTTCAACAAAACAGTTTCATCTCTTAATTATAACAACAAATGTGCCTGTGTATTCTCATATATAAGCCATTCATTTCCCCTAATAAAAAGGAGAATCAAAATTTTATTTCAGAATAGATGAATTCTTACATTTTATAATGTTCAGAGTTAGATTATCTTCTTCACCATTTGTTCGTTCAGTTGTAGCTGTGTACTAAAATTTTCCAGACGCTTTATCATACACTTCCACAAGATGTCAGCAGCAGCACACTACTCTAAACATCAGTGCCAGCTCATGACCCGTACCTTTCAAAGCAGAGACGATTTTAAAATTTAGAATTATTCAACAGTGGCAAAAGTAAAACGTGTTCCTGGTCCTTCAAGAAGTTTCTGTGTGATCAGAAATTGTATTCAGGTCACTGACTGAAAGTACAGACATTCTACAAATGCAGCAGTAGATATAAGTGTATTTTATCTGCATTACTCCAAGATTCAAGTGGATCAAAAGGTTTTGATCCATTACAGCTTCAAGATATACATGTCATCTTCTCTGCATATAGCCTCATAATTAACAGTTGGTTGTTGCTTATGTCAGTAAGGGAGTGGCAACAACACTGGCAGTAAAATCAATGCTCTAATGGGTCTCAGACCTAAAACATCGATCTTGCTGGCCCTTGGCCCTTATAAGAAATATCTGTTTAAGCAGGTTAACCTAGTGTAGTTAAGTGCAAAGGAGACACTAAATCAAAAGTCAAAGAAGTCTTCCTGGATGACCTTTAAGCCCATTTCAGCACTCATTTAGCTCAGAATAACCAGGTTTGATAGATCTATGATTATTTGTTGGCAATATCCACAATATTTCAGGCTGTCTTCAAATCCCGAGGAAGCTAAACTCAGAATTGGTGAAGAAAAAAATATCAGTTGTTCTGATTTGAACTCCTCTCCTAGCAAAGCAAAGCAAAACTCATTCTACAAGGTCAAATTGAAAGATGCATTCAAAATAAGGAGAGTAACACAGATCCCTTGCCTAGCATGTCAGTCCTCTGGTCTACCAACTGTGAAAACAGAGTTTTAAGAATTTTAAAAAATAATTTTGAATAATTTTGACTTCTGTTGTGCAACCAATGTGTAAAGTACCTTTTTAAAATCTCATTATTCAACAAGGTTACATTATTTTAACTGAAAATCTAAACCTAAAACACAGAAAAGCAGCAAATATACTTCTCACTTCCATCTGTCAAGGTAAAAATGTGCTTTACTTCTCATACACACACTAATTATTAAAACAACTCTGTGTCTTTAAAAGTGAAACACAGTACATAAGGAAACAAACTTTTCAAGCTAGGTTAACTGGTTGATTTTGTTTCCATTCCAAGAAAATATTGAAAAAATCAGAGCAGTGAATGTGGAAAGAAGACTGATGAAAGAAAAGTGTTCTTATTTTTTATTGTTCCCCTCTCCATCCTACTCCCTCTTTCCCATTCCTCTTCCCTAAGCTGTGACCCTGGCAATTCTAGAGATATATAAATCACTCAGAGTCTGTCTTGTTCAGCTGTGTGAGAATTTAGTCCAGCTTTGAGCATGACTTGATAAGCATAAACGTGGCATCATTTGTTTGCTCATCCTCATACTCCCGAGCCATGCTGGGCTCTTTGCGTCTGACCTTGTGCTCCTGGGCCGCTCTGGGCTCTTCAGGGCCGTCCTCCTGCTGATGGGCGTTGTTGGGCTCTGGGAGGCCCAGCAGCCTCCGGGCCTCCCGGCCACACCGTCTCACAATGACTTCAATGAGACTGAAGGATGTCTTGCTTGGACTGGAGAGGGGGACAGTCTTGTTGAGAACGAGGGCTGTCGAGCTGGGATTGAAAGGAGTCTCTCTCATATCTCAGACCAAGTGTGTCTCGCTCGGGCTGGAAGACATCTCACTCAGACTGGAGGCTGTCCAGTTCAGATTGGAGACTGTCTAAATTGGACTGAAGGGTGTCCTGCTCGTACATGAGTGTGTCCAGGTTGGACTGGAGAGTGTCTAGGTTGGATTGGAGGGAGTCTCGCTCTGAAGGTATCTTGTTCAGTTTGGAGCGTGTCTTGTTCAGACAGGAGATTCTCTCTCTCAGATTGGAGGCTTTCCTTCTCATTTTGGAAACTCTCTTGCTGAGTCTGGAGATTGGTGTTTCTTGGCTAGAAGACTCTCAGGATCTGGAGACTGTCTAGATCTGAAGGCTCTCCCTCTCAGCTCGGGGACTTTCTCGCTGTGAAGGACAGAAACCGTTCTCCTTTCATTTGTCTCAAAGCTTGCTTCGTTACAGCCTTTTCTGGTGATAAGACTCTGACTGATAACTGCTGATTATCTAGATGGGTGTCATGGTGCCTCAGTGTCTCTGCTTATGGTTGTAAAGATAAGCAGAAATAGGGGCAAGTAGTCTTTTTTGTTGGGTATGGCTTGGAGAAGCTGACCACCACAGAAAGACAGCAATGCTCCTGCATGGCAGTGAAGGCGCCATACCCTACTGGCATATCTGCTGAGCCAGACGTGAACACAAACAGAGAGAAAAGAAAAAAAACTGAGAAATGGGGGATAAAAGGCCTTCACTGAACCAAGGATTTTGGAGAACCTTCATAGAAGAAGTTCTGGAGAATTCCCGAAGAAGAATTCCCCGAGGGGAAAACCTCTGTGGAAGAATCCCCCCTGGGGCATGCTTGCTGCGATGCTTCCCTGCTCTCTCCCATCACCTGCAGTGACCAGAGAGTTCCTGAGATCAACGGACCTACTCCAGACTTCGCTGGACTCTACGGTGGTGATGCTCTCTCCCTCTCTTGCTTTCTGCCAAGTCTCCTTGCTTTTTCCATCTCTTTTCTACTGCCCACCTTCCCTTCCCCATATCCCTAAGCAACTAGTGTTTGTAATAAACTGGTTGGGCTAACATTTGACCCGCTGTGTCTTAATCTCACACCAGGTATACATATAATCAAGGAACCTCGTCTCCCTCCTTTACTTTAGAGCGTGACACTCGCTGTTTGTACTCTCTTGGAACTCTCAGCTCAGAGACTCTCTGGCTCTCATTTAGAGGCTCTGTGCTTCTCTGGGACAGTACTGAATGAGGTCTGATAAGCATAAGGCAAATAATTTGAGCCTCCTCAGATCCGTCTGTGTCACAACTTCCCTGTCTCAAATATCTGCTTAGGTCCTCAGGTTCTTGCAGGTGTTCAGAAAAAAAGTTCAATGAGACCGGTGACGCCCATTGCTCTAAAGTCTCTCCCAGGTCCCTCCAAACTGCCACTCAGTGTCCTCTGGCTTTGGGGAACACTCCCTCAAAATTTTACAAATACAGATATTGAGTAAAGTGATGAGGAGTACATTCAGGAAGAGGGAATGTAAAGATGTAAAGCAACACAATGTCCTCTGGGGTACGGAGTTCTTGTCTTCTGAGACATCCCACCGTGTGGATGAACTTCAAAACGCCACGAGGCGCTCTCTGAGGGTTGCTTTTACAATTGATGATCCACGGAACTGCAGCATTAACTCTTTAAATCCCAAAGTACTACATGATGTTATGATGTGGAATATCAGTAACAAAAATGACGAAACCATGACAGCAGCTCACAGCCCACACAGGGCGCAGGAGAAGGGTGTAACAGTGGCACTTCCACACCGGTTGATGAAGGCACTGGTTCTCCTATGGCACAGCGCACGGAGGGGGCGTGCGTGAAGAGCAAAACAAATCGCAAGGTGGACGCTGTGAACCATGCGTGATTCTACACTTCTTTTATTGGAAAACGCTAACTCAAAAGGGACAGGCGTGTTCATTACGGCTCGGGGCGTCGGGGAGGCCGCCTCTTGCGGGGCGCAGGAGCGCGCTGGGCGCTGGCGGCCCTCCTCTTCGTGGGGCGCCGGGGCCCACCGGCCGAGCGCTTCCCGCCCCGGCCGCGAGCGGAGGGGCCGCGCCTGCGTCCCTGCTCGGAGGGACCGGCCGCCTCGGGACCCGGCTCGTCGCCGGGCCGCTCCCGCTGCCCGGGGCTGGGTGCGGCGGGGAGCTCGGCGGCACCCCCGCCCAGGGCCCCGCCGGACGTGCCGGGGAGCTCCTCCGCTTCGGGACCCGAGGAGCTCCCGTAGGGCGCGGCGCTGGGGGCGACGGTCCCCTGCGGGGAGGCGGCGGGACCGGACGGGGCCGCGGGGCCGTCCTCATAGCGCTGCTGGGCCACGCCGGGCTCTTCGCGGCCGTCGTCGTGCTGCTGGGCGTTGTTGGGCTCTGGGAGGCCCAGCAGCCTCCGGGCCTCCTGCCCGCACTGCCTCACGGTGACTTCGATGAGCCAGTCCATCAGCGGCGCGGTGACGGCTCCCAGGATGTTATGGGTGCGCTGCACCAGGGCGGCCCTGTCCAGGCCCACCTGGCACAGCACTACCTGGATCGTGCTCACCGTCATCATGATCTGCCAGGGGCGAATCCCCTGGACGAGGGAGAGTATCTCCTCCAGCAAGGGCAGCACCGGAAAGAGGAGGTCGCGTCTCTCCCTGAAGAGTGCTGCCCACTGCTCCGGCAGGAGGCCGCCCACTCTCTCTGCTTCCACGCGGCTGTGTTCAGCAGCTGCCGCGGTGCCGCTGGGGCCGGTGGTGGTGCCGAAGCTGATGGGCACTGGCAGTGCGGGTGGGCACACCATGCATTCCAGGTACATGCTTCCCCGCACGGAGACCTGGATGGTGTTCATGGCCGTCCTGCACAGCGGGCAGGTGTCTTTCATCCTCGCCCACCGCTGGATGCAGCCAGCACAGAACGTGTGGTTGCAAGGAATCACACTTGCAACGTCCCGTCGCACGTCGCCGCAGACGGGACATGTCCATGGCTCTTTCGCAGCCATGGTCTTCTAGCTGCAGCGGGCTGGGAGAACTGCAGATGACAAGCTGTTCTTCACCAGAGCTGCAGCGGCGGTGTCACACTGCAACAGAGGAAGAGGGTCACGGTCACTCTCTGTCCCAGCGTCTGAACGTCCTCAGCTGTCCCTTCCTCAGCGGGAAGCCTTCCCAAGCCCCGGACTGGTTTATCTCGTGCACCCTACCCTAACCCACGGCTGCCCTGCGGGTAGCCCAGGTGTCCCCGCACCACTCACCTCCGCTGCTGCGGGTGCGCTCTGTAGCGTCCCGGTTGCCTGCACTAGGCAGGGCCGGGGAAACGAGCAATGCTCTGGGCTCGGGCACTGAGATGCTGCAAGCAGCCCCAGGCACGACCCAGCACAGCACAGCCAAACACTTGCTCGACCACCAAGCCTCGCAAAACCGCTCAGCAGGGTCCAGGAACGAGCCAGAATGAGCCGGGTTCCGCCAGCGCCCCGGGAGAGGAGCAGCGAGGGCTAAGCAGTCACAATCCGTCACCCGCTGATGTCACAGTCTACTGCTGAGGGATGTCATCGACATTACTCGATGTCCATTTTTATGGACGTGTCCCTCCATAAACATCCAGTGTAACGGGAAACTTATGTACAACAGCTATCCCATAGGTGTTGGCTCTCTCCCAAGTGTATCTTCCCAAGCTGTGCAGTTTTATGGCAAATCCAAGTGACTTTAACTCATGGCACTGGTGATTTTAGTTGAAACTGCAAACTTTTAACCAAGTTGAATCTCATACTACTTTATGAACATTCAGGTTTAGGGCCATATTCTTCACTGTTTAGGAGAGAAAAAGTGGATTTTCTTGCATCTGTTCTGGAAAACTTTAGGCCTTTAGAGCCCTCTTAAATTTTTGCTTGTGTAGGAAAATGTGCACATGAAACATTCATGACGAAAATTTTACCTGGTTCAATCACCCACGCTTTTAAGAATTCGAATTCATCTACTGTAAGATATGAACAAGGTGATCTATTTGGAACTGTGCAGAAATTAAACGAAAAAGGGTTGTTATACGTCTCTCTCCTTGAAACTCGCGGTACTGATTTACTGGAAGAATTCTAAGGTAAAAAGCCCAGAGTGCGAAAAATAAACCAAAAGATTTTTCACATGCATCGAAGCACACAGAGATTAAGAGAACGTGAACTTCCAGTGATTGCATCTTGTCTACTGGATACCTGAATCTTTGAGTCTTGACTTTGCATCAAGTATCACCCAAACAACCTATTTTCCTCTTTTAGAAGTAAGAAAGCAATGCTCGTTTTTATGGGTAGACAGAGCTTTGATCACCAGTATCTTACGTACGGAATTTGAAACTCTTCAAGGTACTTCCAAGGGAAATTCCTTTGTCTTTTACAGTTCTTTAATTGAAATGCATATTATATATCTTAGAAATATACAGATAGAAATACGTACACATACATGTCAGTGCTTTGGCTCTCAAGTCACTGGCATAGAATATTAACCCCTTTAAAAACTATGACTGAAACATTGTAAGAAGCAACAATATACAAGGTAGTTTCTGTTAAAATCTTGCAAACTGCAGCTGGTAGGCCAGGCCACCGTAGACATGGAGATATAAGAAGAAATTCTGAAAAAAAATAATTCCCACTCTGTAAAAATATCTACAATTGTTGCACAGGAAATGTAGGTTAAAAGGAACATTTCGTCCGGAAAATAAAACAAAACAAAACAAAGAAAAAAAAAACAACAACAGAAGCCCTCACTTTAGAATAAATGAAGAACAGTATTAAACATGATGCATCACTCAACTTATTACTGATGTACAAGCTATACATCTGATGAAATTTCTTATTTCCCATCGGAACAGTTTTGCTTCATGTCATGCCAATCTGAAGTGTTTCAAGCTGAAAATTTCCCTCCTCATTGTTAGTATTCATCTTACGCACACAAATAAACGTATTTGGAGGAGACGTGGGTGCACTGTACCTAAGTGCGTTAGCAAGTTGTCGTGCAATACAATAAAGCTGGTGCTGAAGCTCAGGTGACCACCACATGTGTGCTGCAAAGTCGTAGCTCACACTAGCTCTCGCTGTCCCTGTGGACCCAATACCCATCAGTGGCTGGTACAAATGATCCAGTGTCCTCCCGCATGAATACATGTTGACCGTTCTGAGGTCATCTCCTCAATTACTAATTAAAGCACAGAAAAGAGATATGCTACAAACTTTGCTCCTGATAAAACCTAAAATGTTAAAAGTTACATATTTGTTAGTTGATATCCCCTTTCTGTGGGTTCGTCATCTTTTGCTGTATGTTTTTTGGAGGAGTTCTGGAATAGTACTTCCAATCATTTAAATATGAGTTCAGTGCAGGAGGAAGTGTAAAAGTATCCAAATTGAGGGCTTTGTTTGTTTGCTGTAATCGGTTAAGTATTGAAACAGATGAAACAGCAATTCCTATATTCACATTTTCAAGCCTGCTTAAAATAAAAGTATAGAAAAATAACACTTCGTTATTATGTTTGAGCAGATAATTCTGCTTCCCTTCCTCCCATGCTTTCCCTCCAGCCCCCTGAATCTAATACTGCTAGGCAGTGTATAAAGCAAATTTTAACATAACATGCTGCATTAAAAACTGCTTCAGTTCATGCTATGTCACTATTTTGTCAATTGGATTACAATAAAGTCTGCACTGAGATAGCAGGTGATAATGATAAATTAATGACAGATTACCGAAAGCAGAGATTACTAGTCTGCTTCTTCTGTTGGATAGAAGGAACCCTTCATTTTTTTCTTTACTAAGAGAAGAGTTCTGTTTGGAAGTTGATGTTTCCAGAATACGTTCACATTGTACTCACTTGCTGATATTAATGGAATCCTTTCAACCACTTGATTATTAAAGTTATATTACCATTTTTTATGAAATTGAAAAGAGGGACCTCTGAAGGCCATCTGGTCCATCACCCCGGCAATGAACAGGGATCCGTAGCTACATCAGGTTACCCAGGGCCTAGTCCAGCCTCAACTTGAAAGTCTCCAGGGACGGGGCAATCCACCGGCAAAATGGACAACCTGCAACAGTGCTCCATCCACCACCCTCACTGTAAAAGAGTTTTTCTCTACAGTAACCCAAATCTACCCTCTTTGAGCTTGAAACAATATCCCCTTGTTCTGTCACCACAAACCCTGCAGAAGTGTCTGTCCCCTTCTTTCCTGTAGCTCCCCTTCAGATACTGAGAGGCCGCTATCAGGTCACCCTGCAGCATTCTCTTCTCCAGGCTGAACAGCCCCAGCTCTCTCAGTCTGTTCTCATAGGGCAGGTGTTCCACTTCATGGATCACCTTTGTGGCCCTACTCTGGATTTGCTCCAAAAGGTCTACGTCTCTCCTGTACTGAGGAACCCACATCTGGATGCAGTACTCCAGGTAAGGATCACCTCCCTCGACCTGCTGGCCACTTCTTTTTATGCAGCCCAGGATACGGCTGGCTTTCTGGGCTTCAAGGGTGCACTGCTGGCTCTTGTCTACTTTCCCATCCACCACCGCCCTCAGGTCTTTTTTGCAAGGCTGTGCAAAATCCTTTCATTCCCCAGCTTGAATTGACAGTCAGGGTTGCCTTGACCCAGGTGCGAGACCTTGCACTTCGATTTGGTGAACCTTGGGATATTCACCTGAGACCTCTGCTCAAGCCTATTTAGGGTCTCCCTGGATGGCATCCCATCCCTTTGGTGTGACAACTGCACCCCACAGCTTGGCATCGTCAGCAAAGTCGCTGAGGGTGCTCTTGATCCCACTGTCAGCGTCACTGATGAAGAGAACAAAAAGTACTCTGGGGGACATTGCTTGTCACTGATCTCCATCCAGACACTGAGCCACTAACCGGTGGCTGTCAGGGCGATAGGACGAAATATAAAAAAAGTGCGACGAGGGACAAAAACAAGGAGTGTGGAAACTACAGATAACCTGTGCACAGATAGGTTATTTCAAAGGCAAAACCACAAAACTCAAGGCAGCCGGTATCCCATCGGACTGAGGAAAAATAATTTTTCTGGGGTCACGTGTCAGAGACTTCAGGAAGGCTCTACCACGTCTGCTAAGACGACGCCTACCAGCTCACTGTCATCCCAGAAGGGTCTCAGGACACTGAAACAAGGAAAGTACAAAACATTTAAAGGGACTTTACATCCCTTGGAAGCATGCTAAAGGGACTGGCTGTGCAAGCAGCGTTCTCTGTCCTCCCAACTGGCAACCCATAGTGAGTGACACAAGCAGGCTGGTATCAAGAGACAAGGAGAAGGCTGAGGGACTTCGCACACTTTTTGCCTCGCTCTTCCCTGATAACTGCTCACCCCAGAAAAATCCTCTCCAGAGGGGTTCTCTGGGCAGCAAATGGGGGCCTCAGAGTCTCCGAGCACTAACTGGAATCCCCAATTAGTACGACTCTTTGCTTTTTTTTGGTGGCATTAGTTTTAATATGAATCATCAGTTGGCCCTGCTCAATGGGCACGGGTTCTACGGCACAGCGCGCGTAAGAGGTGCTCGTGAAGGGCGAACCGTCTCGAAAAATGGACGCTAGGAACAATGCGTGATTCTACACTTCTTTTATTGGAAAACGCTAACTCAAAAGGGACAGGCGTGTTCATTACGGCTCGGGGCGTCGGGGAGGCCGCCTCTTGCGGGGCGCAGGAGCGCGCTGGGCGCTGGCGGCCCTCCTCTTCGTGGGGCGCCGGGGCCCACCGGCCGAGCGCTTCCCGCCCCGGCCGCGAGCGGAGGGGCCGCGCCTGCGTCCCTGCTCGGAGGGACCGGCCGCCTCGGGACCCGGCTCGTCGCCGGGCCGCTCCCGCTGCCCGGGGCTGGGTGCGGCGGGGAGCTCGGCGGCACCCCCGCCCAGGGCCCCGCCGGACGTGCCGGGGAGCTCCTCCGCTTCGGGACCCGAGGAGCTCCCGTAGGGCGCGGCGCTGGGGGCGACGGTCCCCTGCGGGGAGGCGGCGGGACCGGACGGGGCCGCGGGGCCGTCCTCATAGCGCTGCTGGGCCACGCCGGGCTCTTCGCGGCCGTCGTCGTGCTGCTGGGCGTTGTTGGGCTCTGGGAGGCCCAGCAGCCTCCGGGCCTCCTGCCCGCACTGCCTCACGGTGACTTCGATGAGCCAGTCCATCAGCGGCGCGGTGACGGCTCCCAGGATGTTATGGGTGCGCTGCACCAGGGCGGCCCTGTCCAGGCCCACCTGGCACAGCACTACCTGGATCGTGCTCACCGTCATCATGATCTGCCAGGGGCGAATCCCCTGGACGAGGGAGAGTATCTCCTCCAGCAAGGGCAGCACCGGAAAGAGGAGGTCGCGTCTCTCCCTGAAGAGTGCTGCCCACTGCTCCGGCAGGAGGCCGCCCACTCTCTCTGCTTCCACGCGGCTGTGTTCAGCAGCTGCCGCGGTGCCGCTGGGGCCGGTGGTGGTGCCGAAGCTGATGGGCACTGGCAGTGCGGGTGGGCACACCATGCATTCCAGGTACATGCTTCCCCGCACGGAGACCTGGATGGTGTTCATGGCCGTCCTGCACAGCGGGCAGGTGTCTTTCATCCTCGCCCACCGCTGGATGCAGCCAGCACAGAACGTGTGGTTGCAAGGAATCACACTTGCAACGTCCCGTCGCACGTCGCCGCAGACGGGACATGTCCATGGCTCTTTCGCAGCCATGGTCTTCTAGCTGCAGCGGGCTGGGAGAACTGCAGATGACAAGCTGTTCTTCACCAGAGCTGCGGCGGCGGTGTCACACTGAAACAGAGGAAGAGGGTCACGGTCACTCTCTGTCCCAGCGTCTGAACGTCCTCAGCTGTCCCTTCCTCAGCGGGAAGCCTTCCCAAGCCCCGGACTGGTTTATCTCGTGCACCCTACCCTAACCCACGGCTGCCCTGCGGGTAGCCCAGGTGTCCCCGCACCACTCACCTCCGCTGCTGCGGGTGCGCTCTGTAGCGCCCCGGTTGCCTGCACTAGGCAGGGCCGGGGAAACGAGCAATGCTCTGGGCTCGGGCACTGAGATGCTGCAAGCAGCCCCAGGCACGACCCAGCACAGCACAGCCAAACACTTGCTCGACCACCAAGCCTCGCAAAACCGCTCAGCAGGGTCCAGGAACGAGCCAGAATGAGCCGGGTTCCGCCAGCGCCCCGGGAGAGGAGCAGCGAGGGCTAAGCAGTCACAATCCGTCACCCGCTGATGTCACAGTCTACTGCTGAGGGATGTCATCAACTCAGCTGAGTTCTAAATGTCCTCTAAGACCATCAAGTTTCGACTTTACCCTAGAATTGCCGAATCTACCACTATACCATGTTCTCAAGGACCGCATCTACCTTTCCTTTAGATTCCTACAGGAATGGGGATTCGTTACTTTTTGGCAACCCTGCTGGATTGCTGGGCTGAGGTGTATGGGATGAGCTTCAACGAGACCAAGTGCTGGGTCATGCAGTTTGGCCAGAATAACTCCGTGCAGCGCTATAGACTTGGGGATGAGTGACTGGATGTCTGTGAAGGGGAAAGTATCCTGGGGGTGTTGGTTGATGCTCGGCTGAGCATGAACCAACAGTATGCCCAGGTGGCCAAGAGGGCCAGCAGTAGTGTGGCCTCCATTAGAAATAGTCACGCCAGCAGTGACAGGGAGGTGATCACCTCCCTGTACTCAGCAGTGGTGAGGCCACACCTCGAGTATTGCATTCAGTTTTGGGCCCCTCACTACAAGAAGGACATTGAGGCCTTGGAACGTGTCCAGAGAAGTGCAACGAAACTGGTGAGGGGCCCTCTTGCAGGACTGAGGAGTGCACTGGGTGCTGGTGGCCCTCGTCTTCCTGTGGTGCCAGGGCAACAGCGCTGGGGTCAACGGTCCCTGTTGGGAGGTGTCGGGACAGGATGGGGCCGCGGGGTCATCCTCAGAATTGGAAACGGACAGGGCTGCATTCCTGAGCTCAGCCTTTTTTCCTCACGGTTGCTTGGAGGGGTGAGTTCTGTCCTGTTTTTTGGGTGCCTTGCTCTATAGCACCTCTGTCTCAAGTAGAAGCATTGTCATTGCCTTTATTTGTTATACATTTTCTGGAAATTTACCGTTCAATGTTTCTGTCTCTGTCTATGCCCTCAATGTAGGATTCTATCATTAGAATTATTCATTTGAATTCAGATGTATAATAAGTGGAATCTTACATTCTGATTTCAAATTGTGTATCAGAATGAAGTAATATAGTGTTGATTTATGTCATTTTTTTTAATTATTACTTGAAAACGATTCTGTGGAAGTATTTCTTGTGTTTTTTACTTTCACGTAATTTTTCTCCCTCATGAATATATTCTCATTTTTTTCTCTTCATCCAGACTGTTCTCCTGGTTCTGCATGATAAGGCGGGTATCAACCTTACAGTGTCTTCACAACACAGAAGATCACATAATCACCAAATCACAAAATTACAGTGATTGAAAGGACCTCTGGAGATCACCTAGTCCAATCCCCCTGCTAAAGCATGTTCTCTACAATAGGTTACACTGGGCCGGAGTAGAGGGGGAGGATCACGTCTCCCATCCTGCAGGCCACACTCTTTTTAGCACACCCCAGGATGCCACTGGCCTTGGCCACCAGGGCACACTGCTGGTTCATGGCCGACCCGTTGTCCACCAGGACACTCAGGTCCTTCTCCACAGAGCTCCTCTCCAGCAGGTCAGCCACTAACCTGTACAGATGCACACAGGTACTCCTCCTCAGGTGTAGGGCTCTGCACGTGCCATTGTCATCACAAGCTTCCTCTCCACCTAACTTTCAATCAGTACAGGTCTCGCTGAATGGCAGCACAGTCTTCATGCGAGTCAGCCGCTCATTTCAGATCCTCCCAGAGACAGTCAAAGCAGATGGTGGGATTCCTGACTCCTCATAAAACGGAGAGGATTGCCATTTATCCTTTCACCCTTTGATAGTCTCTTTATAGAACATTAAAACAGAAGGAATTATCGGTAACTGTGTGGGAAAGGTCTGTATGCTAAGTCATTTTATACAGATACAACACGTGCACACTGCTTCCTTTGTTTTTAATGTCAGAATGATCCTAGGACTTTAAAGCACATCTGAAGTGCTTTCCAAACTCCACAAGCTGCATTATTTCTGGATGGGAAATTCAGGACAGAAATGATTTTGCTTCAAAGCTATCATGACTACTGCATATCTGAATGAAACCCACAAATGCAAGAGCTGCAAAATCAGGTTACCAGGCATAGACTTACGTAACTTTGACAGTTGACAGTCACCTTGCTATTCACAGAGCTGCTGGTCCACAGGACATACCTAGTAGTCTACCTCCTCCAGCAAGCATTTTGCACACTGGATCTGGTCAAAATTTCCAAGGTCGTTCAAGACTCACTGATGTGAAACATCAAATAGATCTGATCTATTTCGTCGTATGGGATTTTTGTTTTTCAGACATATATGTTTTGATAGGTGAAGAGGAGTGGTAAAGGGCATAGTCTGTTTTGTCTTCAGAACAGGAGGGAAAATGCCAGAGAGGGGAGAGAGACAAACGAATATCTTGTCTAAGCTGAGAGAACAAATAAATCAGTATGAGGAAGTGTCTTTGGACTAGCCAGCAAGTGTGGCTTTGCAGCAGCCTGGTGCGTTGCCATCTGGGACAGTTCAAACAAGCTGTAAATCCCAGGCCCTCCAGGTTGTGGGAAGCTGGCTTGGAGAATTACTTGTTTTGTTTCCTGGGAGGTAAAGTAGAGGCTGCCTAGCAGGCACAATAAGCATTCCCTGCTGGCTGATCAACATCAGACAGAAGGATTTTCTTAACCTCTAGCCAAAGATAAAGCCAAAATGACCAAACTGTTCTGAAGAGAGAATTTGCTGAAGTAAATGAGAGGACTAACAGAAGAGTTTCATGCTAGCAACAGAGGATAAAAGCTACAAGCCAAGGACAAAGGTTTTTAATGTGATTTTTGCTGGGATACGTTGGACACTGGCAGTCCTCACAGTCAGGTTTTTAAAGGAATGTAGGTTTTTATGCCAAAGTGAAATGGGCACACTGGGTTGCTTCACATATGTTTCACAGTACTTAAATATATCTAACATCTATTTCAGCAGGGCAAATCTATGAACAAGTTGGGCTCAAAGACAAACTGAATGAGTAATCTTTGGGTAGTGTGAAAGACTGATTTCAAATGTAGCAACAGTACTAGCAACAATGTGTAGCAACAAATAAAAGGGAGAATCTGAGCAGATGGTGTTTTTTCTGGGAGTGTGTTTTCTGACTTGGGTCCACTGTATACTTCTCTTGCACTGACAGCACCTCATTTGAAGAAGTGACTTAACTAGAAGGACCACGGGAGTGACACTGAATGAAGCAGCAATGTAACCTGCGAGAGCTCCCACGGCCATTTTAGGACTGAAATTTTTCTGAGTGAGCAGCTTATGCTGTACACTTGGAAATACAGAAACAAAATTAATTTGAAAATAAACATCCCTACCTTACCTGGTCTGTTTTCCAGGAAGATGTAGAGTACAACACATTGCCGACCAAGCACTGAAGGCTTTGTGTTGCATCTTTGTTACTGACTTTCTGATGAAAACAGTTAGTGGAAATGAATTAAAAGTTCTGTGCGTGGTTCTGACATAGGCAGTTTGAGAGGTGAGCAGCATAAACTGGTGTTAGTATAGTAATGGACATCGTCAGCTACAGAGCTGGGGCAGACCTGCAGCCTTATTAGAAAAAGCAATGTATAATCAGTCCCTAGTGCTGACCAATTTAGTGAGTTGGCACTGACTCCTTTCTGATTGTTATCTTGCACTGGCAGTAGGACGTTTGTCACCGTCTGTAGCAGTTTAGATACATTTCTGTGCTCTTCTATAAAACTGATCTCAGAAATCATTGGTTGCACAAAGTACCTATTGTGCCTATTAAATTGCAATAAAATAAAGATTATTGCATACAAATCTTAATTGCAGAACAAAACAGTATGTTCTCCTCACCTATCTGATTTTCAGACTCACCCTGGGAGCTATTCTTGCATATTCTTTGCTGTAACTTTATGCCTGGCCCTTTCCTCATCAGGCTATGAGCCCTACTTACATCCAAATTCACTAAATATGATGAGTTGTAGCTGTGCTAAACATACACCTTTGTTTTCTTTTCCACCCCAGAGAGGTTTCATCCAGCTTTAGGTCCACATGCCTCACTGATGTGGGATGAGCTGTGTGTGGCCATGGGGGCTGCAATTGCTGCCTGCTCTGTCCTGCTCCTGTCAGCAGTGTCTGTGCTGCGTTTTCTGGGCTACAGGGCTGCAGCAAACAACCCCCAGAGAAGGAGTATGTTATCAACACTAATGACAAGGTTTTCAGGCATAAACGTGCCTCTTAAGCACACAGGAAGGGTTTAACATCAGGGATTTTTTCACTGCAGGCTGCAAGGATTCTGTGGTAATGGGAGTGGTAAATATTTCCCCTTTCCATTAAGAACTTGGAAATATTTTTAGAGTGTGATCACTCGTGTCACAGAATTGTACTCTGTTTCTAAAGGAAATAAATTTAGAGTCCTTAATCTCTGCTCGGACATCTTGTGTCATTAACTACTGTGGGTGCTGAATGTGAAGGGCCCATATCTGCTGAGTTTTTGGTTTTGTTTCAATCAACAGCCTTCTAATAATGAGTATGCTTATAACTGAGCTACTTGCTGGAAGGAAGTCATTTCTCTGTTTATTGGCAATCTCCACTTCACTGCCCCTAATCTCAGACACGAGCCTTGCAGTGTCTCTTCATTAGCTTTGCCTGCTAACAGCTTCCCACTGACAGTGACCGGGACCAACAAGCCCTTTGTGCCATGTCTCTTGCCTCTTTCAATTGTTATTTCTCTTATAATGTGATTCTTTTGCATAATTTCCACTCTTATTTTACCACCAGTCTTCCCTATGCTATTGTACTCCCAGTTTTCTTTGGGTCTGATGACAGCACGGAAGGCGTGGAGAAACTCCAGTAGGTTTTGGATCACGCTCCACCAGAAAAGGTTTTCCAGAAATGCTGAAGTGCTAGGTTAATAGCCAGTTTGCAAATTTCTAGTTACAAATAAAAGCTTATTAGTTTACCTTCCCAGAATTTTAAACTGTATAACCCCATGAAATTATTAAGCTAATTAAAGTGAGACATCAAATTTTTAAGCAGGCAATTGTTTTGCAGTGTTGTTAATGACGATACATTATCTGCTCCTAAGATGACACGAGACAATTTTCTGTGTTTATTTTGTGTCACTTTGCTGCATGAGATGAAGTGCTCCTTTGGGGTTTTTCTTAGGATGAGCGTCTTCTGCACTTATTAAAACAACATTCGCAGAAATAGCAGGAACTCTGTCAAAATACTGAATTATTACCTGGTTTTCTTACATAAACTAAGCTTTGTTTATTGCAGATTGCACGCAGGCTCTAAATTTTGACTCTGCTTTGAGCAGAATATTTCATGGAAAAATGTGACTGTGTGGGTTATAAGAAAGTTGCTCTGTGCCCTGATTTCAGAGTTTCAGGAATGCGCTCTGACCTGCTGAACTCTCCCTTTTTTGCCAGTTATATCTTGGTCTTCAGTAGCTAATTCTTGGTGAGTGACTGAGTGAGTGAAGCCACTGCAGTCACTTTGTAATCTCCAGCTCCCCTGCCAGGTAGGCCCTGATCCAGAAGTTTGCCCTGTGAAGTTGAGTCCCCAGGGTCACCATGTCCCCTGTGAAAATGAGGTAAAATCCATATAAGGCTTTATTTCAGCTAGAGATTTTTATTGAGCCATCAACATTGGAATGCCACAGTTTGCTTTCTATTTTTCTGCATATTGTCTGATGGAGTTTTTCATGCCACTCAGCTGTGAAGTAGCAGAGAAAATAAACACTATGCTGGAAAACCTGTGCATTTTACATAGCACAAAGGTTTGAGAATTTGTTTTCTCTGAAGCTGGATAAAATATGGGAGATAAGACATTTTTGTGAGTGCTTGAAAACATTAGATCACAATCACTGCATGCTGGGCTCACCATCAGGAGAAAACAGAGCAGCTCACATCAAAGCTGGCACAGTGTCTGTGTGGTGTTAAATTTGCAAGCTTAAGAAGTGGTAATGCAGTGACAGGACTTCGTTCAGTACAGCAAAATTTTGACTTAGTGCAGGCAGAAAGATAGGCCTGGAAGAACTGGTAATTTACTAACCCTGCCCTGTCAAGACACTATGGTTGGTAAACAAGACCCTTGAGTTCCTTAAAACTCAGACATGAGTTTACTCTTTTCAGATATCATTCCAGCGTTATATTGATCACCTAGATTTGGTATTTAATTTTAATAGTAGCTTGCTTTCCTTTTTTATTCTGGAGTATCCCCACTCATTTCAACTCAGAAAGTATCATTCATTTCTCAGAAGTAAATTCCCCCAAGCTGAGTGAAGATAAGTCGTTTTTACAAGGTCTTTTACAAAGCAACAGATGCACATACAGCACACAGTCAAAGCTTTTGCTTTAGCTACAATTGTTAGTTTTGCTGAAAACAAAACTAAACAAACAAACAAACACCCAACAAACAGATATTTGTTTAAATATTTGCCTTTAACCCACTGTTCATAGAAGGACCCTGCTTGTCCTGGTGGATGACAGGTTGGCCATGAACCAGCAGCATGCCCTTGTGGCCAAGAAGGCCAATGGGATCCTGGGGTGCATTAAAAAGAGAGTGGCCAGCAGGTCTAGGGAAATTATTCCCCCCCCCCCCCAACCTTTACTCTGCCCAGGAGAGACCACATCTGGAATACTGTAGCTGCTGGTAAGTGACACAGCAAATCATGGTGGATTTGTCTTGTTGTGATGGCTTGGTGTTCTTTGTTCCTTCTACACATTAGTCAGGCTTTGTCTCGGTCACTTTGTTTTGTGCATAAGTGCTTTACCACATTCACTTGGACAGTGAGGGATATTTTTGGAAGAACCTTCTGAATCCTGTCTTTTTCAGACACCATCTCCATTAAGTTTCAAAATTTACTCATATTCTGGATGAACCACTCTTCTGATTTATTTCTTATTTCACTGTCTTTTGAAATGTTTGTTTTTTAAATGCTCTTTAGCCTAGAGGAGAGGGGCTAGGGGTTAGAGATCTAATCCTTCCCTAAATCAATCTTATCATGGGATCAGAAGCATAGTGTACTAAATAAAGAGATTCAGACAACATCAATTTTAGTCCAGTTTTGATGTGAATCAGATCCATGTGATCTAGAAGAAATAATTTCATAGAATTATAGAGTCGTTAAGGTTAGAAAAGACCTCCACGATCATCCAGTCCAACCATCTGCTCTCTAAACCATGCTCCTTAGGACAACATCTACACATTTCTTGAACACCTCAAGGGATGGTGACTCCACCACCTCCCTGGGCAGCCTTGTTTTCACTGAATAAAAAATATAGTTGTGGCTGAAAACCATATACAAGTATTCAGTTGTTTTATTTGTCAATTAATATATTAATCTGTGACCTGTAATTTACTGTGAAGTATGAGAAGGACTTGGTCCAAGTCTTTACTTTGCAATCATTTCCTTTTGTAAATTCAAATTAAACTGTCAACATCAATTTGACACTGCTTTCACAGTTTGTGCTGGCAAACATCTTGCTCTTTAGATACCTTGAAACTTCTGTAAGCAATGAAATCTTGGAAGTTAAATAGTAATCAATTTGTTGATTGCTTTGCCTAATACATTTTATCTACTCTTTAAATAACAGTTATTTCCAGTTACTTGGCAATTGTAGCCATACAAATAATGAAATTCATTCCATTCACGGTTCATCTTTCTTTGGAAAGGGAATACCAGTAGTGTTTGAAAAACAGATTATTAAGAGCATCAGTTTGTTCAAGGTGGCCCATATGATGTATTTACTAACATGGGATCTTTCTGAAAGAAAATGAATGCAGCTTTTACCTGACCCATATTACTTCCTCCACGAATCTTTGGATCAGGAAATAAAAAGCAGCCTATAGCTGTGGGTCATGTGGAGCTAGTTTAAGCAAAGCTGGGTCTTGATCCTTCTGTCCGTCTCCAGTTTCCTGTGCTGTTTCGTCTATCTCTGCTTCAGAATATGTCAGCCTCATTTTTTATCTTGTTTCTTTTTTTTTTAAGTTCAGAAGGGGCAGGAGGTGGAAGTAGTGATTCTTTGTCTCTTTCTGTCTCTTGCTTTTTTGTGTACTTTTGTTTTAAGGGAATGATTATCACAAGACAAATGCACCAGAGTAAAGGGAGAGGATCACCTCCCTGTTCCTGCTGGCCACGCTCTTTTTAAGGCACCTCAGGATCCCATTGTCCTTCTTGGCTATCAGGGCACACTGCTGGCTCATGACCAACCTGTCATCCACCAAGACATGACCAGGATGTCATAAAGATTAAATAATTTCAGAAATCAGTTGGTGTTGCTGTTTAGCTCTAGATCTGGTTGGTATTAGTACTTGTGGTTATTCACAGAAATGCTTCTTTGTGTTACAAATAATTATTAATTGTAACTGAAAACATAAGGCCTGTCATGTTTCTTGAGAAACTGACCTTCATCTTGTCTCTGAATATTATGAATTGCTTACTTAAATTATGTTCAGTCCCTGAACCTGGTTTTACTATCTCTTTCTCACATGATGGTTTATTTTCCAACTGTTTATTTTGTACCTAAATTTTTTTGTCTTTACAGGAAACCTTGGCAATATAGTTGCAGAATCTGTGTCACTAAAGTAACTTCAGATGATTTATTGTTAAATGATGTTTTCCACATCCAACCTGGCTCAGAAAGACAGTAAAAATATCAGTAAAACAAGTGAACCAATGTGCTAGCTCCTAATTAATCATCGGGAGAAAAATGCAATACAATGTAACCTATTTTCTTGGTACTCATTTTTGGAGTCAATTACAGAGACTACTGTAGCATGCAATTTGTGATGGCAAAATGTTCAACAGGTTTTTTTTTGTTTGTTTGTTTTCTGCCTTTTGTTAATCTTAAAATATTTTCCTTTACATTTCTCAGAATCACAGAGTTGTAAGGGTTGGAAGGGACCTCTAGAGATCATCGAGTCCAAACCCCCTGCCAAAGCAGGTTCCCTACACAACATTTCATATTTTGAGGAAAGAAATTCAAACTGGATAGTACAGTATGACATCAATCCCCTGTCTGTGTTAATATTTTGACTTCACATGTAGTCCAGGTTAAAATGAAGAGGAATTCTCCCTTTTGCCTGTGGTGATACCCAGATTTAGGCCAATCTAATTCAGCATTTTTGCTGAATTCTGGCTTCTTTTGGAGAAAGGATAAAGAAGTAAGTGCTGACAGTGTGTTGAACTGCTTTCTAGTAGTATTCATATTTTTTTTCCAAGCTGAGGAACAAAGTATTAGAGGTATTTTTATTATTATTATTTTTGTGGAAAGCTCTGTTTTTGGTTTATCTATTATTAAAATTCATCTTTATTTACTTTGCAGTAGCCCTAAATGAATGAAAATCCTGTCATATTAATTCTTTCTCTCTCTCTCTCCCCTCTCTCTCTCTTGCTAGATGTTGCCATAGTTTATCCTTTGGGTATGAAACTTGAAGATGTGAGCAATATTCCATAGTTGAAAAGGGTTTGATAACTCAATTAACCTTCTACTTTTTTTGTATAAAATTGATTTTAATGATGTTGACAAAATATGATAGAGTGGAAACTGACTCTGATGCTTAACTTTCTACTCAAGAGCAAGGAAGCTCCAGGATTATACTGCTACCTTTACTGAATTTCTTTCTCAAATGGCTTTTAAATGATATCTCAAGAAACTATGGAAAAACTGCCAGACATTTTATTTGTGAGACGAGAAAGGATTTCATTCACTAACCACCTGGCTTAAATGGTTATACACTGGCTTCTATAATTTGGCCTTATCTATGAGATCACTTTATTGATTTATATGTTCTGCTGTGACAGAAAATGGCAAAGGTAACATTTAGGAAATGAAGGTAAACAGAGAAAATACTGTGAGATGTTAAAAGTAGGTAGGAGCATAGGAAGGAGAGTTGACGAGAAGGGAGGAAATAATGTTAGTGAAATGTTACAGCCATAAATAGAGCACAGCTAGAAATCTTAAAACAAATAGCAGTATTTATTCACGTTGGCAATGAATCCCAGCCAAACTAAACAGCTGTTAGACCTTTAATCTTGATCTCTGTGGCACCACCTTGTTCTCTTCTCCTGCCTACAACTGCAAGGCATCAAGCCTCCCTGGAAATTCACAGCTGCATTGTGTCTGTCCTGCCTTCATCTTTCTGTATAAACACTTCTTTCAAAACTCAAAGCACATCAAAGTCATCATTCAGGGCCCTGAGAGCCTTCTTTGTTTTGTTGTGCTTATTTGCACGTGTTTAGCTATGCGAAGGGTGCTAGTCTTCATTCACAGAAGATACTTTGTGAAGTATAGTGCATACAATCTATTCCATTGTTGTGTGTTATGGGACAAAAGAGGGATCAAATAAACAGTTTGTCCTCCTCCTTTTTTATTTTTTTTTATTTTTTTTTTCCCTTTCTATGAGAAATTCATATTCTGTATCTTACTGCCTTCAAGAATTTCTGTTGCCTTCCTTTTCACAGGCATTTTTGGAATGGCAAAACAATTAGCATTCTAAAAAACTCAGTTTCCACTAAGTTACTCCATGTTGACTAATGAGACAAACTCGAAGTCAAGAGTCTTCAGTAGCTCACTGGAAGTATCTACTGCTGTGGTTTAAATAATACCATTACCATGCTTTTGCTTCCATCACTTGCAACACAAGGTTCCCACATCAGAGTATCAAAGAATCACAGAACTGTAGGTGTTAGAAGAGACTTCTGAAGACCAACAGATTTTTCCCATGCTGAAGCAGGTTTCCTACATCAGATCACACACACATAGGCATCCAGGTAAGCCTTGAGTATCTGCAAAAAAGACTCCACAGCCTCTCTGGGCAGTCCATTCCAGTGCCTGACCACCCTTTCAGAGTAGTAGTATTTCCTAATGTCCAGCTTGAAATCTCCCTTGATTGATGAGCTTGTTGAAGCTCATCAGGTTTCTCTCTGACAAACTCTCAGCCTGTCCAGGTCTTGCTGAATGACAACATGTCTGGTATGTCAGTCACTCATCTCAGCTTTGTATCATCTTCAAACCTGTTGAAGGTGCACTCTGTCCTTTCATCTAGGTAATTTATGATGTTGAACAAGACTACACCAGACCCTGCACCACTGATCACAACCCACTGAGCTCTGCCAGTCAGCAAGGTCTCTATCTACCTTGCTGTCCACTCACCTATTCCATCACCTCCTAAGCTTATATACAATGATGTTATAAGAGACAGTGACAAAAGTGTTGCTGAAATCAAGGTACATAACATCCACTGCTCTTTCTTCATCTATCCAGCCAGTTATGATATTTTTGCAGTACACATGAAAAGGAGAATGCATGGAATTCTCTGTAGCTTCATTATCAGTTATGTTCTTGAAGAGAAATCACCTCAATCTCTTTATGAAGCTTTCTTTAGATAAACCTCTGTTCTCAAATTAACTGTTTTGCTGCCTTGCACAGCCTTATCTGTAGATAATACAGTCTAGTCCAGAAGAAACCTTTGAAATCTACTTTGAACCTGTCAGAACATGAGAAGCCTTTTTCAAATCAGTGCCAGTCATGGCAAAATCTTGAAACCTAAGCAAGAAACTGGAGATAACCACACTTTACTTCCTATCTCATGGAATATAGTCTCTCTGTGTGTCAAGAGTTATGCCATCCTGGTTACCAGGACCCTGCTGCTGTTGATAATTGTTTTGATGGCAACAGGTACACCAATAGGAAGATTACTTTTCTGTTCTCATGGTGCACCAAAAATCTGTCAACAAGCCTCAAGGACTGTTCAGTGTGTGTTCAGATCTCTCCATTTATCTTATTTTTAGAATACTTTATGAATGTTGAAAAAGGAAAAGCTCTGTGGAGTCCAATTCTTACTGTTCTTAGTTTTCACTTTAGTAGAATTGTAGAACCATAGAATGGTTCGAGTTGAAAGGGACCTTTAAGATCATCTAGTTCCAACCCCTCTGATATAGGCAGGGATAACTCTTACTAAACCAGATTGCCTGAAGTCCCACCCAGCCTGGCCTTGAATGCCTTCAGGGAAGGGGCATCCACAACATCTTGGCAGTCTGTTCCCACGTATCATCATCCTCATAGCAAAGAATTTCTTCCTAATATCTAGTCTAAATCTACCCTCTTTCAGTTGAAAGCCATTTCCCCTCATCCTGTCTCTACATGCCCTTATAGAAAGTCCCTCGCCATCTTTCCAGTAGGCTCCCTTCAGGTACTGGAAGGCTGCTATAAAGTCCCCCTGAAGCCTTTTTTTCTCCAGGCTGAAAACTCCCAAGTCTCTCAGCCTATCCCCATAACAGAAGTGCTCCAGCACTCTGATCATCTTCATGGCCCTCCTCTGGACTCACCCCGACAGCCTTATGTCCTACTTGTGCTTGGGACCCCAGAATTGGAGAAAGTACTCCAGGAGGGATCTCACAAGAGCAGAATAGAATCACCTCCCTTGAACTTCTGGTCCCAATTCTCTTAATACAACCCAGGATACTGTTGGTATTCTGGGCTGCAACCCCAGAATGTTGAGTCTTTCATCAACTGACACCCCCAAATCCTTCTCCTCAGGGCTGCTCTCAAGCCATTCTCCACCCAGTCTGTAGCTGTGCTTGAGATTGCCCAACCTATGTGCAGGACCTTGCACTTGTCCTTGTTGAACTTCAAGTGGTTGGCATGGGTCTATCTCTCAAGTCTGTCCAGTTCCCTCTGGATGGCATCCCTTCCCTCTAGCCTGTCAACTAGAGCACTCAGTGTAGTGTCTACTGCATAGGTCAGAGCTCTATGATTTTAGGATTTGATACTTAACATTTTATCACTTAATCGTTACTACTGTCTATGTCAAATCTTGATGGGACATGGCTCTAGTGAATTGTTGTATCTTGGTTATGGGAGGTTTTTAAAAGTTAGCTGTTACTTATGTGACTCTATTTTAATTCCTCCACCTTTTTTTCATGTGAATTTTGGAAATTGGAGATTATTTTAGTTCTTAATTGAAAAAAAGAATAATTAAATGTCTTAAATTGATTCTGATAAACAGCTGCCAGGTGAGCTAAAACAGATGCAAAAGATCATTTCTTTGACTTCTGTCTTGTTTAATCTCAGTATTTGGGAGAGGAGAAAAAATAGAATCACACAGAACCACAGAATTACAAGAATTGGAAGGGACTTCTTGAGTTTATTAAGTCCAACTCCCTGCTAAATCAGGACCCTACAGCAGGTGGCACACGAAGGCATCCAGCTGGGTCTTAAATATCTGCAGGGAAGACTCTTCAGCCTCTCTGGGCAACCTGTTCCAGTGCTTTGTCACCCTCAAAGTAAAGAATTTCTTCTGTATATTTGTGTGCAACTTCCTGTGTTCCGGTTTTTCCCATTGCTCCTTGTCCTGTGACTACACAGCACTGAACAGAGTCTGGTGTCATCCAATTGCCTCCCACACTCCAGATATTTTATAAACATCGATCAGATCCCCTCTCAGTCTTCTCTAATCTGAACAGACTCAGGTCTCTCAGCCTTTTCTCATAAGCGAAATGCTCCAGGTCATTAACTATCTTTCTGGATGGCATCCATCGCCTTTTCAGGGATAGAGGGGAGACTGATTGCCCTGCAGTCTCCTCGATCATCCTTCTTGCCTGTTTTTGAAGACTGGACTGACACTGGCTACTCTCCAGTCCTCAGGCACCTCTCTCATTCACCATGACCTTTCAAAGTTGATAGTGAGTGTGGTTCAGCAATCACCTCTGACAGCTCTTTCAGCACTCGCAGGTTCATCTCATTAGGTCACAGGGATTTGTACACATTGGTTTCAACTAGATTGTCTCTGGCCATGTCCTGATGCACTGATCTTTTAGGAGAAGAGATATTTGAATGATGATCAAGTCTTATAGACTCCCTTTCCTACTAATGCTCTAGCCCATGGGATACCTCTAAGACAGTCCTAGAAGAGGTTGAAGCTGACTCTTCTGAAGACTGGGGTGGCAATCCTACTTATTGCTCTGTTTCTTCTACACAAGATCCTGAACTCTAACATCTCATGATCCCAAGCTGCCACCAAATTTCACATCCTCAGCCAGGCCTTCAGGTAGCATACTCTTTGTCATTGGCTTTTCCATCACCTGTATTAGAAAGTTATCTTCAGTGCATTGCAGAAACTTCCTGAACCATGCATGCCTGTCTGTGTTGCTAATCCAACAAATATCAGGACAGCTGAAATCCCCCACAATAACCAGTGCCCAGGATCGTGAGGCTACTTCTAACTGTTTGTAGAAGGCCTCATCAGCTTCCTCCTTTTGATCAGGCTGCCTGTAGTACACATCCACAACAGTTTCACCCATATTAACCTGCTCCTTAATTCTCATCCACAGGCTCTTGGTCATCATTTGCTCCCAGGTGGAGCTCTGTACATTCCAGTCACTCCCTCACATAAAGAGCAGCTCCACCACATTATCTCACCAGCCTGTCTTTCCTAAAGAGGACACAGCCATCCATGATGTTAACATTCCAGTCACGCGAGCTGTTCCACCATGTATCTATGACTTCAATGAGCCAACGGCCCTGCAGCTACACACGGATCTCTAGTTCTTCCTCTATTTCCTATGCTGTATGCATAAGTATACAGGTACTTCAGGGAGTGTGATGAATGCTAGTGTCTGATAATTATTCAAGTCTCCGGCAAAAGTGTCAATGAAGCATGTTTTATTCAGACACTTTTGCAGAAAGTGGGTGTCTAATGGGAAGGCACACCATAACAAGCAGTCAGCAAATACTTATACTCTTATCACTGAGTACCCTCAGCCCAGTTCCCTCAGCCAGTTCCCCTAAACCAGGTACACTGGAGCTTACAGCCTATCTGAGTTTTCACTTTCTTTCTTTTTAAAGCATCCCCTAAAGAAGGTTCTACTTTGTAAAGACACCATGGTCTTAATCTCCAAGGTGTCAACATTACAATATTTACAACCCCTAACTCCCTAAAAGTTACTGGTGTCCCATATCTTGCTCATCTGTTGTCATGTAAACCTAGCTACATTCTGCTACCCAGGCTCTCATATAGCAGCAGGCTGCTTAGCAGTTTCGGGAAGGACAGTATAACATTCCATACATCACAGGTTGAAGAGGATGTAGGTATCCCTAGAGGGATAGGAGAAAATTTCATGAAAACATACTCCCACTTGGAGTGGCTGGCCTTCTGGCTTTTGTCACTAGAAGCATCTAAGGAACGTTTGTTACTGTTGTTTTGTCTCATTTTTGTCTCAGTTTGCAATGTTTTGTCTCAGTTTGCAATGGAAGAAGCATTGCCATTATGGCCTCTTCACCCCAATTACTTCAGTTTAAATTATGCCTCACCCGTTCCCCAGAATTGCCCTGCCACTTCTAGACAGGTGGATCCCATCCATCCCGAGCAGATTATGGTCTTTATAGAAGGTCCCATTACCATAAAACCTCAAATCCTCACAGCAGCTCCACCCACATAGCTAGGAGTTGCTTTTACTATGTGTCTCTTCCTGGCTTCTGTTAGAAGAGGTTGGAGTTGTTATGTTGTATCAATTAATTATGTGTAAAGAAGGGACACATTTAAAGGCTATATAGCTAGAAGTCTTGTTCTTAATATTGGCTGGACTACCTTTTATTGAAAAAAAAATTAAAAGATAAAAAAGTGTTTCATGAGTTAGGAGACTGGTAATTTAATTATTTGGAAAGTCCTATTAACCAGATTCAAGCCTCCATGGATTTCATTTGTCTTCAAGAGAAACGATATCAGAGAGATTTAGGTGTCCATAGAAACACCTATTAAACCATACAAAATCCCTGAAAGATAGGCCTCAACAAAGCCTCCTGTGGTGTTAGATCCATATAGCTGGATCTCTCATGAGTTCGTTGGGTTTACAAAAACTTTCCCATAATATCCTCTATAGAAGTGAACAATTTTTCCCTTAATTTCTCTTGAAGTAACATCACTGGAATAATCCTGCTGTTCATCAGAAGTTAAGAGCTGATAATCTGGTGCCCATGGCTTATGTATATCTCCTGTATAGTGTAAATGTTTGTCCTTGTAACAGTGCCCTCTGTAGTAGGGCAGAGTCTTGAGGATGGACAGTTGATTTTTGGCTATTGTGTTTACTAAGTGATTTCTCCTCTTTGTTTATAGACCAGATAATCTTCATTTCTGAAAGTAGACCTGAGACACATTTAAATGAAGTCTCCATGCGAAAAGTTAAGAAAGTGAACTATATATGATAGTTTCCTAGTCTTCAAGTCTAAATGTTTTATTGAAATATATGACGTCAGATGCATGTATCTTATTTTCTTACACAGATAATGAGAAAGTTTCTCATTCAGATTGTCTTGGTTCTTCTGGAACAAATGTTGCATTTTTATGTTGAGGCCATTGGAGTGAGAAATTAGACTGCACAGTTTATGTGCAACTGTCTTTAAAGGTAGACATCTTTTCCTTGAAAGAGATCCACAGCAGTCCAAGAAAGTGCTTGCATAAAGGTTCATAAAGATAAAGGGAACTTCTCTCAGTCTCTGTCTGATTAGCTATTACAAGACAATTCAAAGCTCATTGATTCCAGTGGAAGCATTTCTGTGGATTTTAATGTGTGCTGCATTGACTTCATGGATCTTAATGACATCATAAGAAAAAAATTAAATCATTCACATGAATGATCATTTTTAATGATTTAAGTTATGATATGCAGTAATGTAAAGCATAAATTATTTAAGATGGCTTTGTTTCTGTGATCAATATGAAGATATTTTACAGGCTGATGGACAGTACTCACAGTCTTGGAGATATATGGGAACAGATTACATATCTCTCTTTGGACTGGTGATAAAAATTGCACTGTATCAAACATACATATATTTAAACTAACTACACATTCAGAACATTGTCACTGAAGGAACTTACAAGGATTTGATTTGTGTGTTTTCTTGCCAGTTCAATAGCTTCTCCTAACATCTATTACAATTTGTTGTCTAGGAATATTGATCCAAACATATTTCATTGTTAGGAGGTTCTGATGTATTTAAACTTTTAAAGATTTTTTTCTTAGCACACTTTTACCCAAGCCATTTTTTACCCACTACTTAACATTTGTGATAGCCTGCAATCCATATATCTCTAAATATTTAGTTTAATTGGAGGGATTTGATCTGAGTTCTTTTTCAATTAGATTATATTAAAGGATCAAATCCAGATACGATTGAAGGTCATAGAGCCTTTGGTGTGGACTTCACCACTTCTTGTTCTATGTTTATGTCTAAAGCTAAGTAGGGAACTGTGAGTGTTAGGCAACTTGCTGAACTGTAAGAATTCATGGATCGCTGGTGCCTGTGTAAGAGTAGAGAAAAAGAGTTGGACAGTTAGTACACAACAGAATAGATTGGAATGTAACTGTTTAGTTGGAAGAGACCTCAAAGATCGTCTAGTCCAACAAAACACATTATAGAGGGTAATATCCAAATCACAGAATCACACAATTGTAGGGGTTGGAAGGAACCTTTAGAGATCATCTAGTCCAATCCCCCTGCCAAAGCAGCTCCCTAGCCCAGATTGCACAGGTAGGCACCCAACTGGGTCTTGAACAAATGCTTCTTTAACACTGAGTCATAGTATAAGGCATGCACCTCCTCACAAGGAAGCTTGTGCCAGTGCCTGACCACTCTGATGGTACAAAAATGCTTTCCAGTGTCCCCCCTGGAGCAGCTCAGTGCCATTCTCATCCTGTCATTGGTGCCCAGGAACAGCCTGGCATCCCCCTCTACTTCTCTCTTCAGGAGCCACAGAAAACAGTGAGGTGGTCTCCTGGCCCTCTCCAGACTGGGCAACACGAGTGTCCTCGGCCTCTCTACACAGGACATGCCCTACAGCCCTTCTGCCAGCTTTGGACATCTAAAGACTTTAACATCCTGTTTATATTTTGGAACCCAGAACGACACATAATACTCAAGATGAGGCTACACCAATGCCTCAGACATAGAGAGAGCCTTTGACTGGTCAGCTGTGTTGTGTTTTATGCACCCCAAAAAGAATTTTTGCCTTCCTGGATGCCTGCTGTCACCCATATCTCCAGGTGATTTCCTACTGACCTGCTGTCCAGCCACTAGTTTCCCAGTCTGTGCCCGTGTCTGGCATTGCAGACCTTGACATTTTACTTCAACACAAGGTTTGCATCTGGAGATGCCTGGTGTTGTGATGGTGAACATACTACTGAGACCCACAGTGAGAATCACAGTTATAGGTAAGTGTGGTTAAACTCCAATTGCTATACTTTAAGTTCCATATGAACCTAAAAAACTTTTTTTGAACACTGGAAAGAAATGTTTTCGTCTAAGGCGACAGCTTTTTTATTTGAAATTTTATTAAAATGGTGGCATGTTAAAGTATGCATAAGTGTGAATAAAGACACGAGGCTAAATATATATTCAGGAAATATCTCCTAGCAGTTTTAGAACTTTCAGTTGTTGTATTGTGTGTATTGCTTTATGCAAAGCAGTATGAAAAAAAAAATCTACATAGCTAGCTTTGAATGCCATGAGTACTTTTCTCAATGCCTGTTCCAATATCCTAGTGGTCTTCATCTTAGCAGACTTCTAATGAATTTCTGTAATATGAGTTCATAGTTGTTTTTTTTTTTTTCTTTTTTTTTTTTTTAATAAACATTAGTCTGCCCATTAAACTCTTCTACTTTTGGCCATTCTTCTGACAGATCTCAGGCATGGAATTTTGGCATTGATCTTTCTCTGTCCTGATAAACATATTACCATGACCATAATGTGGCTATTTCTTAGCAACGATCAGATTATATTCTTAATTTTATTAGAATCGAACGAAGGGGCTCCAGATAACCCCAGAATTAGGCGTCCATGGTCTGATTTTGAAACACTCGGGATCAATGAGGTAATTTTCCTAGTGAAAGTGACAAGGGTCCTCTTCACAACAAAGAACTTCTAAGGCTCAGAAGTATTGTGGCTTTGTGATTTTTGATGTCCGAATTCCACATCAGAACATCATGTAAAACAATCAGAGTTAATGAGTTAATGTTCTGGCAGGCAAAGGAAGAGGGATGCAGCTCCTGGAGCTTCCCCTGAAATCTACCAGAGTACTTCAGAGTTCTCCCTATCTCCTGGAGTGTGTGGTCCCACTCAGAGCAGCTACACCACAACAGGTGGGACAGGATTTTGTCCCTGTCATGGACTCAGATCTAGAGATTACTCCATGACAAGAAGTAAATTTTGATGTCCTCAACTCGGACAGAGAGAAAAAAAAATGGGGAAAAATTAAAGGACTGCTAAGGATGTAGATTTTGCATTGCTTTTGTGAGTTAAATTATTACTGTAAATCTTTCAGTTTTCAAAATGCCAGATGAGTAGCTGTGTGATTAGTACGGTGCAATGCAATTACAAAAGTTCATTAGAAGTGTAATGTCCTGATCATAAATTTTCCATTTTTCCCTGAAATTAATAAAGTCATGATTGAGGGGAAATTTTTATTCTAAATTTCATTTTGAAATATTAAAGACCATTTAAATACGGCCTTTTCCCCCAACTGTGCTAACATGATCATTTATTTTAATGCCAAACTTTTATATTTAGCAAATGAAATGCTGCCTTCCAGGAAAGTAAAGGCTTTAGTTTTACTTACAGTAGTTAGGAGGATAGGAGAAGAAATAAGATGGTGGCATAAACTTTGATGTACTTCCTGTTAGTAAATGACCAAATAACTGTTCATCCACAGTCTAATTTTCAAAAGTCGTTTGGAAATCAGGCAACTTTGTTTAAAGACTTAATTAAAGATTCACTGCCTTTGACCAAATGTGCTGGTGATCAAGATGTCAAGTTTGTTAACATTTTCTCAGTTTATGTTGTGTCATACACCAAGTGATTTTGTTCACTGATTGTAATGACTGATTCTACAGTACTAATTATCACAAGTGGGTATAATCATTGGGGACCAACCTTTTCTCTGCACTGATTGAAGAGGAATTGTATTGGGCTGCGTACAAAATCCTTAGGTCACTCCAAAAGTAATGCCTTCTATTTATTTCCATAGAAACAACAATAGATACAAAGAGCACAATAACACTATTTGACAGATCAGATTTTCAGCTGCAAAACACCATTTTTCAACATAGTCACCATTATTAGCTATGCATTTTCACTGGTGATGAAGAAGAGCCTGCATGTCATGCTTGTAAAAATCTGCGCCAGTAGAGATGACTTCTGGGATGCACCACCTCACTTTGCTCACACCCACTCCAGAAATGCTCTGGAAGCATGTGTGAATGTCAGTGGGTGCCATTTTTTCTGCATGGAGGAATTCAGTTACACACGTTTGCTTCATGCTCACTTCCCTGTCAGACGCCATTCTGACAGAGTGCCCCTCTGCTGCCATCTGTCACACAGCAGCTACATGTAAGAAGATATGGGCAGGAAACTTCAACCCCAACTGCCATATCACCAACATCTGCCTCTGATGTTGCTGGTCATAAATCAGAAAAAAAGGAGCAACTACTTTTGGTGCATCTCTTGTGTGTAATGATGTTATTGTATATAAGCAACCAAATAGAGACTTGCATGCTACAAGAGCTGCCGTTAACTAAAATAGAATAAAGAACAGGGATCCCTGCCCTGATACTTGTATCTGCTGCTCCCAGTGTTCTGTACCGTTGCTTTATGTGTGAGCATGTGTTCTGTTGTTTTCAAATAATGTTTACAATTGTACACAGCACATGAAGACATGCTTATAAACTGTTTCAACAGAAAATGTTATTAGAGCTGACTTGAGAACTTGTATCTCAACACAGTTTTCAAAAAAATATGTGAAAAGGAGGCTCAGAGGAGACCTTATCCCACTCTACCACTTCCTGAAGGGAGGCTGTGGTGAGGAGGGGGTCGGCCTCTTCTCCCAGATAACTAATGACAGGATGAGAGGGAATGGCCACAAGTTGTACCGGGGAAGATTTAGATTAGATTTGAGGAAAAATTTTTTCTCTGAAAGTGTGGTCAGGCACTGGAATGGCCTGCCTAGGGAGGTGGTTGAGGCACCGTCCCTAGCACTGTTCAAGAAGCGTTTAGATGAGGTGCTAAGGGATTTGATTTAGTAGCTTGGTGGGTAGGGATGGTGGTGGGAGGATGGTTGGACTAGATGATCTTGTAGGTCCTTTCCAACCTAATGTATCTATGAATCTATGAAAATCAAATCAAGTTAGCACGTCTGGAGTAAGTGTGCTAACAAATTCTGACATATTCTAATTGATAGAGTAGTAGAGTAGAAGTAACTTCTAGATATGACTAAAAGAGTGTTATTCTGTCAAACACAATTCTCTTTACTCTTGTCTTAAACATCTTATGGTTTCCACATATGACTCTGAATGATTCAAAGGAGTATTAAAGAAATTAAAGGGAGACCATTAGTAAGCATTTAAGAGCAAAATCAAAAGTGAAATCTATTGCAATTCAATTGTTTTACTGTTCTTTTGTCTAATTTGTTGCTTAGTGGTACAATCTGTTTTAAAATAATGAGTTTTAAAGGAAAATGTAGGTCAATTCTTTGAGGTAAGTAGCATTCATTAGTCAAACGTGGTTCTCAGCCTGAACAGCTATTTTGGATTGAGTCATGCTGTTGTGTATGAGTTTCATTAAACACAGTATACTATGCAGGGCTGCCACCAACCAGCTCAGGCTGCCCAGGATCCCATCCAGCCTGGCCTTGAATGCTTCCATTGGCACCCATAGCTTCTCCAGGCAGCCTGGGCCAGGGCCTCACCACTCTGAGTAAAAAATTTCTTTACTAACACGTATCCTAAATCTCCCTTCTCTTAGTTTAAAGCCATTCCCTTGTCCTGTCAGTATCAGAACATGTAGAAAGTGTTTTCTCACTTGTTTACAAGCACTCTTTAGGTATTGGATAGGTGCAGAGAGGTCTCGCTGGAGCCTTCTCCAAACTGAACAAGCCCAGATCCCTCAACCTTTCTACGTAGGAGAGGTGCTCCTGCCCTCTGATCATCTTTGTGGTCTCCTCTGGATCCACTCCAACAGCCCCACATCTTTCTTGCGCTGGGAGCCCCAGGCCCGGATGCAGTACATGAAATGAGTCCTTCTGAGAGCAAAGGGGAACAATCCCCTCTCTCTCCCTACTGGCCACCCCTCTGGTGATGGAGCCCAGGATACTGTCAGCTTTTTGGACTGCAAGGGTATACTGCAGGCTCATTTTCGGCTTCTCATCTCCCAGAACCCACAAGTCCTTCTCCACAGAGCTGCTTTCATTGTGTTCTTCTGCCAGTCTGTATTCTCTGGAAGGTGAAAAATTTCATTTTCAAAGGTTATTTTTGCCTCCTCATCACCAACATATTTTTAAAAAGTCTGACTGATAACTTGAGAATGAAAAAAAATAGTTTGCAGTTTCCACAGAGATAGCTATGAATAAAAGGAAAATCTTTGAAAGATCCAAAACTTAGGTGTTAGCACATTTGGTTATCAGTGTCATTTTGCACAGCTTCCCATCCTTCTAAGTCGACAGACTGAAAAACAGTATGTGACACTGGGATTTTCCATTCTTCATAGAATCACAGATTGGCTTGGATTTAAATGACCTCTTTCATAGAGGCCATCTAGTTCCAACACCTTGCCATGGGTAGGGACACCTTCCATTTTAACAGTTTTTCCAGAATTCTTCACAAAGAGGGTTTTTGGAATGGGTTACCCAGGCAAGTATTTGAGTTGTCATCCCTGGAAGTATTTAGAAGACGTGGCCTTTATCAGTAACATAGACAGTGAAGCCAAGAAATCTGACAAAGTAACTTGACACGCCAGTGAGTTATGTCAAGCAGGTTTTCCCTTTCTAACAGTGCTGGGTGCATGGGTATGGCTCACCAAATATGCACCCCAAGGAAAGCAGTGACTACACATTATAGGCATGGTGTATACATATTCATCATATTTCCAAGAAATTGGTTACATCCTAGAATGTGGGGAGAGTCTCTGGGCCCATCTGGTGGTATCCTTGGAAACCTTTAGGGGCTTGCATTGTGTCCCAGCAGCAACTCTGCCTCCTGATCTTCACTGGACTATCCCTACATTGAGTTGCAAACAGCAGCTCCACCTGTCCTATCTTCAGTACAATTATCTGTCTTCAAGTGATTAAAGAAAGTACTTTTCAGCATGTGAGTGCTAGAGATACTTGCCCTTTGCAACCTTCTTAACATCCAATTCTTTTTTTTTCCATTTCTCATTAATCTTTGTGTTCTTCAAAAGAAAGAGAGCTGTGTTTAGGTATTAGTAAATTCAGTTATTGATTAGTGGGTTCTAAACTGAGAATATTCTTTTAAGCAAAATTAGCTTTGTATATAAACATGTTAACAAAATAAATAATCAAAAACTCCAAACAAATAATATTACTAGTAGTAATGGAAGTAATTGCAATAATAAACAGCCATAGTAATGGTCATCAATAAGTCATTGTGCCTGCTTTTATTTCCTCTTGGAAGTTCTTTTATTTTTTGTTTAGATTCTTCCTGAGAATTGCCATTTCTTTCCAGCTTAACCAAGTCAAACAACCACCAAGTGAGTAAACTGACATCTGTTAGGAAGTGAAGATAAAATCTTGTCTGTCACCATACAAAAACAATAATAAGATAAAGAGTGGTTATTATGAATATTCTAAGGATTCTCAGAACACTTCCCCATCATGTGATGAAAAGGCATTTCTGCAGTCAGAAAAATAGCAGAGGTAATGTCTCCCTGTCCTTTGTAAATTCAGAGTAGAAGTTGCTACTCAGCCAGTGAAGGGGAAAGAGCTCAGAATAGGTGGAAAAAAAAAAACTTACTTTCCCATCTATTTTCTATCAGCTGTCACTGTGCTGGTTGTATTTGAGTCCCTGTCTTCACATCTGGGGGAGGATTAGGCAGTTCTCCCAGTACCATTTCACTGAAGGTTACAGTGAGGAGTCTCATTCCACTTGAAGAGGAGTCCAGCCAGCCTGTGACACTTGTGCAGTCACCCAGGCCAGGAAGACAGGAAGGTCCCCAGACCTTTGTACATGAGTTGCCACAGTGCACAGTTTTTGGTTTCAAAGCTTTCTGTGTGGTGATCATGTTACCTCACTGTGAACTAAAAGAAATTCTGTCCTGGTGACAAGGAAATGTATAAACTTGCATCATTTGTCTCTCCCCTTTTCACAGGAGGACATGAGGAAATCTATTAGAGACAAAGGAAGAAATGCACAGTGGAGAAAAATAGAGGATGCAACTTGCAGTTCACCTGTTTAATGAGTGCCAGAAATAAAATATCTCATTTGAAGGCAAGGATGAAGTTCTAAGAATTGTTGACATGTACCAGGACTCTTGCTGAGATTCTGCTTTTATGTTTGCTAGCTTTTCCCTAGATAGTAGTAAACCTGCTTGACAGACTGTACGTTGGAGGACCAGGATGAATTGTAGATCAGGGTAGTCTTTTAATTTTGACTATATTAAAAACAAAACAAAGCAAAACAAAACAAAAACAAAAAAACACCATACTGTAATCTGCTGGTGTTATGTGGATGGAAGCAGACCACTCTTATTTTCACAGTGTGAAATTCAGATTCAGTTTTACTCCCTTCCACCTTCTCCCGCCCTATATCTCAACTATTTTGATGTCATCCCAGAAAAGTGTTTTTAATTTACACATGTGCTACATACCCTGAAGTGGCAGAGTCCGTTTTCAGTCTTGATAACAATTCCATTATCCCTGTTGCCTCTTTTTTTTCTGACATCTCTCCATATTCATTTCTGGCTGCTGAATATGTTGAATATGTGTGTGAGCTTTAAAATTAAAAGGAAGGCCAAAAAAAAAAGATTTTATATAATGCTCAGGAGAGCTTATAACACTGCCGGAATAATAATCCATGTTAAAACCATACCAGCAGGACTCTCAAAAATTAAAAGTTCTTCATGCTCTCTTACCCATTATTGTTCTCAAGATGCTTTGAATAAAAAGAGTCTCTTTGTCGGGATTCCAGAAGTCTTCAACATAGGACCCTGGAAAACTAGTCTGATTGGAAACTGTAAGTTCTGTGAACTTCAGTTTTTAAGCGTATTCCATGTTGAACACCTGAAATTAAACTGTAAGTAGTATTTATGAAGATGGAATAAATTCAAATCCCAGCATTGATATAATTAAGGCAGATGAATTGGGTTTTTTATAGATTCCTTTGAAATCTGTAAGTGAACTTGTTCCCTCCTAGAATCCTGCTTTGGTTAAATAAATGGCTCTTATTAAAGATGAATTCTAATACATATACTTTTATTACTAGTAAGTCCATGTGAAGAGATTGATAGATGAAACCGTATACTATGCCCATAAAATCATGCTTGAGTAAGGCTGAACCATTAAGTGGGACACTTTTATTAAATCCTCAAATATTAAGCATTTATGAGGATCACCTAGCTACAGACTTATTAAGGATATTAATACAGTGGTTATACTATTATAATAAACTGAGAGAACTACAGAATTTATTCAGCTTTTTCTGTAAATGGTCAAAGTTTCTAACACAAGAGTTATGGTGGGTGAAAGGGTTGTAGCCAAATGATGTCATTAAAATACATTTTTGGTCAATACACGTGACTCAAACTCTTTCATTTTACTTTCTATTTTATCCTTCTCATGTCAGTGACGTAAAACTCAAAATACACTCTGCACAGCATCACTTTGCTCTTTACTCTGTTTCATTTTTGCCCTTCACTCATTCACTGCTCATAGGGCAAAGTGATCCAAGTTATGGTTACTGATTCACCACTGCTATGGGTGACAAATAATTTTTCCAGAGAGATGAAGAAAGTTAAGGACTCAGACACAAGCACTGATGCATTGTTGTTGATTAGTGAACTTCCACCTAGGTAGCCCTGCTTTTCTGCAGTGCTTCCGTGTGTCTTATTCATCTCCCCTCCGGGCTGAGTGTGAAGGTATTGTCTGCGACAACCACAGGTGCACTGCTGGTCCAGTGAAGTAAACTTCCTAGTAATGTGATATCTGTGGTCCCAATATGATACAAATTTCTTTTTTAAGTCCTCTTAAATAGGCATAAGGAAGAATGAATGGGCATGCAAACTGCTTAATAGTCTGAAAGGTCTTGGTCTCACTGCCACAGATGACAAAGTGGTTTAGCTGAGCATGGCTGACCATACAGTAGGATAACACAACACTTCTGAGGTTTGGGAATCTTAAAGAGTTTCTTGGGCTAACTGAGAAAAACATGCATGAAATCAATCCATTTTCTTAGTTTATTTTGTTAGTTGACATTAATTACAGGCAGCAAGGAACTTCTCTGAGAATGATCATAATTCAGGCTGGTAATGTATTTCAAGCAATTAGATTTGTATGAACTGGGAAGGTTCAATGAATCTATGACTTCTTGGGCAGCAATTGCATAAAATATATTTATCCCTTTAAAAACCTCATTAAAAAAAAAAAAAAAAGAGAGGCTTGATGCAAAAAAAGCAATGTGCTTAACATTTCTTTTATTATTTTTTCCTCTTGCTCCTTTTCATAGAAACATTTTAGAGAGATTAAAACTAAAGGTTAAAAGCAACTTTTCTCCTAAACCTCTAAAAAGTATGAAAAGAAAATATCATAGGTAAGTTACATTTCTGACAGATTTGCATCCTGTGAGCCCTCAGCTTTCTTCTACCTTCATGTGTCTGCTCCATACAATTTCAAGAGGGCCCTACATAACTGATTGTGACCCCAGCAGCCCTTTTGCAACACGCTTAGCCCAGTGCCTGTTTTCTTCTGGCCCATGAGTTTGGAGCAGCTGTACAGACTCCAGGCTCAAGGCTGCTTTGCCTTTGTTGGTTAGCCTGATGTCTGCTGCCAGCCTTTTGTTTCATCTCTGTTCATCTTGTTCCCTCAGCTTGGCAGGGTGTCTGTGGATCAGCAGCAAGAATCTTATGCTCCTGGCAAAACTGTTACTGTTAATCCACCTTCTTCGGGCTACAGACCAGCTGCGATGCTTCACAACAGCTACAATTATTCATCTGTTTTTCCTTGCAGCTGGTGTCCATGCTGTCCTCCTTATAAAGAGGCCAGTCCAAAACATCATCTTGGAAATATGGGTTATGGTGAACAAATGAACTCCAAAGCAGACCTCGATCCCCAGTGAGTATGCTGAGGTCAGATGTGTTCTTTTTCATCTTTGATAAAATATACATAAAGTGTGGCGTGTAGATTAGACCTGAATGTCACACGTCTTGTTGGAGAAGACTGTTATTGCATATCTGCTAACTAACATACATACAGGATTTTTGTTGTTTGTTTGTTTGTTTGTTTTATATTTTTTAGTTCCTTGCTTGGTATTCAGACTGAATCATAAAGTTAAGAATCTAAGCGAGAACATGGTAGCATGGTTATGTTGGGAAAAATAGAACTCAGTCTCAGTAGACAAAAAATTTCTAAACAAATACTGCAAGAGATTGAATAGAGTTTATATCCTCTAGAAATTCACAAAAAAAAAAAAAAAAAAAAAAAAAAAAAAAAAGTATGTACTTTGGAAGTATGCATATATAAACTGAAAAAGTTTTTATTCATTTATATGAGTATTTATTCATTAAACAACATATTTAATATTATTATTCTCTGTTTTTCTTTGAGTCTGCAGTTTAACTTGGGAAAGATAAAGCAGGAGCACTCTGAATAACAGTGGTTCATTTAGTACTGGTCTTGTCTCTTTCTCGTGCCACTTTACTGGCATCATATACATTATAGGTACTGCATCATTTTTGCTAATCCAATTTTTTGTACACAGCAGAGGAGGAGGCTTTATTTTTCTGTACTGTGTGTTTGTATGCATGTATATTCATGGCTGAAAATTTAAGATGAAAATATCTTCTCTTGAATTACAGGATCAAACACTCTGGAGGAACACTGGCTTTGGATTGTTCTACTGCAATGACTTTTCCTAATATGAAGCTCCAATATATGGAAGATGCTTCTGATAGCTAGAGATGAGTGAATAAATCACTTCTTCATGTTACAATTTTTGTCTGTCACTTAGTGGACTGTTTGCAAGTGAATGAATTATCAAACTAAACAGAAAAAAATTGGTCCAGTTCTGCAAGTTAAATTAATTTAGGTGTTTTCTGGTCAAGAGAAACTTGTTTAAGTATAGAGATTTATGGGGAGTTGGACTTTTGCATTCAAAGTGACAGTCAGAAAAAAGAGTCCATTTCATATTCCTCTAGACTGCACACCACATTGGAAGCAGTGTCAATACCTGAGCTAGTCTGTTGCAGATGGTATATTAACATATCAGGCTGTGCTGTGAGGGAGGTGAGGCTTTCTGCTCTGTGACTGCCCATTAATTCAGCATTTGTCAGTTTCCCTCGAGATCAGACCCATTCTTTGGGCTACACAGCCTTCCTCTGAAGAATCAGAAGAGGAAAATCAGGTTTGCTTTTCTGCTCTGGAGGATTGCATTCAGCTGGGAATGCTTTCCACAGTAGATCTGTCACTACTTCTTTTCTACATATTTGTAGAAAGGTCACAGACGTAGCAAAATTCTTATCTGTGCGTGTAATGAATATGGAAATACCAAAGTGCTGTGATGCATTTGAAGCTGGGAGTTGGATTAAACATACCTAAAATACAAGGTACAAGTTAAATGGTTAGCAGCACCTTCTCTTGCTTGTACTGAAGCACACATGGGGAGGAAAACTTATATACTAGCTTTTGTTGAAACAGAAGGATATCTAGAGCTGAAGGCCTGCATCTAGATCTAATATCTTACATATGATGGCTGAGATATCAGATTTGTAGATTTGTACATAGGTCACTCTGAAAGTAATGCTTTCTATTTTTTTCCTTGTAAATTTTGACAGATACAAAGAGCACAGTATCACTATTTGATAGAGCAAATTCCCAGCTGCAAAATGGTATTTTTCAAAATAGCCACCACCATTAGTCCTGCATTTTTATCAGCAGTGGGCAAGAGGCTGCATACTACACTCATAAAAACCTGCACCAGTGGAGATGACCCTCTGTCTCTGTCCTGTTCCTGAAATGACACACTGTGCTCACATCCACTGTTTGATCTCCACAAATGTTCAGCAAGCATCAATGAAAGTCAGTGAGGGTCATTTTTTGCACACTGAAGAGTTCAGTGACTCACTTTTGCTCCATCTGCACTTCCATGTCAGATGCCATCTATTGCACAGCAGCAACATGTAACATGATATTCATGGGAAGGTACTACTTCCAATGTCTGTCTCTGACCTCATGGGACAAATAAATAAATAAATCAAAGCATTACTTTTGGAGCAGCCCTCATATAATGATAGCTCTTCAGTATGGGAATTCATACTGATTTTGCTGTAACAGTATGACATAGTAGAAATTAGGTTTCATCAAACCAAGTTTTTCATAGAGCAATAAAAGATGAGACTGGAAGGTAAGGACGACCTCATGAGGTCACCCAGTCAGTGTTCTGACCGCAGCTGTAGCTGAATTGTTCCTCACAGATGTTTGTCTAACTCTTAGCTTTCAGACCCCAGCGTGTCTCTGTTCTTTGGCTGAACTTATTCTATCACGAATCAGATGCTATCAAGACTCCATGAAAGATTAAAAGTTCTCTTTAAATAAAAGGTGGTGCATTGTAAGATGAATCATGCACATCAGATGTGCAGAGTTTCATAAAAAGAAAATATCTGACCTAGACTCTGCTACCATGACTAAAAGGTCTTCTTTAAAATAACAGGATTTCATAGAAAAAGTAAGTATTACAGCATACACTGTGAAATAAAATAGGAAAATAAAAGAACAATGGAAAAAAAAATCAATTACACCTTTAAAGGTGTTTACAGTGTCTATCATGACACATAGAAGTCCCATATGAATAATAGCTAAATGTTTACTGAATTAGTCTGAAAGACACCATATAAATGCATTATGTTATTACTACAAAGAATCAATCAAGGATAGCATTTTTTGGAATTGCTGTGATGAACAGGGTTTGGAGTTTGTTGTTAGTTTTTTTTGGTACCCCATACCCTCTCCGCTTCATTTCTCTAGCTTTTGCCTTCCTTATAGCTTTCAGCTTCCTGTCAGATTCCAAAAGTCCACATCTTCTGTGCATATTGAAGACTGGAAAAAAGGCAAAGCAATGTGAGAGCAATGTGAGCTTGCTGTAACAATATACTTTTGGCACAGCATCTCTCTCCAGTGAGAGATTCATTAAGGGTTGGAGAAGGAGCACATTGTACTCGGGATCAGGCAGATGCAGAAGGCATGCTGCAGAGGGCAGCATTTGCCAAGAAAATTGAAACAAGATCAAGATCAATGCTCAAAAATTACACAGGGCACTTTGATCTATCTATTTAGTTACTCATTCTAATCAGGTATGAAATATGGATTAAATTCGCTTTCCACCAAGTTCGTAGACCTGGAAAAGCCTGCACTCTGAATTTTCTCAGAATAATGCATATTATTTTATTTTATTTTATTTTATTTTATTTTATTTTATTTTATTTTATTTTATTTTATTTTATTTTATTTTTCATGATAAACAACAGCAACAACAACAAACCAATATTTACTAAAGCGATATTATCTGACAGAATGTTATGCCAAGACAGGCAGTTTCTATGCTTTGAATTTATTCTGGTGTGTAATAAATCACTGGAAAATGAAGTAGAGTCGAGATATAATCTCACAGAAACTAATATTATACTGTTTTTCCACAAAAAAAAAAAATAATGCTAATAAAATGACTGAACAAGATAAGATGTTCAAGTTCACCATTTTAATGTCTTCAGAGAAGATGAACGTATCACTCTCTGTCTGTACACAAGGCTTTTTGTATGTTAATTTAAATGCAGGCATCTTGCTGGTAATAATCTACATATTGTAAACTCCCTGATGGATGTTGCACAATAAACAAATTCAAAGTTTTCATGAAAATTAGAAGGGAGGTGAGAAGATATCGAGTAAGAGAATGAAAATAGGATCTGAGATGTGGAGTTTTCAATATCAGTACATCATGGTATTTCAGTCGGAGTCTGACTGCATATTTTATCACAGTAGGTAGCTTTAAAAATTATTTATGAGACTTGCAGAACACTTAGTGTACCAAAGAGAGGACAAATCACTTCTGCTTGGTGTATACTTATGCTAAATTCTCACTCATCTGTAGCAAGTTTAAGGAAAAGCCTCTCCTGTTTTCTTTCTGGGGAAAGCAACGTGATTGTGGTAGCAACCAGTGTCAGATATTTAGTAGCTCAGCACACGCACCCGTGCTCTTTGACAGGGCAGAGAAACAGTTTTCTCTTCCAGCTCTGTAGGTAGGTGGCAGCCGTGCAAACTAGGCTGTCCTGTCAGGGGGAGATGCTCCTAGCAGCTTCTTGGCAGCTCTTTGCTTGACCAAATATTAAAGGTGGAAATGTGCAACCATCGATGTTACTAGTGTTAGTTTGAAAGGAACTTTTATCTCCACCTCAGGTTGTTTCACTGAGACCTTTGACTGTTGCTAATAAACTCTGAGGATTAGATTTGATCATAGCCTGAAGACTGAAGCAGACTCTCTGTTACATTACATTAATCAGCGAAATCTGAATATTGATCCAAGTGACAGAGTACAACCGTACCAACCAATCCTCATGCTGGGGCCAAAACTGTACTGTTCCAGTAAACGTATATCCTGCAGAGCACACAAAAAAGTGCAGTGAGAAGTGCTGGTCCTACAAGACACCGTATCACCTGCTTCAGTGCCTGGAAGCATGGAGGCTGCAGCATGGTTGGTGCCCTAAGCTCTGCATGGATGTGGAGGTTCTCCCTTCACTGGACAGTATGGTACCTTCATTGGACACAACAGTATGGTAATTAATTTTTAACAGTAAAAAAAATGACCCTAAATGTACAGTGGTGGCAAATAAGTTCAGGTACATTTGGAAAAAGCAAGGATGCTTTGCTGCTTCCTCCAAGATGAAACCTTTCATCAACGTTGCTGATTTGTATTTTTCTGCCAGAACTGAGAACACAGGGAGAAAGAAAGACGGAATAATGTCTGCAAGATTTTGCTCTGTCAGAATTCAACTTCAGCTTTAGTAATGTTGAAGTAATCCCATTTATTTCTTCATTATACATTTTCTGTAACAATACACTGGCTCTGCATATAGCAAGTTTTCACTGGCTTCTACTTAACCATGTCCTAAGCAGCCCATGACATCTACAGGACCTTTCCACATCTCCTACCTTTGCTATAAGCAACTGTGGTAGTTTGGTCACAGAACTAAGCCACTGCCACAGGTAAGAAACTGAAGGAGGCCTTCAGAAGCCATCTCCTGTTGTCAGTAGGCCAGGATTAACTAGCCCTAGCTGTTATTGTTACCCACAACAGTTAATGAAGAGAGCAGCACTGCCAGCCACTGACCTGAGGATCGGTGCTGGATCCTCACACTGTTAGATGGGGAAACCTTGGCAGACGCTGAACAGCCTTGTTTGTAGAGTGTTGGCCAGCTTTGTATCACCTGCCTGGTTTCTGCAGGCTTTGGAAAGAAGGGCTTGTGATGACAATAATCATCTGATTTTGTTAATCTTTCAGGGCAGCAGCAGGACTAGTGGAACAAATCAGTGATCATGTAGTATTTCCCTTCCTCTTACTAAATGTCTGGATCAGACATGTCCAACCCACAGCCCACTGGCCACACGAGGCCCAGCCCAGATTGTTCTGTGATTGCCCCGTGCCCTGTGCCATCATGGCAGCCACTCTGCCCTGCCAAGTTCAGAGCAATGCATGTGGCAAGGCATGTCTTTTAAGAGGCACAGAATAAAATGTTAGCAGTTAACACAGCTCAGCAGGGAACCCAGGATAAGATTAGCTTCTCTGAAAGCACAGTACTAACTTTGAGCCAGACAGTGAGATATTTTCCTAATATTTTATTAAAGTAAATCCAACTGTAGCAGGCTCAAGGGAGATGAAATAAAATCTAGCCATAAATAATCACTTATAACCATTCGTCTCAGTTCCCTTGGTCTTGTTATTGTAGTCAAGTTTGCTGTAGTAGACTAACAAAACATTATCTTTTGTTGACTGTACAAGTGTAGCATCAACACATCCACTTGGTACTGCTTACATTTCCCCCTGGAGTTAAGAGAATTCATTTTGCTAATTTCAGTGAGTAGTGGAGTTTTACAAAGGAATGATTCCTGGTGAACTGTATCAAGATACATTTGTAGCGAAGAATTCTCAACATTTTGCGTCAATGCATAACTTTTCTTGTGTCTTATTTGCACATTAGGCTCCTCTGCTTTCTTGCATGTAAATTTTTCAGCTGGTTCTATTCACACTGCCCTTCGAATAAGTGAACCATCCTGCTCTAGCTGTTCAGCACAGCAAATTGACTGGATGGGCAAACCCAGCTCCTGGCACACTGCAATAGTTCTTTCCCACTCAGCCCTGGGTCGGATGTGGGCAGGCTGCAGGTTGTGAAATGGAGTTGCAACTTGTAAGAGCTTTGAAGTGGGTCCAATTACTCCATTACCATTCTTGCCTCAAATTGCTCCCCATCATATATCCCTGATCCTCAGCATATTTTAGCTGCACTTAAGCCTGAAAATAATAATAGGAAGAATGTCACATAACACTAATGATTTTTCTAAATAATCAGTGATAATGTGATAAGAGCTTATGAAATGGAAATGTTTATGGATTATGTGACTATATTGATGTACTAATAACATATCCCATTTGATGAGTGCTTTAGTGTATTCTTACTTTATTTTCATAAACACTGCGAGGGGATATAACATCCAATGTTATCATTGCTTCACAAGGAACAAAAATTGCCTCAATAGCCTTGTCTCCTGAGGAAACAAAATCAGCTGAAATTTAGTAAATTGGTAAATATTTTACCTGTATACTTGTTTGTGTGCATATGAAACTTGAAGAACTTTGACAAGATAATAAACACTAGAATTGCATAATTTTAATTTGTTATATATTTATATATAAAGCGCCTATTACCAAACATTCTTTGGAATTCTTTGGAAATCTGATGGCAGGGGTAAGAACAGGAGTCAGACTGTTAGCACCTCAGCATTTCTATTTCCAACCATTTGAAAAAAAAAAATAAAAAAATAAAAAAATAAAAAACCACAAGACTTTGTTTTCCAGGAAAACATTAGGTTTCCTCTTGGATGTTATAGAAGAACTCTACAAAAGTGGTTCCATGGAAATGGATGAAGTATGATTAATCTGGAGGGAAAGGGAAAGGGAAAGGGAAAGGGAAAGGGAAAGGGAAAGGGAAAGGGAAAGGGAAAGGGAAAGGGAAAGAGAAAGGGAAAGGGAAAGGGAAAGGGAAAAGGGAAAAGGAAAGGGGAAGAAGGCCCAGATGCCAGACATTTCAGTTTCTACAAACATACAAAGACTAATGATTACTTAGAAATATCCTTTATTAGTATAATAAACATCAGAAAAATCAGATGAACATTTTCTTAAGTGTGAAAATGCAGGTTTCATGCTATCTCAGGGCACATTACTGTGGCTATAGCATTAGGGACGTATTTACAGAGTGTTTGTGAAGGACTTTCCCAGCAGGTGTAAGTGTGCAGCACCCCTTTCATGCAGATCCTGCTGACAGAGTGCTGATCTGAGCTCCTGGGGCTGAAGTCAGCTCCATTAGAACACTTGTTGTTTGGGCTAAGGGTGAATGTGGGGATGGGTTCTGAGGCATGACACATTAGCCTCCTGCAATTAGCATGACAAGGTATGGAGTATTTTCATGTGAAATATCAGCTTCTTTAACCTTGTGCCGTCAAGGACGTTTAGCTAAATGTTGTTCCCACAGTATGGATGAAAATCAGCACTTAAAAAACACAGAAGTCACAGAACCAGGACCCGTATCCTCATACTGACTTTGTAAGTTTAAGATCAGTAAATTTGCCCATGTTTTCCAGAAAAGCAATTTCCTAGCTCCGCTTTTTATGTCTGGGTCTGTCTCATGTTCCTTGTTTCATATATATATGTGTGTGTGTTTTGTAAATAGTTTGTAGTTCGTAAATAGCATGTACTGTTAATGAAAAATATTAATGACTTCAGGCAGTGAAAAGGAACGTGTCTTAATTTACACAGACATACCCACAGGAATTTAGGAACTGGTCAACCCTGTAGTAATGACCTTCCTTCTTTTGACATCCAATCACCGTTTCCTTCTGTGGGATTTGAAGTCTTGTTTTAGTAGATTGCCATGACAATCTGTATATTGTAGCTTTAAATTACTTTGTGGGTTGAAGTCTACTGAATGAAAAAAGAAAATCAACAAAAGAAATGCTTTTTTGCCAGGTGCTTACAAACAAACACGTTTCCCTCAGGGCGAGAAATAAAATGCATCTTATTAAATCACATCATAAATGACCCATGTAGCACAGTTTATTTTACATTACCTAAGTAAGGAGGCGCTGAGCCAAATAAATCAAAGTGAACAAGGTAATAATTGTTCCTCCTTTTATATCACCTAAAATATGGAGGTAATGAAGGAAATGTGATTATAGCGAGAATACTTTATTAGTAATAGGCTTTTCTTTCATTATTTTTTCCAAGAAATCATATTTGCTGTGGATATGGAGACTCTTTTCACTATGCTTTCAAGCTGACATTTCATATATTTGAAAGGGATAATGCCGTAGTTGTAAAAAAAAAGATCAAGCACATTATGTAGTTCACTTCTTTTTTTTTTTTTTCTCATAGTACAGATTTTATGAGTTGGATTTGTTTTGAAATTTTTCTCATGACTTCTGGCTGTAGGAAATCGTATGTTCAGGAAGAGGTCAAAACATCTCTTCAGTGCTTGTATTAAAATTTTTATGATTTCTGGAAACTAAAAACCACCATAGATTCTTTCTTTCATGTGCCAACAAGTTTTATTGAAATAAATGGAATTACTTAATGGAGGTTATGTGGTGAATCTGTTTCTTAACTGAACTGTGTACTGTACCCATTAGTCTTCAGTAGGATTAAGATTTAACAGAGTGGCAAATTAGATTTAATCATTACAGCTAAGTAAATGAAATAGCAATATGGCCCAGAGTAGAAAATGACCTTAATTGAGATTAAAAATATAAAACAAAGAGAAATATATCTTCCTGATCAAGATTAATCATGCACTTGCCAGATCTAAAACAGAATTAGATTTTTAAAGAGGCTGGTTGTTTAAGATTCAATATTCAGCTTGCAGTAGAACATCCTTACCAGCTCTGACCCAGGGTCATCTTCATTCAGTGTCCTCTCTCATAGGTCAGCCAGCAGCACAATTAGGAAAAGATCTTCTTTTGTAATACTTCTGCACAGGTTTCTGTTTTATGGTCGAGAGTTCACACTGAATTTGAGCCATCACATTTAATTTGTATTGGTAGACCTGATTTCTCTGCTTCAGTCTAGATATTTTGCTAAGTCTTCCACAATTTCTGTCCCCTTAAAGCAGTGTCTTCTGCAATAGAATTAAACAATCTGCAAAAAGAAAAAAAAAAAAAAAAAGAAAAAAAAAAAAAAAGAAATTCCTTGTTTGTATAGGGTCCGAGTCATGGGACTACTTAGTTTATGGTCAACAGAGGTTGCCTGGCTGTATTGACACTGATTGTATCTCATTGACTGTGTTTGCCATGAGACAGAAGTTGTGGTCTGCACTGTCCTCGTGTGTTACAGATGGTATTTATTTCTCTTTCAGTTACCCACTTTCCCGGTTAAAGGTATTAGTCTTGCTGATAAATGAAATTCCACTCTGATTGAGTTCTTTGATTTTTTTAAAGAATTTATTGGCATTTTAACCACTGGTCTGGGTTCAAGTCATCAGTTCTGCCTTCCTCACCCACAGCCTTTCCCACCAGCTACACTTTACCCCGTGTCTGGGGAAAAATGTATCATCCGGGCTCCTGCAATGGTACTGTTCTGTGCACATAACGTTATAAATGGATTTTGAAGACTATAGATGTAATCTGATCTATTCTGAGAGTGTGTTTCTTTACTCCTCCTACGGGAATTATTTTAGATTCCAGTTGACCATTTTTCAGATTTCAGAAGGGATCATTTCTTCATCAGGTGTAATTCTGAGTGCGTTGATCACTTGTGCTGTCACTTAACTCTGCAACTGCATTGTGTAGAATGACTCTCTATGAAGGATGTCATACAAAACATACACGTATCTTATGAGCTAATCATATTAATGATGTCCCATACTGTGGGTCAGCACCTCATAGTGATGCCAGTTTCTGCACTGGACTTAACTTCTCCTTGTGTGTTATGTGCTAACAGTAGAAAAGGTCAAAGACAGGAGGAAAAGGCAGTGAGAGAAGCTGTTAGCAAATGCAAGCCTTGGCTATTCCATTATCTAAGTACCAGCCAAAATTCAATCTCATTTCTTCTAGGGAACCTGTCAGGACTGAACTGGATATGCAGACCTGCTTGTCCTCCCCCAAGGGAGCAGTTATCAACACAGCACAGTGGGCTATAATCTACATTTCCCATTTACTGGCAGGTGTGAAATAAACTGAGACTTAATGAAGTGTTTTGTAACTCTTTTGGGATGAAAAATCATTCTGAAGTAGCATCAGTCTCAGTGGTGCTGGTGACCCTATCGTCCATCTGAAAAGTGTGGATAAGATTTGTAAAATTCCTTCAGTAATTTAGACATCCAGAGCACCTCAAATTCACCTTTACAAAAAGCACATACCTCCTAAGAATACTGTTTTATCCTCCCACATCATCCCCATAGATTATGGACGATTTTCTAGAGCCAGCTCCCAGAATTGGCTCAAGAGTCAGATACTTGGGAAAAGAACAGAGGAAGGAGATTGGGGCCAACTCCCACCAGCTGTCCAGAGACACAATCAACCAATTTGTGCATCTGTGTTAACTCTACCCTGCCAACCAGTCTGCAAAACGTGTTGATTATTTTGATCCGTTATATAATAGAATATTTCAGGATGAGTTTCCTTGTTCTAAGAAGAAAGAGAACCGGCTCACTAGTGGAAGGAATGTTAAAACTTCGTAAGGGTTTTAAAGTGAAATAGACCCAGTGCATTATGTTCTTGCATTAGATTACAATAAACATAAAACAAAAAGCTGACTGAATCGTCACAGGGCTGTAGCCCATGCCTTAGCACCATCTGCTGAAGCAGGAATGATCCTCTCTTCCATACTGCTCTGTGTTCACCCCAAAATGTCTCTCTCTGACGTTAGTAATTATTTTGGGTACAGGCCAACAGGAGAATAACGCAGGTAATTGAGAATGGTTTCAAAAGATTAGTTTTCAGCTATATAGCTGTGTGCAAAGGGAGACATTCCTGGGCTGTCCTGACAGCCTTTTGGTGTAGGTCAGTGAGGATAACAAGCAGCACTCTCCGTGAGTCATTTCCGACAGGATTCAGGACTGAATCAAGGAGCCTGGCGCAGGAAGCAAAAATGCAATCAAAAGGGTGTTTAGCCTTCATGCTCTTGGCAAATGAGCAATACCTGCTTGTAGCTGGTGGCTTGAAGCCACAAATGAATTGTGTATGGATTTTGTTTGTTCCCAGTGAAGATGGCAGAAGAATAAATGCTGCTTTTGTATGCTGTTAGTTGGTGTCAATTGGTGGCTTAAAAGGCAACCTTTCTGGATTGCTCTGCATATTTTGCTAGTATGGGACAGGGAATTAGGAGGATTGCTTTGGTAAAAATATTTTTATTTTTAAGTCAGTTCTAATTGAAAGAGTTAGACCACATCCAAAAAACAATAAACAGATTGTGCTAGATATGATGTGTTATCTTAATCAAATATGTCATCTGCAGGAGTACCAAATTTGGTCATTGCTTTATTGCCACTACATGATCATTTACTAAAAGCCAGTAAACTAAGCACTGCTTGTTAAAATCTGAGCGACCTTTTCAAGGCTGAGTAGAGCGCTAAGGATGTTAAATGAGTCACGTTTCCTTATCTTGTGTGACAGATGTTTGATTTGCTTGACATTTGCAGGATTGCACAAACAATTATGACTTCAATTGTTTATTCATCAGAGGCTGTGAAGTTATCTGATGGTGCACTTATACTGTCTGATTTATTTGTTTGGTTTGATGCTATTGGTGGTCTCATGTAAGTTTGTCAGCATTTAAAAGGGAATAAGTAGAAACTGTATTCTTGGTAGAAAGGTCATTCCTTCCTGACAGGTGCTGTTTTAGGCACTAGCAGTGTATTAGGGAAGCCAGACATTTTACAAACTCTTACAGAGGAATCAAGCACAATCACACAAACCTCCATGAAAAGTCCTCAAATTCTGAGCTTCACCAAATGAAGGAGTGCTCTGCTCATCTGACTGCTCTTTGAATTGGCAATTTGTATCTGCTGGATATTTTACTGCGACTTTTATTCCCCCTTTTCTCTGGCATCTGTCCAATACACATGATTTTATTTTAATTTTTTTGCACTCATTTTGACATGCATTTCAATTTTCTTCCTCTTATAATTTTATTATAGAAGTACAGTAATGCTAAAACACTGTCTTTTGATAATAAAAGGTATGAGGATGTCTGCAGTCCCTTGGACTTTTATAAAAGACTGCTTGGACTGAACAAAGAAATCAGATAAGAATTAGACAACATTTATTTGAATTTTGTGGCACTGAGTACGTATTAATTTTTTGCACAGAAGGAAGTTATAGGAAAGTGGGGTTTTGTGAGTAGTCAGTACAGAGTAGGTGAAAATGTTAATGGGAAAGTTTTACAAATATTTTCAATTTCCTCATCCTGAGTATATTAATTCCCACTTAATAAATACTATTTATCAGAAACAGAAGGCAAACCTATGCACTTCAGATACTTCTGTAAATTCTCCTTACAACAACAAAGAGAAACCACAAAAAGGAAAAAAATTGGTTATTGGGAAAATATTCATCAAAAAGAGGTAAATAAAATGGTGGCGTGAAACAGTAACATAATGGGGTTTTTTTTGTTCTTTTTTTTTCCTACATTGTACAAACATTTTATAGTCTTTTAGGAATCCAGAGGAATTTCTTGATTAGTTGCATTTATATCTAATAGTTATTTTATAGCTCCACTGGTAAAAAGAGACCAACTGCAATTTTTAAGGAACTCTGTATTTTGAAAATAATACTTGAATGTGGTGGATTGACAATGTCTGATCATCAGATGCCCACTCAGACACTCCCTCTCTCTGACTCAGTGAGGCAGAGGGAGAAAATGTGATAGAAAAACCTCCTGGGTCAGGACAAAGGCTGTTGGAAGAAAAAGAAAAAAGAAAAAAAGTGAAAAAAAGAAACAAAGTGAAGAAGATTTATTCTCTACTTCACATCAGCAGGTGATGTGAAGACATTTCCTGGGAAGCTAACTCCTGTCAGACTCAGTGCAGCATGTATTTCAAGAAATACAATTATCTTCTCCCAAGTCTGAAAACACTTAGCAAGAAAAGAGTGATCTTTCTGAAGTTACTTATGTTTTACTCTAAAAATCTGCTTTACATGACTTTTATCAGTGTCATCCTTTGCAGCTTAAAATTACATTTGCTTTGTGGCGTGACAATGCAATAAAAGCAAAGAGTCTTGGCCCTTTTTTGGATTTTGAATGCTTTAGAATAAAATAGTTCAAACATCATCAAATCCTACAGTCAGGCCACTTCAGAGCTAACCAAAAGTGAGAGCACGCTATTGAGGTCATTATTCCAGTGCCTCAAACACTGACAGGTGCAGAGCATCCACCTCCTCACTAGGATCCTGAGGCAGTGTCTGACCACTCTCACAGTTTCCCAATGCCCACTCCAAACCTCCCCTGGTGCAGCTCTGTGCTGTTCCTGCTCTTCCATTGGTGCCCAGGAGAAGAACCCAGCATCTCCCTCTGCTTCTCTACTCAGGGAGCTGCAGAGAGCTGTGTGGTCATCCCTTGGCTTTTTCTCTTTTGGACTGGGTAACCTGAGTATCCTCAGCCTCTCCTCGCTGCTCTGTCACCAGCTTTGGTCCTTCCTCTGGATGCTTTCAAGGGCCTTTTTGTATTGTGGTGCACAGAATGGCACAGAATGCTCAAGATGAGACTCCAGCAATGCTAAATAGAGCAGAAGAATCACCTCCTTTGCCTGGCTGGCCATGCTGTTCTTTTTGCAACCCAAAATGAATCGCAAAATTTCTCCCCTGGTTGCCAGGGCCCACTGTTCATGCTAAGTCTCTGTCACCAGTACCCCAATGTCCCTTCCTACTGAGCTGCTCTCCACTCACTCATTTCCCATCTGTGCCTGTGGCTAGTATTGTTCTGTCCTAGGTTTAGCACCTGGCCTTTACTTTTGTTGAACATCATGTCATTGATGATTGTCCAGTGCTCCAATCTATCTCTATCCCTTCACGAGGCCTCTCCCCTCCCCAGGCAGTCAACAGCACCTCCCCACTTTGTATCATCAGCAAAAATGCCAAGGATACAGCCATCATTGGTAAAAATGTGGAGCAGAATTGGCCCTAGAACTGAGCCCTGAGGAACACCATCAGTGATGAGTCACCATCCAGTTACAGCCTCACTCACTGCAGTCCTGTGAGCAATGTTGCTGATCCACTTTATCACTCAGTGTTTTGTGGTCCTGTTCATCTTACAGGAGGACAATTTGTCCAGAAGGATTCAATGAGGGTTGGTCTCAAAGGCATTACTCAAATCCAGAAAGATTACATCTATCACGTTTCCTTCATCCACCTTATTACTGAAGATCAAATTACTAAGGTCAGACTTCCATTTCATGAACCCACATTGACTGATAGTAGCTTTGTTCTTTTAGGGAGTTTTTCAGCACCCCCTAGGACAATCTTCTCCATAACTTCTCCAAGGACTGAGGTTAGCCTGTTAGGACTGCCGTTTTCTGGATTCTCTATCATGCTTTTTCTGTAGGTGAGTATTATCATTGGCCAACTTCTAGTCAGCAGGGACCTTCTCTGACTCCCACAACCTTTGGTGAATTATTGGGAAATATCCAGCTCTAATGTCCACTAATTCCTTCAGCATTCAGGGTTGAAACCCATCAGGCCCAATGGATTTATGACAGTTGAGCAGGTACAGCTGTTTCCATACAGTTTTTGTGATGGAAAGCCACTGGTCCCTCAGTCATGGTCTTCCAACTCTGAGTTCTGCGAAGTCCTCAGTACTGTAGCAAAAAAGGCATTAAATACACTGTCTTTTCCTCCTCCTTTCTTGTCAGATGACCATGTGCTTGAGGTATCAGCCCGATGCTTTCCTTTGACCTTCTCTTCCTGTTGGCATAAATAATGTACAGTGTCAACTCAGCAGTGCTTTGGCTTTCCTCGTCCTCTATTCCTATCTGTAGTTCAGTTGCTACCACTTTAACTGTTACTGAATTAGGTCACCTATAATTATGTGAGGAATGCAAAAACAAAGCAACTGCAGTAGATCTCCTTGTTTCTGTAAGGTTTTGAATCCTCTGCTCAAGTGGTTCAGACAGCACTACTCTAGCCCTATGAATCTGGACTTCATTTCCTTGCTTGCTAAATTTACTATCTTTTTAAGATGAAAATAAGGAAAATATGTCAGTAAAACCTGCAGAAGTAAATGATGGATGGAGAGAGAGTGGTGAATTTTGATATCTTGTGGGTGGCAGAAACATTGCAAGGCCAGGTGGCATATTGCCTCCTAAAGTGCTTTTGACTGTTGAGTTCTACAGGAAGACTGGAAAAACTGTAGGTATCAGCAGTTGAATGGAAGCCAATCAGCCAGTCAGAGAGCTCTGAATGGGAAAAGTGTCTGAGATTCATAAGATAAGTATTGCAGGAAATGGAGAAGCTTTAGTTTTCAGCCATTATTGCAATGACTAGTGAGACCACACAAATTCGTGTGAAATAAAAAACAGGAGGATTGAGTGTAAGTAGCAAAACAACTGTTTTCAATACATAGGCCTTTTTTTTTCTTTATTTTTCTTTTTTATTATTATTTTTTTCCTGTGTGATTTTCAGTTTCATCAATTCCAGTTCTGGGGAGCTCTCTGCTGCTGCTTAGATTGGTGTTTCTAAAGGGGGTTGGCCAGCTTTGTCTGAAAAACAGCCCTGTCTGAACCACTTGAGATTCAAAACCAAATACTTTGCAGAAACAAGGTGATCCACAGCAGCTGCTTTGAGCTGCTTTGTTTTTGCATTCCTCACATAATTATAGGTGACCTAATTCAGTAACAGTTAAAGTCGTAGCAACTGAAATACATGTAGGAATCACATCCTGTTTCTTCAGGAAAAATAAAAACTATTCCAGGTACCAACACCTTCAGGACCTAGATAGCAGGTCTGGGAGCAGTTACAGCAACATTTCCCCTGCTCCGGCCTTCTTGACAGCAATTCTGTTGTGCCACTGAAATCCAAGCGCTGCTCAAGTACCTGTGTGTTCCACAGCACCTCAGATCAAGCAGACAGCACACAGAGATTCAATTCTTGGTGCTAGGGAATGGGGAATTGAATAGAAACACCTGGGAAATATTAGACCCAAATCTTTCTTTTCTTTTTTTTAATTTTTTGTTCATATGGTAGCTGAAGACTGAGCAATTTAACTGTGTTTTCATTGCAAGTTTTGGCCTTTCTGGCCTTAGCTTAGTATCACTCATCCAGCACTGCCCTCTACTTTCTCATCTTTAGTGAGATAGTTTCAGTTCTTTTAGTTTTTCTTTTCCATTTGTAGTCAATACACTTACGTCGAGCTGTCTTACATTTCTTTGGTCAATAATTTTTCAAAGGTCATTGATTTCTGAGGGAAACCAAAGGTTTTATGTAATAATCTGAAATGAAAACTTCTGAGGATATTTAATAAATGAATATTTTCAACCTCTTGTAACATATTTTTCTTCTCCTACAATCTCAAACATCCTTCTAGTATTTGAAAGTACTGTTATTTTCAAAGTAGGATCTGCAGCTATTTTTTTTCCTGCATGACCTGATTTAGAGGGTGTTTGCATGGCTGTTGGAGGGGTGTCCTCATTTAGCATGAGAAAGCAGCAGAATGGAAGCACCTCCCCACACAGGGCAGATGCTGCTCAGAATATGAGAGATCCAAATTCAGTTTCTAGAGATCTCTTGTAGCTTCTTGAGAATGTGCTTTGCTAGGGTTGACTCATGACCCTGTCCTCTCACTACCACCTGCTTGAGCGCCTCAACTTTTCAAGGATTATTTGTGTAAGTATAATAGCAGGGACAGTTAGGGCCTTCTACTAGGAGAGAGGAAACTTGAGCCTAGACCAGGTTGGATGGGGCCCTGGTCAGTGTGATCTGGAGCCTGATTTAGAGGTTGGCAACCCTGCCCATAGCAGAGGTGTTGGAACTAGATAATATTTGAGGTCTGTCATGGTTTTATGATTTTTGGTATTGGTATTCCACATCATAACAACATGTAGTGCATTAAGAGTTAAAGAGTTAATACTCCAACTCCACAGATCATTGATATTTTCCGGGTATACCTGTCTCAGAAGAGAAGAACTATATTCCCCAGAAGACTTTGCGATGCTTTGCATTTTTACGTATTTTCCGCTCAGAGGGAAAAGATAAAAACCCTCTGCAGTCACGGGACACGCTCTTTTTCCTTCAGGATCGACTCAGCAGTGGGTGCTCGCTGCCGTATCGCCTTCAGCGTTAGCGTAAGGCCTTCGGTTTATCGGACACTCTCTCTTGCTCATTTTATTTGATTCATTAGCTTCAATTCCAATTATATTGTATTATATTGTGTTATTTTGCTTTCTGATATCTTATTTAGTAAATTAGCTTTCCTCCTCAGATCGTTGCCGCTGTTTTGTTTCTAGGCCCATCTCCCTTTTTTCCTTTTCCCTTTTCCCCCTTCCCCTTTCCTGGGGCGTGGGTCTGCGGGTCCCCCACACCAATCGTCACGGAACCGGGCCGATCCAGCCCGGTAAACCGTTGACATTTTTGGCGCCCAACGTGGGGCACGAGCAGCTGCCTTAGCCGGGCAGAGACATACTCTTAGAGTGAATCTCTGTCTCTTGCTAGCAAGCTTATCTGTACTGCTGGTACTGTACGGCATAACACGACCTTGAAGTCTGGGCGTACTGCCATTTGTTCTGGGATATTTGTAAACTTTTTTGGGTGCTGCCAGCTTGTTTTAGTAAAAAGAAAAAAAATGCTCTCGCTTTTTAAACTGCTCTTAAAGGGGCTGCATTTCATGGTTTTTTCCCTTTTAATGCTCAAAATGTACTGGGACCTTTTCCCTGAGCACCTGCAAGATCCTGAGAACTTGAGCAGATATTTGAGACAGGGATGTTGCGGCTCAGACAGATCTGAGGAGGCCCAAATTATTTGGAGTCTGGCTTATGCCAATCAGACCTTATTCAGTACTATCCTAGAGAGGCACAGTGTTTCTGAAATAGAGCGAGAGAGTCTCCGAGCCGAAAGGGATAGTGTCCAGATCCAGAAAGAGAGTCTTTTAGCTGACAATCAGACTCTCCTGAACAATTTAGACAGCCTCCAGTCTGATCAAGACACCATCCAGACCAAGCAAGTTGCTTTTCAGTTCGAGAAAGACGCCCTCCAGCCTGAAAGAGACACCCTCCAGTCTGAGCAAGACGTCCTCCAGCCTGAATTCAATAACCCTCAGTCTCAACAAGATGGTCTCCAGTCTGAACGAGGCGCCCTCCAACCTGAAAGAGACACCCTGCAGTCTGAGCGAGACGTCCTCTTGCCTGAACAGTACTTCTTCAGAACTGAGCGAGGTACCTACCAGCCACAATAGCCTCTGCCCCCCAGCCAGGTGGGGGAGAGGGATAATAGAGTGTATTGGACTGTGTGGATTCGATGGCCTGGCACATCAGAACCACAAAAATATAAGGCATTGGTGGACACTGGTGCACAATGCACTCTAATGCCTTCGAGTCACAAAGGGACAGAATTAATCTATATTTCTGGGGTGACTGGGGGTTCCCAAGAGCTGACCAAGTTGGAAGCTGAAATAAGCCTCACTGGTAAAGACTGGCAAAAACATCCTATTGTGACTGGCCCAGGGGCTCCATGTATACTTGGTATTGATTATCTAAAAAGGGGATATTTTAAGGATCCCAAAGGGTATCGATGGGCTTTTGGAATAGCTGCTGTGGATGCAGATGACATTAAGCAGTTGTCTGCTTTGCCTGGCCTGTCAGAAGATCCGTCTGTTGTGGGGTTGCTACAAGTGGAAGAGCAACAGGTACCAATTGCTACAAAAACGGTGCACAGACGGCAGTACCGCACTAACAGGGATTCCTTGCTCCCCATTCATAATCTGATTCGTCAGCTAGAAAGCCAGGGAGTGATCAGTAAAACTCACTCTCCTTTTAACAGCCCCATATGGCCAGTGCGTAAAGCCAGTGGAGAATGGAGGCTGACGGTAGATTACCGTGGCCTGAATGAAGTCACACCCCCACTGAGTGCTGCTGTGCCAGACATGCTTCAACTCCAGTACGAACTGGAGTCAAAAGCAGCCAAGTGGTATGCCACCATTGACATTGCCAATGCCTTCTTTTCAATTCCTCTGGCCACAGAATGCAGGCCACAGTTTGCCTTCACCTGGAGGGGCGTTCAGTACACCTGGAACCGTTTGCCCCAGGGGTGGAAGCACAGCCCAACCATTTGTCATGGGCTGATCCAAACTGCATTGGAACAGGGTGGTGCTCCTGAGCACTTACAATACATTGATGACATCATTGTGTGGGGCAATACAGCAGGGGAAGTTTTCGAGAAAGGAGAGAGAATAATCCAGATCCTCCTGCGAGCTGGCTTTGCTATTAAGCGAAGCAAAGTGAAAGGGCCTGCACAGGAAATCCAGTTCCTAGGTATAAAGTGGCAAGATGGACGTCGTCACATCCCTACAGATGTGATTGACAAAATCACTGCCATGTCTCCACCCACCAGTAAGACAGAGACCCAAGCTTTTCTGGGTGTAGTGGGCTTTTGGAGAATGCATGTTCCAAACTATAGTCTCATTGTGAGCCCTCTCTTTCGGGTGACGCGGAAGAAGAATGATTTTGTATGGGGCCCTGAGCAGCAGCAGGCTTTTGAGCAAATCAAGCAGGAGATAGCTCGTGCCGTGGCCCTGGGGCCAGTGCGGATGGGACAGGATGTAAAGAACATCCTCTACACTGCTGCTGGAAAGGAAGGTCCCACTTGGAGTTTGTGGCAAAGAGCTTCTGGAGAGACCCGAGGCCGACCCCTTGGTTTCTGGAGTCGAGCATATAGGGGGTCTGAGGAGCGCTACACTCCAACTGAGAAGGAGATCTTAGCCGCGTACGAGGGGGTTCGAGCTGCTTCCGAAGTAATTGGTACTGAAGCGCAGCTCCTTCTGGCACCTCGACTGCCAGTGCTGAATTGGATGTTCAAAGGAAAGGTTCCCTCCACCCATCATGCTACTGATGCCACTTGGAGTAAGTGGATTGCGCTGATTACACAGCGAGCTCGGATGGGGAACCTCAGTCATCCAGGAATCCTGGAGGTGATCATGGACTGGCCTGAAGGTAAAAAGTTTGGAACAACACCAGCAGAGGAGGTATCACGTGCTAAAGAGGCCCCACCATATAATGAACTACCAGAAGATGAAAAGAGATACGCCCTGTTCACAGATGGATCGTGTCGCATTGTGGGAAAGCACCGCAGATGGAAATCTGCTGTGTGGAGCCCCACAGGACGAGTTGCAGAGGCCACTGAAGGAAAAGGAGAATCAAGCCAATTTGCAGAGGTAAAGGCTGTCCAACTGGCCTTAGATATTGCTGAACGAGAGAGGTGGCCAACGCTTTATCTTTACACTGACTCATGGATGGTGGCAAATGCTTTATGGGGGTGGTTACAGCAATGGGAACAAAATGGCTGGCAACGGAGGGGTAAACCTATTTGGGCTGCTGAACTGTGGAAAGATATTGCTGCCCGAGTAAAGAATATAGTTGTGAAGGTGCGCCATGTAGATGCTCATGTTCCTAAAAGCCGGGCAACTGAAGAACAACAGAATAACCATCAGGTAGATCGAGCTGCCAAAGTTAAGATGGCTCAAGTAGACTTGGACTGGCAACATAAGAGTGAATTATTTTTAGCTCGATGGGCCCATGAGACCTCGGGCCATCAGGGAAGAGACGCAACATATAAATGGGCTAGAGACCGAGGGGTGGACTTAACTATGGACGCTATTGCACAGGTTATCCATGACTGTGATACATGCGCCACAATTAAACAAGCCAAGAGGATGAAACCTCTTTGGGGGGAAGGGCGATGGCAAAAATATAAATATGGGGAGGCGTGGCAGGTTGATTATATCACCTTGCCACGATCTCGCAATGGCAAGCGTTACGTGCTTACCATGGTGGAAGCAACCACTGGGTGGCTTGAAACATATGCAGTACCCCATGCTACCGCCCGAAACACCATTCTAGGTCTCGAGAAACAAGTCCTATGGCGACATGGCACTCCAGAAAGAATTGAGTCAGATAATGGGACTCATTTCAAAAATTCTCTTGTAAATAATTGGGCCAGAGATCATGGCATTGAATGGATTTATCATATCCCCTATCACGCACCAGCTTCTGGTAAGATTGAAAGATACAATGGGTTGTTAAAAACCATGTTGAAAGCAATGGGTGGCGGAACATTTAAGCATTGGGAGAAGCATTTGGCAGAAGCCACCTGGTTGGTCAACACCCGAGGATCCATCAATCGTGATGGTCCTGCCCAATCCAGTTCTCTACCTACTGTAGAGGGAGATAAAGTCCCCGTAGTGCATATAAAGAACATGTTGGGGAAAGCGGTTTGGGTCCTTCCAGCTTCTGGAGAGGGCAAACCTCTCCGTGGAACTGTCTTTGCTCAGGGACCTGTGTCCACTTGGTGGGTGATGCAGAAGAATGGGGATGTTCAGTGTGTACCACAGGGGAATTTGATGTTGGGGGAGTGCAGTCAGTAATTCCATGTATATACATCTATATATATGTTGTGTGTGTGTATATATAATGCATGTTAATCATTGTTCTTCTATATGTATCAAGCATGATGTAATGATGTGGAATAAGGGGTGGAATGTCATGGTTTTATGATTTTTGGTATTGGTATTCCACATCATAACAACATGTAGTGCATTAAGAGTTAAAGAGTTAATACTCCAACTCCACAGATCATTGATATTTTCCGGGTATACCTGTCTCAGAAGAGAAGAACTATATTCCCCAGAAGACTTTGCGATGCTTTGCATTTTTACGTATTTTCCGCTCAGAGGGAAAAGATAAAAACCCTCTGCAGTCACGGGACACGCTCTTTTTCCTTCAGGATCGACTCAGCAGTGGGTGCTCGCTACCGTATCGCCTTCAGCATTAGCGTAAGGCCTTCGGTTTATCGGACACTCTCTCTTGCTCATTTTATTTGATTCATTAGCTTCAATTCCAATTATATTGTATTATATTGTGTTATTTTGCTTTCTGATATCTTATTTAGTAAATTAGCTTTCCTCCTCAGATCGTTGCCGCTGTTTTGTTTCTAGGCCCATCTCCCTTTTTTCCTTTTCCCTTTTCCCCCTTCCCCTTTCCTGGGGCGTGGGTCTGCGGGTCCCCCACACCAATCGTCACGGAACCGGGCCGATCCAGCCCGGTAAACCGTTGACAAGGTCTTTTCCAACCCAAGCCATTCTGTGATTCTGTGATTCTAATAAAAATAAATTTTAGCTGTTTACAACCATACTTTGAATACAACAAGTGCCAAATGTCATGTCTTCTTGCCAAAATAACAACTTACTGGCTTTCTATAATGAAATGAATACTGAAACACAAAAGCAGTTCAATTTCGTCCCTTCCTTGGCACCCGATTTGGTGCCACAAGTGAGGCACTCCAATTATCTCTGAGAAACGAGAGGATATGAGCCCTCTCTACTGCTTGGTACTGTGCTGGTGCTCTATACACCTACAGCTAGATCAGGTTGCTCAGAGCCGTGTCCAGCCTGACCTTGAATGTCTCCAGGGACACCACCTCCAGCCTTCCACCCTTTCTGGGCAACCTGTGCCCCACCATTCTTACTGTGAAAAAATCCTACACTTTCTGCTGCCTTCTTTGCAAATAGCTGGAAAAATAAATAGAATTAACTCCTCAATATATGAACTAGCTGAAGTGCTACTCGTTTTTTTTTTTTTTTTTTTTTTTTGTGTGTGTGTGTGTGTTTCTAATGTTTTCTGATAGAATTAAGTGTAGCTAGCTAACTGGTTTATATACACTGATTTCAGAGGTGAATTTACATTGATCCGACACAAAGGTAATACAGGGAGTGGCACTGGTGACAAGCTAAATGATGCTTGACTATATACTTCTGTTTATGCTGTCTTTTGAGGAGGGGAGGCATATACAGCTCCTGATTGCAGGCAGAGACAGCAGTGAGTTAGCAGCAAAACTGCTGCTGCTTGGCTGGAAACAATTATCTACAATGCTGGAGTCAGAGGAAAGCAGAGACAGAGAAAAGGGACAGCCACTGCGTGGGGACAGCAGAGCAGTGTGATGTGGGGACATGTGTGCCCCCACAGGAGTGCTTGGTTGGCTGCCCTCCTCCCAAGGCCACGGTGCTGCGGGCTGCCAGGAGGAAGCTTCATCAGGCAGGGGCTAAGTGAGATGGATCTTCTTTAGCGAGACAGATCTTTAGCTTTCACTTTCAATTATCTGGATGGTTCGTGAACACGCGCAAAGAGAATTGCTCATTCATATTAATGACCTGTATATAGATGTTTGCTTATTTTTCTTCCTATCCTGCTGCTGCTTTGGGCAAGATATAATAGTTTTGGTTGGCTGCAAAGCTCAATTTAGGCAAGTATCTACAATGAGTGATGCAGCAGACTAGCAGCTATCAGGTTTTCCTTCCCTAAGGATAAGATCTTTCCTTTTGTTGTTGCAAAAGTACATTTAGCCCAGAATTATGGAGCACTTTTTCTGCTATGCTTAGTCTGAGGAACACTTGAGCAATTCTGAATTCTAAACATGCACACAAAATTGAGGGAAAAAAACCCCAAAACCTCAGATCACACTTTGCCTTTCACCTCCCTCCACCACCTGTCGCAATTTTTACACACATTTTATTTTCACTGACAAGGTACATTTCCACATTTTGTTGCTGGCTCTTAGAGGTTTAATTAGGCTCTCAGCAACACTATTTATACACTGACATTTTTCAAAGAGCTACATGCTCTACATAGCTAATGAAAAAGGTGGCACAACCACAGAAAAGAACTTAATATTATTCATGGGATGTTGAAAGAGAAAATGGAGCAGTGGATCACATTAATTCCAGCAAATACTATTATTTTTAAACTCATTTAAATGCAAGTCAAACTTACGGAGCATATCATGCTGGAGAGTAACTAACATTTATCTTCTTGCTATAATCAGAGCAAACAGGCACAGGTGTGCAGTCGGTCAGAGGGCAGTTTGCAGGAGCAGGCCATTAGCACAGCTGCCTCTGATGAAGCCTATAAATACCCCAGAGGAGGGGCAGTTCTATCTTGGCACTGTATTTAATTGGAGCAGTGATTAATTTCATGCATTTCTATCTTCACAGAGGACCTTCCCCTTTGTAGACACGTTCTGGATCTCCCATGGATGAGTCAGTGCTTCCCTAAAGTATATGTTTCCAAATCCTTACACCCCTTGAACCTACAGATTTGTGTTTTTCTACCTATGTCTTTTTGCTATAATTGGAGACACAATTTCAATTTAGAAATAATTAATTAATGTGTAATCATGTTCCTCTGATACCCACTGCAACTTCAGGTTAAATAAGGCAGAGAATTAAGCTCTTTCACTACATTAAATAATTTGACACATGAAAATAATGCTTGTATGTGATTCTTCTGGCCATTTAACATAACCCACCGGGGTGGGAGCAGCCAGGAACAGCACCAGACAGGCTGTGTTTTACCCCAGCCCTGCTGTGACCCAGTAGGTGAATCATCTGACTCTTCTATACTTGAATTTGCTTGGTCATAAAATTGAAAAAGATCACTTTCTTTCAGGTGGTGGCAACAAAGTTAGTGACCTCGTTCTTTCTTTCTTTTTAAATAATATCCACTTATATCACTACAGTGAGGCTCTGGAAATCAGCCAAGGTAGTGAAATACACTGTATACATGATCTTTGTCTTTGAAGAATAAAAATAATTTTCAGGAGTTAGCTTGTGCAGTGCTGTTCAAGCACTCATCCATCGCTTATGTTCTACAAGAATGGCTGCTAATTTGGTTGCCACGGCAACCACATCTCTTGCTTCCATATTTTCTTCCTTAATTATAATTTGTTTATAAACCTCAAAGTTGTTTCATGTTCCTATGTTAACGTCATAAAAGAAATAAACATTTCTGGCCAGCCAAAAAGCAAATACAGGAAGAAAAAAAGGAAAAAAGCAGCAACTTACATTATAAGACACTCTGAATAATTTTACTGAGCTTTGTAATTAGTCATAAAAACATATATATTTTCTTTATTTTTAGAATTCATGCTCCAATTATTGTATGGGACAAAGTATCATTTCAAATGACTATCGATATTTTCAAATTTCAAATATCAGATTTTCAAATTTCAAATTTTAAAGCAAGAAAAAATAGTCTTAACACAGGTTTTTCTTGTACTATTGTGCATCTCTGTCATATAAGTACTTCCCATAGTGGTTCAAAGGTGTGGTTCATCAAATCCAGTATCCTGTCTTCAATGTAGGCTAACACCAAGTGCTTCGAGTCACAATTGGACAAAACGTGGCACTTCTGTTCTTTGTCCAGTCCAATCTGTTCTCTATCTAATGCTCATTCTTCTCAGGAAATTGGATCTGAAAAGGATACGTTGTAATAAAGGTGGCTGCTCAATAGGAAATCCAGTGTGATTTGATCTGGAAAACCAATATATTTTCTGTTTGTTTGTTTGTTCCTTTTTTTTTTTTTTTTACTCATTAAATCATATATTTATCCAATTTTAAGTAATGGAACACAGTTCCTTTATTTCTCCCTCCCATTCAAAACTAAATTTCATTCTTGCAGGGGAGTGTATTGCTTATTGATATTGTAGTTCTGAGTCAAAACTCCATCTTCCCCCTCATCCCCTTTAAAAATAAACAAAAGATTTGTATCTCCCTGTCACAATGCAGGAGTCACAGCTTGGAGGTGTGAATAGTGAAATACTCTTATTGGAAGTAGTCATATTTTTCAGATGTGAACAAGTTAGAGGATTTTTTTTCCTTTCCTCTTCTTAACTAAAAAGGTCCAGTAATTTTCTTTCTTCATCCCGACACTTTTCCATACCTGAAATTATGAGATATGTCTTTTTTCTTTGCATCCATTGACATACTACCTGAATAGAATAAGAAAACTGCATGCAGTTTGAGGAATAGCATGTGCACTGCGTGCACAACGTCTCTGGGATATTTGCAATTATTTTTTCCATTCCTTTCCTTATAAGAGGTTAACACTCTCTCTGCCTTTTTGATTACTGCTGTACACAGCAGCTGTTTTCATGCTAGAGTGTTCTCTGCTCATTCAGAATACATCACCTCCACAAGAACTTTAAATCACTACATTATCACCTTCCAGCCATAAAAAGAGAATCTCATCTGCTATCATGTAGCTTAAGAATTGGCCACCCTATACACCTGACAGATATATAAACTCATCAGGCAAATATCTTTGGAGTGCTACTTTGCCATCCTATCCAAGTTTAATATTATTTTTTATTTCTATATATTTCCAGTGACTTATTCGTTCTTCCTCTCCATCCAAGTGCTTAATTTAGCTTCAGAACACTCTCAGTTACGAGTTTGTGAACATTTACCTGTCTCTATGGGATTGAGACAAATTGATTTTCCAGAGTATGCCAGAAATAACCTGATTGGAAAAAATTCCAGATATTAAAACATAAGGACACTTTCTAAATTGTGCCTTCTTAGGTTTAATCTAAAAACTGCTTGAAGAGGACCACTAAATAACAGGGAATCACGGGATGGTTTGGGTTGGAAGGGACCTTTATGATCACCTGGTTCCAACCCCCTGCTGTTGGCAGGTACACCTCCCTCTAGGCCAGGTTGCTCACAGCCCCATCCAGCCTGGCCTTGAATGCCTCAGGGAGGGGACATCCGCAACCTCACTGGGCAACCTGTTCCAGTGCCTCACCGCTCTCACAGTAAAGAATTTCTTCTAATATCTTGTCTAAACCTCACTACAAACGAAGTGAAAGCTCCAAGTTTGAGCCAGAATAGACTTCGTAAAGGAAAATTGTTAACAAAGGAACTAAAAAAAACCCCTTTTGACTGACACCTAGCAAGAAAACTATGTTAACATTCACAAAGATGAACTGCTGCCTCATTTCCTGCGAATAATTTTAATGACACTGAAGCACCATTTACATACTGCTTTTTGCCTACAATATCAAACCTGTGTGTGTTCTACCTTACTACCCCACTTTCTCAATTGATTTACCTTCTACCAATTGAAGATGTCCTAAAAGGAAAGCAAGGAGTTATTTTAAAAATAAGTACTTCATCTTGTATGTCCTCCAACTGTTATAAAATTAATTACGATGGAATATACACCCATGTTTTTTAAAACTTAATTCTAGAGCTCTTGTTTAATGAATCTGATCACAATTATTACTGCAATACATTGCATTCTGTAACAGCAGAACAAATGCAGCCTCGAGTCCCAGCTCTAGATTTAGTCATGCACTGATATTAATGACAGAAGCCACGTATCTCTGTGTGACCACCAGTATTTTCCAGCCAAGTGGGCAGATTTAAAAACCTAGAAGGTTCTACTACATTTTCTTCTCAAATGACAATCAATAAAGGGTCAATGTGAGCGTGGGTTTACCAAATGATAATTTATGAAATGACAGTATATTACTAACATGCTAAATTTAGTAAGCTAACTAACTCAAAAAAGTGTGGATATGTTTTGTTTTTTTTTAATATATTATATATATTTTATTTTTTATCAGTACACAGAAGGCTACAAATAGGTGAAAGTGGGCAACAACCACCAGCTCAGTGGAAGCTCAGAGTATTCCTTGTATAAATTAAGTAAAATGGAATGAGATGTAAGCCTGTAGCTACTGTGATTCACACTGGTAATTTTTTCTAAGTTGGAAACAGGGATGGAAGCAGAACCATAATTTCAAAACTTATTAACCAGTAGCCCCAGGACCATTTTGTTCCTAAATGATTATTATCCATCAATGTAATACCACTATGAAAAACACATCATTACAGTTTTAGAATCCATCATGAAAGGAGACTCAAAAATTTCATCTAAAATAACTGTTTAACCTTCCTAATAAAAAAATATAGAAAAAGTAAAGAAAGGATGAAGAAAGACAACCTAAAGTTAAACAGACTAAATGTGCTGGGTTGCCTAGCCCACAGGGTGAAACTTCACAGAATATGCTTACACTTTTCAGATACACCAAGGACCGGGGAGTTAGGAGGGAAAAGACAAATCAAGTTATTTAAGAACAAACTCCATAGAGTAGGTGTATGTAAATACATTCTTCAAGTTGTATTTTTATTGTTAGGAGAACTTTGTTCTGTAACAGGCTAATAAGGCCTGCCTTGCACAAGAACAGTTTCACTATGGAAACTTCAGTTGCAAGCACATTCAGCTTGTTGATCTGCAACAGGAGGCCAACTGACGCTTTGTGATCTTGGCGCTCCCATTTTCATTTTTGCATGAGGTATATTTACTAGAGCACCTTAGTTCCTGAAAGAGTTCCCAGTACCATGACCAAGGCAGTCTCCTTTTCCATATTCCCCGTCTGCCATATCATTGTATTTCCACCGCAAACACACACTCTTTGAGATGCAGTGGTGTGCTTAGCGAGGAACAAATTGCATATCTATATTTAATCACCATGATACATTTTTACCAACCGAATCTTTTACAGCTTATCATCTTTCCTCGGAATCTTTTCTTCACAGTCACTTCTCTGCAACTTTTTTGTTTGTTTGTTTTTAATTTAAATTACCACGCTGCAGAAAGGTTCCCTTTAGCTTTACTGAGATTTGGCAAAACACACCATTATTTTCTACGATTTCCAGCTCAGCCTCTTCAAACCCTAGTCATCAGCATTTTAAAGGCACCACTAGAAACAAGAACTTAGCACCCAAATACTACAGTTACAACTGAAGTTTTATTGTTCACATATAAACTTCTGCTGATGGAATTTGATGGAAATATTATCACAGATTTGAGCAAAGCAACCATTCAGTTCAGTGGCTGACAGATACCTAAGTTATATACTATACTACCAGTAGGAAGTTTTTGGAAGGGGGGAAAACAGAAAACATCACTCAAGGAAAGCAATTCATAATGCTTACCAGTTAAAAGTGGTATTTGCAAAGTAAAGTAACCATTACACTAGTGCCACTCAGGAGCTGCATTTAGCTGATGAAGCAGCTGCAAGAAAAGTGCCCACGAGAATGACTTCCCATGCTGACAGAACTGCACGCTCCTTCTTTTGGAAATAGTTTCTTAATCTTGTTCATCAGCACATAGGATTGCTGTTGGTTACAGCAGCCCAAATGTTGGGCATGATCTTGCATGCCGAGAACACAACTGCAAACTTACAGTTACCAATTTTTCCCAAACACTTGCCAATTCAAAGCAGCATTAAAGTCTTGATAAGCTGTGTAATTTTCGTTATCGATGTATTTTCTAGTCAGCCTTGTGGTTACTGCTGCTATACTTGTCATGGCTACACCCCGAGCCTGAAAACCAATGAACCCTGCAGGACAATGCCTGTGCTCCTGCCCAAGGTAGTGCTGAATGCTACTGGGATACAGTAACACAAGTTCTGCAGAATGAGAGTGTGTAGCAGCAAGGACAAATAACGTCCTTAAATTTATTAGTCTGAAATTCTGGAAAATAGAAATTCCGCATCATGGATTATTGTGAGAGTATCCCCAGTGTGAGGTCATTATTTTCCATCCAGTTTGAACATTATCAAAGATCACATAGCTTTAACAAAGCTAACACATCCAGTCAACTAAAATTTTAAAGCCCAAGTTTAATTTTGAGACTTGAGTTATTAAATTGAGGTGGAAAAATAAGAAAACTAGCATTTAACTTAGCACAATTTTAAGTTAAAACAACCTGAAGGGTTTCTCTGCACACACCAGTTTTAAAAAACACTTCAGCAGTTTTAGAAAACACACCATCCAGGACTTTCAGATTTAAAGTTTATTCAGACATATCCAGCATGGTACACAACTGCAGACATTTTTTCCACTTAAGTTGCTGTATAGAAGACTTCAACTCTGCAAGGAAATGTAGAAGAATTAACAAGTTTAAGAACTCTGTATTACCTTTGCATCTAGAAAAACCTACAGAAGTATAATTTAACTTTGATGAAACCATCAGATTGGCAAAGAGTTACACAGGTGATACATGTGACTCTGCAATTTATTCAAATTATGAGATTTTACTGATAATTACTGCCTCTCAAAAACTAGCTCAGTCAACAAAGCTCCTCAAAAAAAATCCTGTTTCTCAGAGTACAAAATCAAGAGCAACAAAGTGTAACAAATTTAAAATAAACTAAAACAGTCCTTCACTTTAAAGTGGGATATGCTCTTGAATGTAAAAAATGGCTGAAGCTCGTCTGGTCTATTAATATCACTAGCAAGTACCAGTTACCATAGCACCATAGTACCATAGCAAATTCCTTTAAGTGCACTTTGCACCATGTTTATGGTGTTTTTGAAATGCCTGAAGATTTTGTCTTCTACTGAGTTTTATCTGGCACATCAGAAAGCGTTTACAGTATCACAGATTCTCATACTGTTTTGTTCACATCATACATGCCAGACATCCCTACAGATTATGTGAGGTACACCTTTGTTTCCTCAAAGATGGCTCTGTATTTTACAGTTAACTTCCCAAATCAGCTGGACTCCACTACCAGTTAGACCAATTGCAAGCTATAAAGAAACTGCAACCATGGAGGTTGACTTCTGGGGATTTAAGGTTCACAAATCAACGACTTCAGCACTCCAGTAAAGCAAACTGAAGCCCACTCATCATCTGAGTTTAAATGAAACTGCAAGCCACAAACTGTAGTAAGTAAGTAATCTGGGACATGCTGAAAGTTGTAGTAATGCTTGTAAATGAGGTTAGACACTTCCATCCTCAGATCTGTTCAGTTTCTACTATAATAGAACATCAAGATCATTTACCCAGTTAGCGCAATTACACTTTGTCCCCTTCATTTCTTAAGAAGTTGATGTCTGACAATAAAGAAAGGGGCAGCAAATCCACTTCCGAAGAATGCACACATCACTGCAAGTAACCGCCATTTGTTCTCCACAGAAAATGGAAGGTTCTAGAAAAGAAAGACAAATGCATGTTCTGAGATCAATATAGCACATCTTAACTACTTCCTCAGTTGCGTGACAACAGGAAGATGCCCAGAGCACAAACATGAGAACTAAATGGACAAGAAATATTAACACAACGACCACTTCCCCTTCTTTCCATGCCAGAGGATCCATGCAATCTGTCCCAAGTATTTAATCACCTTTACAGGAAAGAATATTTTTCTAGTGTTAAATACAAATCTAGTGCTTAGATTCAGAATTTAATAACGCTTGGAGTATAAAGGCACATCAGAAAGCGTTTACAGCATCAGCGTTACTACTCATACTGCAGAGCTCATCATCTGCACCACAGAAGCCTACAGCGAAGGACACTGCAGTCACTGGCAGCAGTCTGCTCCGCTGCAACGAATCCGCACAGCTCACTCAATGCCAGCTGCAGGACGGGCGACAGGACAACTACCCCCTTTGCTTTTTGAGGCCCAACTACGTCTGGGAACTGCGCAGGGGGTGAGGAAGGGACGCACTCACCTTGAGCAACTCCGCAGGAGGACAGGCCTGCGCCTCGCCGGCTTGCCAAGCCTGGCCCACACACCGTGCCCTGCGCGGCACCGAGGAGCTGTCTCGCCTTACCCGCGCTCCCTTCCTCATCTGCTCCCTCTCACAGCCTACAGACCACCGCGCTCCTTCCTCCCTCGATCCCTGCCCCCGCTTTCCTCTCTCCCCCGCCATCTCCGCGCCGCTCCGCGGCATGTCGAGCCCTCCTTCCCTCACGGTACCTTCCCGGGCCCATCCTCGTAGTGGCTCCTCCGGAGGGCGGAGGTGGTGAACCTGCGGACGCCGGCAGCCAGCATGGTACCACACGGATCACAGCGGCCTCACCCCTGCGCGACCTTCCCGCAGCGCGCCCGGCGCCTTCTGGGATTTCCGGAAGTGACGCCGGAAGAGGAGGAGGCGGCCGCGCTCGCAAGTGCCTGATGGGTGCTGGAGTTCTTCGCGGCGAGATCACGTGCCCCCCCCAGCGGCAGCCTGCGATTGGACGCGCTCCGGAGCACGGAGGCGGGGTTGTGCTTCCCGCGCTGTGCCTTGGGCGCCATGTTTGTCACTGGCGTGTGGGGGGAGCGTTGGGGTCGTGCCCTCACCTGCGAGCGCTGGTTGAAACGCTGCGGCGTTGAAAGGACGCGCGTTTCCAGCTGTTATCGGAGCGTTCTGGCATATTTTACTTCGAAAAGTAAAATCACGAAATACAAAACGAAACAAAGCACCCTGCTGTTTCCCTGGAAAAAGCGGAGTATCCGTCGTCCCCTCTGCACGCGTTGTTCTGAAGACAAGTTGTTGGTTTGTTTGCTTATTTTGCCCACAGGATTTGATCCTGCCATCTTTACGCTGAGCTGGTTGCACTGCAGGTCTCTGCTGGGAGGCGTAGCTGCGTGCATTCATAGCAGGAAAACCAGTTTTGAGAATTAGAATAAGGAATATATAGATATTGTGTTTCCCATTCTTGGGATTGAGAGCTTAGCCGAGTTATTAGTAATCCAGTCTTTCCCTCTTTCCCTCTTTCTCTCTCTTTCTCTCTCTCTCTTTCTCTCTCTCTCTCTTTCTCTCTTTCTTTCTCTTTCTCTCTTTCTTTCTCTCTCTTTCTCTCTCTTTCTCTCTTTCTTTCTCTCTCTTTTTCTCTCTTTCTCTCTCTCTCTCTCTCTTTCTTTTTCTCTTTCTTTCTTTCTTTACTGATGGATTGATTGATTGTCATAAGTTTCTCTTACAGGTTGTACGTGAGTATCATCAGGTGCTGGTTGTGGCTGTTCATTTTGTCCACAAGATCATACAGACCTTGTGCTGCATCCATTACAAAAACAGATGGTGACATGCAGCCTAACGAGGTTGTGAGTAACAGCGCAGAGGATCCATTAAATTTAAATGGACCTCTTTTTTTTTTCAGTGCTTCTTTAGTCCTTGACTGTTTATTAGCAGTATGGACCTTTTCCCCCATTACTCTATTTAGTTGTTGTTTAGTTAGTTGTGCTTTGGATTTTTTTTTCCTCTGTCTAGTTATGTTTTTAATTTTATGTACAAGGGTTTACAGTTCCTTTTGTTTTCTTTCCTTGCTAACTCTTTTGTTAGTATTTTGGAGAATGCGTTCCTCCTTTTGCTATTTTCCCTTGCTGCTTAGCTCAGCCAAGTCTCTTCTTACCCATCCCTGTTTGTACATTCTCGTATGTAGACTGCTTACCCTTGGTGGTCATCATACCACTTAGAGTTCCTGGTATTTTCCCCTTTTTAACATGTTCTTTTATTATTATTGTTGTTTTTAGGCAGCTCTGTTCTGGCAGCAGATTTTATGGTGTTTGTTGCTGCTGACTAGGTGCTGAGGAGGTGTGTAAAGATCAGAGCAGCACATGAGCACCTCCAGCGATGAGATTCTTTAGCGGAGCCCAAGACCCTTCATATTGCTCAGGACCAGGTACACAGTTCCTTTATTTTCTTGTGATCTCCTAGGCAGCTAATGTACAAAAGTAATCAATTAAAACTGTTTAAAAATTTATTCTCTACTTAACATGACAAGTCTACTCAGGGATAACTTTAGTCAGTTCAGTTGCAGTTCTTGTCCTTATGGTATTGTAATTTTTTTGGTATAGGGCAGATAGTGTTGCCCTGCTTGCAGGGAGAGTGGTGACTCTGTGCTGCACTGCTGTTAGTGGACTTTGACCTTCCAGGCATACAAGTTTTGTGTTACTCAGTAAGCCCATTGTTGCAAAGATAGATACTAAGCAGTCTGTAGCAGAAAATATTAGTCAGTCACTATCAGAGCCTAGCATCTACGTAAGTCTTCCCTGTATATATTGAATTGTGATATTACAGTGTTTTTTGACTTAATTCTGAGGGCTTTGTGATAAAGTTAGGTGCCATTGTTTACTTAAAGGTTTATATTGGATATATCCACACAGATTTGTGTGAGAAGGGACAAATGATTCTGTTTCTTGAATTCCGAATAATTGAGAAATCTTTTATATGGCTTCTACAGTGATACAGTTGCAAGCTTTTATTAGAAACAATACTTTAATCGTGGAGCTGGTATCCTGCAGATCTTTTCTATGCATGCATAAATCAGTGTGAATTTTCAGTAGGGATTGTCTGTTTCAGAACTGGTGAAGAAATTTGTACAACTCTCTGTGTATACTTTCAAAATTCATACTTGTAAATGAAGTACCTCAGCCCATTAACAGGCTCTGGTAATGCTGTCCAGTCCAGGATGTGAGAAAACCGTGCATGTAGAGTTTACAGTAATAGACTCAGTTTCCTTTTTGGCAAAGAAAAAGAGAGAAACTACCTCTCAAATCATTAGAAGTATGATGCATAGTAATTATAATGAGGATAATCAGATAGCAGAATGGATTAATTGCCGTCACCTAGATAGCTAATGCTCCACTGGGTGCCTTTGTGAAAACAGTGTGTAACTCTCACACAATTGTAGAATTTGTAAAAGGAATTACTCAGTGAAATTTCCTCACCTGTGAGGGAGAGTCAGAACAGATGATTACCATGGTACCTTCTGATTTTTAAATCTACAAAACCTTGAATCGAGTTGTTTAATCTCTATCCAGCTTTCTATATCTACAATTCTTTCCTTCTTTCAAGAAATCTGTTAACATAATTGCTTAGATTTTCAGGGTTATCTTCTTCATCTTGAATAATACATTGCATGTTTCTGATTTTGGATGTGATTTGCTGATAGATTATTTCAGGTAATTCTTTCTTACCACTAGTCACTTTTCAACTCAAAAAACATTAATTTTCTTGAACTGTAAGGAAAAATGTGAGTAAGAAAAAAACCCCAGGTATCTGAAGTGGATAATTTTGAGTGCTTAACTTTAGTGATCTTGAAGAAAGAGGCATAGAAGCTTGTCGTGGCAGTCACAGGTGTAATGGTAGTGGTAAGGTGCAGGTCGTAATGTCTTCTTCAGTCTTGTTTCAGGAGTGAAGGAAACAGCTTTTATTCAGTACTGGAATAGTACATGGTTAAACCATGCACTACATTAAAACATGTTAGTACATTCTGCCAGATTTTCAGTAGTATTGCTGATGGAGTTCTCAGATTATAAAACAGCTGTTGTATAAGGCATATATGAAAATACTGGTTTTCTGTAGAAATTATTTTTTTTATTGTCAAGATAGCCTATTTGTGAAAAACTTGAAAGTAGGAGTTGCATCTCTGTGGTCAGGATGAATCATCACACTATTAAGCTCAAACTGAAGCAGTTATTAAATACCAGTTACGGAAGGGGGAAGACTGAGAATGAGCTGTAAGAGATGTTATGCAATAGGTATTAGGTTTTTGGTTAACAGAAATATCTTTAAAGAGAATAGCGTAATTTGCCATACAACATCTCGCCCTAATTTTGTGACTGTAGAACTGTTTTCTTCATGATTTATATAATAATTTATAGTTAATAGTAATTTGGCTTACACTTTATGTAAGAGGCGTGTTTTTTAGCAGAGTGAACATTCTGAAATTTAAATGTATATATCAAATATAAAATAATAGTATGTAAAGCATCCTAACATCTGTACTGTACACGATTAAAGTTGAAAACCTAGAAATGAAAAGAGGGAGACTTTTAAAAACTTCTTTCTTTACAAAGCTATTTTCTTTTTCTTCTGGAGAGCACACATTATTGGATAGTAAGTTAGAGTACTAAGAGGAATTGCGTGGAAGTGGTTATAATTATGTTGTAAGTACTGGTAGTATAAGGATCTTTGTGGGAGAAGGTCACTGGAAGGAGTAGCATCTTTCATTATTTTATTGTGGGTATAGTTGTTAAAAGTAACTAAGCTTTGAGACGTGAAAGATTTTTTTCAGATCTGAAACTAATGCATTTACTTCTGAAAGTATATAAAGACAAATTTATTTTTGCAAGTCAGTTTACAGAAAACTTTTTTTTTTTTTTTTTTTTTTGAGTGTATCATTTGACAGATCCAGTTCACTATATAGCACTATGTAAACTGTTGGGATATTTGACCTTGTTTTTGTGGAACTAACACACCAGTCTGGTTCAATGGCAGTGTTTGCAACTCTTATTGAAGTCTCAAGGTGTTTATTAGAGATTTTTGATGACATTTTCCTGTACTTCATCCTTGACAAAAAAAATGTTCAGTATGTGCTTACTGCCATAAAACAATGATATGAATAAGGTGGGATTAGACATTGAAGAATATTTTTCTCTGCTGATGAAGGGATTATGAAAGCCCAGTAAAGAGACAGGAAGAGATTTTTGAGTTGAATAATCTCATTGCAGCTCCGCACATTCCATTTGAAAATTTATAGGTAATCTCTTTATATAAACTGAAAATGGTCTTGCAAATGTAAGTTGGTGATTTTTTTATTGGCAATCTTGAAACTCGAAGCTGTGTGGTGTGGTTGACACGCTTAATGGATTGGATGCCATCCAAAGAGACCTAGACAATATGGGCCCAGGAGAATCTAATGAGGTTCAACAGAGGCAAGTGCAAGGTATTGCACCTGGCTTGAGGAAAACACAATTATTAGTACAAGCTGGAGGATGAAAGGATTAAGAACAGCCCTTCTGAAAAGGACTTAGAAGTAATAGTGGATGGCAAGCTGGACATGAGCCATCAGTGTAGCCTTGCAGCTCAGGAAACCAGCTGTACCCTGCAGGTTGAGGGAGGTGATCCTCAGTGCAGGACAGACATGGACATGCTAGAGTGCATCCAGAGGAGGGCCACAAAAATAATGCAAGGGATGGAACACCTCTTCTATGAGGACAGTCTGAGAGCACTGGGGATATTCAGTGTGGAGAAGAGAAGGCTCTGGAGATACCTGAGAACAGCTTTTCAGTATCTGAGGGGAAATGGTAAAAAGGAAGGGGGCAGACTCTGTAGCATGGTCTGTGGTGTCAGGACAAGGGGAAATCTTTTCAAACTTAGTGGACGTTTAGATTATATATAAGAGAAAGTCTTACAGTGAAGGTGGTGAGGTACTGGAGCTCGTTGCCTACAGCAATGGTGGAAGTTCTGTCCGTGGAGACATTTAAGGCCAGGCTGCAGGGATCTCTGAGCAGCCTGTTCTTGCTGTGGATGTCCCTGTTCATTGCAGGGGAGTTGGACTAGATGACATTTGAAGGTCCCTTCCAAATCTAGGGATTCTGTGATTCTGTTTTCAAATTCATTTATCAAAATGAAGAGGATGGCTGTGTTTTCTTTGCTGTTTTGAGCCTTGTGTTTAGTCAGTGTACGAGATGCACACAGTTATGCACCATCAGTTGGGTCAGATATTGCCAGCCATGCAACATGTGGCCTGTGGGCTGCAGGTGGGACATGCCTGGACTAGATCAAATTGGGTATATTTTTCAGCCTTAGTGATTTCATGATTCCATGATTTTTAACTCATCTAGCAGAGAAGGAAATGGGCAGAGGCTAAACTTAAAAATTCTGAAAATGTGTGTGGCAGTATTAACTGTTACTCGGAATCTTGCTGTCTGCTGAGCTTTTTCCACAGTGTGAGATGTGAATAATCACCTGCCACAGCTTTATATGTATACATCATCAAAGGTGCTTTTGGCAATAGGAGACTACGTTTATTCTAATCTGGAGTGAAACTAACTGGATTTAAAACTGCGTGAAGAATTGGAGAAGCTCATGGGTGAGGTTGGCAAGGATGTTACAATATCTGCCCTCATTGTGAGGACCCTTACAGTGTGAGGATGTAAGCCTCGTGGAAAGAGCATGGCCTGCTGAGAAGTGATCATGTCCTTTAGGTGTTATTCAGCCTCCAGCAGATGCCAGTATACTCTTGCACTGAGAATAAGTCAGGACTGTATAAGGATAGAAGAGGCAGGTTGTTGTAGTTGGAAGCTATTTTAGGCAGATAGCTGGGAGGGCTGCTTGGAAGCTTGCCTGCTGCAAAGGAAGTACACTTAAGGAGATACCTAAGTTGCTTATGTGTGGAGGTAGAACTTAGCAGTCATGTACGGTGTGGGTGCTGATGACACAGGAAAGATGGGCACCTGGGGGACTGAACTCATGCAAATAGTCAGGAATCTGACTTTTCAGAGTCTTCATGATAGTGTTTGAAGTACTGCTGCTGTTCTGAGTCCTGGCAGGCAGAGCTCTGATTTTGTTAGGCATGGATGAAATAATACTGTAGAGAGATTAAGGCAGATGGTTGTTAATTTGAATGGGAAGTCTGAAAACCTTGGTTGATCACAGCACATTATCCCTTGATATTTGAATTGATTACACAGTTAGTATTTTGTGAACACAATTTAAAAAAAAAAAAAAGAAAAGGAAGTGATGGTGAAAGAAGAAATAAGTTTTTTATACTCTATGTAAAGAATATATGTGTCTTGAAGGGCTAAACTCCACCTATTTCTGATTTATTGGAGCAGAGAAATTACACCGCTATTTACTATTATTTTAAGAACTTTCAACACACAGTCTCTGTACTGACGTGTTCAGAAACTTGTTAAGTACTCATAACCAATAGCTCTCTGTATTATTAACTTTCCTTAATAGCAGTAGATTGTTTGGCTGTTAAGCAAATATTGCTCTCATTTTTCTTGTTTATGTGTTGTCAGACTATAAATTCACTTTTGACAGTTTGTTCACCAAAGCTTTTCATTTTGTGTTTTACAAGAGGACTTACTTTGTTAAACGAATAGGAGATGGTGTTTCTAAAATGTATTTTGAGATAACTTGAGCAGATACATCACTGTTGAGAGGAGGTAAAATTATGTGATTTCAATTTTGATGTCACTGAGGACTTGAGAAGTCTTTAATATCTTAATTCTCAGAGCACAGAGCTGGAGCTTCCATCGAAGCATACTTCTAAAAGAAGTTCTCTTGATCTGCAGCGTTCTTTGAGGATTTGGGTAGTCTGTCTACTGACAGTCTTAAGGAGAAGTAGTGAACCAGTCAGCTTTTCGTAGGGGCAAGTGCAGCACTTCTGACAACTTGTTGAAATACTCCAATTCTGTGGAGTGATGGTACTGTTTGGGCTGTGTGCTTGTTGTTACCCTCTGTACTGAGAGTCCTTTAGAAGACAAGGCTGGTGTGACTCTTACTAGCTGATGGTCTTACTAAATAAATAGCTATTTGTGCATATATGTGTGTGTTTGTATAAATCGTGTGTGTGAATGCAACATTTATACCTATTTTAAAGAAAAGAGAAGCAACGTTTACAATTGTACCACACCATTTAACATGAAATCCCAGAAGAGTTCTTTTCTTTTCTTTCCCAGAGGCATTATTTCTTCCTCCTGTAATTATTACTCCGTAAACAATGTTTATTTCTTGTCTTTGGTTCAGTTACTAGTGTCTCAGTTCAGACAAGGTAATTTATTTACTGGTGAGCTTTTCTGTCCCTCCACTGACACGTTCACTTTTCATCTCTCCTCTAAACTTAAATTTTCAAGACTGTATTTGTAATGCTGGCTATATTGAATATGTCACCTATATTTAATCATTATCGTGAAATCTTTTTAAAAATTGGGTGCAACATACAGCTATGCCCTCTACTTTATGCTTCGTGTCATCAGTCCTGTTATTAGGGCACTATTTATGTGAAATAAATAAAGAGCTAATACCTGCCATAGCCCAGGTTTTATATATTTATAAAGAGCTGGCTACGGTTGTGAAGGGGCAAGTTGAATTTCAGACTTGTTGATGGATTTGCTGTGTAATTCAGGCAGTAGTGAATATTAACTTAAAATGAACGATGAAGATGATTCACATCATCTTCATTAGAAGAACTAAAGGGTTTATTGTGCTAGAAAATCTGCAGTCAGTTGTTTGTCAGAGTCAGGAAAATGTATTTCAGTGATCCTTTTTTCATAGTGGGAATAAAGAAGATGCTGCGCTTAATTTAATTAGTGCAGTTGTGCTTTCAAAATATCTTCAACTACTGTAGTTTCTTAAGTTTCCACAACAAGCTTTGTGAAAAGCTACAGACAGTCCAGAGAGCCCTGATGTAGTCAGCTGGAGCTGGCACCTATCTTCTCAGAAACCTTCAGCCCGCCCACTATTGAAGACTTGCCATGTAAACTCATGTATTTTTCCCTTTGTGCTTTAGACTCAACAAAGTAAACATTACCTTATAGTAGAAAGGCATCCTATTTTTGTGGAGGTGAAAATGTGCGCAGTGTATTCTGGACAAGGAGTAAGTGTAGAAAAAAAATCTAGCTTACCTTCCAGAGAGTCTTTTGAATAAATCAGAAACAGATGTGCAGCTACAAATTGTGGCAAATAACTTGCTTGCGAGATTCTCATTAGGAAAAACAACAACAACAACAACAAAACAGTTACTTGGCTCTTAATCTATGTTTGCAGATTTGCATAAACTTGTCAGTTACATTCTTGGGCTGTTGTAGAAGGGAAAACAGTCAGGAGACTTCTCCTTTGAGGCTTCTGTGAATCAGGCTCTTGAACATGAATCTTGTGCTAAAAACTTGTTTGATTTGCTGGATGTCAGTAAATCTTTTACCTAATGTTGCAGGTGTCTGAAAGAACAATGTTCTTCCGAAAGCTTTAGGGCTTAGACTTTTCTGCTTAAGTACTTTCCTTCTAAGGAAGTACGTATTGTTAAAAGTGTAACAGTCTCTGTGCTTAAACTTAATGTGGGTCTTTATTAAATATTGCACTACCTCGGTTCCTGAAATTACCACCTTGTATTATGAAAATGCAAATTTGCCCTTCTTGGAATACTTAAACTGAACTCTCTGTGCAGTCCGTTTGGCTCCTCATCAATCACCTAACAGTGTGCCCATAAATGTTCTCCCAGTGTGAAAAGGCATTTTGTATCCCTCAGAGTATGGATTTAGTGTTAGAATACTAAATCTGGGAGCGACTGGGATAGTTTGAATGTGAAACAGAGTGAGAGTCCACCGGCAAAAGGGAATGAGGACGCAAAGTGTGCTTTGTCTTCCTCTGTGAATGTGAATGTGGCACGACTGTAGGTAAGAGTAGTGTTATAGTTCTAGTCAGTGTCTCCCTTTCTTTTTCCAGTTTGGAAGCCAGACAGTTTCCCCAGTAAAATCTGTGATCTGTGGATTGTGAATTTGGCTGTAAGTGGAAACTGAAGCCTGAGCATTCATGACAGTATGGAAATTCTAATGTCCGAGTGTTATGTACGGAGACTGTGTCCAGTGTCTTGCATGAAGTTTGTGTAGAATCAGGAATTCCAGAATCCCTATTCAGAATTTCACTTGAACAGATTTTCTTTTTAAAATCAGCTTAGTATTCGTTTCCAAGATTTGAAGGAAAATCCTCTCAAGTATCTGAAGGAATACACCCTATAATTTAACTTAGATGGACTTCCTGTCATTTTTAATCTTCCGTGGCTCTAAGTTTTATTGGATGCTTGATGTATTTGTCAAATACCATGAAAAGTTTCTATTGCTTGAAAAGTTACCTTTTTTCATGTCTCTTCTTTACCTTCTCTGAATAATTTGACAATTACAGCAGCTTGTTGCTAGCATCACACTCTCTCCTTTAAGCAGTTCATTTTGTCAATGACAATTCAATATAAGGGAATTATTACAGACTACACATGGGGATTGTGGTGGAGGTTTTTTGAATGCTGCAGTGAATTTTGTCTCACAGTTGGAAATTTGACTTCTGACTAGAGTTATGTAATACTTGCTTGTAGCTTGATCAGAATATAAGATCAATAACATTTTGTTCTTGATAAACTATACACTCCGAAGCAGGTTAATAGTCCTTTAAACTTAATTGATTCCTACTATTCTTGTAGCATTTAGCCTTGTTAATTGAGCTAAACAGGTTGCCTTGCTGATTCCTCAGAATGGGGAACAGGGCCTGGAGACCCAAGCTGTGAGATTTTGGAGTGGGAATTTTGCTGGTTTTTGCTTTGGTAAGGGCAATTAAATTTCTCAGTAGATATTGTTGAATCATGTGAGGATGCCCAAAGCTGCATTTCTGTGACAGAATTCAAAGGCAGGTTTGTCCGCTTGTACTAATTTGGGCAGAGAGACCTGTAAACTACTCAGTTTCCCTGCAGTTGTTTTTTTTCTTTTGTGTATAATATTGTTTGTTACTTTAAGTTCTCATGTCTAACTTCTTTTACACCGGGATCTCTTTTTTTTAAGTCATATGTGAGGTATAGGATACAGGAGCTTCTTGTCTCTTGAGATTGAAGGTGTATTCCAAAAACTGTTTCTGCGTCTACATTGCATTTCCTCTCCTAGCTCCTGTGGAAACTACTTGCAAGTCACATGACTAGAGCTAAAATGTATTCTAGTTTTTATCTTTTTCCCCAAATGCTGAGGCTGTTTTTAATCCTATCTTGACAGCTCCTTTGAGTTGTTTTATCCCTCTGTTTGTCAGTGTGCATAAGCAGCTGTCCCATACCAGTGACTCGGTGACTCTTCTATAGGACACATCAGAACATACTCAGCTGAAGAAACAAAGTAAAGGCTTAATCACAGAATAGAATGATATAGAACCGCCAAGGTTGTAACAGACTTCCAAGATCATCCAGTCTAACCGTCCACCTTTCACCAGTGTTTCCCTCTAAACCATATCTGTCAGTACAGTATCTGAACATTTCTTGATCAGTTTCAGGATTGGTGACTCCACCACCTCTCTGGGCAATCTGTTCCAGCACTGGCCCACTCTTTCAGAGAAGAAGTATTTACTGACGTCTGACCTGAATCTCTCCTGGTGCAACTTGAGGCCATTCCCTCTTGTCCTGTCACTAGTTACATGGGAGAAGAGGCCTACCTCCCTCTCCCCCCACCCATCACTACTTTAGGTAGTTGTAGGGAATGTAAGGTCTCTCATGAGCCTTCTCTTATCCTCTTATCCCAACTAAGTAATCCCAATTCTGTCACCACTCCTCATAAAGCTAGTGCTCCAGATCCCTCAGTAGCTTTGCTGCTGAAAATGCTTCAGGACCTTGATGACTTTCCTGTAGTGAGGGGACTGAAACAGAACACAGTACTGGGCGTAAAGCTTCACCAGGGCCAAGTGCTCCTGCTGGCAACACTATTTCTGATGCAAGCCAGATGCCATTGGCCTTCGTGGCACCTGGGCAAACTGCTGGCTCATCTTCAGCCAAGCATCGACCAATACCCCTACGTCTGTTTCCTCCACACAGTCTTCCAGCCGCTCTGACCCAAGCCTGTTGTGTTGCCCTGGGGTTGTTGTGGCCTAAGTGTAGGACCTGGTACTTGGTCTTCTTGAATTTCATCCCACTGGCCTCTGCCCAGCAGACTAGCCTGTTCAGATCCCTCTGTAGGACCTTCCTATCTCCAGGCAGATCAGCACTTCCTGCTGACTTGTTGTCATCTGCAGACCTGCTGAGGGTGCACTCAATGCCCTCATCCATGTCACCATTAAAGATTTTAAACAGGACAGGCCCAAATACCAACCCCTGCAGAACACCACACAAGATCGGTCACTAGCTGGGTTTAATTCCATTAGTCACTACTCTCTTGGCCCAGCCATGCAGCCAGTTCTTTATCCAGCAAGGAATGTATCTTTCCAGGCCATGGGCTGCAAGCTTCTTCAGGAGAATGCTGTGGGAGGCAGCATCAAAGGATTTCCTGAAGTCTAGGTAAATCACATTAACAGCCTTTCCCTCATTCACCAGGCAAATCACTTGATCATAGAAGGAGATAAGGTTGATCAAGGAAAACTTTCCTTTCTTGAACCCCTCCTGACTGATCCCCAAGTTGTCCCACACATGGTGTGTGATCTCCCTCAAGGTGATCTGTTCCATAACCTTTCCCGGCAGCGAGGTCAGGCTGACAGTCCTGTAGTTGCTCAGATACTCCTTACTACCCTTCCTGTAGATGGGAGTCACACTGGGAAGCCTCCAGTCATCTGGACCCCCTCGAATTGGCCAGGGATACTGATAGATGATGGAAAGTTGCTTGGTGATCACCTCTGCCAGCTCTCTCAGTACCCTTGGGTGAATCCCATCCAGCCCCATGGACTACTGGCAGTCCACTTGGAGCTGCATTGCAGTGAGTACTCTTTAATTTCAGTGGAACATTCCTGCTACCCGGTGGTAGAGTTGTTTTTGCAGTCGAGAGTGTAACTGTAAGGACACTCTGTGTCACTCAGGCGATTCTGTTGTGGCAGAAACTTGTACCTATACTGGTCTGAGTGATGGCTGCATATCTTCCTTCTGTCAATAACAAGACTTTGTGAAAAGGGTGTTGGTCTGGATAACAGGGCCAACTGTCCAGTGTTTTCACTGTATTCTTTTTAAATTTGCTCTGCTTCTCAGTATTTCACTATTGTAAACTCTTTACTGCTATAGAAAACACTTCACCAGCTATTGAAAATCTGTGTGTTTTGTAAAATACAGCAATCTTATAACATTAAAGAGGAATAAACAAACAGATGAATTTCTTTTGTTAAGTATAGCTGACTCAAGTAAATTTCTTAGTTGTTTTAAAATCAGCTTAATATTTGACACCGGTATGTAGTAGGTCTCATGATTTTTATTTCTGTAAAGGTTTACTGAAATGCAAGATTAGAAAACTATTTTAAAGAGGATAGTAGATGGTTATTATCTTCTGGAATACCAGGGAGTATAATTTTAGTAGAGTTTTGTCACAGCTTTTACCCTGCTTTTTATAGATCCCTAGGCTAGCTGAAGTTGGAGCGTATCTCTGAAGACAATAGATTCCAGCCCCACTTCTCTGAAGCAGGGTGCTCAGGGTCATGCCTGTCAGATTTTTGAGTGTTTCAGTGGGTGGAGATACCATGTCTTCTCTGGGCAGTCCATTTCAATATTCAATCTCCTTCACAGTAAAGAGGTATTTTCCTTGCATTTAAGTGGAATTTTTCTGTATTGCAGTCTGTTCTGGTTGTCTCTTGTTGGGTCAGTGCATACCACAGAGTAGATTTTGGCTTCTTTGTACTCCAAGGAAGAACCTTTTGCTAGTAAACTTGTTCTCTAGCAAATGCACTTCTTTATCAGTTCTTGTATATTTGAATATGTAAGAATTCATTTGCATGAATAGGTAGACTGTAACACCCGACAAAATAAGAAATATACCATTTTCTGCTCAGCAGAATTACTTCTAAGTCCTAAACAACAGTCACTTTTTAATCTATAAAATACCACATCAGTTAGAAGATGTCATGAAAAGTGCAGATCCTGTAAGAGAAGAACTCAAAACTGGAGAAGTTTCCAGCAGTGCCTTAAACTGCAGTATTGAGTTCTAGGTCAGGAGTACCTGACCTCAGAGAAGCTGGAAGAAGGAATCAGAGGTAACTGGAGGCTAAGCTGAAGACAGACATGTCAAGGAAGGATATGTGGGGAAAAAATAGATGAGAAGAGACTAGAGGCATAAATTACAGTGGATTGAGTAATGTATATCTGTGGTAATACAGCTTTAGCTTGAGTTTTGAGTTTCAAGCTTGGATTCAACAAAGCTTTTTGGTGTACAGATGAATGGTGTTATTAAGATGTGTGCTAAATTGCTTTCCAGACTGGGAATGGCCTTGTACAGGTGAGCCTATGTTTATGGGTGTATCTGAATTGCTTGTTAAATAAAAATATGATTGTAGTAATACATAGTTCTGTTAATTACTCTCCAAAGGATGTGTGAATGTTATATGGAAACACCCGTTAAAACCCCTGGAATGTAAAGAGACAGTGTAATAAACACTTCCAGTTTTGTTTTTTTATTTTTGTTTTTTATTGTGCTTTGTGTGGTGCTTATTTTTTGCCTCCCACTGAGAACAATGTATTTGTTGAGAGTGTAAATATTTTTTCACATCTGTTACTCTTGCAGTTAAGCATTTCTTCAGTATAACAGTATCCTTCATGTCGCAGGAAAGCATACCTCAGTTGATGATGCACATGATTAAAATAAAGTATGTTTATTATACATGGTAGTTTTTAATTTTGACAGTGTTGAAAGTTCTGTGTTACATTAATAGTGCAGATATCTTCTCCATTATGTGTAAGAATGGTTTTATCATATGATAAGCTTATGGATAAACTTTTCTCCTGAAGATATTGATATATATCCATATGAAAAAATATAGAATCCACGGTTATTCACAATTTGAGACTAAATAGGTGCTTTTATTTCAAAGTACATTGGTAATTCTTCAGCTTGAAAGGAATTTTTATTTCAGTTTAAAAATTACAGTGAGTATGCAGGGTTTTCTCCTTCCCTAGATTTCCAAGTGTAAAGCAAGGATGAAATAACTACTTGATCTATTTGTCGTATTTTCTTCTGTTAGCATTCCATCCCCGCTCTTACAAATCCACTTACATTGTTACACTTCTTGGTACATTTTTGTGCAAATTGTTTTCTTCTTGGAATCTTAAGCTGATGTTCTTTTAATAATAACCTTACCCTTATCTGTAATTCTAACTTTCTCATGTTTCATGGCTTTAGTTTATGAGCTTTCCCATAGCTTTTTCTGTAGCTATTTTTTTTTTTGTAGCTATTATCACAGTACTAAGCTGTGGATCATAGTCAGCAATCATCTGAAGGTTACCTAGAACTTCAAAGGAAATATGAAGTCTTTTGCTTTCAAGCCCTGTAGTGGCCTCAGCCTCAAGGGATCCTTCATTCTGAAGTGTCTTCATTCGGGTGGGTAAAGCATATGGAGCAGTTTTCATTTTATGATGGAATTTATGGCTAGCAAAAAAACATCTTAGCTGGTTACACAAAGTCCAGATCTGAGTTCTCCTTAATCTGTGATTTAGATTTGAAGCAGTGAGCTGGCGATCAGACAGAGGCTGCTGTCTGTAAGGATTTATCCTCTTTGACCTGCATAAAAATGAGCTTATTGGCTTTTGTGTGTGTATGTGTCTGTATTTATGTGATCTTTGGTGACAGTCATGCCAAGTCTTGGACTAAGGGAACAATTTTAAATCTTTACCTACCCCTGTTTTGAAATGGATGATTCAGAGGGTTTTTTTTTTTTTTTTTTTTTAATTATAAAGGCTTAGAATTATCAGGAAGTTCTCAAGATGAAAATCATTATTTCTTCTTAACTCTAATGAAAAACAATTCACAATGTGTTTGATTTCCTAAGAGCCACCCAATGAGTCTCTTTGAAGTGAACAGAGTATGCCATTTCTGACAGATACAAGGTGAAAAATTGAAATGCTTTGTTTGGACTTCACAAAAAACCCCTAAAAACTAATGTTAGATGGTAGGAACTCATTTAGTTAGGATTAGTTTTATTTTCATGGAATCGTAGAGCAGCTTAGGTTGGAAGAGACCTTAGAGCCCATCCGTGCCAAACCCATACCATGGGCTGCTTGCTGCTTACCACATCAGGCTTTCCAGAGCCCTATTCAACCTGACTTGGAAAACTTCCAGGGATGGAACACCACAGCTGCTCTGGACAGCCTGTGTCAGTGCCTCACCACCCTCTAATTGATTTCCTCCTAACATCTAAATTGAATTTCCCCTTCTTTTGTTCATAGTCATTCTCCTTTTTTTTTTATCACTATCTGCCCATGTAAAAAAATTCAGTCTCCCTCCTGTTCATAACCTCTCTTCAAGTAGGCTGCTATGAAATCTCCCTGAAGTTTTGTCTTCAAACTAGGCAAGCCCGGCTTTCTCGATCTTTCTTCATAAGAGAGGTGCTCCAGGCTTTTGATCATCCTCATGGTCTCCCCTGGACCTACCCTGACAGCGCCATTGTTTTTTGTGTTGGGGGCCCCAGGCCTGAATGCAATACTTCAGATTGGGACTCATGAGGGCAGAGAGGGACAGTCACCTCCATTGCCTTCCTGGCCACCCTTCTTTCGATCCAGCCCGGGATATTGTTGGCCTTCTGGGTTTCAGGTGCACGATGCTGGCTCATATCAAGATTTTCATCCACCAGAGCTCCTAAGTCCATCTCTGCAGGGTTGTTCTGAATAGGTATGTTGAAGAATGATGGTCCCAAGATGGACTGCTGGGGGGCACCACTTGTCAGTGGACTCCAGCTGGACGTAGATCCATTGACCAAAACCCTCTGGCTGACAGTCCAACCAGTTTCTTTTTCACTGATAGTCAAGTCTGGGCTTTGTTTAAAAGAAGCTACTTAAAAGCTTGTGAAAACAAAACAGAACCAAAACAAAAAAAAACGAAAAACAAAAACTTCTGCCTTATTTAAGACATCTCAGTGTCAAGCAAAAGAAGAAAAAACCTTTCATCTGTACCTGTAGTCCCCACAGAGATCTGTGTAAGAACCCCTACCGTGTAACTACTAACTTCTAAAAGAAAGACAGTGATTATCCTGGTATTTCTATGGATATTAGACAAAAGTTGAGGAAATATCTAGCAAGCATGTCATTAAATGTGAGAAGAAAAATTACTCTGGGCCTTAATTCAATTGCATTGGCAACAGTGATGTAAGGGGCAAGCTGTGCTCGGGACAGCCTGTATCACAGAATCACCAAGGTTGTAAAAGACCTACAAGATCATCCAGTCCAACAATCTTTCTATCACCAGTAGTTCTCTCTAAACCATATTCCTCTCAGCACAGTGTCTAAATGTTCCATGAACACTGGTGACTCCACCACCTCCCTGGGCAGCCTTTCACAAGCTCAGTAAGCAGGCTTTAGTTCATCACTGTGTCGCTAGTGGTGGTGACTCTGTTGAAAAAGAGTTTTTAGCTGAGAATTTGCTGTATCAGTTAGTGTTGTTGTGTTCTTTATATTTGTTGTAGTTTTCGTGGAAATAGACAGGAGGCATTACTTTTGGAGTGACCTACGTCGTTAGCTGATAAATGAGATAATCAGTTGATATTTATTTAATGGATCCTATATCAGTGACATCAGATGGAAGGAAAATTTGAGAAACAACAGGACTTTCCAATACCATTTTTTTTATGTTAATGTTTGACTTGGAGTCAGGATTCCTGGAACAAAATGCAGAGTGCATCGGCAGCGTGGTGATTGTTTGCTTTCTACAGAGTGCTTGCAACTTACCTTCCTGCCTCTGGAGAAGCATCCAGCAGTTCCCTTCATCCATTTCTGAGGAGGAAAATTTGAAACAATATCCATGCTAGAAATGAACAGTTATCCCTTGAGTTTCCAATATTTTCTGTGGCAACTACTCCTAAAACAGCCCCGTGTGTGAGTACAGTGAGAGCCACAGGTTAATTTATTATCTTAATGATTGTTATTTGCAGTATGCCTAATTCTTTTTTTTTTTTTTTGTCATAGGTTGTACATTTATTTGGAAATAATAATAATAATTTGGAGTAGGCCAGGTCCATATGTACAGTTCTTGTTTTCTGGTTACTTTCTCATAGGGAAAGAAAAATCCAGTGAACGTGTTTGATTTTTATATAGTAATATCTTTTAAAGTAAGAAGTAGCTGGTATATGGTCTCTTTTACAGATAAACTTGCAAGATGACACGTTGTCAGATTGCTACTATACTGAATTGCTTAGGGGAGGAGCTTTTAATGGATTCTGAGTGTGATGGGATGTGTAATGTTCCAAGCATCTCAGATTTACTTATTCCAAATATGAACTGAGCCTCAGAAGCAGATGCATTGATACTGTGGTAAGCCAGAGCTGATGCTGCAGTACAAGCAGAAAGCTTTGACGCTTGTGACCGTCAGCAAAAGCAGGGAATACAAATGAATCTTAAGGGAGGCAAAAGAGTGGGGGAGGGGAACGAATGAGGTGAGTGTTAAAAATTTAAATGATAGGTGTCTGCTAACTCTGTTGGGCTGGAACGAGTTAGGAGATGCTGAGATGAAGGGGCATTAGAGAATATGTGATCATAATGAGAAGATGGGGGAGGTTATGTCTCCAGCTGTTACAGCAGTAGCTAGGGAAAAAAATTTTTTTGAAGGACCTCTGAAGGTCAGTAATACATCAGGAGCTAACTAGCTTGCAAATGGTGCTAACATTTCTATTGTATGTGCCAATGTTGAAAATGTCAATTACCACAATAAATAGTGCCATTTTCTTGTACAAACTGGTAAAATACTACAGGGACTATCTAGTGAATACAATGATTTTATTCAGCTATCTAATGAAAAGAAATATTTCTTCTCAAGACTGGGAGTAGGATTAGATGCTTTTTTTTCTATATGATGACAAAACAGTAATACTGAGTGCTCTAAGAGTCTTTCTTAGGCAAAACATAATTTGAATTGCGGTAGTTGTAGGTTTCCTTTAAATATTTTACTACCTAATAAATACTCCAGCAGCAGTGTAGATGAATTTTAACAGAGTGTCTTTCTGGTACTATTCATGCTAATTTATAAGATTTAGCACAATTACTATTCCTGAAAGCTAAAAAATAGGGAGTTCTTTCATGAACACATAAAACAAGGTCTTTGAAAGGATTTAACGGCACTCTTAAAATGAAATATTTGGCTCAGATATAATTTGAGCTGGCTACAAAATTGAAGTGTACTGTCATTCCTGACATTCATAAAAATAAATTATTATGTATTGTTTCCTTCTCCTTCTTTCTGAATACAGATCAGTTTGAAAGAAACTAGGTGCTTTCATTCTCTTGTTTCTGAGGTGTTAAGGGGTTGTTCTGTGCATGAAGAGGAGTACATCAGTATGAACAGTAGAACATCTCTTGTAAATTTATGTATGCTGAAACAAAAAGATTAATCTTTTTAATAACTGGAACTTTATGGAAAAAACATATTCACAAATCACATTCCTAGCTGAAGGTAATTTCCATATATTCATTAGGACATCTGATCTGCAGGCATTTTGGAACATAACATTTATAGTGGATTTTTTTTTATTTAAAGGAAAGTCAGAGCAAATGAGAATTCACATCGTTATAGTTCAGAGGTAAAAACTCGATTGTAGGGAAAAAAGTGAGAAAATCTGTTGATTAGTGAAACAGTATTTGTCGGTTTTTGTGTATCCTTCCCACACAATGGTGTTTTATTGCATTTTTGTCTTAATCTATCTGTATAATTAAATAAATAGACTGTACAGTACTTTGATTTTCATCTCATTTAAGCATTCAATACTGTCCATAGTAAGACTTTAAATCATAATGACTATTGTTTATGACCAGCTATTATTCTGTATTTCAAAATTTTCTATTGAGTCTTTGAGATATAATCAGTACTGGAATAAAAATTGTCGTCTTGAAATTCTGTGTATATTCATGTTGACATATTTAAATATAACTGATCAGAGTTCAGTAGGAAAACAACTTTATTGACAGAAGTTTTTAAGTAGGCATTTTAAAATCAAAGGAAAAACCACATGCATCAGTACAGGTTGTACAAATTAGGGGATGACTTGCTGGAGTTAAGACTCACCAACCTGTAGTTCCCTAGGTCTCCCTTCCTTCCTTTCTTGTAAATGGGAGTTATGTTTCCCTTTTTCCAGTCCTTGGGTACTTCATCTGACAGCCGTGAATTTTCAGATATGATAGAGAGTGGCCCAGCAGCCACATCAGCCAGTTCCCTTAGAGCCTTGGGATTTATATCATCTGACCCAATGGACTTACACACGTTCAGTCTCATGCGTCAGTATCTAACTTGCCTTTCCCTTATAGCTGGGGGGAGTTTGTTCTTCTGGTTCTCACATAGAGGTTCAGGTTTATGGATGTGAGAATTCTGGCTGCCATGAAGACCGAGGCAAAAAGCTCTTTGAGTACCTCAGTCTTCTCCAAGTCTGTTGTAGCCAGTTCTCCCTTTTCATTTAGCAGAAGGAGTACACTCTCTTTGGCATGTCTCTTCTAACCCATGTACCTTTGGAACCCTTCTTGTAATTTTTAACATCTCTCACCAAATTTGGTTCCATATGTGCTTTGGCTTTTCTAATCCCAACTCTGCAAGTTCAGGGAGCATCTTTATATTGTTCCCAGGTGACATGGCCTTGCTTCCACTGTCTGCACTTACCCTTCCTTTCCCTCAGTTTGACCAGCAGGTCCTTGCCAAGTTATGCCAATTTCCTGCCTGTCCTGCCTGCTTTCTTATTCTGAGGGGCAGAGAGCTCTTGAGCTCTCAGAAAGGCATCCTTGAAGAGTCAGCTGGAAGACTGAGAGGGGATCTGAAAAATGTTTATAAGTATCTGAAGGGAGTTTGGATGCAAATGGGTGAGGCCAGGCTCTTCTTGGTGGGGGGTAGCAATAGGAAAAGGAAGGAGTAATGGCCTAAAACTTGAACGTAAGAAGTGTGATACTAACACGAGGAAGAACTTCTTCACAGTAAGGGTAATGGGGTACTGGAACAGTTGCTCAGAGAGGTTGTGGAGTCTCCTTCTCTGGAGATATTCAAGACCCATCTAGACAGCTACCTGTGTGACCTATTATAGGATACCTGCCTTTAACGGGAGTTGGATTTGATGACCTCTTCAGTTCCCTTCCAACTCCTATAATTCTGTGATTCTGAATTTTTAGAAGATTTTTAGAAGATATTTTTAGAAGATAAGAAAAGTGCTCCCACTGTAAGTCCGCAGAGGTTGAATTATCTAATGCTATTACTGCCTTTACTCTCTGCTGAAACAGGGTTGTTGCAAAAAACAAACAAAAAACCCACAACAAAAATAAACAAACAAAAAACAAGAAAAAAAAAACAAACAAGCCAAAGTACCAGCAGCATATATAGTATGATTTCACTTCTCTTTCCCTCCCCCATCCAAAATGCTATTTAGTCATTTTAACCTCAGCCATAGAACAGAATGGTTTGGGTTGGAAGAGACCTTTTTAAGACCATCTAATTCAACCCTCCTGCTATAGGCAGGGACACCTCCCACTTGACCAGGTTGCTCAAAGCCCCATCCAGCCTGGCCTTGAATGGAGCATCCACAACCTCTCTGGGTAACCTGTTTTGGTGTCTCATCGCCCTCACAGTAAATAATTTCTTCCTAATATCCAGTCTAAATTTCTCCTCTTCCAGTTTAAAGCCATTTCCCATTATCCTGTCACTACATATTCTCATAAAAATTCCCTCTTCAGCTTTTCTGTAGACTCCTTTCAGCTACTGGAAGGCTACTACAAGGTCCCTCTGGGGCCTTCTCCAGGATGAAGAACCCCAAATCTCTCAGCCAATAAAATATTAAGTATAAAAACAAATAAGAGAATTAGTAGTAAACTAGTAAGAGACTTAAGTAGAAAAACTAGTAAACTAATTCACACTGATTCCAAGTGAGGAAACAAGTGAAAGACAGAAGTGTGGATTGAGCCAATCAGACATATGTGATAAAGCATAGAAAATGTAGCAGTGATAATCCAAGTGAAAGCACAAAAGAGAGAAAATTTCTCTTATCATTTGACTGTAGCCATGGGAATAATGTGTTTATTTGTATACTTCAGCTACTTTTTTCAAGTACTCTGATATGTGCTGCAAAATGACTGTTCCAAAAAAATGATAGAAGATAAACTCAAATTTTTCATTATTATTATTTTTGAGGTATTGATAAATACTAATTACATTTAGAATCAAATAAAGATTCTGAACTGAACCGATCTCTTCAGGATTGTACTTCAACAGCAAGGTGATAATACATGGTTAGAATTGCATGCTTCTTCAGTTTCACTTAGTTAGGATTATGTGTTCTAAGAAATGGTGGAAGCCTGGAGATTATTTCCGTTTTTATACTTCAGCTCTTCTATTTGCAAAGAATATTGTGTTTACACTGCTTTGAGTATTGATTCCTGATCATAGGCTGCCATTATCGCAAGAAAATTCTAAGTTAGTGTTCACGTAGCGCACTGGGATTCTGAAGTGGCTCTTGCACATCTGTATTATACTGTCCTTTTCTTTCTCCTTGTAATATATATTCAGTACTGTTTTGCCTACACCTTATTGATGTTGCTTATTGTCATGCTGTCCTAGCATTTTACTCAGACAGTACACGATCAGCAACAGTATTCAAGGTTGTATTTGGCCAGTCTGTACATGTAAGTGAATTTGTGTCTGTACTATGTTTGTCATAATAAGGAAAACCAAGATAAAAGTCTGTTTAGTTATGGAAGGTGGTTCACTCTCAAAACAGTTGAGGGCTAGGAAGCTGAATATATATGTGGGCACTGTCTTACATGCAAAACAGCCTGCCTCAGGATGAGATGTGTTTTGCTATTGGGTGGATGTCAGCTGTTGATTTTTTTTTACCACTCTTGACTGTCTTGAGAAAGCAGCTCTAGAACTAAAGTGGAGTAGAATTTTGTATTCTAGTATAAATGTGTCACGTTGGAGGTATACAGAATAATTTAATCCAAATATTTTTTTCCCTGATTACTGAGTTATTTTTGAAGTGTATTTGCTAAATTGTTTATTCTTCAGGAGTATTTCTGAAAATGGATGTGTTAAGAATTTGTGAAAAATAGTTGTGAGGAAGGAAATATAACTGTATTTTAAAGCCAACTTGAAGTAATGTGAGTCTTTCTCCAATAGTAAAATAGTATGGTGTACATAAGTTATGAAAACTTATTTAATTGTAAAAGTATTCCACAGCATTGGTTTAAAGTTATGAATGTGTGCTCCATATATGCCTTAACTGTTAAGCAGTCATGATAGTAAATATTTTGACCTTGACGTAAGGGTTGCTCTCAGTGTTAGTTGTTCAGTTGTTTGTGGATTAATCAAGGTTTATGATCAGATTTGTATCAGACTAGAAGAAAGAATATACCTTTCGGTATCTAAAGGGGAGCTACAGGAAAGAAGGGTACAGACTCTTCAGCAGGGTCTGTTTAGGGAGGACAAGAGGAAGAGGTTTCAAACTAAAAAGAGGAGAGATTTAGGTTGAATATAAGGAAGAAGTCTTATACAGTGAGGGTGGAGAGGCACTGGGACGGATTGCCCAAAGGTGTGGTGGAAGACCTGTCCCTGGAGACTTTCAAGGCCAGGTTGGAGGGATCTCAGGGCTCCTGATCAAGCTGTAGGTGTACCTGTTCATTGCAGAGGAGTTGGAATATATGACCTTTAAAGGTCCCTTCCGACTTGAAGGATTCTGATTCTATTCTGTGAAAGGTCTGAGTAAACTAAGAGTGTACAGAAATAGAACTGTCCAGAAAAAAAAATGTTCATGGCTTAGAATGTTGCCAATTCAGCTACAAATTACTGAAACTTTCTACTTTTAAAACATCTTGAACCTGTTTTAGTTGCTCCATGGATCTCAGCTTTTGCACGTGTGGGGAGGATGAGGAGGTAAAGAACTGTTACTGTCGTGGTGTGAAAATTACCACAATAAAACTATTAGAAGAGAGAAATGAATGTTAAAGGAAAGAGAGAAGGCATAGTCAACAGCTATCTTTAAATGTCCAAATGCTGCATGGCTTGATTTTTAATGTTTGTTTTGCATTTGCATTTCACAGTTCTCAAGAAAATTGTGACTGGATTGATATTTGCTGCATGTTTTCTTTAGCCAGAGGATACTGAATTAACATCAAGGCCAAAGGAAAAAAATATCAAACAGTTACTCTTATTATTTTATCTTTTTTTTTTTTTCTACATAGATTTAGTTTTAACAAAACCAGATTTCTGAGAAAGATATAAGGCACTTAAACATCTTGTAAACAATGTTTCCAGCTGATTTTGTGTTAAACAAATTATGCTTTGCAATTTTGTAACTGCAATGTGTCCTTTTTGCTATTTCATTATAATAATGTTCCATTTTTGCTTTACGCATTTTTAAATGCTGTTATTTATGGTTTAAATCTTTTCAACATCAGTGTTATGTTTAAGTCTCTATTCTTATAGGCAGCTTTAGTGTCATAGTATGACATTGATTATATACTTTCCACTAGTTTTGCTTCTGGAAATGAAGTTTGATTTAAAAAATAAACAAAAGAACAGAAAATGACATCAGACACAGCATGAAAAAGTAAGAAGCTTCTTACTTGAAGAAGGCATGATGCATAAAAATGAGGAAATAATGAGAGGAGGATTCCTTGGGCTAAATGCAAGACATCAAAACCATTTGTATGTCAGTTTAATGGCCCAATGACACGTGTATCTGTTTTTTAAAGACGTGAGAAAAACAGCCGACTCAAGCCATTGTTCTTATATTTCACCACATTATTTTGGATCTTTTTTTCTTGGTCAATATTAGCATTTCTGGACATCCTCTTATGAAAAAAACTTTCAGTATATTTTGCTTCATGATAACAGTAGGTTGGCTTTTTTATTTTCTTTAGTGTTTTAGTGGGAGAGACACTGCAAGAAATTATTATTTTAGCTACACTGTAGAAAAAAAGAGGAAGAAAAGCTGGTCTGTATATTATATCCTCCTCAATACCATCCAGAAAAGACAGGAATGTTTGCACATTTTATGGAGCACAGTGTTTGCTGAGAAATAAACGAATGTTTTCTGAAGAGAACTTCCAATGCATAAACAGATACTGAGTAAGACACAGTAACACTTGTTACTAGTAGTGTTTCTCAGGTAGGGGAGATGCTGCAAGGGGAACAATTACAATTATGTAGAAAAATTTCCTTCCCCAAAGCACTGCTGTGATTTCTTTTTACAAATTTGTTCTTTATCCATCTGTAAGAGTGATGGTTTATCCTTGACTTAAATGTCATAATGTAGTTTCCTTCCATCTTATTCATCCTCATGCGCAGAGCACCTACATACCATTGTTTCACTGCACAGGTGTGTTTCTTTGTTGTTGTTCGTTTTGTTTCTCCTCCCTTTCTTCTTGAGATGTACAGAAGAGTAGCATCATTGTTAGACAAAGGAAGAGCAAGTGTTATCTACCCTGATGTTCAGAGTCTTTGATAAAATCCTGCACAACATCCTAGTCTCTAAGTTGTAGAGATTTGGGTAGGATGGATAGAACTTGGTGGATAAGGAATATGCTGGATGGCTGTATTGTGGTGTTGTGGTCAGCGACTCAGTGTCCAGGTGGAGACCTGTAATGAGTGCTGTCCCTCAGGGTTTAGGGCAAGATTGAATGGGCCCCTGGGCAACCTAGTCTAGTGGGAGGTGTTTCTATCCCTGGTTGGTATTTGGAGTGAGATGATCTGTAAGATCCTTTCCAGCCGTAGTGATTATGTGGTTCTGTGAAGACAGAATTAATAAGACCAGAGTATGAAATTGATTTTATTTGGAGCTGCCACTCTATCAAGGATGAAAGCAGGGCCATAGCTGCTAAAGGAAACTGAACATAATAAATTCTGGTTTGCAAAGCAAGATGCCATGACCACATCTAGGCAGCTTATGGAGATCTCCAAGTAAGACACCACAGACTGTTTGGGCAGCCTTTAACAGTGCTTCATCACCTGCTCAGCACAGAAGTGCTTCCTGATGGTCAAAGAAAACCTCTTGTGTTACAGTTTGTGGCCATCGCCTCTTGTCCTAGCACTGGGCACCACTTACAAAAGCATGAATTCTCTTGAAAGATTTTTGGACATTGATGAGATCCCCTGAGCATCTTCTCCAGACTTGAGAAGTCACAGCTCTCAGCACCTCCTCAGTGGGATCTGCTCCAGTCTCTTCATCATGTTTACAGTATTTTATTAAGTGCTTTCTAGTATACCCACATCTTTCTTGTTCTGGGAAGCTCAAAACTGAACACAGTAACACAGTACTCCAGTTGTAGTACATCCCTGTGCAGACCTTTTTTCTGTAGCCTTTCACTCATAATCCTCCATTTTATCTGTTTTGGAATTAACAAGATTGCTAAAAAGAGAGTATCCAGGGCATTAACCTAACTACAGGCTTTCACTTGTGAAAAGTGTAGGAAGCTGAAGTTAGCTAAATTTTGTATAAGAATGTGTGTTGTTTTCCCTCTGTTTGGACAAGAAGATGCCTTGGCTGAACTTAAAACTCTTTCCATCTGTCTTCCATTCTTCTGTGGTCTGTGTAGTAATAACACATTTGTTCCTGCTGACTAGATATAAAGCTCCTGTCCTTTAGAGTTTGCTGTGTTTACTAGAGCAATTGTGTCTTTACTTGCTTGTCTGTATTCCTTCCAAGAAGTGATAGAGCTGACTACTGAGCACTAGTCAGCACAAACTATTTATTTGACAGAAAAGCAAATAGAAGGAAAATATGAGCAATTTAAACACTACTGGCTCACTGAAAGTACAGTTGACTACTTAAAATCTTTACTCATAAAAATGACATTTCAGCAGTTTTTTATTCTGTAGTAGTGAAGCATCTTCAGCTGTTCTTGAGTGAACCTCAAGCAGATTTCTTTGTCTTTCTGGCGCGGAGCATACTTGTTTGGTCTCAGGTTGATCTATGACAACCTAGTGGAGCTGGTAAGATTTTCTCTTACTTGGAATCTGTATTTCTACACAGAGATAGATTTTTTTACGAGACAGCGTTTTTCAGTCATGTATTTTAAGTCACCTTCGTGGTTTGTTCTTAGGCTTACTGATCCAAAACAATCTGTATAATTTTACAGTAGTGCAAAAGTAAACTTCCAGGTTTACTTATCTGCTGTATGATATCTGTCAGTTATCATGTAATATTTCCAGGCTCCCCAAAGATGATTATGATGATTTATTCTGTTTTTGCAGTAGATATAACTATCTCAAAATTCTGTAACATCAAAAATACCTATACCTCAGATTTAAAGTTTTATGCTTCTGAGAGCTCATATTTGTCCCTGTGATGTAAAAACTTTTCCAACCTTAAAAGTGTTCTGAATAGATCATGAGTTAACTTTGGAAATAAAATCAATATGTTTTTTGAAAGTAAGTTGCAGATGAGATTTTTTTTTTTTGAAAGGAGTAACTATAGGTTTTGAGCAGGTAATTTTTTTTCTAGTTCAAGCAGGTCAACATATATAAATGGAATTGAGTTTTGTTTCTTTCTGATCAATTTTTCTCATGTATTTCCTGTGCCATAAACCTTCCCCAGTACAATGAGCTATTAAAAAAAAAGTCATTAGTTATCGTGGAACCAAATTACTAGCTTGGAATAACTGACAATTACACATCCTATAGATAAACTGGACCCAAATGATTTGGAAGTACTGCTTTCATAATTTTGAGAAGTGTTTCTAATTCCTAAACTCTGTGTATAGTACTATCAATTCATTTTCAGAGGAAATGACTTTGTATTACTGGGAAAACAGATGTATTTGAAAAGATGACATTACAAGAACAGAATTGTAAGTCTTCATGCAAAAAAGAAGGGGTCTCTACAGATTGTATTGATGTCTGTCTTGATAATACTAAGACTTGTAATAGACTGTTAATGACAGACCATTGCAGTGATTGTTCTGCCAAAATGAGAATCTGCTGATGCGTGAGTTGAATGAAAACCAGGCCTGTGAAACTGTCTGCACAGATGACCTCTTGTTTCATTACCACTTGCATGTACAGTGGATTCAGTTTTTGCTTTGCACTGTGATCAGTGAAAAGATTTTTATATTTCAGTCTACTCAGACCTTGTTCATGTCATTGACTGAAGCCAGCTAAGATGGGTATTTGTAGTAGGAACAGCAACCCAAACCAAAGTTTGCCAAAACTTCTCCAAGAATTTGGAAGCATTTTGGCATTGGACCAGTGATAATTCCTCATTGTCACTTTTCTGCCTGTTATACCACATATAAATGATTTAAAAATATCTTCATTGTCCCTGTACTAGCAGCATTGACTTTTCTGTCAGAAATATTAAATAGACCTTACAGTTCCACTGATTTTAGCAGTGTCTCTTCCAGTTTCTTTTTACATTCTTAAATATTTCTACTGCTTACAGTCATTAACTTTGAGGTATCTGAGATGATAGATAACCAGAAATTGCAGGAAAAGCCCTCTACTCGAGTTTTGACTAATTCATCTCTTTGTCATATGGAGGTGGTCTGCTTATATTTACAACCATTTGAAGACTACAGCAGATTATGCCCATAATTTGCAGTGAGATCTTCCTTTTGAGCATGGAGAGATCTGCATGTAAGGCAATGAGAACATGTATTTAATGATAATTGTTAAGTGATTTGCTTGCTGCCTAATTCTTGTACTAAAAACAGCTGTTACTTACTCTGTCTCTCTCAGGGTCCCTCTTCTGAGTCCCTTTCAAAACAGAACATTATTTTGATCTGTGGTGTAATATTCAGTATCCCTGCCCATCACTGGGTGCACCTGCTATCTTTAAGACCTGCTGTTATGGCTAGATGTAGCTTAGGCCCTGGAGGTGAAGGGAGATGAAGAAGCCTATCTAGACATACATGTCAAGGCAATTAAAAAATCTGGCATTTCTTATGTATCCTGTAATCCTCATTCATGAATCTTCTGGCAGAGGAGTATTTCTGTTATAAGTGTTTGCAGTTTCTTTCTAGCAGATGCCTCTTTTTGCAGCACTAGATTTATTAACAGGTGAGTAGCCATTGTTATCATTAGTAGATATACTATTTTGTAGATGTAATCAGTGGCTTTTTATTTTGGGTATTGAGATTCTTTTCTGGGAGGTACTCAATTCCTCCCATCACGTAAAAGTAGAGGTAGGACAGAGGGGGGGATGCTTCAGGCTACACTCAGATCTGTGCAGGTTGCAACTGATCCAGGTGGAGAGGTTGCAGCATCCAGCTAATTTCAGCAGCTTGTATTTGCATTCCAACTCAAAAGCACTGCTGTAACTTTGTGATTAGTGTAAGCATTTTGTACACTAAGGGTTTTTTTTAATCTAGATCAGCTAACAGACTTGCCTAGGTGTATTTATAAATCTGTATGGATGATAACCTTCATCAGAGATGCGGGGTAACTAGACATAGAGTAGGAGCATTAGCTACTGTACAGAGTTTCATGTTTTGCTGCTGCCTCAGGTGTAGACCAGAAGAGGAGCAAAATGGAACTGAACTCTGACTACTGTTTTGCACTGATACAGTCCAAACATGTGATCTGTGTTTACCTTTCAATTGTCTTAGCAGAAATGCCATAACAGAATATCATGCAGCCGCAAATATTTCTTTTAATCCCATCCTTCCAGCCTTCAGCATCCATTGACTTTTTGTTCTGTGAAACAGAGAATGAAACCTCGCGTTTTAGGTCTGAGAAGCCAAATTTACAGCCACTGACTTTTTGTCTTTCTCCTCACAGGCTGTCCTGGGGTAGTTGATCAATTCACAAAATACTGTCTTTGCTCTTTGTGTGTGACAGGAAGAATTTCCTGATGCAATCATTGACTGTTTTCTGCATTTCATATAGTTTCATGCTTGAACAAAGTCTTGATTTTCTCTTTAAGCTTTTCCTGATTTCATATTTCTTATTTTTGAGTATGCAGAGGTAGGCATGCATGGTTGTGATTTATTATTATTATTATTATTTGTATTCTTTTTTCCTTAAAAGGTGGATCGTCAATTCTTACTGTGCTTGGAAAGCCACTCTAATGCTGAATCTCAGGAGGGTGAAGAGATGGTCTGCTCTTCATTTTGGGTGGTCACTATGAGTTGATTTTCTAGCTGAAATTTCCCAGTGAGTCTTCGTGGTAGAAGTTTATCCTAAGGTGTGTGATACTGTAAGTATTCTGAAGGAAGCACTTTTTTAGAGCCACTCTTTACATGTGCTATTTCTTGTCCAGTTTTTAGAGTGCGTACAGGGTCAAAAGTTGTGTTGCAGTATTTTCATATCAGTTAAAAAACCTATTAATGCTGTCTTGCAAAGTACTTCCCTCTTACCACAGAGGTACTTCAGATCTTGCTGTATTATCTGTAGATCACTGTGTTGTGGTTTCAAAATTCATTATCAGCTGCTAACCACATTAAAAAATGACATTTCTGAGACATATTCTGACTTTTTTCTAGATCGGTTTACAGAGACACTTTCATGTTCCAGTCTGAAGGAATAACATAATTAGTAAGTACAGAGTCTTTGTTGTGATACTGATTTTGAAAGGAAATCTAAACAAAAGGGTAATACAAAGACAGGCTAAATAAAAAAGAACTTCTTCATAAAGAATGTAGGTTGTATGCATACCTGTTTCCTTCTGTCTGATCAGTGAAAAAAAGGTTTTGGGATTCTCCATCACGATTTGATATTGATCATGAAGTGAGTGAGACTTTGGATGATAATAGAAATCTATAATGCCAAATGACAAAGGTAAGCCAGAAAGACATTAATGAGATTAAGGATTAAGCTTTCAAAATAGCATCTAATCTTTTTTTCCTGTTATTTCAAAACCTACTTAGATGTAACTCATAATCCTTCCAGGCTTGCATTTACGTAACTCGTTTGTACATATAAATGTTTTGATAATGTGGTCCGAAATTAAAACAAAAATAAGATTGTTAAAATTCAGTAGCTTTGTAATTTTATCTAGCAATGAAAAAGTGTCTGTTGCTAAGCCAGTTTGTTTTGTGAAGATTTTCTGATAGGTCCTTCCCTTTCCTGATAATTGTAGAAAGACTGGCTTTAGGAACAAGGAAAGAATACCTTGGTATGGTGTTCTAAAATAACAAGGGTAGCAATTGAGTGAGAGTGAGAAAAAACCTCTTAGAAATATCGGTGTATTCTATCCTGTGGTTCACATGACAGCTTCTGTGACAATGTTTTGATGAAGTACCTCAGAACGTGCACACCAAATGTGCTCCTTGCTAGCCCTGACCTTGCGATTTGTGTTTCCTTTCCCACTTCTGTACTGTTGAGGTATAAAGCTTTGTAGCTACTAAGCGATCCCAGCAGCTGGCAGGGAGAGGCAGAAAGTCACAGTGAATTCTGTCTATGCCAACTTGTATCAAAGAAATGACAAAGAACTACAGTGGCAAATGCAGGAATCATTTAGATACATTGGCAGTAATGCTAAAGCTTCCCCTCAGTCTCAGATCTTAGAGAATCGCTGTTGCAAAATTAAATTTTGCAGCCTCAAGAATGAGGGGAAATAATTCCTCAAGTACATTATCTGTGAATTTCTGGGAAGGAGGAGAGGAATGACTACAGACTGTGACCTAGGATTGTGTTGGTTTCTTAAATGACATTTCCTTCTGCAGGGGATGAAACTGGTGCTAGTTCATTCATTAGTCTGACCCTGTAAGTCATTCACTTGCTGAATATCCCTGTGCATTGCTGACTAAAAATTGTATTTCCTGTGCTCTTTGTTTCAGAGGAAAAATGGAAATTGAACTGCAGGTGATTATTGCTTGAATTTTAGACTAGTTCAGCTTTATTGGGTTTATTAGTTTAACTGATGGATATAGTATGATGAATTGCAAAAAAGGCAAAGGTACTGCTATTTCCAATTTTTGTTTGAACTTGAGTGTTGTTGGCTAGGATTTTTTTTTTTCTTTTTTCAAAGCTATTTGCATAGTGCAAAAACACAAACTTCACAGCCTTCAAGTACCCCAAATGATCAGAAAGCTTAGTTTGGAGTGTAGAGAGGTATGCCAAATGTAAATGCTGTCATTTTAGAACTTAAAATAATAATTCCAAATTTCCAACTTAGGTATGCTTTATTTTCTGAAGCTGTTACTTTTTTTCCATCATAAAATTCACAAATGGATATTCAGTTGAATCATTAAAAAATATTTCCTTTTTTTGCAATCTTGTGTCTTTGCTACTTTGACATCATTTAAATCATATCCTGATTGATCTTTTTCCATGTCTTATCTGAATTGAGCTGAGAGTGAAATGCATTTGAGGAGCAGACAGCTCTGTGAAAGAAGTTATTGGAAAGTAGAGGGAGAAAGTCAGATAACCACACATCATGCAGTTTTGAAACCTATTAAATACAGATGCAGCTGTGATGAAAACGAAAGGAAAAATATGTCCCTCACATGTGGTTTATTTTAACATTAATTAAGTACTTGCTTATTACCTAATGTTCCTGACAGATGGAAAAATGTAGTGCATTTTAATGAAGTAGGATTATACAAGATAGCTTCCAAACAGATGCAGACCTGAAAACGAGAGGCAGGCAGAACTAAACTGGTTGCAAGTTCACAGTCTAGTTGAGTTTTTATTATTTGCACAAGACAGTAATTGAACTTTTTTGTGCATCTGACTGTAAGGGGAAAAAGTTTAGGAAGTGCCACCACTTCCCTTAATTGGCATTAGTGCATAGACTGCCTCAGTAAGCTACCCTACAGCTCATTTTTGATCCTAGATGCCACAGAAAATTCTTTATCTGGAATCTTGGATTCCAAGCCAGTGTGTCTGTGAATTTTTTCCTTTTGTGTCTGAATGATTTCTTTGTTTGAGAATGTAGTACTACATGTGTACATAAGGTCAGTCAGTTTGGGTTTGGAAGCAAAGATGCTGTGTTCATGGAGTGCTGCAAAAATGTTAAAATTAAAAACTGTGGAGATAGGCTCATGAGGTACGTGAAGGACTTGGTGTTAGGGTAGCTGCGTGCTACAGTCCCTGTAGGGGATTGTACTGCTGGATCTGAGCTGGTGGGGCTGAAGTTGCCTGGGCTACCATAGCACTGAGCTCCTGAGATACCCGAGTTTGTAATTAGCTATGTTTGCAGTTAGCACTACACAAAACATGGTTGTATTGCTTCTAGGCCAGGCTTTTTTAAGTATAAGTAGTTGAATTAATAACATCTGCTTTAGAATGAGGACAAGGGCAGATGGGCAGTTCAGTGTTCTTGGATCTTTGTCTGCAAACCAGACAATGGTAACTGAAAATCTAGTTGCATTTTTCAGTGGTAAGGATGGCACAAGAGCCCTCCCAAAGTTTGCCAGTTGAGGTTGTAACTAGCTGTTATGATCTATAATGAGCTGATTTTAAGTCTCTGTCCTCCCATGAGCAAATTCAGACATGTAAGGAATAATTCTGCACTTCCTAAAGTGGGATGCATTTAAATGTATTACTTCTATAATTTATGCCCCTCTGAAATAGGATCTGATGTAGCTAGAACCGGTTGACTTTTGTGCCAAGCAAACTAAAATGTCTGTCTAGATTGGTTACCATAGAATGAGATACTGGGGCTTTAGATCTGCATGAAAGGGAGCGCTTTGATAGATTTTGATTTCTGCTGGCTCTTGGAAAATTGCTGCTATGCAGTATAATTTTTTTTTTTTCTTGGGTGATTCATCAGTAACTTAAGTAGAATTCCCTTTTTATTAGGACATGCTTCCAGATAATAGCTGAATTTTCTCCATCTCTTAAACTGGGGAGATGAAAAATTATTGATGAAATGATGATAATGGCCACAACTTATTCCCATTTTTTAGGAAAAAAAGAAACCAAAACTCAGTAAAGTAAAATAGCCTTTGCTTTTTGTGGGGAACATGAAAGCTTTTCTGTGGTACTTACTGTTATGCTGGTTTGTGTTGAAAGATTGGTCATATCTTAAATTAAGATTTGATTCTTAAATGACATGTGTAAGAGAAACAGGGACTGAACTGAGAGTGTCTTGACATCCAAATGTATTTTTAGACTACTTGGAACTCTTTTCATCCTGGTGTGCCTGGAAACTCTCAAAAATCAGCTCTGAAATTTTGCTGGCAGTGTGTGTAGGTTTTCCCTCAAGAAAATTTTGCCAGTGTGAATTACAGGTTATTGCCTACTGCATAGATAATGCCATGAAGATATACTGGATTATACTAAGTAAAAAGTATATAAATGTGTCTTGCTCTGATTTATAGGAAGGAGAAGAATTCTTATAATATATTGTACCTGACAGTGAGATTAAGACACAATGGGTCAAATGTTAGCCCAAACAGTTTATTATAAATTCTTGTTACTTAGGGAGGTGGGGAAGGGAAGATGGACAATACAAAAGAGATAGGAAATAAAAACAAAGAGGTCTTCACAGCATGCAAGAGAGAGATTGTCACCACTGAGATACCAGCATAGCTCGTAGTTCAGATGCTGATCTCCAGTAGCAGTGGGTCATCAGGTTGTTGAATGTTTTGGTTGACGACAGCTTCTTTCCATTAGCTTCTTAATGACAGTATAAATTTATTTATAACTCCGAAGTGGTCGAGTCAGCTCTTTTTAGAGTGACAGCTCTTGACTTTTGGATCTCAGCAACAACTGTTGTCTTTCACAGTATGTTTATAGTTATACACATGTATGTAAACATGTATGCACATGTATAACCGTTATAAACTGAAGTCATATTTCTGAGAGATGTGATTATGTTATTATTTTATCAGGTATAGAGAATCATAGAATGGCCTGGGTTGAAAAGGACCTCTAGTTTCAAACCCCCCTGTCGTGGGCACAGTTGCTAACCTCTAGTATGAAGTGAGTGAAAACTTTGGCTGTGTACTCCTACAGTGTCGTTTCTTTGTAATGTGGTCTTTCACCTAAAAAGAGCCTATTTCCCAGATTTGTGTATGAGTGAAGGGAAGTGTTAAGTGTGTAAAGAACTGTATGTTTTTTACATAGTGTACATGCTTAAAAAAACATGTCAACTAAGCAGATGACATTACAGAAGACTACATATAATTGGTATTCGGGTATGATGTTGCATCCTATTTTGCTGTTGTGAGAAAAAGGTTCCCCAACAGCAGAAGAAAGGTTTTCTTTTTTTTTTTTAGTATTTTGTTGGGAAATTATCAGGCAGTGTCTAAATGGTGTATGAAATCATTGTCTCCTTGACTGAAGAGGGCAGTGGTGCCTAATGTGACAAAATCCCCTTACTTTCAACTGAGTGTATTTTATTTCATACTAAATTTCCTTTGATGGATAACCTGAAAGTCTTCTGTTACTATTTTAGAAATGCATTATGCAATTACACTTTAGAAAATAGTACTTCTGTACATTAGCTTGTAGGAAATATCAGAGTTTGAACTACTGATACATCGGCGTTCCTCCGATTGAGTGCAAAGTCTGCCTCAGGTGAACAGAAATAACTCTTTGAAACATTGCTGATTTGTTTTTTGTTGTTGTTCTCCCTTTTGATCTTACACTTTTATTTCTTTTTAACTCTGTTCAGCATTTCAAACTGCTTTCTGTCAATTATTAGTCATTTGGGAGTAAGCCAAATCAATTTAAGTGATTTTAGGCACACTAAGTGAAAGCTGACGATACTGTGTCTCTGTGTTCTTGGGAACCCAAACATAGCCATCTGATGAGATCTGAGAGTCTTGTTCCCTTAATATCATTCAAACAAGACATTTCACAAATGCAGGCATTCACAATAATGAGAATCATAACTAGAAAGAATTTCCATTATGGGAGGAAAGTGTTTTCTTTTTCCTGCCCAGTAAACTACTTAAAGTAAGTAGCTCATGGATACATGTATGATTGGACTTGATCTTTTCCATCCAAGATAATTCCATGATTCTGCTTTTTGTTGAGATGAAAAAAAGAAATTAAGAGCAAGCAAACAAACAGAATTGCTCCTAAAATCATTGTCTTGCAAATGTTTTGCACCAAAAGTTTACCACTTTTGAGTATCAGACAATTAGCGAGAGCTCTGGAAACACTCATATTAATTAAAATGTTGTTCTTTATTTTTCTTTTTTTGTGGAAATCTTTCAATGAATTTGTCCCTTCTGACCAAGTGGTACAGTAGCAATGATAAGATGGTATAATATTCTTCTAATGTAATCTGGAGAGTTTTTGTCCTACGTGCCAAATTGGAAACTTGTTTGAAGTTTTGATAATTAAAGCATCTATCTTAGCTGAAGTACTGTTTAGTCAGTTGATCATATTTTTGAGAATCTAGCCATACTAACAAAATAAGTCTGAATACATCAGGCTAAAACTGTTGATGAAACATTTCTAATTAGCTGACTTCACAGAGAACAGAGCTGCTCAGTGAATGGATTTTGACTGATTTACTGGTTTTTGACTTTTAGTTCTATCTTACATTATTTTATTTTTTATTTCCTGTACGTAAAATAACCTGTCTCTAAGCTAAGAGAGTGAAGTAATGCATTTCATTTTAGTGTTAACATGCCATTCCTCATGTAGCTTTGCCTGAGGATGGCAGGAGAGATAAAACTTAGTTTCTTCTTATGGAGGGTGAAAAAAGAGATGTTTCCTGTAGCTGGTATATGCTAGCTTTTAATCTGAAGTTCTGAAGCTTGTAAGAGGTCATTTCATGGCCATTTTGCAGTTTTCTTAAGTAAGGAATAGCTAAATTCCTCCCTCCTTCCTTTTCTCTCTCTCTTTCACTTTCTCTCTCTCTCTCTCTTTATTTTCATTTTTTAACAAAACATGTATTTCCAGGCATCAAAGAGAATGGCAAAGGTACTGTTAAAATACATGTATTTTTGGGTTCATTATATACAAATCTGAAACCTAAAATACTATTCCAAAACTTTGAGGTCAAATTATGTGAGAATTACGGGAGTCTAATATCCATTACTGCCTTTGAATCTTTACTTGGAGGGCGGAGAGGTACTGGCACAGGTTGCCCAGAGAAGCTGTGATGCTGTATTCCTGGAGGCACCCAAGGCCAGGTCAGATGGGACCCTGGGCAGCCTTAGTTTGGGGCAGCCCTGCCCACTTCAGGGGGTTGGAGTTGTATGATTTTTAAGGTTCCACCTAAGCAATTCTATGAATCCGTGAATCATCAGTTCAGACGAGCAGTACTGAAAGAAGGCAAGATTTGAAAGAAGTTATGCACTTAATCCAGCAGAGAATAACTCTAGTTTGGTTTGGTTTGGTTTATGTGTGGTGATTTGTTGTTGTTTTTCTGATGGGCAGTATATATGTTCAGTGTACAAAGCAATGATTATTAAAAAGCGGGATCAGCAGGAAAGAGGAATGTACTTTATTCACGAATATCACATTCACGTCACCCATGATGAGTGTGGGTTTGAACAGTAGTTTGTTTTTTGAAGAAGTGAAAACAGGAAGTGTTTCAAAGATTACATATAGAACCAAGGCTGCATAGCACTTAAACCCAGTTGTCTGATAAATATGCTCCTGATTAAGCACCATGCTTTTCAAGAAAGTTTGTCTGTTACAGAAATAGGATTTCACTGCACTATTTGGTGGGGCAAGCTGTAGTAGTGACAGCAGCTTCATCACAGTGATGGCAGCTAATAATGTGGGACTGGGAAAGTGAAAATGTTGATTTCATTCAAACTAAAAAATTCCTTTCCTTGAGCAGTGTAACACAAAATCTTTAGCTTATCTTAATCAAACTTCTCTTTCAGATGTGTTCATATGTTACTCCTAATTAACTCCTATTCATTTATTTTTTCATTCTTGCAAAAGGAGAATGTTATTTGTGTTCTCCTGGAGTCCATCCTTTTCCACTGTACTTTGTATGCTGTGATTTTGGTAGCTTCCATAAAGCTACCTGGGTTCTTAGGGCTTGTCTTAATCCTCTTCCTTGCTAGAATATTGTTGGGTCTGTCTGAGCTGTCATAAGATGCTGAAGCCCAAATTTAACCCAGTAGTGTTTTATGGTTTGATACATAGGCTCCTTAAAATTCTTGTTGAGTCTGTGGCCAGTACACCTGATCTTGAGGAGCTCTGAACAACATACAGAACTGGGCATTTAAGTGGATTTTGCTTGCCTTGGTTTTGGTCTGCTCAGCTGCTTTTTTGCATGACGAATAACTCAGGGTCAGATTAAACACGATGAAGATTTAAGGAGCTATTGAGAAGAACTTTAGTGGGGACTAGATTATTTTCTCAGTTTCTGAAGATATGTTCATCACCTAAAAGACTCAGTACTAAAGTTCTTAATAGTGTTTACACAGAGGTGAGTAGCCAGAGGATTTATATACTGGTCATGTCCAGTCTAGGCAACATACTGCAATTCTCTGTAAAATCGTGCTATCCATTTCCCTCTGATCTCATCCTCCATGGCATATGCATCCTGTCTTTGGCAAAGGGCTGTGTGAATATTTATCTAGGCACTGCAATTCTTCTTTTGTACTGTTACCTAGAAAATGCATTTGCAGCTGTCTGCCATACACAGTAGCAAATATCTCCTTGAAATTAAATTCTAGTGCCTCCATGCTGTTCAAACGGACTTGGTCTGCAGTTGAAGGAAAGATAGGAGGTGGTCTCTGAGGACTTGCTTATATCCATTCTCATCATATATGTATACTCTGTACACAGTGTGATTAGCAGATTTTAGTAGTTTTGAGCTTCAGTTCTTAATGCATGCTGATTTTTTGCTGTCTTGCGTGAAGTGCAAATTCGTTATGAGGCCGAGTGTTTTAGTTACTTCCACAACTGTATTTTATGTATATTGTAGTCTTTTTTTTTTTTTTTTAGGCTATAAACAAGAACAACTTTGAATAAAATTGGATTTTTTTCTTCATTTTTTTTATATCCGTAGACACTATAAGTAAATCCATACATACTTCTAAGCTACAAGAAATCTATAATGGTATGACATCTATTTTTCATACATCTTAGCAGTAATGTTCTTTCTGCTACAACATAGACATTGTGTGGTTTTATGTATAGGTTTATTATTATAATGCATATGTATTATGTGAATATATGTATGCACTCGCATAAATATAACATCATGTTAATATTTGAATAAATTTGACTTATCTTTCATAGGGGTAAGAGGGAGATGCACTTAATTTGGTGTAAGTTATTGCCAGAATCTGCCTCATCTGAATTTATCCCTGGATGCTTTCTGTCTCTGGATGTTTTCTGCAGGCTCAATTCGCTCACATATTTTTTTATTTTTTTATTTTTTTGCCAGTACTAGTGGCCCATGAATGAAATTGAGGAAAGGCAGCAGTTCTTAGTTTGTTATTAGCAGTATCAGAATTTACCAAAATTAGGTTTCTATTTAGTAGAAAATTAGTATTTCAGTATTCAGTATTTCAGTAGTTCACTATTAATTTTATCTAACTCACCTGTCTGTCATTTGCTGATGCTGAACTTTTATCTTTTATTTAAAATCTTTTTTGATTCGTTTTGTTCTGTATTTCAGATTGATATTGCTAGAATACCTTTATTGAATTGAAAATTGTCTTTGGCTTAGATGAGTTTCTTCCTGCCATGCCACAGTTAGGAAACTTACAGGAAGGCAGCTTCATCGTCTATATTACCTAAACTCTTAAGGAGCTTGATCTTATCAATACATAGGGCACTACAATATGGTACCAGAGAGATGAGCCTTTAATTACTTTTCTATTGAATGTTCAACTCACTTTTGGCCACTAAGGTTCTTTTCTTTTCAAAAGCTCCTTAAATCTTCATCTTGTTTAATGCATATTATTTCTGCGTTATGAATTCTTAGAAGATTCTCTGTGGGGCTTTGTAACATTCTGCCTAGTGCCTTTTGCAATTTACTGGATTTATTAAATTATTCCCTAAGAAATGTTCAAGGTCTCTCAATTGCTGTAATATCCTTTCTGCTGATTACCCTTGGCAATGGATTAGAGCTTTTTATCTTAGTATTTAGATACTGAATCTCAAAAAAATTATTTAAATATTTGTTGTTGTTGTTGTGTCCCCTGATAATTTTGTTTTATCAGGATCAGTCTAAATGTTGATACTGCTGTTGCATAGAAAAATATCTTGGGTCATGCCAGAAAGAAAAAATGCAGACTTTTGAAAAGAAGGTTAGAAATGCTAAATATCCCACTGCTCTATAGCCTTGCAGATCTCTTTTCTTTGTAATCTTAAAATCAACATCATTTCTATTTGTTTTCCTGGACTGTCTGTAATTCATTCATTTTCTGAGAGGTTGCAGAAGCAATGTGTTAATATTCTGTCATTTTGATAGTCTTCTTGAAATTGAAGTTTAAAAGGAGAGTTTTGAAAGGGATGTTAAAAGGGAAGATTAATGATGGAGGATGAAAAATTCAGTGATAATTGAGCGGAAGAGATAGAGGAGAAAGTAAGATAAAAGTGACAAATGAGGGGAACTGAAAGGGTAAACCAGAATGAAAGAATGTGTGTGTTGTTGAAAACTTTGCCGTAGTGTCATAATGTATTCATCTGCTGGATAGGTGGCCGAGATTAAATAACTTATTCAGAAAAATATCTTGTTTTTTATCTATTGCGAGTGTTGACTAAACCCACAGAAACATAGGGTTTGTGTCACACAGCTCTAATGCGAACTCCATGGTTTAAGGTTAACTGATGGATCTATCTTTGAAACGCATGGGAAACCTTGGTACGTTATCACTAGATACTTAATAGCTGGAGATGACAAAGTAGCTGCGCAAACCTCTTATTTGAAAGGTGACTGCCTAGATCACACTAGGTGTGATGTAATCCTCCTGCTCTTCACTTTTTCAGATATCTTGGGGTTAGAACATGGCGTAGGCTGATTGCATGGGCTGTTGGAATGTAGGAGTATGCAGTCTGTAGAACTTCTGTAGCTGATCTAAATATGGCAGTATTAAACTGAGAGGGAGAATGGAATAGAACAGGACAGAACTGTTCAGTTTATTTGAAAGCAATCTTCAAAGATCATCTAGACTGCCTGACTGCTTCAGAGCTAAACAGATGTTAAGAGCATGTTATTGAGGGCATTATCCCCATGCTTCTTGAACACTGACAGTCATGGGACGTCCAGCACGTCACTAGGAAGCCTGTGGCAGTGTCTGACCACTCTCACAGTACAGAAATGTTTCCCAGTGCCCACTCAGAACCTCCCATGGTGCAGCTCTGCTCTTCCCAGCTTTGCCGTTGGTGTCCAGGAGCAGAGCCCAGCATCTCCCTCTGCTTCCCTCCTCAGGGAGACACAGAGAGCTGTGAGGTCGCCTCTTGGCTTTCTCTTCTGCAGACTGGACAGAAGCTTCTACTCACAGCTCTGTCACCAGCCATGGTGCTTCCTCTGGATGCTTTCAAGAACCTTAAGACCCCTTATGTGATGTAGAGTAGAACCTTGTAGGTGATATCTCTATCTCCTTTTGCTCTTTTGAGCATGCTTTAATTATTCTTTTAGTTTAGTTACCTGGCTGAAGACTTTGGGTGATGTTTCTGGATGAAGAACTATTTATGCATCCTGAGAATCATGAAGTGAAAAACAGTTGTTGAGATGCATAGTGTTTAAACAGAGCTGTGGTAGAACTGTGGATTTACTTAGGCACTGTTTTGGAGTTCATTCGAAATTCACTTGAAAAACTCTTAGGAGTATTCAGCAAGAGGAATGCTTTCTTCCATTGTGATTTTTTTTTTTCCAGAATGCATGCTAATCACTTTTAATGTTTTTAATATAAAGGTTCCTTTAATATAAAGGTTCCCTTAAGCATTCATTAAGACTTCTTTACCAGTGCTATTTGTTGAGCAGGTACATAATAAAAGATAACTCTTATAACTTCTTATCTACTTTCAGCCTTTTAGTTATCTAAAAGCTTATTTGAAGGCTTTTTTTTTTTTTTTAAATTCAGTTGCTAGCCTATAGCTGTTTCTAGTGTTAATAAACTGGTAGTGGTACTGCAGAGGTATGCAATTTGTCTTAATTTGCTGAAGTTACACATTAGTGAGCAGTGAGGCTAAATGGAAACAGTATTTTGACAGTATAGTAAGTTTCTCCACTTAAATCTATTTAGAATTTTTTCCTTTTCTTATATATTGGCACAACAGCCCAATCAGTCATAGCAACATCAATGGGTGAGGTTTTTTGAGCCAAATAGCTACCAGATTTGCTGTATGTATTTTACTAACCTTCTGTTTTACTGAAAAATAACATTTTAAGTAATGCAAAGGAACTGTTCTTTGTAGTGATTTTTGATGAGAGAAAAGAGTTATAATTCTGAAGCTGGATTTTCAGAAAATGCACAACATGAAGAAAGGCCTTTAAAAAGGCTTAATTCATCAGAGACATTCAGAAATTGAAACAAGAATGTGGTCTGTATTCTGACTTACTTCCCATAAATCTTAATGTTAGTAAGTTAAACTTCATAAATAAATATATACACTTACATAAAAGCAAGAAATTAAATATTTGTGGTATAACTTCTTGTTTCAAAACTCATGAAATTAATTGGATTCTTGATGGGCTTGAGTGAATGACTAGATACGGCACTTGTATATTTGTAGGGTAGTTAGAAACTTGCTCTTGTATGGGCTCAGCCTCATGTTCAGGTTTACAGTCTGTAACTGGTATCCATGCTGTAAGACATATCTACACCTACCTTTGGCTCTCCATGAAAGCAAAGGTAGTATAGTTTCCCGTATATATCTTCCACTGAGAGCTCCATTGAATTGTCTTTTAAGTCTTATAGGCTAAAACTGAATGCAAGTAGTTTCCAGTAAGGCTAGCACAAAGTAAATTGTTGAAGTCAAGACTGAACCCCAGATAGGAAGCTGTGGCTATATTGTCACTATGTGCTTCTTTTCGGAGGGGGGGGGGGGGAATCTTTTGACTAAGTGCCATAAAACGATTTCTGACTCTTGGCTTTCTCTTTAGGAAAGTATAAGATTTTGTCTGTAAATATTTGAGGTTGGAGCACAGCACATTAGGAGAAGAGAACTGACTAAATGCCTTCAGTTGTTTCTTATGTCTCCTGTGGAATTGAACAGAAAAGCAGTTCCTAAACTTCCTTTTTGAAATACTGCTAAACTAAAGTCTATTTCTTTGTGGATTTTCAAGTATTGTAGCATTCTACCATTTGATGTTGTATTATTGTTTTTTTAATTATTTAATCTGCTTTGTTATAAAGAACTCCTGATTTAATTATTATGGCTTTATTACTGAAATGGTAAATGTAGCATTAGATGGAGTGAGGGGATGTGGAAAATAGGAATTCTTGAATCACTTTCACAAGAGTGTGTTGTCCTAGGGAGGAAACTATTGTGTTAAAGCAAAATCTGTGTTTCTTTGCCCAATCAAGTAGTATTTGAAGGTAAAGCCTAAGATTTCTGTTGAAGATAGACTGGTATCTGAACTACCAACTCTGGCTTAGATATTTCCTAGAAGAGTAATAGTGAATGATTTTTTAGAAAGTCTGATATATATATATATATTTATTTATTTATTTATATCTGTTGAGTATGTTCTTATAGTAATAATCATTCCTCTAAATAATACCTCAACTATATATAAAATGTTTGTTAAATATCACAGAATCAGAATTCAATCAGAGCCATCTAAAAATTCAGTAAAAACTGTAACATCTGTAGACTATCACAAAATCTTTTTGATATACTGAAGCCTAAAGCTACAGAATAGCTCAGCTACAGGAAAATGATTCCAAACGATTTTTAGCTGATTTATTCTTCTTTAAAAGTAAGTTTAGTGCCCAGGAGAGATACACTTCACAGTACAGCTGGAAATTAATATCTTTAAAAGATTATACTTCTTTTTTTTTTTGAAAAAATTACTTTAATGTTACATTTAAACAGAATTACAATGGAATTATCACACTGAAATGCATTTATACTTCCTTGAGATGTTTTTTTAAAACTTAGTTTCTCAGTAGACTCCTTAGTCATTGGTACAGTGGCATTTGCTTGTTGAAGGAAATGCCCTATTGTTAAGACTGGCCTGAGTGGGACCTTTAAATTAATTTCAGGTAAAATTTTGCTGATGCAATGTTGTACTTTTCTGGTTTAGTTTAGGAGTGATGGAGATGCTTGGGTGATTGCAGCGAGGAGATAAAGCGTACAGTCAGGAATTTTTCACTCTGGTGCATACTGTAGTATTTGAGTTTTGCAAAATAATAAAGAAATCCAGAAGGAAACATATTAGCTACTTTCTCGACAGAGAATATTGTATTTGGTGATAGTGTGATGTCATTTATGGATAGACAACATTGTAGCTTTAATTCCAGGATGTAGTTATTAGCAGAATATAACATTTGCCTTGCTATGAAGTTTCATGTAGATGTAAGAGAAATACTTGCAGAATACTGGTGCAAGGGATTGGAAAGATGATGAAATATCACAAACGATGGTTCTATATTTCTTTGTATGAGTTGCTTTTTTTTCCTTTTTTTTTCTTTTCTTTTTTTTTAATAACAGTATATAAGTTCTTTACAAGGCAAAGCTTTTAAAGAAAGTTTGATTGTCTGATCATTATTTGATCTGCCAAAGAATGTTGCATTTTTTTTATATTTTCTCTGCTAGCATACTTTATTTCCAGTGATGATTGTCTGCTCTCAAATATTCTAGACATACAAGAGTATCAATTTATTCTAAAAATCAGGATTTATTTTCATCCAAGAGTTTATAATTTTGGGTTGGATAGACAGTTTTTCAGCGGTTTTGCAGTTCATTACAAAGTGTGAAAAGATTTCACCACAGCACCAGAATTTCCAAGATAAAAGTTTGCCCTGCCATCCACCATCCTGTCCTGAAAGGTGAATGTATTTTTTTTTCTATTTTATTAAACGGGTATGTGATTTTTATTTATGAAGAAGGTTAACTATTTGTTTCAATCAAAATATTTATTAACTATTTGAAGTCTGATTTTGAAGGCTTCTTTTTCCTTAGCACTGAAACATTTTTGTTCCTATTTCAGTAATCTGGAATTTGAAGTTTGATGCATTCATTGAATGCAAAATGACCTAAGAATATTGGCTATTTAAATAACTGAGTATTTTATTTCTGAGGGTAGGAGATGTGTTCTGGGCGAAAATTTATTTAGACAAATATTGTGTTTTAATTAGAGACAAATAACTTCAGTAGTTTGATGTTGGTTTTTTTTCTTTTCTTCTTTTCCTGTAGTTGTTGAAGTTGGAAATTATTTAGAAATTGTAAAATAAGTAGAAAAATATAGTAAGTTAGTGTATGTCAAGCTCACTTGCTTGAATTTTTAAAATGATATGCATTCTACTAATTGAAAAATACATGAGGGATAAAAACAATGAGCCTCACTCAGTTCAGGTAAAAAAGGAATAAAGTTTTTAATATTTTTTCAGTAATGCAGATTAAAAAATAAGCCTTAGCCATACCTACACAAATTTGCAAATGGCCAGAAGAGGATTGTACTGATGAGACCAAAATAAAGACTTAATTTTGAGATGATAAAATAGTTTTTCAGATATAATATGTAGTCCGCAAAAACCTGAGGGCTTAGACAAAAATTTGTTCTTTACTAGAGCAGCAAAGGATGTACCCAAAATATTTGTGCAGCTTCTGAAGTAAGTTGTTTGTTCTATGGATATGCTTACCTTTTAGAATCTTGTGATTTAGGCCAGCAAGTGATTCAGCATTTGCTTATGTCCACATCCCAGTGGGATGAGGAAGAGAACTGGGGAAAAAAAGAAATGTTGAATTCATTAGCTAAGATAAAAACTTCTACCAAGATAGAGAAAAGGTTAATAGTTTACACTATATATTCATATATATATAAATGTATATAACAAGCGATGCACGAGCATTTAATTGTTCACCACCCCGCTACTGATGCCCAGCAAGGCCCTCCAAGCAGCAGAAGAGAGTGAGATGTACTGCCACACCATCCAAAACTCCTGCTGCATGAACATGTGATATGGAATATCCATTTGGCCTGTTCAAATCAGCCATCCTAATTGTGTTTTCTCTCAGCTTCTTTGGCCCTTCTCTGAAAATGGCCTTGGGTCTGACAGCACTCCTTAGCAGCAACTGTAAACATTGGTGTGTATTATCAGTGTTGTTTTTCTCCTAGAACCAAAACATAGCATCACACCAGACACTGAGGAAAAAATGAAGAGCAGGGAAGTCCAATGGAGCTACTAAAAAACAGGCTTCCTGCATTTTATGGTTGTTCTTCAAACCTTTTTCCTTTCTTCATTTCTTTACAGCTTTTGCTTTTGTCCTGCTTTTTGAGGTTTGAAGATTAAACTCTAAATCTGGTTTGATTGGTTTCTTCTTTATCCAAGGTTAGCGTTCCCAGCTCCTTACAAAGGATATGTGTTGTATACTAAGTGGCATAATCCATTCTTAGTAGGCGTCCACAGATACCCATAGCTTGTTATTGCAGCTGGATATTTGTTTATCTCTCTGTTTAATAAAAATTTTCTCTTTGGTGTAAACTGAGAAGTGTGATGCCAAAAATGTGAAGGTATTAATGTAAGTATTTGAAATGCTGCATGCATTCTCCCTGTGTTATACTGAATTCTCTCAAGATTCAAGGCAATTTGTTTTATAGCATCACTTGCATAATTCTCTTATGCTGGAGAATTTTATATTAGACAGTACCACATACTTCTGTTTGAAGTTGGACTACATCTTATACTTCACTGGGCTGAGGATTCAGTTGAGAAGAATTAAGCATGATTGTTTGCCCGCCAGTGGATGCTGATGTGTCAGTTTCCATTCTGTGTGTGCTGATGTCGTCATTGAGAAATCTCACCTCAGAGGACTTTGAAAATAAGGAAAAAATGAAATGCAGAACGCATATATGTATGTTTCCTATAGAAGTTTCGTGAAGTTTGGGCACAGTCCAAAGGGTTGGTTGTTATACACATACCTTCTGAGTGCTGGAAGAATTATTGTGAGCTGATGAACTGTTGCAGAACCTGCCAACAGCACAATACCATTAGTCTTAAATGTGTTTCTGACTCTGTGGTCCAAGATCAGTGTAGCACACAACAAAATAATGATGTTTGTCCTAGATTGCATAAAAGGAAGGACAAGAAGGTTTTGGTAGTAAGACCTTGCCACCACCAAAGGGCATGGGGAAAAAGAAATCTGTTTAAAACAGTTTTTTTTTTTTCACAGCTGTCTTATTTCTATTTATCGTGAATCAGAATACCTAATTTCCATTTCAGAAATATTTAATGAAAGCAAAGTAACATATGTGAACTCTGAGAAATCTTTGCAAAATGAGGAGGCTATCACATCAATCACTGCTTTTTGCTTCAGTTGTAATGAGTGACACTTGGGAAGTCAGGAAGCTGTATTCAATTCCTTATTCTGTTTGAGGTGATTTGGATTCTGATGCCTATTTGCCTGGAGAACTTTTAAAGGTATTTTAAGGTGTAATTTTCTCATTTAAAGCCAATTCACTTTGAATGAAACTCTTTGAAGTTCCTCTAGTAAGAGCCTTGCTGTCAGCCTCTCAAGTAAGTGCTCCTAATCAGCCATCTGTAGCACCCTTCTCACCTTTTTGTTCGCTTGATCTTTTTGATTGGATATTTAAATATTTTGACAATGTGCAGTCTTTCCAAGGGAAGGGATATAGTGAGTCTTCAAACTAAAATTTCTCATAGTACATTCATTATGCCAACAAATACTGAATGTTTAGGAAGGAGATTTGAATTACATGTTGGGACTGAATACTGAACAAAATAGAACTGAATACCACGAGCAAGCTAGTGGAATGTCTAAAATATCAAGTTTCACTGTACGTGCACTTAAAGGCACACATGGGAATGTATGGGAATCTTTCCCCCCGTTTGAAAGGTAATGAATAACAAGAGTATTAACAGTTGTGGTCGGACTGTCTCTCAGAAAGTATGGAAAAAAATAATTAATTAATCACCAATGAATAAATGCTCTCTAGAAGTACAAGCTAAGTCTGTCCCCATATGACTTCAACTAGAATGGATTAAACAGCCGTGGATTCTTTGCTAATATGATTTTATAAAACCTGTAGAAAACTGAAACTGAGAAAATAATCCTCAAAAAATCCACAAAACAAATAAACAAAACAAACAGAAGGAAAACCTCCATGTTTTAAACTAGAATGTAGAACCTAGTTATCTTAAGAGCTAGCAATAGCTTGCAGTCTGCCAGGAGCACATGGTTTTAGCTTTTTGTGACCAGCCAAAATTATTAAGTGTTGCCAGGACATCAGAAGAAATTGAAAAATATAATTTGTTTGTGTTTTTAGTTTTTTTATGACTGAGATCCCCCCCAAAATTGGTGAAATTTATTCGGTGTTGAGAATATAAACTGACAAGCATATTTTTGTCTTGGTTTACACAATGATTATGAAAACTTCCAGTTTATCTGTGAATCAGTAACTCATTTCAGTGAGATTTCTTTACAGCTGAAGACTTGACTGAGTATTTTAGTTGTCAGAAAACATAATCCTTATTAAGCTAATTCTGAAGATGTAACAATTTCTTATGTGAGACAAATCTGCCTTAGCTCTGCTCTAACAGTTTTCTCAAAGAAACTCTCATTGATATTGTAAGGAAAATTTCTGCTCCAATAAGCTTGCTCAGTCATCTTTTTCCCCAAAATCGACGAACTTCAGCTTTCTTTATTCAAATAAAGGGAGAGTCCACTGGGGCATAGCCATGTGGGGTCTCTCGAAGTGTTGGGGGACACAGCCCCTCTCTTGTCCCTGTACCTGACACTAGTGAGCCTTTTCCCCATTTACTGAGATATTCAGGGTTCACATGCCTCTTGATTCGCCTATCAGCCATTCCCCCTGGTAGGTACTCTCCTTCGTCTCCTTCGTTTATACATACTTGGTAATCTGGGTTCAGAATTTATTGTTTTGCTCAAGCTGAACTGTCTTTGTATCCTGTAAAGTGCATCATTCTTTGTTCTCCCCAGCAAGCAAGATTTACGCAACAGGTGCTAAGCCAGCATCTTCCACCATATACTTGTGAGACAAGTTTGTTTAATCAGATCGTTGTGACTGAAACTCTTACCAGCTTTATTTTTTAATCTTCTTTTGTAGAGACCCCCTCTCCTTCCTTTGTTCTTTCCGAATTTTATTTTGCAAAGACACTTTATCCTTGTTTTTCCTTCAGTATGTTGAATGCTTAAATAAGTAACCTGTTGTGATAGTCTTTAGTGGGTCTGTTTCATTTGTACTTCTGCAGACTTTATTGGTCCTAATCAAATATAATTTGGTGTAGCTTACCACATTCAGTGGCATTATAGAGATGTACATCTGCTCGTATCACCTTGTCAGTAGGGTTACTCAAGCAGTCAGTTCATTTTAAATGTTTTATTTTTCTAATGCTTTAAAATCTTCACAGTGGTTTTATAAGGCGTATTATGTCTTGTGAACTAAGACTTTGAAGTACAGATAGGAAATACACTAATTCTCAATCAAGAGATATTCTTAACGGAAGAGTTAAAATCAGATTTATTGCGTGATGCCTATGTAACCCTGAAATATCTTCGATAATATTATAGAATCTGTTTTAAATAGGTAATGTTACAGAAGTGATGCTATGATACTATTATATTATGATCCTGATTTATGCTTTCCCCTTTTGGCTCTCTGATGGGTCACTAGCCGTGATAATAAACTATTTCTACTGACAATATTTTAGGCAACTGAATATATTTAGACATACTAGCTTTATTAAGGGATTAATTTCTGCAGTGTTGGAGGAAATGGACTTTTTCTCTCAAGCAGTCTTCATTGCTAGACAGTTTAAACTTCCCAGGAGCTACTTACATTTTCTGTATTTTATAGATAAATTGTTGCAATCTGAATATCAGCAAACCAAGTATGTTATGCATATGTATGAAAGCAGTTGAAAATATCCAAATAGAGATTTAAACTTTTTTATGTGCTTAAGATTCTTGAATTAGCATAATAGAAGCTTCTTATATTTTATCAGACAAGTAAAACGAGTTTCAGCTTCTTTCCTTATTTAAAAAAATATTGTGCTAATTGTGCTCTCTTTCTATATGTTTTCTTAATTTAAAATAACAAATGTGTGTCATCAGTAGAAAAATATGTTTGAAATTTCTGCAACTGCAGATCACACAATCCCTTAAATGATGACATGAGAAAAATTTGCATCTCAGTCCTGTTCAGTAGTTTAAATTTTGAAAGAAGAATCATAAATACACTGGTCTATAAATACACTGGTTTGTTCACAGGTGTAGTATGCAATCATCCCTTTTTACCAACTGTCTTGGTAGGGGATGACCTCTTTTAGACAGAAATAAAAGAAATTGAAGCAGGTTTGAAGCCAGAACATTTCAAAATTGGTACTCAGTTGTGTTTCCAATTCCAAAGCTTGTGGTTTTGCCATGCTGCTTTATTTTGTCTGTTTCTAGTCTGCTTGTGTCACCTGTTTTTCCGCCTCTCCTATATTTCATCAAAACATAAACAAAACAAAACAACAGAGAAACCCCTGCAAACCCATCCTCATACTGTATCTGAGATAATTTTGTGAAATTCTATTATTGGAGTATAAGAGGGAGCTCTCTGAAAGTTCATATGATGATTCTTTATTTTTTTTATTTTCATTTTTTTATTTATTTTTATTTTTTAATTTAATGTTTACTGCAAGTTCACAAAAACTCACTACTTTAAATGGATGGTGAGTAAAAGTCTATCTTAAAAAGTGATAATGATTCAAGCTCAAAATATTTGTTATGAATCTCCTTAAAACTTTTGAAAAAGTAAGAAAAGCATTTTTCACACACAGATTTTTGTACATAATTATTTTGGAGATGACAGAAAATCCTGTGGTTTATATCTTATGATAGCAAATTTAATATAATTTTGTACTATAATAAAAGAATATATTGTAGTATTTTTTAATTTAGTACTTCTTAACTTCATCTGAAACCTTTTGATTGTTAGCATATTTTATTCTGAATGTAGAATGTTTGTTGAAGAACTGGGAAGTACTAAAATTGATCACCTTGTTTAAGGTTATTTCGAGAGATGTTACAGCATCATCCTGGGAATAATTTCTACTTTGATCATTTTAATTAATAAGGAAAAATACTGCTGGCAGCTATTCTGAAGAGATTAGGCTGCCCATCCTTGAGGTGTATGTGGCTGATATAATTCATTCTTGGTCAAAATTAGTTGCATGCTTTGTCCGCTAGTTCTAGACCTCTTCCAGTCATTGTATGCAGCTTCAGGATTGAGAAGCAGGTTCCTTTGACTGCTGCTGAACGTTTTTGTGACCTTATGTGTTCGTGGAAAAGGGATCTTAATATTTTCTGTCTCCTAAGTGTGTCCTTGTTTGGCTGAACAAAATGCGTTTGTAGGATGGAATAGCTTCTTCACATATAAAAGAATACAGTCTCTTCAGCTTTTCTGTCCTCTACCTTCTTTTTCTCCCCCCAGTTTCTTAGTCTGAATTATGCTAATATTTCTCCAAACTGTAACAAATGTGTTTGAAAGGGCTATGCATTTCTGATGGAAGATGAAATAGCACTGTGCTGAATAGTAAGCTACTTAGGGATCACCCAGGTGTAAGTGTAGTCAGGATTTTGTTACTCCTGTGTTCTTAATAGGAGATGCAGATGAACTGAGACTTTTTTCTATTTTATTTCCCAGGAACCAAGAACTCTTTGGCCTGCTGTAACTTCTTTGCTTCTTTGGACTTGCCACAAATGCACTTTGTTCTGTGTAAACACAAGGCTTCTGGATCCAAAGTTAAGACTGGATCTGTGATGATACAGTCAGTGCTACTGCATAGGTAGTGGCATAAGTAGTGCTTGCTTGAAAGAATTGAACAGGAGTACTCCCTGGCTGTCCTATTTCCCAGACAGTAAATATCATGTACAGTATGATTAAACTATGCTTCTGTACTAGTTACTGAGTGATCAGTACAAAATGTAATTATTTTTTACCAGCAGAAATCTATTAAAAGTGCACTGTAGCAATAAACAACATTCAGGTGGAATGTACTATTTTCACACACAGAATGTACTATTTTCCATTAGCAGTACATCATTGACGTGAACAGTTAGTTCATAGTAGCTATACAATTAGTTGCGGGTTATCATTAAATTACTATGAACTTCAGACACATCCTCAAGGTGAAACTGATGGAACTTGGAAATTGGAAGTTGTCTTTTGGTGTACAAAGCAGGGAACTGTGCACTTTTTTTCATTTATAGCGGCAATGTGAAACAGAAAACTGTGTTTATCATCTGTCTCAGCTTGAGGGTCTAATGCCTGGATCCAGTGCAGAGAGTGCAGTAAGGACTGGCTGCTTCAGGCAAATCGTATGGAGATCATTGAGTATACCTTGAGTTACCAAAAGGGCTGTCCTTCAACAGAAGTCCCTAGGGTGCACTGGGGAGCTTCCTGCCCTGAAGAGGTACATCTGAACTTACTTTCTTCTCCCTTTATTCAACATAGTTTTTTTACCAGAGGAGTAGATTGGAGTCAAATGTGTTTGTTGTGTAATTTTTCACTGGATGGCTGGAAATACATAAAATGCTTTCAACCTAACTTTCGATCCTGTTAGTACACAGTATATTTTTCAGTGTGTTATCTTTTTCAACTGTTCCAGAGTGGCATCTATGGCACTTGCTTCTCTTAGCCGTCATAAATCACATAACCTCTGGGCTGTCCAACCACCTGGTTTAAGGACAATTGCTTTTTGAGACTGCATGTAGAAATTCAATTGTTCAGTTAAACCTCTGTGTTCACCTGCGTGCTCTGAAAAGATTGTTGACACTTTCTGGCCTATTCCTGTGGGTTTATTTAGTGAAAGGAAAAGCATGGTACTTCATACCACGTATGTCTAAACTGTTCCTGTTTGCATTTGGGAATGTTAGTCATACTGTGTATAATAAGCTCAAAACTTGTAAGAATAAAAGCAGGTGGTTATGAAGACTGTAGGATACTGGGAAATAATTTAGCTGCTTAGTGCCTGCAGACTGGTAAATGAGAAAAAGGAAAATATCTGCTCCTCAATGGAAGCCGTTCTGAAAGTTTCTTCACAAGGAGAAAACTGCCTAATAAGAAGGCACTGAAGTAGGGCCTCACTGCTGCAAGCTGATTTTAATATACCAGTCCTACAGAGGAGAAAAACACATTTGTGTCACCATATATGGCTTATGCCTTGTTTTAGTTCAGATCCCGTTAAACCTTTACTCAGCTAACTGTGTGACCTGCCAAGGTGAGTGGCAGCCTGTCAGTATATATGCTGATAACTTGAGAAGCCATGAAATAAATGTAATACCAGTCTGGAATCAGACTGCCTGGATTTCTTCTTGTTCACTATTTCTTTGCCTGTCCCTATACTGATACGGTTTTGTTTTTTAACATTTCCATTGTTAATGGCTGAGATCAAGTGGAAGAGAATGCTTGAGCTGTTGTGCATGGAAAATACAGTAGCTACGTGCTTTTTGCTCTTCTTAAATGGTGCCAACCCAGTGGCCAGGAGAATCTTTGGTCTCAAGTAAAATCAATCAGGTGGAAATCAGGTTGTCACAGATATCTTCTAGGGCAACCTTGGATGACCAAGGAACTCTGGGAACGAAGGAGTCTCCATACCCAGGGTTTTTATTAGTATACTAATTGGATACTGTAGAAGTGGGCAGATGATGGCTGTAACAAACTAGTATAGCTAGAAATATGCTTCACATGAGCAGAAGGTTTAGATCATATTTTCCTCTTGATGTTGCAGTAGAAATGCATTATCCTCATGCTTCACCAGCCCTGATTGCTTATATACTCTGGGAGCATCAATTTGCAGCAGAATTCCTCAGCTGCAACTTTTCCCACATTACAGTAAAAACAATTACCTGTGGGAAACAGATTCCTTCTTTCCAATTCAAGTCAGAGGTTTATCCAGTGCCAGTCTAACCTTGTCTCTCAATCTCTTTAATAGACCTTTTGAGCTGAAAGTACATGATCTTTAAAACTGAAGAGCCCTGTGATGTTTTCTCCGGACACCGTGGAAAAATGTTTTATATTTTATTTTTCTTTTTTTTTTCTTCACAAAATTAAGAGATTTCACTTTTGTTAAATTTATTTGCTTGCAGTGAAAGCATATTTTCAATTCTTCTTAAAATTCAGAGATTTGTATGTCGTGTGTAAAAACTCCTGCTATAGAGGAGTGCCTTAGGCAGATAAGATGTGACATGGAACTTGTCTATACAGCAAAAAATGTGAAGAAGTCTATAAAGGGAGTAAAAATGAAGGCTGCATAACTGAAATATGCAGTATTTCCCTTGTTTCCCCACAGGGCAATGCCATGTGCTGCCATTTGCATTTCCCCAGCAGTGAAACCACAGCAATGTAAAATTAATGAGTGTACAGAGCGTGTTTAACAAACTCTGACACTTACCCTGTGGTGACTTGGCATCCAACATTCTGCACCTCTGTCAGTTTTAAGGAGAGAGCTTACTGAAAAAAAAAATCATATAATATTGTAAATAAATGAACACATCCCCAGTGTCCATCAGGCTTTTGACAGTTATGGAGCAGTCATAAGTTATAGTCATTCCTGGTGAGTGCTTTCTACTTGGGAATATCTTTAGGATTGTTCAGTTTATTCTGAAAGTCTTCAGATTTTCATTCCAGCCTTTTTAAAACACTGTCCTAGTTTTGGCACAGTTTTTGTTCAGATGTCTAGTTAGCAACTGCCTACTCTGTGTGAATACTGTCATATTGAAAAAGATTTCTTACATAACAAAATATTCAGTTAAATCTGGAGTCAGATGAAGCATTAAGCTGGTGGAAAGCATTAGCACCATTAATGATGTCTGAGGTCCCTGGGTGTGCTCAGCCCAGAGCAGAGGAGCTGAGGGGAGCCCTCATGGTAGCTGCAGCTCTCATAGGTTGTAGTGGGCACCGCTGAGCTCTGCTCTCTGTGACAGCAACAGGGCCCAAGGAAACAGCATGGAGCTGTGCCAGGGGAGGGTCAGGAGAGTTAGGGAATGATTCCGTAGCAGAGGATGGTGGCATAGAACAGGCTGAGTGAGCATGGCCCTGAGCTGCTGGAGCATTTGAAAACTGCTCTCAGATGTGGGGTTTTGGATGGTGCTGTGTGGAGCTGGGTGTTGGACCCCAAAGGGTCCCTTGGCCCCTTACAACACAAGTTATTCTATAATAGTATGGTATTTGTATTCTTACTTCTGCTGCTGTGCTATATTTTTGCGTCAGATTATTTTTTGCTTCATGGATTTTTCTGGGTCATCCCACAGCATTGGGGTTGTGATATTCAGCTAGTTGTTGGAGCGAAGTATAGAAATGTTCTTTCTATTTTATGGATTTAATTACTTCATTTGCTAGGTCTCATTAAAAAGTGTCATGAAAGTACATAAATAAAGAGTTGTATGTTCAGAGGAAGACCCTTCACTTCCTGATATGACTGAGAAACCATTTTAAAGTAGAGGCTTGACAGTTCATTGCACATGATGTGTTAACAAATGAACAGAGGCCCCTTACACTGAGATAAATACCTCAGATAAACAAGCTGGCAGTTAATATCTCACCTTAGTTATTAGCGGTTCAAGAAATGCCTGTAACAATTAGAAGTAATTAAGTTAAATTAGAAAGTATTAAATCATATGATTTTGTGTACGACTATCACTTCTAAGAGAGAGAAAACAGGCACCTTCATCTAATATCTTGAAGACCATTAGTGGTATAGTTGTGATATTGTATTCAAAAATGATGTTTTTCTTTTGTATTTGTTTAATGTTTAATTGAAAAGTTTTAATTATGAATAACTGGTAATCTTCACTGATGATGCACAGTATTTTTAATTGTTTGGAACTGTCCAAAACAGTTTTTTCTGTCAGATGAAAGTGAAGTGAACCTGTAGCAACCTGAATGTCGTGGTGATGGGCCAAAGATGGTGTCAAACTCTCTAATACATACTTGCTTAAAATATATATCTGAAGCTGGCAAATTTACTGGTGTAAATCTAGAAGTGTCGATCATGATTATGTTTCTTTGTGTTGTTTTCATTAATGGTCTTTTATCATTTCAGATACACAATTTATCCTTTCTGACTGCCTTTTTATTGGAATTATATTTGGTTGGAATAAGGCTTTTGTTTTGAATCTTAGAATTCTCATGCTTATGTATTCCAAGTTATTGCTCCACTTCATGTCACTGTGCAATATGGATTTGTTAATATGACAAAGCGTGGAACATTCTGATTGCAAATTTTTTTCTGATGTATTTTTTGGCTTAAAATGGTGATGTAGCAACTGTGACCAGAGTGTGGTAGCCATAATTCAACTGTCTTTAGAGACAGTTATCTCAGATACTGCTACAAACATGACCATAGGCCCAGACAGCTCAGCTGAGGCCACCTCACCATAGTTGCCTGTGACAGTCTTGTGTTCTCAACTGCTTGCGGCAGCAACTAGTCCAAAGTTAAGGGTGACTGTGCCTTTGACAGCAGCTGTTATAGGAGTGACTACAACATACTCTCACGATTGTAACCCAGAGTATGAAGCATCAGAATGCATAAGGGCTGCTCGGAAAATAGTGCCTCCTATTTTATTTTGTTGGTGGACCACATTGGAGGTGGATGCTGATGGAATGGCCGTTAATTTTCTTGGCATGTGATAGATGGCAGCAGAGGGCAGTCTATCAGAATGGTGTCTCATACAGAAGTGAGTACAGAGCAAAAGTGTGTCACTGAATTTCATTTTTCCACGTGGAAAAAAATGGCACCCCTTGATATTAATCGATACTTGCTTAACATTAGAGGGGAAAAAACAGCAAATGTGAGCACAGTTTCAGCAGTGCAGGTAGCGATAGTATGCCACCTCAACTGGTGCAGATTTTTACAAGCATGGCATGCAGGCTCTTGTTCATCACTGGTGAAAATGTAATGATGGTGACTATGCTGGAGGTGTGTTTGGTAGCTTAGAATTGTTCTATCAAGCAGTGTTACTGTGCTGTTTAGGGTTGTAGTTTGCATGGAAATAAATATGACCTTTACTTTTGGAGCAACTTAACTACTGATACTAATACTAATACTTGCATGTTTAGTTACAAATTCTGCCTGGCAAGATTACATCTTGCTTGTGTTTACTTTCAGGTTTTGGAGGAAAACTCGGAGGAGCATTTCTTCCATTCTTGGATTTGGTTTATATATTATTGATTTATCTTATGCTTTGGAATTCAGTACTAGCATCCGTGTAATTTCTACTGTTTGATCTTAATCACAGTCATGTATGTTTTTGTCTAGGGCAGAAAGGACAGTAGTTTTCCTTCTGTTATCTCCTCTATGTAATGGAAATATTGGGCATTCATGCACCTTTTCTTGCTTTCCAGTGGTGAGGAGGTATTTACATGGTCACTTTATAACAACCAGTTTATTTCTCCCCATTCTACTTAGTAGAATTTTCCTTATTGTCTTCCCAATCTTCCTATCAGAAGAACCGTGTAAAATAGTCTATGTAGATAAGATCTGATTCCCTCACCACATGCTGACTGGAAATCTTTGAGGAAGACTGCTTTCCCTAATTTACGACCAGAAGAGCAGTAGTTAAACAAGCTGTGGTTTAAATTTATAAGGTGTTCTCCTTTTGTATTGGGAAAAGTCACTGAATTTCCTTGCTCTGTATGTAAACACAGTTGTAAACAGAAGATTCTGCTGCTTTTTATCCATGTCCAGATATGGTACCTTGTCAATGATAATTTTTTTTTTTTTTAGGTTAGTAATTGTTGCATTTGTATGAGAAATTGAGTTGTCTAGTAATATAGTTACTTTTTTTTTTTTTTTTCTTTTTTACCTCTTGCCATGTTCTTTAGATCTTCAAACCCCTTTGAAGGATAATCCTTTTCTGTCTTTTTCTATCCTTCTAAGGATAGAAAACTTTGCAGAACTACAGATAAAATACATAATGTTTAGAATGCTTAGGATCTCATCCCACGAGGACTTTCATAGATTTTATTTTGTTGTGGATAGTCTGTTGTTTTTTATTTTATTTAACTGACTTTTAAAAATATATTATAGTGCCATAGAAAGAAAAAAATCATGCTTTAACAAATCAGTGAATGAAATAAGCCTTAAGGAGTCTTACAAGGATTTGGTTTAAGACTGCTGTGTGTAAATGCTGTTATTATTTTTAATAGAGATAACAAATGATAGCTTACATAGAGATCCAACCTTAACAAACATGAAAAAGTTATTTTACTCTACGAGTCCCAGTAAGATGAATCCCACAGTCCTGAGGGAATTGGCTGTTGTAGTTGCCAAGCCACTCTCAGTGATATTTGGAATGTCATGGTGGTCAGGTGAGGTCCCTGGTGACTGCAAAATAGGTGGTGTTGCACTCACTTTTCATAAGAGTATGATTGGGCGACATAGGGAACTACTTACCTGTCAACCTCACCTCTATGACAAAGAATATTATGGAAAGGATCATTCTGGAAACTAGGCTAGTGCACATAGAAGATGGGGAGGTGATATGAGGCAGTGAACAGGCAGAACTTCACTAAGGGCAAGTCCTGCCTGACCCACAGAGTGGCCTTCTGTAATGACATAGCTGCGTCAGTGGAGAAATGAAGAGGCGCAGATTTCATCTATATGAACTTCACTAAAGCCTTTTGCATAGTTCCCGTCAACAACTGTCTCTCAATTGGAAATATATGGTTTAGATGAGAGGACTGTTTGAAGGAAGAGGAACTGGCCAAGTTAGAGATCTTACTTGGAGACTGGTTGCCAGCAGCTCAGTGTCTGAGTGGAGATCAGTGACGAGAGCTGTCCCTTAGAGGTCTGTACTGAGACCAGTAATCTTTAGTATCTTCATCAGTGTTGTCTGCAGTGGGATTGAGTGCACCCTCAGCAAATTTGTGAGTGATACCAAGCTGTGTGGTGTAGTTGATGGGTGATTGATGCACCTGCAGGATGGAATGACATCCAGAGAAATCTAGACAGGCGAGCCCAGATAACCTCACAAAGTTCTGAAAAGCCAAGTAAAAGGTACTGCACCTGAATCGCAGGAACCTCTCATATCAGTATAAACTGGAGGTGAAAATGTGGAGCACAGCTCTGACAAAAAGGACCAGGAACTGGTGGATGGCAGACTGGATGTGAGCCAACAGTGTGCCCTCAGCATCCAGACTGTTACAGTGGGCTATATCAGAAGAACTGTGGCCAGCAAGGCAAGGAAGGTGACCCTGCTCCTACAGGATCAACATTGGTGAGATCTCACTTGGAGTAATGCATTCATTTGTGAATTCGTCAGTAAGGGAGAAGCATGAGACTCTTGGAGTGCATCCAGAGGAGAGGCACAAAAATGATCCAAGGGATGAAACACCTCTGCTATGAGGACAGGCATAGAGAACAGCTGGAGCTGTTCAGCCTGAAGAAGAGGAGGCTCCGGGGTGACCTGATAGAGGACTTTCATTACCTAAACAGAGTTTGTAAGAAAGGAGGGAACAGACTCTTAGCAGAAACTGTTGTGATCGGTCAAGGGAAAATGGTTTCAAACCAAAAAGAGGAGAGATTTAGATTGCACATGAGGGAGCAGTTTTTTATGATGAGAGTAGTGAAACACTGAAATGGGTTGCCCAGGGATGTGGAGGATGCTCCATCCCTGGAGACATTCAGGGTCAGACTGGACCAGGCTCTGAGCAACCTGATATAGCTATCGATGCTGTTCATTGCAGGGAATTTCGGCAAGATGACCTTTAAAGGTCCCTTCCAACTCAAATGATTCTGTGATTCTATGAAATATGCCTTCAGGGCAGAGATCAGCTGTACTATTACCTATTAGCTCTGGAGAGTCATTATTCTCTATCATTATTTTTTAAAACACATTGATCTTTCATTATAATCATTTATCTTTAACTCCAAAGAGAATTAAAATGAGTCTTTAATCTTGTTTGATTTCCTAAGAGAGAGAGCAAAAGAGGTGAACAACAGTTTTGAAGCGATTTTTACTCATATAATCACACAGGGGATTACAATCCTACCCCACCCCTCAGACAGAGACTCATCATTTGAAAGAAAAGGTGTATCATAAGAATGAGACTGAAAAATTGTTAATTCTAGCATGGATTGTGTAGCGTTAGTGTCATCCAAATGCAGATACAAAAGCCATTAGCTTTCACAACACTGTTTGAGTTAGGCATTATACCACAGACAAAGAGCCTTCATCATACTTAGAAGTGGTAGAATTCCTTTTTCTTCATTATGACCAGCTGAACAAATGGGAGGAAAATAAGGAATGTTGTGTACTTGACCTTCAGCAAGGCTTTTGACTGTCTCCCGTAACATCTTTGTAGGTAAGCTGAAGAGTTGTGGGATGGATAAGTAGTCAGTGAGGTGGATTGGGAAATGGCTGACTGGCAGAGCTCAGGGGGTGGTGATCAGTGACACAGAGTCTAAATATTAGTGTTCCCCAGGGGTTGGTACTGGGTCAGATCTTGCAACATCTTAACGCATGAGCTGGATGAAGGGGTGGAATGCACCCTCAACAAGTTTTCTGATGGTATGAAGCTGGGAGGAGTGGCTGACACACTAGAAGGCTGTGCTACCATTCCACAAGACCTGGACAGACTGTAGAGTTGAGCAGGGAGGAATCTGATGAGCTTCAAAAAGGGCAACTGTAGAATCGTGCACCTGGGGAGGAATAGCCACATGCATCAATACAGGTTAGGGCTGACCTGCTGGGAAGGAGCTCTGCAAAGGACCTGAGTGTTCTCGTGGACAGCAGGTTGGCCGTGAACCAGCGTGCTCTTATAGCCAGGAAGTCCAATGATATCCTGGGTTGCATTAAAAAGAAAATGACCAGCAGGTCATGGGAGGTAATCCTCCCCCTCTGCTCTGCCCTGGGGAGGCCACATCTGGAGTACTGTGTCCAGTTCTGGGCTCCTCAGTTGAAGAAAGGCAGGGAACTGTTGGAGAGACTACAAAGATGATGGAGGCTTGGAACATCTCTCTTAGAAAAAAGGTTGAGACCTGAGACTGTTGTGCTTGGAGAGGAGAAGATTGAGTGGGATCTTGTCAATACTTAACAATTATCCAAAGGACAGGTGCCAAACGAATGGGGACAGTCTCTTTTCAGTGGTGCCCAGTGACAGGACAAGGGAAAATAGGCACAAACTGGAACAAAGGGAGTTTCATGCGAAGGTGAGAAAGAGCTTCTTCACTGTGAGGGTGACAGAGTGCTGGGACAGGCTGCCCAGAGAGGTTTTGCAGTCTCCTTCTCTGGAGACATTCAAAACTCACTTGAATGCTTTCCTGTGTAACCTATGCTAAGGAACCTACTTTAGCAGGGATGTGGATTAGATGATTTCTAGTGGTCTATTCCAGTCTTTACAGTTCAGTTATACAGAATTCTCCATGAACTCTCTATTGACTTCACTCGTGTTGCTCTGCTCTTAAATGTGATGATATAATTTGATTTTTTATCATCTTTGATGCTTCAGTGGACCAGTGCATACTGCTGCTGAAAGTGTAGCTGCAAAGTTATGGCCATGTTTTCTGACTAAAAAGTGTGTTATTGGATATCCAGAGCTTCTTTATTTTTTTTCTTTTCTCTTCCAAAGGTTTTAAAAATCTTTTCACTCTCATTCCCATTATTCAGAAAAATAGTACAATTTTCATTCATGTTACACACCCTAAATTTCCATTTCTGAACAAAAATGACTGTGATATTTGAGACAAAAACACTTTTTGCAAAAGACTAGAAATAACTCTTGACAGACTTGAGGCTTGCCCTTATTATTTTTTCCCTTTGTCAGGTAATTCTTAATCAAATGTTGACTTGACTCTTGAGATTAATTTGTCAGAGAGTATAGTAAACAAAGAACTGGCAGTTTTTTAGGTCTCCCAGTTGTGTCTTCTCTTTTAAATGCCTAAATAAACACTTCAGTTCACCTACGTAAAGGATATCCTGTGGGCATATGGCTGGTTCTTGTGGCTCTTGTATTGGAAGCTTTCAATCCAATGTTTTGAGGACATGATGCATATATGTCTGGGGATGGAAAATGCTGATTATGTTGTGAAATTTTGATATTTTTAACAGCTTGAGAAGTAACCTTTCCTCATCCTTTTGAAATCTAACAAAAAAATCGACCAAAGCACATCTGACACATCAGCGAAAACATTTCTGCGTGTTGGCAAAGATAGCTATTCTGAATGTGGATAACAGTGAACAGAAACTTAGAAGACAGACAATTGAAAATGTGGTAGAATTGGGAAGAAGAGAGAATTGGAAGGTTAATTTTGTACTGGTCAGAAGTAAAATAGCAGTACTTCTTAAACGTAATCCATGGGGTGTTCTCACTTTCCCAGACATAATTAATTTCTGTAGAACAAATTAAGGAAGACAGTGAACTGGCAGGGGTAGAGGAAATAAATGAATCACAAGATACAGACCTGTGAGGCATATGTAGGAAATGATCTGCCAGCAAGTTTTGTATACCTCTAAATTGGACTTGTTTCGATCTTGCGGATGGATTAAAAATCTTTAAGTACAGCATTGATCTACTTTCTAGTAATTCACATTGCAGTTCTAGCATGCAGTAATATCCCAGACTGCTCTGCAAACAAAAATTTCACTTCATGGGGCTTTGTTCAATGCTGTAATTTCAGATAGAAGTCTTAAAGCCTGGGAAGCATCAGCTTTTAGATGAAAGTATCATTTGCTTTGTTTATTTCTAAGATAAATTAATATTGATTCAAATACAAAGATAGGGTTCACAAAGAGCGAGACATCTCAGTATTGCAATTTTTTTGTTGCTGTTGAAAATTGTTATTAATGTAGATATAAAACTTTAGTAAGAATTTACTTCAGTTAATTTTTCAGGAAGTATTTTTGAAAACAGTTATTTTTCTAACATCCTGCATTTCATCGTCCTCCTGAAAGTTCTGACTGGATTGTCTGAAATAGAACTGAAGTGTGTGACACGTGGATGTTCTGTGAGGTACAACAGTATTTTGAGAAGTGAAACTGTAACCCTCACAAAAAATTGATAAAACTGGGCAAAAGAATTTTGAAATTTAATTCAAACTGAAAATAAACTTATTTTATTCATTAAGAGTGTGTCATATAAATTATTAGTCATGAGAGTAAGATGTGGTTTCTATCTCATTATCAGTATAAAATCTTTTTCAGGATTTGTCACACAACCATCTAACACAACCACCTTTTGTTGGAACATTTCAGATCCAGAGATCTGTCCTGTACGTAGTAAGGCAGTGAACTGGTAATGATTTTGGAAGAATTAACACCTGACTTCTGCAAGGGCTGCTCCAGAAGTAATAACTCCTATTTTATTTTGTTGGTCCACAGTGTCGAAGCAGGGTGTTGATGGCATGGCAGAAGAGGTTGCACCTTTCCACCAATATTTCATCATGGATTGTTGCCACGTGACGGATGGCAGCAGAGGGGCAGTGTGACAGAATGGTGTCTGACAGAGCAGAAGTGCTTTTGAGCAGAACTGGGAGTAATCAAAGTAGAAAAAGATCACAGAACTTCCGTTATACTTCATTTTGTAAGTTACTTTTCCTTATCTCTTTCATCTCCAATTTCTGTTTTCTGTTAAGTGAGATAATTCGTTAAGGACACCGAGGTTACTCATTCATTAATGGCCTCAGGGCAGCTTCCTGGGTAGAGGTTTTATCCTCATATATTTCAGTACTGATTTTTTTTTAATCATTCTTAGGTGATTGCCTTTGATTTATAATTTTAAGCAAAATCCCATGGTAGTGGTCTGTAATGATTTCTAATGCTTTCTGTTTGAATTTTGATGAGATAATGGTGAAAAAGTTATTAAGATCATAAAACTCATCACAGTTAAGCAGTTGGTATTTTCAGAGTTCTACACAGTGTTTCATCTATTTATATTAATTCTATGTAAATATATTTGGGTAGCACTTAAGCCTGCATTTATCTGTTTGAAGAAAATAGTTGTTATTTTGATAGATAAGGTTTACCGTATGTGTGCCACATTGTCTACACAAGACTACACAGAATAAATGTCATGGAAAAATGCATGATGACACAGAATAAATGGGAAAAAAAAGTGTGAAGAAATACATAATTGCAACTTTAATTTTTAGATGAATGCATAATTAATTTAATGGTTGCACATCTGTAGCTAAGAAGTACAACTAAATAATTACTCATTGCATAAATAGAGCAGGAAATAGAATGATAACTGTAGTGAGTTACTTCCCACTGTTCTATTTTCCAGCATTCATTCTTCCTTCATTAAAGGCCAGTTTTTATGTATGCAATATTATTATCTTCAAACAAAGGACCTTTTGTTTCTGATTCTGAGTTTCTGTCTGGATGAGATTGGAAATTTACAAATTTCTTTCACGTGGCTGCTTTGTAGGCTGTGTAAAACCAGGTTTATGATCAATGCCTAATTTTCTTTAAACAAGTGTTCATCTGAAAAACAAACCAGAAATTGTTATCTCTGCTGGCACCTGCAGTACCGGTTCCCAGTGACTGAACAGCCTAATTATTCCTTCACAAAGATCAATCTTTCAGTTGATGTGATAGAAATCTAGTCTTTTAGTGCTGACATATCCGGATGTGATTGCTGGTAATGGTTTGTTTCTGTCTGTCTGTATGGCTGACAGGTTCAATCAAATAGAAGTCCATGCATTTGTGTTTGTGAAAACTAGTAGTGGTCCTCTGAGGTATGAAAATATTTAGTCCAAAATTTCACTGAAAATTAATCACATATGCACATCATGGACTGCCAAGTGCTAAACAGTCCCCATAGTAAACTTTTCAAAGTTCCTTGGAAGTCAGTGACAGCTAAGGAAAAATGAGCAGCGGCAGTACTGTGCCCTTTGCATTTCTAGCAAATGAATATGGCAGAAACACTGCTTTCTTTCTTTCTACTCTGCCTGGCGAGCTTTATCTGTGTTGTCTGCTGCACAGTAATTGAGAGCTTGTGATAACATGCTGATCAAGTCAGTCAGCTTACACGCAATTAAACCATTGAAGAAAGCTAAAGCCAGCTAAAGTACCACTGGTACCATAGTCTTGCTGTTGTAGTTTGAGGAGTAAATCTCGAGACACTCCTCCCTCCCCTTGGGAGAAATTGGGGTGGGAAGGTACAGGGGAAATACTTGATTCATTAAAAAGAACTGTGAGATAATACAGAGTAATTAAGAGTAATAAATCAAAACGAAACAAAAATAAAACCACAGGAGAGCGAGTCAGTCTGTTTATCAGCAAGCCTTCCACGGCTTGCCTCCTGGAAAAAAGAGAGCTCTTTCCCTGGCACCTGCAATCAGAAATCATGTGGAGGCTTTTGGGAAATGCACTACATCGCAGTGTATCTTCCTCTTGGAGGATCAGAACTCATATGACTCTGCTAGAGAAGCCAGGAAGCACTTCTCCAAAGTGCACTGTGCCTCTGCAGCCCAACAGCCTGTCACGTGATGTCATGATATGGAATACTGATAAATTCAGGACACTTTTACTGAGCCCGAGTAACTTTGTTACTTGAATTTAAGTGCTATCAATTAATTAAGCATTTTTTTCTCATTTCTCTTTTCCCACTGTGTACTTCTGAGCTTTACAGAACAGTTGTATTATGTATAATTTATTATTTCAGAAGTGAACACAGATGAATGCAAAGTCTTGTCGACTGGTTCGATTGCGAAGTAATCCCTCGCAAGTGTGAGCTATGTGCAGCCTGAACAAGTTTCAGCCATAGCTGTTCTTCTGACGAGTTGTTACCTAACTGTTACCTTGTTACCTGATCTCTTGACTGTTGCGCAAAGCAGTGGGAATTGTGGGAGTGTTTTCCACAAGCTCTGGTGCGCACAAATTCCAAGCCAGATGACCTATCATCTATTGTGTCCATGTGGTCACTGTTGTCAATATTTTCCAGAAGCTGAGTTTTATCGTCTTAATTTTAATAACCCTTCTGTAAAAAAGTGTAGCATTTCTGCATCTAGGGCATACTGTATGGAGTGGTTTTGTGACCTGTTACTGGATGTTAAGAGTAGTACGAGGAAGTTCATACTGAGAATCTTACTTTGCTAGTAATACAGCCTTTCCTCTTTGGAATACTAAATTGGACATAGATAGCAATTAAAAACCTGCCAGCTCTTTTTTTCTTATTTTTTATTTGTTTGTTTTTTCTTTTGTTTTGGTCAGACTCACTCATAGTCATTAACAGAAAGGAGCATTTATCTGGAAGTCTCTGAAGAACGAAGATTATGATTCATCTGTGTATGAACATCTTTCAGGTTTTATCCCAGGAAGGCCAGATGGGGTCTTCTCAAGTAAACTTCCTTCCAAGATAACCTCCTCCATTTATACAGTCTTTTCTTGTGATTGATCCTACAAAAAGAAAAACTGTATCATTGATTGTAGGGAAAACAGTAGATGCAAACAGATGTTTTCCAGAGTGATCTGGGTATCTGCATATGACTATTTCTCAAGTATTGAAAAAAAATAAAAAAAGATCAAGTGCCTGTGCCTGAAATAAAAGAAATTAATTAGTCAGGTCTTAACTTTTACCTTTTCAGATTCTAGTTTGTTAACACTTGTATTCAATTTTATTTCATTTTAAAATAAAGGTGAAATGAAGGAACCTGTACATGAAGGCTGTCATGAAGTGGTGGCATGATTCTGTATTTCTAAATAAGATTAGTTTGCTGAAAACTGTAGTCAGTATTTCTGCATGCATCAAATCAGTATACACTGTGCTTTAATAAAGAACTAATCAGGAAATCGTTGCAAGTTCTTACATTGATGATAATCATAGTTAAAATGAGATATACTCAAAACCATCATTATTGACTTTATAGATGTGAATTTAATGTTGATAGGTGTAGCTGATTCCTAGATTTATATTCTCAGTTCTGATGTAGTGCATGTTAAATTAACTTTCTTCCCTGCATAAAAGCAATAAGAACAACAGTACAGTGGTCTGTAATGGGTATTTCTCAGTGCATTCAACAGTAGATGTGAAAGTCTGTAAAGATCTGATGTGTGCTCATGCAGCTCATTTATATAATCATAGTATTATATAATTATTTGAGTTGGAAGGGACCTTTAAGATAACTTGATCCCAACCCCCTGCTTTAGGCAGGGACACCTCCATCTAGACCAGGTTACTCAAAAAAACAGGTTGCTCATATCTGTAGTGGCAGTATTTTAGCACCATTTCTATAAGATCTAGGCTGGGAATGGTTTTCTGTGGCACAGCAGAAGAACTCATACTTTAAGCCACTTCTGCTAATGTGAATTGAGAAAATTCATCAGCATGGATCTGTGGGTTTTGACTTTATATTGACCACTGGTCATCATAGAAATACAAGTAGTTGATTTTTTAGAAAACTATTATTGTCCTTTTTGTGTTAATGTTAATGATAATTATATTCCATAAGGAATCTCTGGTTTCTCGTTAGTGCATCTGGTTTCATCCTCTGACTGGGAAAAGAACCAGTTGAAACAAAACACAGAACTGCAATGTCTGTTTTCAGGTCATGAAAAGTAGCTTATAAAAACAGTGTTTGATAACAGGAGTGTCAGTGCTTTTTGTGAGTTCCTGAATATCTTGGAATGGGATGTAAACAGGTGGCCTACTTCATGAATGCATGTATAAAACTGCCAACAGCGACTGAGTGCTCTCCTAGGTGTTAGATCTATCTTCTGTCCCATACAAGGGTGCTTTTATTGGCTTGAGTGTTGTGGCTGCACTCCTGAGAGGAGACATATCATCATTTTGATAACAAGTGAAACAGGTCTTAAAATTAATAGAAGCAAAGAACCTACTTTTTATGTTCCCTTATGACAAAAACACTGCTCCATTTCTTTCCAGACAAGATGATTCTGGATGGCTGGTGGTAGGGGGCAGGAAGGAGTGATTTAATTATCATGACTATTTCTGTAGACAGTTTTGTCCTGAAGAAATTATGCTAGTTTTTAGAAAACATTAATAGGGTAGGAAATTAGAGTATATAGGAGCCGTAAAGTTAGTGAAAGAAAACTGTGTTTCAGGGATTTGTTTTTGTGTGGGAACACCTTTTTGTGAATGCTCTTGCAGTAGGGTTTCTGAACAAAAATGTGGAGGACCTTGTCCTGGAAGGAAGGTGTTAAAGGAAGGAGGTGTCTGATACTGTTTCATGAATCCCTTAGGTATGGTATAAATGTTAAATTTACACTCATAGCACTCATTGAATTGAGCTCATTGAGTATTTTATGCAGATGAACACTATTTCTGAAATTATAGTAGGAATCAGGTACAAACAAAACTTACTGCTGTAAAGAGGCGTCTGGAATTTGCAGAAACACAACTGCTGGATAAGTTCCTATAAGAAGTTGACATTTCCTGTGTCACCCAGTAGTTAAGCAGGGGTATTTAAGATTCCAGTTTAGGTGCCTTTCACAATGAGCCAAACCTCTCAGCCCTTTGTGACACCGGAGGCTCCATTTTCACTTGTATTCTTTCCATCTTTTCTGGTCCACTGAATAGGCATCTCACCAGTTCAGTTTGCTGCTTTGTAGACTCTGAGGCCACTATGTATTCAGCAGTAGGCTTTAGGACCTCTTCCTGTGGGTAGCTTATTCACTGTTTTCTAGTCAAAGTTTCTTGTTCTACTTCTGAGATCGTCCACATGCAGTTGGAAGTTCTGATATTTGTGACAGTAATTTGTTCTGTTCAAGAGCTGCCTAAAATTCTGTATGATGGGTTTTATATTTACACTATGGTCTTGGCAACAAGAAGCAGACTTTCTGGTGGAAAGAAAGTAATTTCCTTTTCCTTTTGCCAAAAACTATGTTTCATCCTTCAGAGAGAACACGCAGTAGTTGCAGAAAATCCGGTTCTTAAGTTAGTGCATTGTTGATAATTAGAGTTGAGCTACTGGTCTGCTTCACGGCTCTAACTGCAGAAGAATATTTCTAGTAGCACAAGTGAGAGACTGACAAGCCCCAAAACCATTCTTTGTCTGTGCCTAGGTACTGAGAAAACTAAGAAATATCAGCAAAAGTGTTGCTTCCTGCCATGTTGTGTTTCTAAACATGTTATCATTTTACTATCATCCCTTTTCTGGCTCAGTTTTTGTTTTGAGGGGATAACATGACACTGTGCACTTTATGAATATATAAGTATCTTTGAGGCAAGGGGAGAGGAAGTAATTACTGATTGGCTTATATTTTTGTATAAAATATCTATAAGCTGAGGTGAAGATCTTGTGCTAACTTTATATATCTTGCTCTGTGCTGCTTTTTAGATACTGGTAACAACTGGGGGATGGACTAGATGTTCTTTAGAGGTCCCTTCCAATCCCTACAGTTTTTTGATTCTGTGATTGAGCATTATGTCATTACAAGCTTTTGGGAGTGTGTTGCCAATAAGCAGGAGACTACTGGAAGTTGTTAATGGAGGGGATATCAGTCTTCATTTGAGGAGCTGAGTTGGTTCTTCTCTGTGTTGTTATGTAAAATCGAATATGTTCTGAGAAGATTAAAAATGCTGTAAGTTTGTTGATGATTCTGGCCTCACTGTCTTAAGGTGTGGTTAGTGGCTTCCTTTGGTGTAACACTTTGCCAGACCAAAAGACACGTCCACTGTGCTGCCCAGGAGGCAAATTGCAGGTCCACCAGAGCTGTTTTATTTCATACTGGGCAACTCAGATCATTCCAGCTGTTTAAGCTGAAACATTAAGGTACGGGAGTATGTGTCTTAATTACACCTGCTACGTAGGGGAAGCAACCAGAGCTTAGAAGGTAACAAGGCTGACTGAAAAGCTTGAGGTGATCTCTTTAGATAAGGAAAAGTCTTTCTCTTCAAGTTGATTTCAAGTAGAGACTTTGCATCAGCCAGACAGCTAAGAGAATGGCCTACCTGGTACCACCTATCCAGCTAATGTTTGTAGGATATGGCTGCTTCGGGCAAGATAATTGCATTGAGCTGAGATGCACACTGCTCTCAAAAATGTTGATGTGTGAGGCAGTGGTGGGATGCACAGTTCTGCACACTTGCAGTTCTGAAAAAGCTTGGAGAAATATGTTTTCCCCCACACTTGTGTTAATAATAGAACTAACTAGAGGGCTTTTTTTTTTTTTTTTTTCAGAGCAGATTTGAAATCACTAGTGAGGATCTTGGACAGACTGCAAGTGATAAAGTAAGAAAGGTATTTTGAAGTTGAAAGGCAGAGTACTGTAAGTACTAAAAGCACAAAGGTCATCCAGTGACTTCTTTGGAAGATTCAGGATTTTCAGGTCTAGTGAAAATCCACTTTTGCAGTCATTTAAACTAGAAGTCTCAAATGATTCTTGAGACTTTACCTTATACTTCCTACACCTTTTAGAAAAACATGTTTCCAGCTGTTTGAAAATGATCTAATTTTTAAAAAATCGTAGTTTTTTTGTAAGTGTATGTATGTATATGTGGTCCAGTAATAGTATCAGAGCTGGCTATAATGTTGCTATTGGTGGCTTTAGGTCTTCCACAACACTGCTACCTTTTAAACTCTTATTTGTTATGGTTACATAATAACTTAAATTACATAGTAAGCCCAGGCCAGCTGAAGAGCTATATTGCAGTGGGAGCGCAGGCACTTGGATTTCAGTGAAAGGCTTTTTTTTCTGTGTGAGCTCTCAGAATCCTGCATGCACTTGTGCATCTTGTATTGATGTTTGTGGAACTGCCATTTCACCATTTTTAGTTCAAATATTGATAGGTTAAAAATAATTCTGAATGGGTAAACAGGTGCTGTAGTCATAGCAAATCAGCATAAAGATTGCTTTGCTGTCTTTATTTCCTAAGACATCTAATTTTGCAAGTGATAGTAAATAAAAGAAAGAGAAAAAAAAAAAAAGTGCATTTGAGGTATTGCTAATATCTACATTGCAAATTTAGTCCAGCAACAGAAGAATGTTGAAATTTGGACACTGTTTGAATTACTGGGGAAAATATTCCAAAAGTAATGTCTCCTGTTTGTTTCCTTGGAAACTACAACAAAGGGCACAATAACACTGTTTGAAAGAGCAAATTCTCAGCCACAAAACTCTCTTTTTCCAAACAGTCACCTCCATTAGCTGTGTGTTTTCACCAGCCATGAGGAAGAGCCTGTATGCTGTGCCTTTAACAATCTGCATCAGAAAAGTTGACCCACTATCATTACCTCCTCTGCTGAGACGTACCATTTACCACTTCACTGTACTCACATCTGCGGTTTGGTCTCCATCAACATTCAGCAAACGTCAGTGAATATCAGTGGGTACGATTTTGTTCTCATGGAGGAATTCAGTGAAACACCTTTGCTTCATTTGCACTTTCATGTCAGACCGTTTTTGTCAGACTGCCCCTGTGCTGCCATCTGTCCCACAGCAACAAAACAGAATGTATTGTTGGGACGGTTCAGCTTCTACTGCCATACCACAAACATCTGTCTCTGTTGTTATGGGCTCAAATCAAAAAATAGGAGGCATTATTTTTGAAGCTGCTCTCTTGTTATGTGGCTCTGGTTACGCTTTTCAAAATTGCATTTACATTGCCATGTCTGCATCTTGTGCTGTGATTACTATGATAGCAAAGTCCTTTAAAACGTTTGATTTAAAATCTGTCTTGAGTGGTGTCATTCATCATTTTCATTATTTCATTCTCAATTCCGATCACAGTGGAAAGATGAAATAAAATCTATTTTCCTTATGCTAATAGATTTTCTAAATCAGTTTCACTGTTTTGACTTTTTTGGTCAGTATTTTCTAAAACTACTTAAAGCAGTTACTCTATGAAAACATACTTTATTGCATTATTTTTTCCTTGTTTGGGCTCTCCTTTGTAGTTTCTCAGATCGCCTGTACTCTGTTACAGCCAGTGTAAATGTGTTATATTGTTTTCCAGCCCTTTTGATACAATGTTCTTTGTTTCAAGAGTGTTTGTACTTAGATTTTCTGGACTTCTAAAACTTGTCTGTGTTAAAGGTGGTTTGTGATTGTAAAACATGTGAATGTGATTCGCGTCAAAAGACACAGAGTCAAAGATACTGATACAGTACATTTAAATCCAATCAGCAGATAAAATTGATTAAAGGAGTAAAATTTCCTTATAAGGCATGGAAGGATGAACTAGGAACAGAACTCTGTTTGCATCTCAAACACTAACCCTGCTAATCGGAGCCCAGAAGGTGCATTCCTCAAACCAAGGGGTGGCAGAGATCAGCATTTCAAACACAGACCTGGCAAGACTGGCCTGGAATACACAGAGGGATGAATAGAGGGCATTAAGGGAGACAAACAGCCTTCATCCCAAAGGCCACCTGAAGGAATGTGTGACCCCCTAGCGACTGGCCACACAAGTGTAGAAGAATAAAATGATTGACCAAGAGGAGGAGGGGACTTCAAGAAATTTTAAATAAGACACTGTATAAAAGAAGAGGGAACCATCTTCTCGGTGTGTGTCGCTGGTGGAGCAGAGACTCCCCGGCACACCCAGCGCTGCTTGCTTATTGCTTTTCACCTTTTGATTGTAATAAAATATTCCAAAATCTCCGATTGGACTCCGAGCATTTATGACAGTGATTATTGGAATTCACAGGCCTTTTTGGTGTGGCATTTAGGTGGCCCTGTATGGAGCTAGGAGTTGAATTCGATGATCATTCTAAGTCCCTTGAACTCAGGGTATTCCTATGATTCTGTGATATTTTACTTGCAAATTAAATCAAATAAAAATACATTTTCTGGTAGTCATTTTGCTGTACTTTTCCCTGGAAGTCTCTTGAATCTTCCAAAGCAAACCTGGTATGTTCGAAACAACCTGAAGCTCAGCTACAATGAGTAGAGAGATTCCAGTTGATTTTAAAGAGCTTCAAATTGTGGCATTCTTATTCAGAATATATCTAAGAAATGCATTACTTGGAGAAGTCTAAGAATCAACAGAAATGGAGATTTGTGCTTTAGATTTATTCATTTAGGGAAAAAAAAAAAAAGAATAAAAATCAACAACCATTTTGTTGTTGCCAAGAATGAAATATATCTAATTAGGGAACTGAAAATTACTTAATTAATGCAGTTCACTTATAGTAGACAAAAAGGGATTACTGTATATCACCTCAACAGAACAGATTTAAAAATAGTTAAGTGCTAGGTTCCAAGGCAATTTCATTTTCTCAATATAATGAAGAAATTTAACGCTTGAATGTGTCCTAGAAATAGTCATCCAAAGGCAATTTTATATTCTTGTTGTTGTGAGTTTTTGATGCATGAATCTGTCCTAGAAATAGTAGTGTTTGGAACAGAATACACAACATTTAAATTAAAGAAAAAAACTACTTAATTCCATGCCAGCCACCACAACTCTTGAAATGTAAATGGGAATCTGAAGGAGGCAGAAATGGATAATTCAGAATGGAAAGAGTCAACTTGAACTCCTTAATTTTATGAATTCCCTTGGGTGCTAGAAGATTTAAGGGGAAAAAGGAAAGAAAAAGTATGAAACATCACAGAAAATAAGTAATACGTACTAGTCTTGATAAAACTAAGTAAACTTCATATGTTTTAAATTAAAGCAAATGAAATTTATTTAAAAAAAAAAAAAAAAGATTGTTTCAATAGATTTTGTCCTCTAGATACTTAAAGGTTAAAGCTACAATTACATAGCAAATCTGCATTAGACGAGTGATCTGTGTTTGACCATAGAATCACAAAATGACAGAATGGTTGTGTTGGAAGACAACTTAAACCCCACCCAACTCCAGACCCCTGCTGTGGGCAGGTTGCCACCCCCAGATGAGGCTGGGGGCCCCATCCAGCCCAGCCCTCAGTACCCCCACAGATGTGCACCCACAGCTTCTCTGGGCAGCTGTGCCTAGGCCTCAGTGCCTTCTGAATAAAAAACTGTCCTCCTACATGATATATTATTTCTTTGAGTAGAATATCTCTTTTAAAATGTCTTCTAAAATCAGGGATCGGTCCAGTAAAGGATATCTAGTGTTTGTGGTCTGCTACAGGCCACCTGATCAGGGGGAGTGTGTTGATGAGGCCTTCTTGCTTCAACTGTGAGAAGTGTTGTTCTCTCAGTCTCTTGTCCTCATGGGGGATTTAAACCACATGGATATCTGCTGGGGATAACTTTCTGCTCCAGGTACTAGACAGGCTGACCCAGGGTGAAGCCTTACTGGATCTGTTGCTCACCAATGCAGAGGAGAGCATTAGAGAGGTTAAGATTGGGGGCAGCCTGGGCTGTAGTGATCATGCCATGGTTTGTGATCAGGAGGAATGCAGGCCTCGCAAAATGTAGAGTCAGGACCCTGAACTTCAGGAGAGCAAATTTCAGGCTGCTCAGAATGCATAAGTGGTGTCCCCTAAGGATCAGTCTTGGAACCGGTATTCTTCAACATCTTCGTCAGTGACATAGATGATGTCATTGACCCTCAGCAAGTTTGCAGATGACACCAAGCTAAGTGGTGCAGTTGATACATTGGGGGGAAGGGAAGCCACACAGAGAGACCTGGACAGGCTGGAGAAGTGGGCCCATATTATCTTGATGAGGTTCAGTAAGGCCAAGTGCCAGGTGCTGCATTTGGGTTGGGGCAGTCCTGGCTACTTGCACAGACTTGGGGGAAGAACTCCTGGAGAGCAGCCCTGCAGAGAAGAACTTGAGGGTCATGGTGAACGAGAAGCTGACATGAGTCAGCAGTGCATGCTTGCAGCCCAAAGAGCCAGCTATATCCTGGGATGTGTTAAAAAAGGAGTGGCCAGCAGGGAGAGGGAGGTGACTGTCCCCCCCTACTCAGCTTTTGTGAGGCCCCATCTGGAGTACTGTGTCCGGGCCTGGGACCCCCAGCACAAGAAAGGTGCAGAGCTCTTGGAATGGATCCAGAGGACCACTAAAATTACCAGAGGGCTGCAGCACCTCTCCTATGAGGAAAGGTTGGGGGAACTGAGCTTGTTTAGCTTGGAGAAGAGAAGGCTCTGGGGAGACCTCATTGTGGCCTTCCAGTGCTTGAAGGGAGCATGTAATCAGGAGGGACAATGACTGTTCATACGGTCTGATAGTGATAGGACAAGGGGGAATGGTTTTAAACCAAGATGGGAGGTTTAGGTGAGATATGAAGACGAAATTTTTCACTCAGAGGGTGGTGACGCCATGGAATAGATTGCCCAGAGAGGCTGTGGATGCCCCATCCCTGGAGGCATTCAAGGCCAAGCTAGTTGTGGCTCTGGGCAGCCTGGTTGGTGACCCTGCCTATGGCAGGGGCGTTGAAACTAGATGATCTTGAAGGTCCTTTTCAACCCTGGTCATTCTATGATTCTGTGATTCTATGAATCTTTTAGAGTATGCTTATGTTTTGTCATTACAATGATACCTCGTTTTAATATGAAATTTTATCATACTGAAGGTGAATTTAAACAAAGGAAATAAAAGAAAACACAGCTTTGCTCACTTTTCTTTCATATAACAAATGCAGAAATCCATCTGTCTTGCTTTTCTTCACATGAAAGGGGAAACGCTTTTTAAGGGTTTGGGGACGTGAGCTGTTAAAACATAACATTAGGTTAGTTATATGATTTGCATGGGGTAAGCTGCAGTTATTTATTTAGCTTTTGTGAAACTTTTTTTTCTCTCAATTTCTTTATTCTTTTTTTTTTTTTTTTTTTACTTTATTCTATTTAATTACCTTCTTTTTGGACTATAGGAAGGAGCTGGGGAGACTACTTACTGTAATTGTAACTAAAATAAATGTTACAGCTAGATGGTCTTTCTGTAAAGTATAAAGAATGCTGCACAAACTTCAGTTCCTCTCTAGGGGATTTTTCCATGAAAATAATTTATAAATACATCTTTGGCCTGTAGTTACAACATTCTATTGGAGTAACTGCAGAATGCCCAGGAAAAGTTAAAATAAAAAATAAAAAAAAAATCTGACCATGTTGCAGGGCGCTCATCTCCTTTCTTAGAAGTTTGCTTTGTGGATATCTACCCGGGGCTGACTGTGTCAGAGGAGAGAAGGCACCTGACCTATTTCTAGACTGTCTTCTTCAGGTGCTAGAAATAATTTCCTCCTTCATACGGGAGTTTGGAAGATTAGATGTAAGTTTTCTGAAGGTCTGTATTTGACTGGTTGAGTCTCGTATTTTCCATCTTTTCCTCAGGAGATTTTTGCGAGGCTGAATACTACTTATTCACATCTGTTGAGGAACTTTAGATGTTATGTAGTGCATAAGCACTCACATAAATGCAGCAACAAATAACCTAAAGAACACAACAAAATTTGTGACTATTGTAATAGGCTTTATATAAATAATTACTGGGTACAGACAGTGCTCTGATGCATTTTGCTTACATTTGCAGTTGTCTTCGTTGTGCCCTTTGATTGGCAAAGGAAAGGAAGCAGGTCATTTGTAAAGGCCTACACAAATTTTAAACACTTGTAATCTGTTTACAGCATGCGTGCTGTATGAGTGTGGTCACAGGAATAGACGTCTAGAGTACCACTGTAAAATAACAAGCACATAAGTTTTTCACAAAACATTTCTGGTGCTGCAGAAGGAGCTGGCACCACAGCATTTTGAAAACTGTTCTGAGTCATTTTTAAAGCTGACTCAATTGTTCATTAGTAATAATTGCTGCTTGAAGTTTTGCTTTTCTTCTTACAAATAATTAGTTAGTAATTATAGCACTTAACTAACTTTGGAAAAATTCCAAAGTGCATCATAAATAATATAAAAGGTTTTTGGGTTTCTTTTTTTTTTGTTATTATATTATATAATATTTTTGAGCAATTTTTTTCATCTTTGACTAGTTCGGTTAAGGTTCCTTATTCAGATTGTTGTGGACAGACTTAGAGCTAGAGTGTTTGAAAAAAAGCAAAGACATAACTTATACTTGGAAGGCTTGTTTTCAAATAGAATCTGTAGCTTTCATGATGTAATTTCCAGTGTTTTAGTAGAATTACTGTTAATGCTGTCGTCTGTTGTCATCAGGGTTATTCTGATTACCCCTGTTTGTTTTCTTTTTTCATAGGGTTTATTTCTTCATCTGCAATATAGCATTTGTGCTGTATCACAGACATAATATTGGAGGCCTATAATCATGTGAACTTCAGCAGTGTTGAAACCCCTATTTAGAGAATGTTTGCAAAATCCTCTCCATTGTATCAATCCTATAAAAACAAAGAAATTCACTGCAGAATACGACGAGTCAATCTTTGCTTTGGGAAACTTCTAGAGATACAGTCAGCCTTTATTGTTGCAGTGCATTAGTTGTCCTCCTTTTCTGGTTGGGATGGACATAACTTTCTTCATGCTTCAGGATACTAGTTCTGGATTCTTGGCTACAAAAGTGTGGATAACACTCCAGTCTTGTATCTGTGGCTGTTTGTCACTCTGCCAACACAGCAATTAGCCTGGAGGTGGACAAGAAGGAGGGAGAGGACAGAGCCTGAACAGCTCACCTGACATGGCCAAAGGACCTATGATTCTGTGAAAGGAGTGTTCTACCCTGTGTAATGTTGTTCCAGCAATAGATGGTGAGGGAGAGAGGCAGGAAGGGAAGACATTTGTAATTACTGTGTTTATCTTTGTGAGCTAAAGCTCTGCTTCCCAGGAAGGACATGTGGCAACGGCCTCAGGTTGCCCCAGGGGAACTTTAGGTTAGGTGCCAAAAAGAGTTTCTTCATGAAACGGGTGGTTAGGCTTTGGAATGAGCTGCCAAGCGAGTTGGCAGAATTGCAGTCCCTGGAGGTGTTTGAGACATAGCTATGGAACTTATGGTCATGGTTTAATGTAGACTTATGGAATTTTAGAATGTCATAGGTTGGAAGGGACCTTAAGGATCATCTAGTTGCAATGCCTGTGCTGTGGGCAGGAATATTTCCTACCAGATCAGGCTTCCCAAGGCCCCACTCAACCTGGCTCTGAACACTTCGGGTGTTGGGCATCCACTGCTTCACTGTGCAGCCTGTGCCATGGCCTCACCACCCTGAATAAAGAATTTCTTCCTAACATCTGGGTAGTGCTACAAGGTGGTTGAACTTGATGATCTTATGGGTCTTTTCCAACATATTTGGTTCTGTGATTCTAAGTGGCTAAAAATCTGCCAGCTCATGAATGGTAGTGATGCATGCTTGCCTTGCTTTGCTTCTGCATGCAATTTTTACTTCGCCTACTGAACTTGCTGTCTCAGTCCACAGTTCTTCTTCTCTATTTTCTGCACATCCTGCAGGAAAGAGGAATGAGTGAACAACTCTGTGGATGTCTGTTTGCAGGAATCAGTGCACCATATGAACATATTTGCATGAAATTAAGTTTGTCTTTTAAGTCCATCCGTCTTATAAAAAGCAAAGTTTGAACAAAATTTTTGAAGAAAATTTAAGAATTCTGTTTTATTTTGATACAATCAATGTAGGAAAAGCTTAACAGACCATTAAAAAAAAAAAAAAAAAAGAGAAGTTGCTTGTTAGATTCTAGTGGGGAAATTGCAAGGCAACTTAAACTATGCCTTTTGTTGATTAATAAGCAAGCTGCTTTCTTCTTACAGTTGGATATTTCTCAATGTCCCTCATACAAGAAACATTTCAGAAGTATTTCTAGAAGATACATATTCTTTATCATATCAAAGATTCTCAATAAAGCTTGCAATTAATCTCCATGTGCACCCTGAATTCAGATGAAAAATCTACACATTAGTACATTAGTAAAGGTAGTTGACAAGGAGAGCAGGGCAAGAAACCAAGAACAGCAATGGCAAGGATCAGGTTGGAAGGTTGCATCAGGTTGCAGGATTGTACTTGCATAGCTCAGATGAGAGAAACAGGAATTGCGGTAGAAAAAGTATGTCTGTGGAGACATTCTTCAACATACTGGAGCTTTATTTTTTTCCCAGACAAAGGAAAGAATTACTTTTGTGATTCCTGCTGGTACTCAGCTAGGAGGAAGATTCTGGACTGTGTTCCAGGTACCCACCTATACAAGCTCCATGAAAGTATTGTAGTCCTATCAGAAACATCTGGATACTGTAGGAAAATACTTTTGCTTAGACAATTTTATTAGAGGGGCCACGTAAAATAAATGTGTATTATTTTTGACTGTTCCCATTATTGTGTTCTCTCAGCTGACCAAACTGAAAATGGAAACACCATGACGAATCACATATGGCAGCTGGTTCTTGCTTTTCTTTCTTCCTAAAGTGGAGGCTTTTTAAATCATGTAGTTCTTCCCAGGCGCCTGCTTTCTCTGTCTCATTGCATCAGTAGCGTATTGCAAACTATGTATGGCATATAGGAAGAACTTGTGGTGTCTCCTCTGGGAATATTTAGGACCTTCCTGAATGCTTTCCTGTACAGTCTATTGTAGGGAACCTTCTTTAGCAAGGTGTTAGACTTGATGATCCCCAGAGGTCCCTTCTGTGATCTGCAGGAATTTTTGACTTTTTCAGTATGATAAATACAGAGAAAAAAACTGCTCATGGCCTTTTAAAATTGTACTAGATGGTTTGTTTGTCACTTGAGTCTAATCGTGAGTGTAACTTGAGAACTAGGGACACCTGGCGCTGTTGTTAATAGAAGAGTAAATCGTACTGGTTTAGTACGATTATCTTTGTAGCCCTCCGTTGGACTTTTTCAGAGAACTTTTTTGTACTGGAGAGCCCAGAACTGGACACAATACTTCAGGTGAGGCCTCACCAGGGCAGAGCAGAGGGGGAGGATCACCGCCCTCGACCTGCAGGCCATGCTTTTTTTAATGCAGCTCAGGATGCCATTGGCCTTCTTGGCCATCAGTGTACACTGCTGGCTCGTGGCCAAACTGTCATCCACCAGGACACCCAGGTCCCTCTCATCAGAGCTCTTCTCCAGCAGGTTCCACCTCTCTCTGTATTTTTTTTTTTTTGGTCCAGTCATTTCTTTCCTTCATGATAAAAACTTTGTCAAATCTTTTGTGCTATATGGACCCTACCTTTTATCTTACCTGCTTTGCAGAGTTACTTAAAACCTATTTTTTCAGTTTTCTAAATTCACATGATCACGCTTTTTTACCTGCATGCTCAATTTTAGATATCAGTATTCAAAAATTATAGATAACACTTAGAGAAAACCAATAGTAGCTCTGAAGCTCTCCCTGCCCACACCAACTCCCCCCAGCAAACATCCCTTCCCTGTTTCCTTCACCAGACTGTGTGAGGTTAGGCTGCTTAAGGTCAGAGGGATGCTGCTTTTTTAAGGACAAATTACCTTGCTGTCAGAGATACTCTTGTTTGTTGTCTTGAACAAAAGAAAGCTAAAGAGGTTTTTAATGGGTAAGGCTTTTGCTGCTGATGAGATAGATGTTAACATGAGCAATGTTCAGCAAGCTATTTCCTTCATCACAAACTGCATTAGCTGCATAATCTAAGAGCAGTGCTTTACTTTGACAGGAAATGGGAGCAGAGTCACACTAAGGAGATAGGAAGAGGCTAAGAGTTTGTAGAAGCAAATGACCTTTATATTACTAGTGCAGGTTTTTATTAACATGACACTTATAAAACTTTTCCACGCACTTATCTGCTTATGCATTTTTCTGTAGCATAAATTTTACTTCATTTTGCAAGAAAATTATCAGGAACCTGAAATGTGAAAGACTGAATAACAACGAATAGAATCAATGGTACTGTTGATTTCCCTTGGCACACTGAGCAAACTAAGTACAGTAAAGGAAAGGTGGCTGCAGAAGAGAGTAAGTTAATTAGGTGTAACATTGTCGTATTCTGTTTCTGAACAGTAAAGAGTGTATGTGAACTCTTTAACTTTGGTTTGATTCTCCCAGAATCAGTAATTCGAATTAAACTAAATTCTGTAATGGCTGTATTTGGAAACTGCAGATAAGAAAAACAATGTATGTATGAATGCTTTTTCTTTCTTTGAATTTTGTGTATGACAGTTCTTTATGTTCTCAGTTTTAATGTGAAAATGGTGGATGTATTTTCCCTCCTTTCTGTACATCTCAAATTCAGTTCTTGAACTAGCTAGGCTAGTTTTTTTTTTTTTTTTTTTCACTTCAGTATTTTTCACTGCTATCCAATTACTCAGACAATGAGTGATATTTTAACATTTGTTGTTGTTGTTATTTACACTGACTTTTCTGCATTATCTAATGACAGAACAGTTATCTAAGAAGCATGACAAATTTATCAGGAAGTTGTCTGGTTCCAGTACAGTTGGATTACTTGTATGAATTAAGATCTTTATGTATGAAAAGCTGGTGAATCTAGCAAAAACATCGTAAGACAAAGTCTGTGCAGTGCAGCATCTACCAGTGGGTGAGCATAGGAAGCTGTGTTGTGCTATTTCTGCTTCTTTGACTGTTTAGTTTTCTGGCTGTGTGTTCATAACTGTTGTAGTCTTTATTTACATTATTAATAGACCATTCTGGAATGAATTTGAAACCTACTGAAATACTGCTATTACCTCATTAGATTTTGGATCATAAGCTACAAGATAACACAGAGATAAGAAATAAGCTCACAATCTCTAGGCTGTATTATTTTTCTAATATAACATCTACCATCAAAGTTTTCATGTTTTGCTTTTTATTCTGTAAAAAAACGAACCTGGCAAACAATGAATATTTTACTTGTGATTCATATTAACATCCCAGCAGTGCTTTTCTTTTTTTTTTTTTTTTTGAGAATGACAGTGTTAGGCTGATCAGAATAAGAAATGAGAGCAGTACATTGTCATCTTTTTCTAAATTTGATACATTAAATTACATGCTAGATTCCATTCTTTTTCAGAAGCTAGCTTTTACAGAAATGTGAATTTAAATTGCAAAGAAAAATTCATGTTATATTGTTGTTAACAAATTAGTGTTGTAACTTTTTTGACAAATAATTTTCTGGTAACGTGTGCCAAAAATAATGTTTTTCATAGATAAAGTACATGAGAAAGTCAGATATTTTTCATGTTAATATATTCAATTTGCTAAAATCATTGTGTATTATCTGCTGAAAACTTCGTATAGAAAAGAAAGGATAAAGGACTGTCATTTCACACTGAATCAGAATAACAGAACTTTGTGCCAATTATTATTTATTTTTTTTTCCTGGGAGGTAGTAATTTCAAAGGTGTTCACAGAAACAGTGATAGATTTACCTTGTATTTCATTTATATTACCGTTCTATTAATAGGAGAGTTACTTATCAGCATTCTTTCTGAAAAGAACAGTCTTAAATGTGTGCCTGCTAATGTTCTGAGATGTTTCTTTTTATCAGCTCCCTCCTGATAATGATTTTGCGTGTATAAAATTGCGTGTATAAAATTACAAGCACTGAGGAATAAAAACGTGAGGATCTACTAGAATTTTTATTTTATATTATTCTATTTTAATAGTTTCATTTTACAGAATTTGAGAAATGTTAAAAGGGAAGTTCTTTGACAGAAGTCCTTTACTGGGACAGTGGTGAGGTGCTGGAACAGTTTGCCCAGAGAAGCCGTGGATAGTCCAGCCCTGGAGGTGTTTTAATGCCAGCTGGGATGGGGCCCTAGGCAACCTGATCTAGTACTGGATCTAGTAGCTGGCAGCCCTGCCTATGGTGTGGGAGCTGGAATTTTATTAACCTTGAGGTTCCTTCCAAGCAAAGCCATTCTATGATTCTCATTCTATGAAAAGAAACTGTACAGGAACAGCTTTTGTAGGCAAAATGTTCAGGTGCAGGAGTAGCAAGTGTGGAGAACAAGACTATCTATCAGACCTCTAAAGATTCAAGAGTCACTGTGATTTTCCCATTGGGAATTGTGATTCCCACTTAACTTGGAACCGAGTCTATTTAAGAATTATAGTATAGCTGAACAAGTCCTATTCCAAAGCCCAACTGTCTCACTGTGATAATTCAGTGAAAATCACAGATACAACTTGGATGCCTATTTCGTCAATTATTTCTATATTTCTGTCAGGAAGAGAGTTGTTTTTTTTTTTTTTTTTTTTTTTTTTTTTCCTGCATATTCACCCCACTCAGAGAGCTAAGGATGTCAAATGAATCTTGCATAACATGCAGTTAAGTTACATATATTGCATAAGGTTAAAAAAGTGGAAGGGTTTAGAGCTGGGTAGTTGCTAATCTCCTTGTTTAAGACTGATGAGTTGAGTCAGCCTGACCGTATGCTCCTGTCTGTTAGATGTGGTCTCTTGATACAGTTCATTAACTGAATTTCTGGCTCAGGATAAGGTTTGAATGGAGAACACACTGTTACTTCCTTAAATTAGATCATGCTTTCTACACTACTTTCTTTGTTGGACCAGTGACCTTACCTACCGTACAAAAGGTTTGACTATATTACTTGTAGTTTATTCTAACTTTAAAGATCACATTTAATAAGATACCTGAGATAAAGCACATTGCTGCAGCTTCGCTTTTTCCTCATCTTTTGGCTGTGTAATACCTGGAGTTTTTATGCTTCCTATGAGGAGCCCAGAACTGCAGGATTCCCCCAAAAGTCAGTAGATCTTTAAAACTTTATTTATGCTAATATTGCCATTTGCCTTTTGTTTTGTTTTCAAGAGGTTAGAGTTAATGCCTCAGAACTGCTAAATCAAAGATTAATCAGCATCTCCTTCTACTTTAAGTTAAAGTAGAATAAAATATAAGACGGAGCCCAGCCCAAATTTTATGTATACCAAATCAAGAAAATAAAAAAATAGCTACTTCAGGGAAAAAAAAAAAGAAAAAAAACAGTAAATTTTTGCATGCCAAATAATGGCATAGCTGTGAATTCTAATGGAACTGTTTTTCTTCTGAACTGATTGTACTAGCTAGACCACACTTGCATTATGATATAAGTTACGTGGTTATCCCCTAAAATATCAATTTACAGAATATTTTATTGATTTATTTATTTTATTGTGATACACTATTGTCAGAAACATGTTTTGTTATTTGAAGCTGAGAACTATTCACTATTTTTTTGTCCGTAATGCCTATAAGAAGACGGCTCCACCAAGACTTCTCTTAATGTGTGTATTTTTTCATATAACACATATTTATTGTTTCATTACTTAAGAGATAAGTTAATGTATTTATTGTAAGTAGCCAGAAATATCTTCCAATAGAGCAAAATCAATGTACTCCAAAACCAACAGTGAAAAGAATCTTAACTTTTATTTCATATGCAGGTGGTATATTGTGTTATTGCTAGGAAGACTTAGAATCAGAGTCCTCTTTCAGAAATAAAACCAAATATTCAATTTTCTTATGTGACATGGTGGGAAATGTACTTTTCATGGCCATGGGTTTGGACTCAATGATCTTTTCAAGTTTCTTCCAACCCCTGCAATTCTGTGATAATTTATCTTTTTGTCTATTGCTTTATATTAATGGACCAGTCCAATTATTACAGAAAACACACAGGTACAGAAGGGTAATATAAAAAGTATCTCAGCACTTCAGTGCCAGTGTCATGTAAAATCATTATGTGGTGATTTCACTTGGCTTCAATCCTAGTGACATAATCTAGTATGACTTGTTGAGAGGACAGAATCCAAATACAATACTCACACACTGTAGTTACCTGAGTCCCTAAATATTCTAGGATCACAGGTACTGAAGGAAAAAGCTGGAGAGGGACTTCTTATAACAGCACGTAGTGACAAGATGAGGGGAAATGGCTTTAAACTGGAAGAGGGGAGATTGAGGCTAGATATTAGGAAGAAATTCTTTACTGTGAGGGTGGTGAGACACTGGAACGGGTTGCCTGGAGAGGTTGTGGATGTCACCTCCCTGGAAGCATTCAAGGCAAGGCTGGATGGGACTGTGAGCAACCTGGTTTAGTGGGAGGTGTGCCTGCCTACAGTTGGGAGGTCGTACTAGATCATCTTAAAAGTCTCTTACAACTCAAACCATTCTGTAATTACGTGGCTGATTTTCTGGGTCAGTTTTCACAGGCAGTGGCAAATTGACAAAAAAGCAAAATGCCCTCCTTTTTCAGAGGAACTGAACAGGGATTTACAGGCAGCCTGTGGTGGCTTTCCTTGTAATCAGTTTGGGCTAAAGCCTTGAATACTTTTGTCAGAAACAAGAACAGAAAAGACATAGTTGTCATGTCTCACTTGCTTTATACTACTTCTGACTCTCAAGAAAATAATTGTATATATTCTGTGTACAGTGCCACTCTGAATGAGCTAACGTTTGATGTCAGCAGATCTGAGGGCCTCATACTGAGGAATCTAGGTAGTTTTTCAAGGTCTTCTTCAATAACTATTATACCTGATAAAAGGAAAATGCCCTTTGGGTCTTGCTTTAACAGACTGTCTTTTCAACTAATCTCAAACTTCACAGTTTTCTTATTGCCTAAGTAACTTTTATTGATACTTTAAACTAAAACAGTTTCTATGGTCTGTGATGTTCTTGTGTGGTTGCTTGAGTATATCAAATTAGTAATCTAAGAATTTTTTGGTTTTAACTAAAGTTACCAAATGTGGGTGATGTTTAAGGATGTCCACAGCAAAATTCTTTGAAAATATTAGATATATTAATTATATATTGTAAGTTCTTATGATGTTAGTTTTAAATATGTTTTTTGCACTTTTGGTTTTATTTATTTTGAATGCTTACTCAGAAGTAAAAAAAAAAAAAAATCACTATATCTACAAATAGGAGTGACAGCATCTTTATAAACATTCTGAAGTGTTCTGAGAAAGTTTTAAATTCTGAATGTTGTAGGCAGTTTCCTAATACAGAAGAGTCTTTCCTTATTGAAGTTTACAACATCCAGGAAGGTGACAGAATCAGCAGATGCAACCGCTTGTACAATTTGAATTCTCTGAATAACTTTCCTAATTGTAATCTATTTTCTGAGTTTTCTTCCTGCAGCTTATGAAGAGAAAGATATTATTTTCTTCTTCCAACAGTTAGTAGAATAAGATTGTTCTTTTTTTGCTCTTTTAATAAATCAATCATTTTTCACTCATCTATCTGGGCTCAGTCAGAAGAGGAGTGGCTAGCAGGGACAGGGAGGTGATTGTCCCTCTCTACCCTCATGAGGCCCCATCTGGAGTGCTGGTGCCCCCAGCACTGGTAAGATGTGGAGCCTTTGGAGAGGGTCCAGAGGAGGGCCACAGAGATGATCAGAGGTCTGGAGCACCTGTCCTACAAAGACAGGATGAAGGAGCTGGGCTTGTTTGTTAATCCTGGAGAAGAGAAGGCTTCTGGGAGACCTCATTGCAGCCTTCCAGTATTTAAAAGGGTATTATAAACAGGAGGGGAATCAACTTTCTCCAAGGGTAGACAGTGATAGGATAAGGGAGAATGTTTTTAAGCTCCAGGAGGGAAGTTTATACTGGATGTGAGGGGAAGTTCTTCACAGAGAGAGTGGTGGGGTGCTGGAACAGGCTGCCCAGAAAAGCTGTGGATGCTGCATCCCTGGAGGTGTTCAAGACCAGGTTGGGTGGGGCCCTGGGCATCCTGGTCTAGTACCAGATCTGGTGTTTGGTGGCCCTGCTGGTTGTTGGCAGGGGAGCTGGAATTTGATGATCTTTGGGGTCTTCCCAACCCAAGCCTCTCTATGATTCTATGATTCTATCTCAAGATGTGTCTTATGCAACCTGGTCTAGGGAGCCTGCTTTGTCAGGGGGATGAACTAGATGATATCTAGAGGTCCCTTCCAACCTCTGCAATACTAGGATTCTGTGACAAAATATAAATAAAGAATATCTCAGGACCAGAGATTAAATAAAAATTTTTGCTGAAGTGACTGAAGTACTCTGAGGATGGAGTTCATTTAAAGCGAGACTCTGATTGTGAGGAGTTGTAGGTAGTCAGGTGCATCCTAATGCTGAAGGGAGCAGGAGAAGCCTGCATATATTACAGGATGTACTTAACAGACATCTGTATTAGTCTGATACTCTGTAAGTGGGAGAAGAATCCAAAGTAGATAAGATACTGACACATCTTTAGGAAAAAATTTGCACTAGGTAGATAGAATGTGTGCATTAAGATTATCTAAATTCAATGTTCTGCATGTCTGAACTTTTTTAAACAACTAGCACTAGCATCCCTTTTCATAGTGATGTCTCTGATCAGCTTAAGTGTGGCAGGTGCAGTTTGAAAAAACATCATCTGGCAGCCCTGTTATTTCTACTAATTTATGATTGTTCATTGAGGGAATCTCTTACTTTGCATACTGCTATGAGTATTAAGTGATTTCAGAAAATTGTTATTTTAATGACCAATGGCAGTGGAAATGGGCATATGTGCTGAAAGTGTATGTGTTGTGATCCTTGGCCATTTCATCTGAGAAAACTTATCGAATTCAGACTGTGCACCTCAGTGATGGCTGCTGAAAACACTAAGGATGAGAACTAGGAATTGAACAATGGCTGGAATTGCAGTGGGTAACTTTGCTGTCCTGAACAACTGAAAGTGAATACATAAAAAGTAGGATATTGATTTAGAGTTTTACCAGTGGCTGAGGACAGACAATATTCTAAAGCTTTGCTAGAATTTGAACAGTAATGATTACATACTTTGATATACCTGTATACAACTGTGTGTTTGCCTCCCTGCTGAAAAGCCTGACCAGTCCTAAAGTGACCAGGTGACTGCTTGTTCATCTTTCCTGCTGTTCTGCTTCTTATTTTAGATGAGTAGGCAGACTAAATGTTTCTTCTTGTGATAACTAGATGTGAAGATTGAGTGCCAGTTTGAACACAGAAACATTTCAGCCAATGTGATATCTTAGTGAGTTATAAAGGTTTTGTTATAAGCATTCACAAGAAACTAAGAAGCTGTTTATCTAATTGCTTCAAAGCTGTGAAGTTTCCTTGGAGAAAAAGTTGTGTCCCTTTCCTTAGAAGTTTAGAGGTTAGACCTGTTTTCTAAGTTTTAAAATCACAGGTCAGTATTCTTGTTTTCTGCTTACCTCAGGCACATTTGTATTCACATCATCAGAAATGTGCTGCCTTTCACAGTCAAAGTCCTTCCAGGTTACCTGGAATACTTCTGTGATTGCTGAAGGGATGACTAGATGCAGTGTATCCTTTCCTTAGGGAATGACATCTTTCATGTGCAGCCTGAGTTTCTAATGAGTTGTTTCTGTAGATACAGGTGAATGAAACAATTTTTAAGCTATAAGTTCCAGAAGAAAGTAGGCATGAGTTCTGAACTGAATCTTGTATGAATGAAAATCTTGCTTATACTTGAAAGGAGATGCAGAAACATTTCCTGAAAGAATCTGGGGGAATTTAGGTGATTGCAGAATGTAGCAGTAACGGTATGATGAATGTGAGGATTTAAATTTTAAAATTGTGTAAAAAAAATATGCCCCCCCACGCCACCCTCCCCCCCCCAAAAAAAAGGTATCTGTAAAAGCCCCTTTAATTTCATCTGTCATAAGTATCCTATAAAAGCGGATAAAAGTGATTGGAGAGCTCTGATCAGAAGGATAATTGGTAATGATGCTTTACTGGCTATTATAATTACATGTCTAATTAGATGGCTTAAATATGGCTTATGTAAATAATTAATTAGTCTTGAGAATACCAGTTTATAATGTAACTGACTGAAATAATGGGTGTAGCAAAACTCTGTATGCTATTAAGAGTCATGAGGATTGAATTTTATATACCCTTTGTACGTGATAGGTTTAGGGGAAAGAACAATGTTTCCAGACAGTTTTATTTTTTAAATGTGTCCATGCCTTTAATCACTGGTATTCCATTATATTTGACTTCTTGGTTCTGCAGGCATGTGCGTTCTCTTTCTTTCAGTTATAAAGGACATAGTTTGATCTGAAAGTAATACCTCCTATTTATTTCCATGGAAACTACAAGAGCAAAATAACACCATTAGATGGAACAAATTCTGAGCTACAGAACATTCTTTTTCGACATAGTCACCATCATTAGTTTTGTATTTTGATCAGTGATGAACTAGGGCCTGCATGCTGTGCTTGTAACAAGGTGACCCTCTGTCACTGCCACCACTTCTGAAACGCCCCACCTAACACCTCACTGTGATCACATCTTCTGTTTGGTCTCCATAAATGTTCAGTGAGTATCAGTGAATGCCAGTAGATGCCATTTTTATCTGCATGGACAAATTCAGTGACACACCTTTGCTCTATCTATCTGCACTTCCATGTCTGACACCATTTTGTCAGACTGCTATTCTGGTGCCATCTGTAGCCTGGCAGTAGAAGGTGGTGGAATAACTGGTGGGAATGTTCAGTCTTTACTGTTGTATCACCAATACTTGCCTCTGATGGCATGGGGCAGCATAATAATACTAAAGGCAGTACTTCTGGAGCAGTCCTTGTAGAAAGGAAGTCACCCCAAAGTAAGAATTCCATGTTATTCTTCAAACTTCAGCAGTTCAATACATTTTCCTCCTATTTTTTGCATTCATTTAACTTGAAGTGTAGTGTTCTTGCAAAGGCCAGAGTCAGTGATATTGATTAACTACAAAGGAGACTGTTTTTGTTGTACTCTATTCAGTGGCGGAGCGGGAAGCTCTGCAGGACTGTTAAGGAAGTGTCAAGTATTGCTGTAGAGATTCATGTAGTGTGCAAGAATGTGAAGTGTTTCTCCTTCTTGTTACTTTTCTCAACTAAATGGAGGCTCTGTAGCCTTTCAGCTACGTTCTTTCTCTAGTCCCTTTTGATATTTTTTGTGCCTGCAGATAGGTGCAGTGGAAGTCTTTAGGAGGACATATTAAAGCTTAATCTGAAGTATGCTCTTGTTATTAAACAGAGTACCAGAGAATGCCTGTTTTTGCCCTTGTCCTTATAGTATATCTCTCGGACTGTTTCCCAGATATGGAAAAGCTGTATTTTGGAACAGTTATACTCTAGATTCACTTTCAGCTAATGACTTCAGCTGATGAACTTGCTTAACTTTTTTTTTTTTTTTTTTTTTTTCCTTGCTGAGGGCCCTTTCTTTTACATAAAAGAGCAATTACTTTTTGCTGAGACATGCTGCAGTAAATTTCTGAGCAGGAGTATGTTATTTGCACTTTTTTTCCCCTGCGCTATAACTGGGTTGTAAATGCCTCGGTTCTGTTGTGCAAGATTTACTTTGTTATCACCCTTTTAGACTCCTTTTTACTTCTGGGCTGCATTTGCCAATGAAGTGAAAGTTGCTCATATTTTAAGGGTGTCCCCCATAGATTGGTGCCTAGGGCAGTTACCTGGTTATTCAGTGAAGCACCAAATAAAGAAGATACTTGATCAAGGTAGTGATAGATGTGTGTGATGAGTTTCTGACATGTCTCCCTGGCTTTGCTACTGTTAGTTGTCTTAACTCTGTGTGGAAAACCAGGAATCTTGCAGTGGTGGGGGAGGTAAGGAGATGATGAATTTATAACTACATACAGAAATATATCTGCAGATGCAGAGCTCAAGTCAATCTGTGATTTTTAGTTCCTTTTCTTCCTTTTTTCTTTTAATTTTTTTTTTTTTTCAGTGGAAGTCCTTAACCATCCATCCAAAATGGGAGAGACAGCATGAGGTAAATGGATGCTAATCACAGTGTTTGTGGTACACTATTAAAGGAGGCTGGGACTTCGTAACCTGAAGTACATAGTGTTAATGGCATGCTAATTTATTTTTTTACTGTTTCTCTTCTATAATCTGAACTACTTCACTCACATCTTTCCTCCCCCTTCTACCCTATGTTACTTTGTTTTCCAACATTTTTCACTGAGTGCATAATGAATTTGTGAATTCAATTTTGATTTTGGATTTGGGCTCTCATATTGAGCAATACATCAGTTGTTAGTAATCAGGTTGCTGTCTTTGGAACAGACTAAACACAGTCTAAATAATGAAGTGAAAATAACATTATCTTCTAAAAGCTGATAAACGAAGGACAGATTTTTCCACTTAAAAAGCTATTCGGACACTATTTTCTTGTCTTTCTCTTCATATTCTTTCAATTTGCGGATTAAATGTCTGCCAATTGCTGTTTAAATGGCAAGGGTAAGTTATTGACTCTCATAATAAAAATTCCCATAATCTATGGTCACTCTGAAAGTAAACTCTCCTGTTTATTTCCATGGAAACTACAACAGGTACTATGAACCCAATAACACTTTTTGACAAAGGAAATTCTGAGCTGCAAAGCGCTCTTTCTCAACATAGTCACCACCATTAGCTGTGACTTTTCACAAGAGCCTGCATGATGCACTTGTAAAAATCTGCACCAGAGGAGGTGATCCACTGTTGCTGTTGCCACTACTGAAATGATCCACCCATCACCTCACTGTGCCCACATCCACTGCTTGGTCTCCATCAGCGTGAGTGTCAGTGGGTGCCATGTTTTCTGCGTGGAGGAAATAAATGATATACCTGTGCTCCATCTGCACTTCAATGTCAGGCACCATTTTGTCAGGCAATCCTCTGCTGTCATTTATCACATGACAACAAAATGTAATGGAATATTGGTTGGAATATTCAGCCTGTACTGCCATACTACCAACATCTGCCACTGATGTTGTGAGCCAGCGTGTTAAAACAGAAGGCATTACTTTTGGAGGAGCCCTCATATCCGGTATGAAAGCTGGTGCTCTATAAATGCACCTTTTCTCTTCTTATGCACTAACCTCCCCTTCCTACTCAAACACATTTTTCATTCTGTTTTCACTCCTTTTTAGACAATTCGTACACTTTCCTCTCCTCGTTGATTTACATCAATCAGTGTCAATTATTTTTGGTTCACAAACTCAGCTTTGCACCGTATATTTACTTTTCACTTTCTCAACATTATGACTCTTCTGTGTATGAGAAAGAAGACGAGTAAAGGAAAAGCTCTAGAAGGGAAGAGGAAAGCCATCTTTTGCTTCTGTTTGAATCTCTCTGTCAACTGGCTGCTGGCATGATTGGTTTGGATTGGTTAACCAGGGCAAAGTGTTTGTTTAAGGAAACAGCTAATGTAATATTCAGACAATTGTTTTAGCAATATCAAATCCATCAAGAGATTATTTTTATATATATAGCAAACCATTAGAAATTATTATTTTCTAATGTTATGTCTGAGTAGCTTGGCAATAGTGGAAGGATGAATTCTCAGAACCATATGACCTTGCAGTATGCTTTAATAGATGTTGAAATTCAGTTTGGGGCATAAATTTGGAAACATTCAAGTCTTAAAACTTCTGAAAATCAAACCATCACAGTGTAACTATGTCTAAGGTGCCACACAGATTAATCAGTTAGGAACAGATGAGGTCAGTCTTCCCAAATAGATGTTTCAGAAATGTGTGTAATGGAATATAACTGTGATTAAAGTATACTCAGATATCATCACATACCCAGCGTTCAAAAATTATCACAGATGGTTTAAAGTCAAGAGGGATTCTTATCTTGTCTCTATTTGCAGAATCAATGCATTTCTCATTCAGGCATCTCTCAGAAGTGCCAGTATATATTAGCAAGAATGGCAGAGATATTGTGTGATTAAAAAAATAAGTTTGAATGTTTTCCTTTTTGCCTTGTTGATTGTTTTTTAAATAGGGAATTCAGTGAAGTGTTTGATAAGCTTGCAACACAGTACCACATCATGGAAGACACCACTTCACTTTTTAACTCTGATTGGAAGCTGAATTTAGATTTCATAGTGGAGCTTTTCTTCTTTCTGTATGACTTTGAAATGCCAGGTATGAAAGCAGAATAAGCTAGATCAGTTGCATCTCATGTTCATAGTTTATTTCTGTCGGTACTTACAGATGCTGCTCATTTCTGTGACGCTTGGCAAGCAGACTTAATTTCCTGTGCTGTAAGTCTTTGTATCTCTAAAATGTAACATTCCTTACGCAGTGTGCAACCCTTGTAAGGTGCTTTAGGAAGGAAGTGGCAAATTCTGCACATCCAGTATCAGGAAGTGTCATGTCTTTGCTGGTTGTATGCAGGCAGTTTCATTTTGTTTTATTATTATTCATTTTATTTGTGCTTCCTGAAAAAAGGATGAAATGGCATAGCAATCCATCCCTAATGTATAGTAGTGCTAATAACGGCCTACATGGTATACAAAATAGAGTGCTAAATTGAAATACCATATGTGTCTGTTATAGTGAGAGATCGTGTGTCTGTTAAAGTGAAATAACTTGTAAGAGGGGTTTCAGATGTTGATAGTGGAGAAAATAGGAGACTTTGTTAGTATCTGGAGATCACATGCATGGATTAACATCAGTCCAAACATTTGAAAGTGTAAAATTTAGCCATTATCTCCTCTGCTTTCTAGCAACACTTGTATAAATGGGGAAGGAACAGAGATGAGCCTCTATGCTGTTTCTCAATGACTTGTATAGAGCCACGTGAGTAGAACAGTTTCAAAATACAGGGCAGAGGAAAGGCTTGGTGGAGAGGTGATCTTGTATAAGAAAAGGTCAGTATCAGTTCTATGAACTACAGAGGATGCTTCAGTGTGTGGGGCCTCATATACACTCCATTGGCTGTGCAAACAACATAACAACCCATATTTGGGGAACAGATTTTTCTTTCTGAATTTCTTTATCATTAGTGGTTCTTCCACAAGCAGGAATTCTCTTATCTGAACCTTATAAAAAGTTAAACTACATTAAATCCATGAGTGACAGCTGGCAAACTGAGTAGGGGAAGGGTGCAGCAGCACATAGCAAAAGAGGTGTTCTGAGAGCTTTTGCCTGGTTGCTAAGGAAACTGTTCCTTTTCAGTATGTTCAAAGTATTGTTTCTAGTTAGACTGGCATCTAGACATTTACTGCAAGACATACCATCATTTTCAACTTACCTCCCTCAGTATACCCTTGGTTGCTTTCTCTGGGGAAAAAAATAATAACAAAAGATGGGAAAGAAATCATACAGCAAAACTTACTTGGTTTTCAATTTTTGCTTGGGGTGTGATCTCACTGTAGGGGATCTTTGCTACCACTTCAGTGAGAGCTGTCAGTAGCTGCCAGAATCATTTATTTGACCTTTACATAAACCATCTTCTACAATATATTGCATCATATGAAGAAATAAATTATTGGTTAAAAATGTCGCATATAAGTTGATTGTTAAGCCTGCTTCCCTCTCCACTAAATATATATATAGATGCAAGCTTGCTCTAAATCTGATGAAACTCTTCATCAACTTCAACTTTTGCTTGCCAATTTAAGATATATTTTGCAAAACTTTTTGAGGGCTCAGGTTACCAAAACTAAAACCTTCAACTGGAATTATCCAATGATGTCTGGGGCTCAGTATTGCATACTATCCAAGAAAATCACCATCTCTAAGGAATTGTACCATGAAGTCTGTGTCACTGCTGTTTTCAAGCTGCACTCCATCTTAGGATGCTGAACTCCTTTTTAATCTGTTCAAGTCAGCTCATTCTTTCATCATGAGCTATTTGGGTATGATTTTCCTGCCTTTTTCTTCTTATTCTTTAGAAGTTTGTTTGTCTTAATATTTAAAATGGAGGTTTTCCAGAGTTATGTATTTAGCTTTTTATACTGAATAAATACATTATGAATGCAGTGATTGGCAGTAGCTATTAGTTTTCTGTGGATTTTCAGTCTACTGTTGAACCCTCTGAGGTAAATGGCAAAGCTCCAGAGAACACTATTTATCATCCAACTGCAATTAAATGTTAATGTTTTTGGCTGGGATTTATGCAAGGAGAAGGATCCCTTGGATTTCACTGAAAATCCCAGTTTTCTATTGAGTATTTCTTTTGTTACTGGAAGGGGACAGCAAATTTTAAACGTTTTGAACCTTTTTCAGGTCTCATGATTCTTGTTTTCATCTGGAATAAGTATCAGAGCTGGGCCTTTAATATTAAGCAATCTTAAAAGACTTTTTTTTGTATGTGTATGCAGCTGTGTTCATATGGACGTGTACTTAGTGACCTGAATGCTTTTATACCTTTTAGAAAACAGTACTTTTTCTATGTGTTCTTTATGTGGAGAGTTTAGACCCAGACGGGAATCTTTTAGTTATTTGCTACTGGCAATAAACAGTAAGTTGTGAAGCCAGACATTTATTGGAAATGTAAATGCATTCAGTGAACCTTCCAGTGAAAGTCTTTCATGAGAAGAAAGACAGAAAACAGAGACTTATTTCAGAAGTGTGCATTGCCCATAGCCGAGTGATTGTGCCTGTCTGCTGATACAAGGAAAACTCGAGTGCATTGTAGTGCTCTGGTTCTCTGAAGGAACTGAATAGCAGTGTCTCAAAATGTAATGGCCTTATGAATAATCTGAATGCTTTAGTATTTTTTTTACTGTTTTGGTGTTAATGCTAACATTAGTAACTCTGAGATTTAACTCAGTTTTGGTCTGTGAACACCACTTGCGATGCTGTAGTGGCAATTTTATGCTGCTTAGAGCACTTGCTAGATTCTGTGATAATGGAGTCCAGCTCCTGCTCTGAAAACTGACCCAGTATGAAGACAAAGACCACTTCAACAGAGCAGATTGAAGAACTGCTCCCTGAAAAGCTCAGAGGAGAGAATCCAAGGTTAAGGTCATGTACTCTCTTTTTTTCTAAATCAACATAAGAGGTGACAGATGTTCTACCTTGCTGATTACTGCCAGAGAATAGTCTGTTTTGTGTTAAGTGAGGGAAGCTTGTTTTATTGTTTGGAGCTGGGATTTATATCTAGACGAAAATTCATAAATGGGGAGGGATGGGAACTACACTGTGATGATGTGTAGACTTGCTTTTTGCATTTGTAATTTGACAATTCAGCCAGACTTCAACATGGCTATTGTTTTTGTACATCTGCAGATCAGGGATAATTTCTCATCTCCCAGGTCTGTCTGTACAAACTCTCCATGTCTTGAATACAAGCTTTAACATTTAATTCTTGCCATTGATCTTCTTCAGCTCTTCTGAAGTAAGAAAGTCTGGGTAGGTATCCAGAGAGAGAGAGAGTGTACATACCATCATGCACTCAAAGTGTTTAGTGTTTGGGTCTTTGGAGAACATGGTTGGGGATCTCTCGGTTAAAGAACATTTGCAGTTTCCGTGGAGCTTAACTTTTCATCTCTGCTTTGTCAGGATGCATAATGCAAATTCAAGACAGTGGCAGACCATTCAGACACTGTAATAACTAACTTTATAGTCCATTTATGGATTTATTGTTAAATCAGTTAAGTGCTTTTGGAAATGCCACTTCATATTTCAAATCCATCCAAAATTACATTCTCATGACATTTCATGGAGCTAGTAACATTTACAGATTAATAAAGCTTGAAGAACTTTAACTTTACAAATGTAGAATCTTCTCTCTTCTGTATAGACACACAGAGAAAAAAAGTATTTTGCTTTTAAAAACAAGTATTTTGTGGGGCTTGTGTGTTTTCAAACTTCTAGTTAATCTTTCTGGTACTTATTTTGCACTTGGAGTACTCCACAGTATTACTAATGGGAAGGAGGAAATCTACAAGGAATGATACCCATTCTCTCCTTCTTCTACATCTTGCAGAATATTAATTAAGATAACATTTTAAATGTTTACCATGATAAATTATTCTACATTCCTCATAAATTCCACCTAATAAACAGACCAAAAGGCAAAACCTGAGTATAAAAAAAATCCCAAACAGCTATACCTAGAACTATGTGGATCATGTAAATAGTTCATAAATTGCAAGTAGTTTATAATAGGAAGTAGTTAATCATGATGCATTAATAGTCATGTTCAATGGAATCATTGTATTCTTCACAGCAGTTATAGGTTATATTTACCAATTAAATTGTTCGAAGCAGACTCTTTTGTCTCATTCTCTTAATTTAGCTTCTAATTTTAACAAACTTTAGTAATGGGGCCTAATTGTGTGCTGTACATTTTCCAGTATCCCAGTGGTTCCTGAAAAGTAAGTCATCTCTTCACCATATAATGAAGGGTGGGTTTGATCCAATTTAATGTACTAGAAGGAAGAAAACCTTGTTATTGTGACCAATAAAAATGAGAAGATTATGGATTATGACTTACATTATAATAGTGTGTAATAACAATAATAGTGTTTTTGAGACCTCAAGTAGTATCTGTATGCATAAGATTAAATTATAAGATAAGAATTATTTCTTTGTGAAAATTGTTGCAGAAGAACAAGCATGGAAATCTGACTTTTCGTGGCAGCCTCCCCTCTGTTACTGTTGATCAGACAACATACTACCTTTCTGCAGAACTTTTCCCTTAATGTAATAGCTGATGCAGGTGAAAGGAAACTCAGAAATTTTGTTATTAGGCTGATGCACCTTTTTTTCAGTGGCTTGAATGAAGGTTTTCTTTCATAGACTCTCCATTATGTCTACAGTTCGAGACCTCTTCTGTGCTTCATGCTTATCACGAGTTAAATGAGTGCAACACAAATGATCTACTGTAACATACTGGCATAATACTCCCTTTTGGCAGAGCAATTCTCAAAGTCTTCCCTCATTCATTCAGGTATTGCAGTTTTGTCTTTGTCAAGAGTAGCAGCCAAACAGGGACTTTGCTGAATGCCATCTAGTTGTTTAACATCACACAGAGTTAAACATGGTGTAACCTGTTGACAGCAGTATCTTTGCTACTGTGAGATTGTGGTTGCATTGAAAGGTGTAAAACCACTATCCTTTTTCAAGTCTTGCATAGTTTTAAAAAAATATTTATTTGGAAAATTCAACTCTGTTAATAAGATTTAATCGCAGTTTCTGGAAGATTTAGATGGGATATGAGGAAAAACTTTCTTGGAAAGAGTGGTCAGACGCTGCAATGGCCTGCCTAGAGAAGGGGTGGAGTCACCATTCCTCGAGCTATTCAAGAAGCATTTAGATGAGGTGCTAAGGGATATGATTTATTAGCTTAGTAGGTATGGATGGTGATAGGAGGATGGTTGGGCTAGATGATCTCATAGGTCCTTTCCAACCTAGTGTTTCTATGTTTCTATGTTTGTTTCTATGTTTCTATGTTAAAGGCAGCTTAGGTTTGCACTGAAAAGGTATTGTTTCATAATTAATGTACATATTTGAAATGACCAGGCAGAAAAGGTGTTTTGGTTTTCATTTCATTTTATTTTTCTCACGCATAAACCTCTGTTGGGCTATTGGTTTTTGTATTTGACTGGCTTTTTTAATGGTTCACACTGATAACCAGGTGGGGACAGAAAATAAATAAGAGATGGAATTGTCTGTAAAGAAATCTGAAAAGTAAATTATACAGTGATATCTCTGTAGGACTGATTATATATATACATTATGAAAAAGCTAATGCTTTAGCAATCTCTTTCTTTTTAAATGCTTGGGTTTTTCATTGTTGTTAATGATACAGGAAGTAGGATACTGTCAATATGCAGAATTGTAGCAAATGAACTTAATAGCACTACTGAACCGCCAGTCCAAATGTTTGGGTCCAGTCTGATAGAGTGGTGTGAAGTCATGTTTTGCATTTCTGGGTGAAACCCTCTCATAAGTAGACACTGTTGACTGTGTAAATGCTTAAACCTTTGTTTGCATATTTACACTGGTTAGTTGGGTATGAAAGTGAGCAACGGTGACTGTTAATTCGAACCTGGCAATTTCTTGCTTGCTTTTTCTTCTCTTTGTGCTCTATTTAGTCTCTAACTCCATTATATTTAAAACATAGACTTTGGAGTTCAAAGACGATGAGATTGTTGTTTGTAAGTGCATAATTAAAAAGGGCTCAGACCATCTGAGCTGCTTAGCTACTACTGTGTTGCATAATAATCGTTGAATAAATGAAGCAAATAATTGTCTAAGATAAAAGCAGAGATGAAGGAGTCTGCCTTGCCTCAAAGCATTTCGATTTATTTGGAAGATGGTGACTTAAAAACTGATCAGTTTTGTAACTTCAGTGAAGATGGTGAAAACAACCAAAATGATTTTTTTTTTTTAATATATATTTTATTGCAGAAAGAGTGCTAGAAAAATATGTTCTGGAGGAGAATCAGCTGGGAGAAGGCAAACCTCCTGGAGTTCTGGTTAAAGAATCTCTGCTCTCTTGTGTTGCTTACACTTTGGAGATACAACAGCTTCACTGCAAGGTGAAACCCAGCAGGCGGTGAGCTTCACAGGGAGGGCTGATAGAAAGAGTAAAGAATGGAGGAAAAAATACAACAAAATTTGGTGTAAAGCAGAAAATGACTGATGAGAAGGAAGCTATTGGGAATGGTAGAGAACTGAGATATATCGCTGTGTGTCGTAGCCAGGAACATCAAGCTGCAGGTGCAGTGGTTCCACTTTGTAAAGTAAGCACAACTGGCAAAAGTGCAGAGAAACTGCAGAGTAAAAAGTGACACAAGTCATAAGACGACCATTTGCCTTCATGTCCACAGGCACATCATTTTTATTGACTTCTTACTGCACACTTGAGGGTTTGTTTTTTTTTTTTCAAATCTGAATTAGTCTGATAGAATTTGGGATTTCTACAAATCCAGCAACCTATTTGGCACCGCCCACATCCTGAATTCCTGAGCTCAGACATTTTGCAGACTAGCTCTGCAGCTCAGTGCACTGAGCCCTGTGCAGCCACACATTATACGTACTGTGAAGGCAACTTACACACAAGCAAAAAATCTGCTGCATTTTTAATGGAATTATTCCACTGCACATGTTCATGCCTTCTTGTTTGGAAAACTGTGAACTACAGTAGCCCGTGGATTAAAGAATGGATAGTGAGGATGAGTGAGAGATCCAATGATAGAGAAGTGCATTAATAATGGATTTCATAGCCAGAACCTGAAGGAAAGGAGTAAGGCACAAATAAAAACAGTCAGAATTCAAAAAAAAATCAAAAATGTGTAGGATTGCTTTCACTAGTTCCTCACGGGGAAGGAGAGAGGAAAGATGTGTGGGAGGAAGTACAAAGCTACTGGTAGGAAAGAGACCACGAAGCTCTCATAGGAAAGTGCTGTATGGGATGTCAGATACTGACACATAGTTCAGGGCATTTTCTGATATCGGTTTGTTTAAGCCTTAGAGTACATACAAGAAACTTTCAATAATTCAAAAAAAAAAAAAAAAAAGAATAGAAATAAAAAAAGTTGCACATTTGTTGTTTAACCCATCGAGAAGATAAACACCACACAGACACTTGCTTATTGTTGCTCCCAGTGGGATGGGGGAGAGAAACAAGAAAAATGGTAAAAGTTATAGGTTAGGATAAAAATTATTTATCAAAGAGAAATTGAGAAACAACGGTATATATATATATACCGTTGTTTCTCAATTTATATATTTATATATATATATATATATATAATTAAAAAACAAGTGATATGCAGAGTAGTTGCTCATTACTCTCTGACTGATGCCCCACCAGTCCCTGAGCAGTGTCTGTACTCCCAGGCAGCTCCCCACAGTTTATAGGTCTTATTCATGATGTCATATGGTATGAAACGCGTGTCCCTTTGGTGAGCTCAGGTTGGCTATTATGGTTCTGTCTGCCCCCAGCTCCTTGTGCCCCCCAGCCCCATCAGTAGTGGAAAAGTACAAGAAGCAGAGAAACTGATATGTTCTTGGCTCTGTGGAGCACTGCTCAGCCCAACTGTAACACTGATGTGTTATCAGCACTGTTTTTCTCCTAAAGCCAAAACATAACATCATGCCAGACACTGTGGAGGAAATCAACTCTGTCCCAGCTGAAACCAGGAAAAAAATTGTTAAAACTCTTATGTCTAGCTCCTCAAGGTACATGCATTCTGTTTTCTGATAGGAATATTTCTAAATCTAACTTCAGCCATTAAAAATGTTTAGGTAATGAACACTTTTCAAATAGGTTGCAAAGAGAAGCTTCTGTTTTGGGTGGAAGAATCATAGAATCACAACGGTTGGAAAAGACACACAGTCCACTCCAGCTGTCCTCCTATCACCAATAGTTCTTGTTAAACCTTGTTCCTCAACACAACATCTAAATGTTCCTTAAATACCTCCAGGGTTGGTGACTCCTCCACCTCTCTGGGCAGCCCATTCCAGCTCCTGACCACTCTTTTGGAGAAGTATTTCCTAACATCCAGTCTGAATTTCCCCTTGCATAACTTAAAGCCATTACCTCTAGTCCTATCAATGGTTACATGAGAGAAGAGGCCAACCCCCAGCTCACCTCAGCCTCCCTTCAGGTGGTTATAGCAAGCTCCCTCAGCCGTTCCACATGGGGCCTGTGCTCCAGACCCTCACCAGCTTTGTTGCACTTCTCTGGATATGCTCCAGGGCCTCTATGTCATTCTTGTAGTCAGGGGTCCAAAACTGAACACAGAACTTGAGGTGTGGCCTCACCAGTGCTGAGTACAGGAGGACAGTTACTTCCCTGCTCCTGCTTGCAACACTATTTCTGATACAAGCCAGGATGCCATTGGACTTTTTAGCCGCCTGAGCACTGCTGGCTCATGTTCAGCTGAGCATTGAACAATACCCCCAGGTCTGTTTCCTCTACACACTCTTCCAGACACTCTTCCCCAAGTCTGGGGTTATTGTGGCCAAAGTGCAGGACCCAGCACTTGGTCTTGTTGAGCCTCATCCCATTGGCTTCAGCCCAGCTATCCAGCCTGTCCAGGTCCCTCTGTAAGGCCTTGCCGCCCCCATGCAATCAACACTTCCAGACAAATTGGTGTCATCTGCAAACTTGCTGCAGGTGCTCTCAATGCCCTCGTCCAGGTCATCAGTAAAGATACTGAAGAAGACAAACCCCAGTATTGACCCATCGGGAACACCACTCATGAATGGTCACCAGCTGGATTTAACTCCATTCACCACCACTCTCTGGGCTCATCCCTCCAGTCAGTTCCTTACCCAGCAAAGAGTGTACTTGTCCAAGCCACAGACTGCCAGCTTCTGCAGAATACTGATTGTAAGATTGTAGTGATGTAAGGAAGCACTGCTTTGCTTTTTCCTCAGGCCAGTCTGCATGCCACTTTTAAGCTCTGTAAGGCAGAACATAGCTCTCTGCTCAGTAACCAGATAGCTCTATGAGACAGTGTTGATATTTTTGGTAGCAGACAATAAGCTTTCTACTCATTTAGTGATGTCTCAGGACTGAGATTTGTCAGTCATGTTCTGTTTGAGTTTTTCTCAATTTGCCTGCAGCTTTCTGTTACTTGGCTTAACTGAGAGATCAATTTCCCTAATTGATCAGATATCTAAGGCTTTCTTTTTTTTTTTTTTTTTTTGGTTGGATTTTTTTTTTGTCTTATGCATCAACAGTTTTACAAAGATAACAGCAGCAAGTATCAATTCTGTGTAGAATGAGATAACTACAAACATAAAGCTTTGAGATAATAATAAGTAAATACATGTGTTATAGTGTAGAGAGGTGCAGGGATGGGATTATAAGGAATCATTAATAAGCTTGGCACTTGAAACCCAACAGATAGAAACAGCTCATCCACGATCATTTAAAGAAACGCAAATCTGAAGCTGAGCAAAACTGGTTTTATGGGTAGTAAATCAATAAAGCAGTAGAAGTGACCATACTTTAATGTCACCAAGTGTAGCAAATAGGGATATCATAGAGTTGCAGAGGAAAGAAGCAGGTATTAAAGCATGCTGTAAAATAAGTGAAAGTCCCCATGTGGATCCTGGAAAAAGGAAAAGGAAACCATCAGGAGAAACATTACATTCTGTCAAAGGACCTTAAAACAAAATGAAAAACCAGTACTAGGAACCAAAGCAGTGGCAGGGAGCTGAAAATAACATCAGAAAAATGGGAGAAATTAGGAACTGTAAGTAACCATTTAAATTTCATTTATATATATATGTAGGATTTCTGTTGTGCATACAGTACTATGTTGGCATCTTACATGTTCAGAGATATCCATATGTATATATATATATACATTAATAATGAACATATATAGTCCACCTGTAAACAGCACCTCTTCTATGAGCAGACTTTTTCTCATTGGGGCTGTATTTTTAATTGTAATGGAATGTATGAACAAATGTTCTCTAAGCATACACCCTTTTGGTACAAGCAGTCATTTGAGCCTCTTGTGTTTCCTTCACATCAGTAGAGGTACTGTTGCCTTTGTTGTTTTCCCATGGGTAGGTAGAGCCAATAATGCTGCTTTGGAGGGTTTGTGTAGAGTCTGTGTGGACTCCTCCAGTATAATTTTTTCAATAGAACCAATCATTTAAGCCAATGAGATAAAATTTTCTTGCATTTGACATTGCTTAAGGCTATGTAAGGTTTTCTTATTCATTCTGGCTTTGATTTGTACCTTTTTTTGGAACTGGTTCAGAAAATAAGTACTATGAAATGGAAAGCTAAAACTGTTGCAGTGAACCTTTATTCCTCTACAGTAGTCAAATAATATTTTTTGGAGTTCATTCTGCCTGGCAGTATTCTGAAGCAGGGTAACACATGCTTGCTGTATTGGATGCAGAGAGCTGCATGCTGGATTTACCCACAACAAGAGCTGACATGATACAAGTTAGTGCTCTCAAAAGGCACTTAGACTTGTTAGCATAAAGCTAAATTAGTCCTGTGGAAGATGATATCAGGTGGTTCTTAGCAAAAAGGATAACAGCACAGTCCTGTTTCAGAGGACTACAGGACTATTTTCAGTTTTCATTGAAATATTGCCACTGCTCCCTCGGAAAAAAAAAAATAAAAAATCAGTACTTAAAAAAAAAAAAAGCAACAAACTCTTATTTTCAGTTGCAGAGCAAGCTTGAATATAGCAGCTTACCTGTTCAACTCTTTCTTCCAGCACAACATTGAAAATATCTTCCTAGAAGTAAATCATGAGGTATTTTTCCAAGTTCCTTTACAGGTTTTAGAAATTCTGTACCTTTATAATTACAGTCCTGGATTCAAGAAACTTGAACCTATTATAGCTTAGATTCTGTACCCTTTCCATCAGTGATGCACTGGTGGTCTCTTCCTGGTTAGCTGAAACGGATAGGGATGATGGGTAAATCTTTCAGTGTGACTTTCTATGAAGTAAGTTATCCTTGATTAACTAACAAATATGGTTATTGAAGGGCCACCAGCTAATATCTTCGTTGTCCTTAGTGTTCTTTTTAAAAACATTTGAACAGCTCATAGATAATCTTGTAATCTTAAAAGAAATGATGTTTTATAACACACAGATATTATGAGTCTGTAGAAAGACAGGAGGTATGAAGTGGATATAAAGATCTGACAAATTTAAGATTGATCCTTAATATTTGCCTAGAAATGGTTTTAATAATTTATTTTACAAGCATTGAATATGTGTGTTATGTTTCCAAGGACTATAAATTGCTAACTAACCAATAGAAACTCTTGGAATGTTTATGTCAAAAGTCAAATCAGAGAAGAGATTTATTTATTTTCCTGGGATAACCTTTGGTTGTCCTTTCTATTGTAGTTTAACTGTTTGCTTAATTATTATGCTAGGTACGTTTATTATTCTACTCCCAGGAAATTGAGTATTTTTGGAATAAATTAATAAAATTAAGACTGATTGTGATTGTTTTTTAATTTTCTACTTTGGTAATTTTTGTTTTTATCCCTATTTTCTCTTGATTCTTCTGCATGGTATACTCAAAAACAAATGTCCGCCAGAAATGCAGTTGAACTGATGAAGATGTGAGTGACATTTATGGTCTTCTTCTACATCTGTGATTGCTCATTAAGGCAAGAATTTTGTGTGGGTATTGTTGGAGTCTGTGATGGAATCTGACTCCAGAATGAAGATCTGCTGCTATTCAATTGACTGATCAAGCTTTCAATTTTCTTTAGGAAAAAGAAACTTTCTGACTTTAACTTCAATGCACTGTGGAGTGTCAAAAGACTCAACAAGACAGATTGCTTAATATAGTGACTTTAAGAAGTCCTCTAGAAAGAACAGAAATATCTGTTCCACATAGCAGTCAGAGTTCTAAAGCACAAGTATAATCATTTTGCAAGTAGTAAGACTCCAGATATAAGATATTTTGAGTAGAATGAGGAGCTAACTCTTGCAGCACTGTTGTTTTCCAGCTTGCCAGCTGAATTCCAGTTTAGATAAAACTACTATTTTTTTTTTTTTTATCAAACAGTAACATTCCACTGTCATGGCTTCAGGCTTATATATTTGATCTGCCTTCACCAGTCTTGCAAGAAGGCTTCCTGTTATCAGTCAAAACCAGACTGCTTTTGGTCCATACAGAGATGGCTCAATGATCGCTGGAAAAAAGGGGAGAATTTTTTTCCCAGTTGCATAAGTATTCTAAAGCCCAACAAAGTAAATCCTAGAGACAACTCTGGAAGTAGTAAAAAAACAGTTTTTCTTGCCTAGCAGATCTGGATAGTAATTTGTTTTTGAGGTATCAGATAAAACCATGCTCACATATTGAAAGCAGGTAAAGCTAGTCTGGGTAACTAGGAAGGTATCAGTAACAGGACAGAGCTGATGCTGGTTTTGTCTATCTTAATAAAGAAATGTATTAAAAAAATACGTATCTGGAAAGAAACACATATGAAAGCCATATTCTGAATAATTTTTCTAATACAAGGGGAATGCATTTGCTGTAGAATATGTGCACAACTTCTAGAAGAATTGGCACATAAGCAGTTGCTTAGTCACACAGATGAAGGTCATTTCGAGCCCATTAACACTCTCTGTTCATGTTGCTCGGTGCCAGTTATCCTCAAGAATCCATACAGAATGGGTCTGAACTAAAGAATGATTGAATATTTGTCTGTTCAATTTACATCCATCTTTCATAGAAAGAATACAGAAAATTGCTTGAGTAATGAAGAAAAAGAGCCGAAAGATTTGCCAGCATCCATTTGATAAAATGCAGGAAAAGGCAAACTTAGGTACACTGAACACTGTTAAAGAGCAGTGGTTCTGGAAAGCTTGTAGTTTCAGGTACTTAAGGGAATGAGAGGGTTGTGACCAGTGTTGCAGAGTCTGGTTGGAGGCGTGTTTCCCAGGGGTCAGGGCTGGGTCTGATCTTGTTCAACGTCTTCATCAGTGACATGAACAAACGGATAGAATGCACCCTCAGCAAGTTTGCTGGTGATACAAACCTGCGAGAGTGGCTGACATTCCAGAAGACTGGGACAGGCTGGAGTGCTGGGCAGAAAGGAACCTGATGAGCTTCAATAAGGGCAAGTGAAGAGTTCTGCACCTGTGGAAGAATAACCTCATATACCAGTTAGGGGCTGGGAAGGAGCTCTGTGGAGAAGGACCTGAGTGTCCTGGTCGCCATCAGAGTGCTCTTGAGGCCAATGGTATCCTGGGCTACGTTAAAAAGAGCTTGGCCAGCAGGAAGAGGGAAGTGGTCTTCCCCCTCTGCTCTGCCCTGAGAAGGCCACACATCTGGAGTACTGTGCCCCGATCTGAGCTCCTCAGTCCAAGAAAGACAGGGAACTGCTAGAGAGGGTCCAGTGTTGGATCACAAAGATGTTTATTGGTCTGGAGGATCTCCCTTATGAGGAAAGGCTGAGACCTGGGACTATTCAGTCTGGAGAAGTTTGATCTAATCAATACTTATTAATATCCAAAGGGCAGGTGCCAAGCGGACAGGGCCTGTCTCTTTTCAGTGCTCCCCAGTGACACCGCAAGGGGCAGCAGACACAAACTGAAACACAGGAGGTTCCATTTGAACATGAGAGTGAACATCTTTACTTTGAGGTTAACAGAGCACTGGAACAGGCTGCTCAGAGAGGTTGTGCAGTCTCCTTCTTTGGAGAGAAAGCATCCACCTGGATTCTTTCCTCTGTAATATATTGTTGTGAACCTGTTTAAGCAGGGGGGTGGACTAGATGTTGTCCAGGGATCCCTTCCAACCCCTACTGTTCTGTGATTTTGTCAGACTGTGAATTAACTAATACACTTCATGGAACATGGCAATTTCTTGAACTGTTTCTGAGAACTACCACCTTGCTAAAAGTTACTCTCTGCTTCTCAGCAGTTTCTGCTTTTTGAAATGTATATCTACTTAGACAATAGCTAGGAGTTTAACTGCATTCATATATGAATGTATGAATGTTCATGTATGAGCCCAGTATAGTTTTAGCATAGTTAAGTTGCTTGTAAAAGTAAGTAGCTAAAGTTATTATAAAATGCCTTTAAAATGATACTGTGCTTTCTGAACACAGAAAAGATGGATTAATTTCAAAGGCTGACCTCTTCTGAACCAGTCAGCTTATCAGTGGTGCCTTGGACTCATGTAGAAGCAGCTCATTACATGGTCCTTAGAGGTGTACACTGTGGCAGATAACAAAATATCTAAGGACTGCAGGTCCTCACTGTTCTAAACTGTAGAAATTATTTTATGAAATACAGAGAGAATATCAGGAAGTGAAAGAAAGCAAAGGATTTCTTCAATAGGAACTGCGTGTGTACGTTTATGAGACTGGCAATTTTTTCCACCATATTTTTCTTCTTATTTATTCTATATATGATGTAACCTAATGTGAATGAAGGATACCTATGCAAGTAAACAGGTGCATCTGTAATAGTGTACTCTCTGTGGGAGGTTTGTAAAATACTTATTTCTTGAGCTTATCATTGTCAAATGATTTGTCAAATCAATCATTGTCAAACCCCATCCTCCAGGCTCTGGTGGCATGTCCCGCCGCGGTGAGATGCGAACAGAATTGCAGCCCGTGGAGAACTGCGTGGCTTTGGCTTCTTGTGCTGGAGAAATGGCTTGCAAGGAATCAGAAAACTGACTGTACCTGTTGTTCTTCAGAGAGAAACAGAATTTTTATTGTTCTCACTTCATGTAAAAACTGCTTGAGCCATTTTGTCATATGAATTAAGATGTTGAAGATTGAGATAAGAATCTGTTCTTTTTTGTTGTATTTTTTTCCCCTAGGATGTGTGCTGTATGTCTCTAGAAAATGTCCTCTGTAAATTGGGCCTGCAACCTCAACACTATACTGGCATTTGGTGAAGTTTTAGCTGTTAAATAGAAGCATTTCTGATCTGGGACAGTTCAAAGGAGACAATTCAGAAGCACCGTAAAGCTGACTTTCTTACAGTATATCTTCATTAAATTGAAAATCAGATTAAAATTCAAGTAACTCTCCAGTCCTTATGAATCAAAGTCCAATCCCATCACTTTTTTTTTTTTTTTTAGTGTATTTCTTACTTATTTGTCATCTGGAAATCAATGAGCATGTCAAATGAAAGGACAAATTTCATATTATGACCAATCCAACTGATAAAGGTCATGAAAGGCTATCTGCCATTTCAGCTTTCAGGAATTGGTTTTTTGTCACTCACCATGCAGCCAGTGAGTACTCTCCTGTATCTTAAAATGTGATTTTGTTTTTCTTGGAAAATGAAAAAATAAATGTACTGAGAATAGACAAGCTTGATTTGATCTTTAATAAAACTGTAAGAAACAGCCTGAAACAGGTAATTTTCTACTATGTTTTGCACTGCTGATATGGGAGAGTGGTATTGACATTCCTTTCTTAAACAATTCAGAGGGGGAGGGGAAACATTTCCTGAAGTATTGATGCAGTTGTACTGCTATATATCTTTTCAAACTTGTTATTGTTATGAAATCATTTGCTGCTTGTTGGGTTCTCTTCTCTGAAAGTAAGGTGTATCTGGGATAAGTTCAAAAGTTGTATTTACTTTCTGCGCTCAAATGCTACTTAAGTGTGTTTTCTCCTTCCACATGTTTTCTCTGGTGCATAATGTGTAAGTTTCCAAAAGCAAACTCAGAAAAATACAGACAATCAACATAAAAGTGCCGTTTTCCTGATTCCTTTTTACACTGATGAGTAAAAGTGCTGCTTACTGTTTTACTTCACTGAGAAACAATGTAGTGCTGAATTAATTAAGTGTAGTCGTTGTCATTCATTTGACCCACCTTCCAAAACTGCAAAGTCAAAAGCAAAATTGCAACTTAGGAGTGCAAAAAGCAAAATTAACATCTGAAACACAAAACACTTCTCAGTTTTTTCTATATAAATTCATGTTCATAAAGTATGAGATACAGCCTTTCTTTTTCCATAGAGTGAAAATTTCTTTCAGTATTTGGTTTTAAAATAATCCATAAATGGCATAAGGACTTATAAAGTAATGTGAAGACTTGAAGTTTTTAGGTCCATTGTGCAATTTGAAGAAAAGCATGGAGTCTGCTTTGAACACTGGTATTCAGTGAAGTGATGAAAAGACTTTTCAAAATAAAATAGTAGACTTAAGTGAATGTCTAATCTGGAATTCAAACTTGTTACTGTGTGGACTATTGAACACTATACAGTCTCTGCACAAAGTCCACATCCTTGGATACATTCAGAATCTGCATAGACAAGGTCATGAGCAAACTACTTAAGCTGCAACTACTTTGAGCGAGAAACTCTTGAGTAGAAAATCTCCAGAGTCCCTTCCAGCTTTATCTGTTTCATGATTCTCTGAAAAATTGTCTTTCAAACTCTTCATAAATGAATTTGCCCTTTAGTTGAAGGGCTGTTTGCTGTTGATTTATTAGTACTTGTTTAAATTCTGGGTGGTGGAAGCAAACAATGCGATTTTGGTCCTCACCTGAAATACTGCATTCAGTTCAGAGCCTCTCAATACAAAAAGGACATCAAGCTGTAGGAATGGGCCCAGAGGAAGGACACAGAAACAATCAGAGTGCTGGAGCACCTCTCCTACAAGGACAGGCTGAGAGAGCTGGGGGTCTTGAGCCTGGAGAATAGAAGGCTCCAGGGGAACCTTACAGCGGCCTTCCAATACCTTTTGGGGGCCTATAGGAAAGCTGGGGATGGACTTTGTATCAGGGCTTGTAGTGGTAGGGAAAGGGGAAATGGCTTTAAACTGGACGGGGGTAGATTTAGACTACAATACTCTATTTTTTTCTAATAAGATGGAGTTAGCTGATACCTTAAGTAGTGCATATCGTTGTCTTATGGCCCTCAATGAACTGATTTGGATTGCCAAATCTAGATGATCTAATTTGGAAATGTAATACCTCTAAAAGAGCTGCTGCTGTAATTGTGTGAGCGCTGCAACAGTAGACCATGCCTCTGAATAACTGTTTGGAAACTACAAATTAAGCATCTCACCAGTTTTACCTCTGGCTTCTGCATTTACATACTCAGAAATACTGACCTACAGGGGGAAATCTTCTCTTATAGTTTTAACCTGACTTTCGAAGAGGGAGCAACAGTTGGAAAGAATTCTTTTGAGAAGTTTCTTTAAACTCAAATCTGTTCTTTTGATGATATGTTTTATGCAAGGATAGAAATAAAAACCTATTTTTCTGCTGTGTATAATTAAAGGGGAAAACTAAGTTCTTCATTTTCTTATCTTCTTTGAAGTTAATTTTCACACCTATCTATCTGATAGTATGACTAAATGCATGTCTTTTATAAATTAATGACTTGGCAAAAAACAAGGCAGCAAATTGTTTTCTTAATAATCTGGTGTCCTCTGTGTCTCAGACTGATATTTATCACACAATATTCAGAGATTTTAATTCACCGAATGAAGTGCTTTCAATGTTTTATCATTTTTATGCTGCAAAGAAGACAGATAAAAAAGTGAATAATCCAAATTATGATAGTTTGCTGATTATTAAGATAAGACAACTATGCTTTTGTTTTATGGACCACTTAGAAGGTAATTCTAGATCCCAGTACACTGAAAGCATAGAAACTTTTTGTACTTCATTAATTAACCTTAACTGAAGTATTTTTATATATGTATATATATATGAGGGAGTGTGGGAGCTTACCTAGTTCAGCCCGGAGAAGAGAAGGTTGTAAGGAGACCTCATTGCGACCCTCCAATATACGAAAGGAGCTTACAAACAGAAGGGAAATCAATTTTTTACATGGATAAATAGTGACAGGTCAAGGGGAAATTGCTTTCAACTGGAAGAGGGGAGATTTAGATTAGATGTTAGGAAGAATTTATTCAGAGGGTAGTGAGGCCCTGGCACAATCTGTCCAGAGAGAAGCTGTGGGTGCCCCATCCCTGGAGGCATTCCAAGCTGGGCTGTATGAAGCCTCGGACAGCCTGAGCTGGTGCTTAATCTTGCAGTTGGCAACACTGCCCAATGACAAGGGGATTGGAACTAGATTACCTTTGAGAACCAACTTGAGCCATTCTGTAATTCTATGTTATGTTACAGTATACTGCACTATATATATATAGTAATGTCATTTCATCAGAAAAAGCAAGTGTAATTTATACTATAAAAGTTTAGCTGAAAAATGAGTAAATATAATGAAGTTCAAGGAGCTTAGTGTCTTACACTTATTTTGGTAAAAGGGAGATAAAGTGTGTAGGGTCAAACCAGTAAAAAATTTAAGATGTGAATCTTGACTCTGTACTGGCTAAAACAACCCTACAACAGAATGAGGAGAAATGTGTTCTGAAAACTAATGTAATGTATTGTCTAGAATGTTTTTGTTTTATGTATATATTTGGAGCTGCTACTTGGAATTATATTTCTTTATTTGCTCACTTGTTTCTACATTAAGAAGATAATTTTTAAAAAGATTAAATGTATATTTTAGTCTAAAAGCACTCATGGTTTCTCCCATCTGATTATTTCAAATTATGTTCTGCAGAATAGTAGGTGTTGAATATCTGCAGGTAATTATCAACATTTGTTAATAAAAAACAAAGTTGCGTTGACTGTTTTTGATTAAAGATTCAAGCGACAGTATGCTTACTGTTGAAGTTCATTTCAGTTTGTAACTTTGGAGTCTGATCAGCACTCAATCCATGTGAGAACCTCTCTCACAGCAGAGATCATTTGCTTTCATTAGCATACAATACAAATGAAACTGTTAGAATCAAATTCTTACCGAGGCAGCAGTCTTGTCAGTGTCAGAATTTGAAATTATTTCCTATGAGTATCATCTTTTGCAGATGAACTATTTGTCATTTTTGTCTCTGATCAGTATAGCAGGAAGTGTATTTGTTAGAATGTTTATACAAAATGAACAAACACATTTGAGAACACAACAGAAGTTAATTTATGTTTTAAAGTCAGATATTTGCCTAAATTTTCCATTCTACTATATATTGTATTTACTTCTTTATTTCTAAGTCCAACACGTTACCTGCTCCAAGTGGAGCTGTATTTTAATATACAATTGATTCACCATGTCTGGAGCCAGAAGAGATCATTGTCTTATGTATTCTTAGCTTTTCTTTATATCACAGCCCATTACATCTCACTTGGTTTTCTTTGTGTTGAGCCTGGGAAATCATACATTTTTGTCAAGGGAGCTGCTGAAGAGGCATTAAATTTCGAACTGAAGGCATCCTAATGAGGAGACCTGCTGACAGTATTCAGTGCCTAACACAGAACTGAACATCAGGTCCTGACAAATCTTTCTACAAACATGTAAATTTGTAGGATTGTTTTCCTTTTGTAATTATTGTTACAATTTTTATTTTAGTCTACACTCATGTGCACTTATGTTTATAGAGATTGATGTCCAATTAACTGTCATACTGCTATTCAGTTGATGTCCAATTAACTGTCGTATTGCTATTCTGCTTGTCAATTTTCTCTTAGAAAAGGTGATGCAATTACAGAATTTCCTAGGATGACCACATATAAGAGTTCTGCTGACAGATCTTGTCCTCTCAAATGGTTAAACTGTGGCTAATATAGTGAGCAGTACCTAGAGCTTGAACGTCTTTGGCTTCTTTGGGCCATGCTGTGTGGAGAGAAATTGTCTGAGCACCGTCTACAAAGGCTGCTCCAAAAGTAATGTCTTCTAATTATTTCCATGGAAACAATAACATATACAAGGAATACTATAGCACCAGTTGACAGAGCAAATTCTTAGCTGCAAAACACTCTTTTTCAACACAGTCAGCATCGTTAGCTATGCATTTTTGCTAGTGATGAACAAGAACTTGTATGCTGTGCTCAGAGCAATCTACAACAGCGAAGGTGACCCACTGTCGCTATTGCCACTGCTGGAACGCACCACCCACCCCTCACTGTGCTCACATCTGCTGTCTGGTCTCCATAAACATTCAGCAAGTGCAGTGCATGTCAATGTGTGCCATTTATTCCACAGGAAGGAGTTCAGTGACACACCTTTGCTTCATAGTCAGTTCCATGTCAGACTCCATTTTGTCAGACTGCCCCTCTACTGCTGTCTGTCACACACAACAAAATGAAACAGTGGGAAGGTTCAGCCTCTGCTGCCTTACCACCAACATCTGCCTCCAAGGGCATGGACCAACACAATAAAACAGAATAAAACAGGAGGCATTGCTATTGGAGCAGCCCTCATGAAAAAAGTAATATGGTTATACATGTTAAAAAAAAACTTATTTTCATTTTTAATTTTTTTTTTCTGAAGACATTTTCTTCTTCCTGTACTTCCTCCCTGAAAACTGTTGTTCACAAACGTGCATTTTGCCAAAAAATGGTAGTTTGAGTCATGTTCACTGTGAAGTGAGGGGTATTTCCCTCTGGCACGAGAGTGCTTGTGGAAGTTTGGTAAGTGGACATGATCAGATTTTTGATTGCAACACTATACATTCCATTTGAAAATGTGCAGGTAATGTTGACTAAAAATGGACTCACAAATATACCAGAAAATCATATGGATTTTTGAGGGGAATCAAAACTTTTCAAATTCCTTTGCCACAACAGAAAACACAGGTGCATATTTTCTTCTGCTCACAGGCCTCTTTATGGCCATTTAGTCAAAATCTGTGACCTTATTTGCCATAACTCAGGTCAGCACAGCACTGCGCCTGACCTATGTTCCAGTTTCAACCTGGGTAGTGCTGGTTGTGCTCCACTGTGGTTGTTGTCAATGATGAGTGCTCACCCATTGCTGCGTTGGGTTGCTCAGTGGGACAGAGCCACTGCCATGGTGGGATGCTGCAGGGAGAGCAGTGCTGGGCTACAGGTGGCACACAGCCACGGGTTGCACATGATTGATCTAGAGAGATCATAAGTTAAAAAGAAGCAAAAAAAAAACCAAACAACCCACACATTGACACTCAAAAACAACAAATTAAACTAAATTTTTTTGCTGTGTTTGGTAACATTATCTCATTGCGAGCAATGTAATACAAAGGAATGTGACCACATAGATAACCATAATATTTCTATTTTATGCCTGAACTCAGAAATTTAATCTTAGACTATCACTGTAGACTGACATCTGAGACATGCTTTGAGAGCTATTCAAGTTTTAATTTCCTGTGCTAGAAAATTAGATATGCTACCTGTATGTGGCTATTCAGATACTTTAATGGGTTTACTAAGTTGTTCTTTGCAGCCTTAAGACATTCTTAATTTATCTCAGTGTGAAGGTTATTGCCTTTTAGGAAGGAATGTATGTCTCCTGTATGATTTATAGCAGCATCCAAATTCTGGTGCCTTTGTGGGAATTATGTTTCACATTTCTCTCTTTTATCATTATATCATCTTGGTACAAAGTCAAAAGGAATCCTTTTCCTTAGAATCTTAAGTTTGAGAATGCTTTTCCTTTTTCTGTGCAAAGCATAGAAGTGTGTATGCACATTTCAAATTTCTTTTGTTCAGCTGTAATCAAACTGTGTATTAAAGAAGCAAAAATAGTCTTTGCCCTCTAGTGTTTTGAATTTGATTTTTTCTGTTTTTTGTTATGTTTTTCTACGTGGTCTTTGGCTGCAGAACTTACATCACTGAATGCTAAGGAAGTGGTCAATATTAACAAAAACAAAACATGTCCATGCAGGATTGTGTCAATTTACAGGGCCCCAGGGCTATCAAAAGTGAGTGCGTTTGTGTCCATCGTTGACACTTCGGTGGTTGTTCAAAACTGCACTGCATTTATTTTAACATTCTTACAGCTCTAAATTCAAGCACTGTGGTTGAATACAGCTCTGTGCCCATTACTGTGTGCACTACTGTACCACAGTGATGTTTGATGGGAGTTTTGCTAAACTCCAGAATTTCTAGCATTAAGTAAAAAGTGCCATATAAAAGTGGCATGCAGCTTTACTGAGGATGAAAAAAAGAGAATCAAGTTCTATCCAGGAAAGAAAGCCTTCAGTAAAGCTTATCTCTGTAGGCAGTTATCTCTAGACCTTTCTGAAACACGCTGGTGAATATATAGGAACTAAATTATGCATGAAACAATTGGAAATGATCTTGAAGGTGTGACAACCCACAAAGATAATCACAATTCCTTATAGTTGCTAAGAATACACCTAATAAGGTCTTTTTATGGTTTCTTAATCCCATCATTTGCTCAGAAAACCAGAAAGTCAAATTGGTGCACTTTCTGTCTAAATTCTTAAGTTTGCTTATATTCACAGTAATGCAAACTAAAAGAATTGCTTAGGATTGTCTGTGACCAAATTTTAACAACTGCCATGTTAAATATTCAGTTGTGGTTGTCAGATCATGATTGGATTACTTCTCTCATGTGTCACACTTCAGTCTACTCCTTTTTGCATTAGTCATCTTTAATACTCAAAATATCCTTATTTTATAATATCACAGTATGGCCCTTTTTGAATGATAAAGACATTCGTTTATAATTAAGACTAAATTTATAGTTTTAACCAAAGCCATGTTAGATTTTAAGAAAGTTAAAAATGCGTTATTGCAGAAAGCAATGGAGGCCTCTTTCCCCTGGCACGACAAAATGAAAAACAAAAGAGATATCAAAGATAGCAATCAGTCAGTCATTAAATTGTTGCCCCAAATGTTTCTCAACAGATTTAATAACCATGGAGAAGTTATTAACCTTCCCTAATTTTTCGAGAAATGCACATAGTTTTAATTAAATATTTAATTTTCTGAATTCTTATTAAGAGAAGAAACAGCTTACAACGATGATTAGATTTAATTAGATTGATTTCTACACTAAACAATAGTAACCCTTTAGAAGATTTCTGCTTTTGTTCATGTCATTGTATAAGAATTTCAAAAGCAAACAACAACAAATAATTAAAAAAAAACAACCCTTGACCAATTCATTATGAGCAGGAGAGGATTCTTTTTTCCATTTTCTCCTAAGAAACTTTTCACATGTCAGTTTTGTTTAAAGCTGGTCTGTTTCAAAGCTCCCGAGGAATCAGAGAAACTTCTGCATTCCTCTCCCAGTGGTTTTCTTCAACATCTGCATCCTCTGGAGTAGTACTTAAAAATTTTATTCTGCAGGGATAAGGGTAAATTTTGACACTTAAATGTTTATAGAAATTCAGCTCTGACAAGGAGAGAATTTTGGTTATTTTCATACATACTTTTTATTTATTTATTTTTTTCTTCAAGACTATTCTTTCTTTTCTTTTTAAGGTCTCAGTCTTCAGAAAGTTTTTGGGTTGCTGAAATACTGTAGATTTTCCCTTGTCAAAGACAATGATAAAGGACTTGAGAGAAAACTGGAGAAAACAGTTTTTGTTAGAATGGTCTTTGAACACTGTGACTGAAACAAATCCATGTTAATATTTCATAGTCCATGAATTAAAGCCAGAAGAGAAAATCAGTATTGCATTTATTTTCTAATTTCCATTAAATCTACAGGAATAAAATAAATCACCTTTCTATCACATACCTATTCTTCCTGTATTACTGACAGCTGTTTTATTCTGATTTGGCTCATTTAAATACATGCAGAGATAAGCCACTTACTCCCTCTGTTGCCACGGTGCTCTTTCCAAAACCTAGTGAAGCCATTTAGCAAATCTGATATGTATGCTAATGAAATATTAGGCAAGTGAGGAAACAGAATTACGTAAAAGAATTACTCAGAACAGGACAGCTTCTGCTATAAAAATAAGGCTGATATACAAATCATTTTTCCAAAATGTATATGTTTTAAAGAGTTTAGTTATATATTCTCAGAAATCATGTCTTTTAGAAGAAGAGATAAGGCATTTTGTCACATGGACATGAGCTCAAACCTTTCTGTAGAGAGTGGGAAATCTGGACTTAATATCTTTAGGGAACGGAACTACAATGTAGATACATTTGTAGCTGTACTCTTATGCCAAAATGTTTCAGAGGGCTCGCTTATTGATTAGTGTTAAAATTGGCAGTGTTTTGTTACTTTACATTGCTGCTGGTTAACAATAATGCATAGCATTAAATTGCAATTAATATATACTTGGTAATGTGGTAACACTTGCTGAGATAGGTTTTACTAATGGTTTTGAATATGAATTATATTTTAATATACTAATAACATTGCAAAGAAGTGTTGTAATTAAATCAGCAGGCAGCTAATCTATACATAGCTTTTTGCTCACTCTCCCCACTCCACTCGATGGGGGAGAAAATTGGAAGAAAAGGGTAGAACTTGGGGATTGAGATAAAAACTATTGAATAAAACAGAAAAGGAAGACAGAAATAGCAGTAATTATGATAATATATGTACACATGCTATCCCCTGCCAGCTCCTTGTGCCCCTCAGCCCATCACTAGAAGGACAGTACAAGATGCAGAGCAACTGAAATGTCCTTGGCTATGTATATGTTTCATATGTTTCTATATACCAGCCCTCACACTTCTGCTAGCAAGATTAGCAGAGCAACATTATTAAATGAACAGGAACAATCAATTTTAAAGAAATCCATGAATACTGTCTTGTGATTTTTTACTAAGCAAAACTTGACATGAATATTTTAGGATGGGAATTTCTACATGTGCAGTGCCATCTGAACTCTGTCGTCTCTGAGGAGAGTGCGTGCGTGGGGGAAGTGATCCAAACCTGGTTACACCATAGACAGAGGTTCCTCAGAGTAAGTCAAGAACATGAACAGAAACACAAATGCAATGAGGGCTCAGGTAATATTTGTGATATGATAGATTTTCATTACTTGTTAGCCTACATCTTATTTGTAACAATTATTTTGTAACTTTCTTTGACGATTCAATAACCTTTAAAAGAAGAACCTTAAACATCCAGGAAGCAAAATCTCTCTTTAATTATATTTGAAGAAAGCTTTCATGGTCTTAAAAATTACCCCTTGATATCTAAGTCTGAAGAAAACACCTGAGTGAGAGACACAGATGCACAATATCTTGCCTAATGTTGTGCTATGAAATGAACATTATCAAGAACAGCCCTCTAGCCACTTGCAAAGGAAGGAAATACTTCAAAGACAGCCTAATGGCAAGCAAGATGTGTACAGTATTAGTCAGAATATGAAATAACAGCACTAATAATAGTATTACTTACTAGGATGAGAGCACAGTAACTTTCCTCAATGAACTACAGAAAGAATTATATTTCCTCTCTATCTCCCCTCCCTAGCTCTGATGAGCTAGTATGTATGAATACCAAAACCTGCTTTCTTGAAAGCAATTCATGTTCAAAATTCATTCTCCGTAGTAGAATCCGACAGATGAATGTGTGTTTGATAGACTGCATTTATTACAAGTTGTATATTTTTTTTCCGGTCAGCAGTTCCACCAGTGCCAGCGCAGCTGTCAGGAAGGCCTGTGAGCTTGAGAAGATTGATTAGTTGGGTGACAGAGCAGCACATCTACTGCATTCCTTCCTCTCAGCGTCAGTGAGGTGGGTGAGAAAAGCTCTTCAATTCCAGAGTAACTGGATTTTAATTGAGAATGGTAAACTTGTTGTGGAGTCTGTTCTCATCCTTTCATCCTAGTGAGTATTTCGTCTTCTCTGCACATGAAGACTTACAAGGTGCCTTGATGTCTGCCTGACTCTACTACACAGATCCGCAGTTATGTAGCAAGAAATGGCAGTGCCATCTCATAGGTCATGATGTATGCATGTACTGAAAATTCAGCAGCTGGATACAGATAGATAACAAGAGATTAGAAAGGAGAGAATGAGCTAAGAATCAATATGGAAAACAGCAAAAATTATTTTTACTGCTCTCTTGTCCTTAATAGTTCCCTTGCTTCATTCATTTCTTAAGACCCGAGAAGCTCTGCTGTAAAGCATTAGTGGTACATAAGGCTCTTACTTTATTGGCTGCTTTAATATTGCACTTCTCTGTTTACCCAGTGCTTTTGGGAGTGCTTTTTAAATTATCTGGTCTAGGAAGAAGCTAATCTTCTCTACGAGCAGTTCATTTTCTGAACTGTGATATGCAGATAATGAAAAATTTACCTTCCCAATAAATTCTCTCTCCTAATGGTCAGGTATGGCTATGAAGCTACAGGATCTACAGTAAATACCAAAAAAAAAAAAAAAAATACTCTATTATTACAGTGACCTCATAGTTCCCATGATCAGAACTGACTGTCAGACTTGTCAGTTAGGTGTAACACAGATGGATGAGCACTCGTGCACACAAGTCCTGGATTTCATGAGTTGGCAGATTTCATGAGCCCAGGAGTCACAGCAAAGATACTTGTATCACCTTAAAAATTACCTCAATCTGCACAGAGTATCTTATCTTTGTGTTGTTTTGGCAGGATTCAAACAGATGATTTTGCTGGGCAAGTCAAGAAAAAAAGAGGCACTTGCTATATGGACACAGCTGATCATTGCATGTAGGAGTCCTGCCTGAGCCTCACTACCCAGCTTTCAGAGACCTGTTGGTATTACAACTAATGCTGTTTGCTTTGTCATGGATCAAAAGGTCACAGCACAGTAGGGGTCTGGAAAGACACACGATGAGGATGAGCTAAGAGAACTTCTGTCTCAACAGATTTTCATCCTATTCAAGGACAGGAGCTGGAAAATAGCTATAAACAGGCAAGAGGAGAACCACAAAAAGTCAATAAAAAAACATCGGTGAGAATTAGAGGTAATGGTTATAGCAGCGGGTTCACCTTTGTCAGTCACAGAAAGAGTTTAAAGGGGAATTTAAGGAAGCTTGAAGTTTATTAGAGCACACAGGAGAGGCGTTTAGGAGGAAAGTGAACAGGAGATTTTAAAACAATCTCACTTGGGCCTTGAAACCTGTTATCAAGTGTAGATTGCAGGCAATAATCGATACCTCAGTAGAAAATAGGCAGCACAAGGTCTTGAAAATAAGAGCAAGTAAAAATATATTAGTTTAGACATGGGTAGTAGTTTCACAGGTTGAAACTGGACTGAAAAATAAAAGTGAAAATCCAAACAGCAGTGGAGTATATTCAATTAACTTAAAAGTGAAAGGAAATGAAATAGTAATTGAAGTGGCACAAGAATTATCTGGTTGATACAGTCTATTTGGTCTTCCAAAACACTTCACAGGATCTCTCTCATCAAAGCCTTTTATGGAAACTAAGCAGCTTTGTCGTAAGGAAGAAAGTCCCAGAATAGGATAGATAAATGCTAGAAAGGCAATGAATGAAGTGTAGGAGGAAGCAGTTATTCCTTCCAGTAGAAAGAGTCATCAGAGTTCTGCAGACCTCTGAACTGGAAGATTTTTAATCTTTCCATAAATTATATGCCAAAGGAGATGAGCACTGAGGAAAGAAGTTTTATAATAATACTGGGTTATTCAAGGGCAGTGTGTGAAGGAAGACCTTATTATGATGCACTGTGACTGGTGGTGAAGCAGCTGGCAATTTAATGTTGATAAATGCAAAGTAATGTGGATGGTGAAAAACTCAAATAGTTTCACATACAAAAAGATGACTGTTGTAATTCAATGGTAGTATCTTGGGGTTATGACAGCTAGCTCCATGGAAACTTCAGCATTCATAAGAAACAAAAAGACAAAACTATTGCTAAGATTTATTAGGAAAAGAAAAGAGCAAAAGAGAATCACGGCACATGGAAATATGTGGTTGACATGCAATATACCTGAGTTTCTGGTCTTTTGTCTCAAAAACAAACAAACAAACAAACAAAAAAGAAAACACTCCAAAACTGAAAAGTTTAAAGAAAAAGAATGACTAAATGTTTCCATTCATGGAAGCAGGTAAAAACAGAAAAGTTTACTGTGCAGTTATTTCTAGAACAGAGGACATTAAAATCAGTTCAGCTTTAAATACAGCAATGTACAATGCACATTTTACAAGGGATATGGATACAGCTCACCAGTGGTGTTTCTGTGGAAAGTTTTGAAAACTGCACTGATTTCCTTTATTTTTACTGTTCCTATTAGCAAGACTTTTAAAAAAATATCTTTTTTTCTGAATTTTATTGGAGCATATAGGTCACACAAACAAATCTATATATTGTACTCACAAGTGTGAAGACCTCACTGGGCCTGTATTTCCTATTTTGGGTGCTGTCTTTAAAAAAAAGGTGAAACAAACTAGTAAGAGTCTGGAAGAGAAAAAAGGAAATTACTGAACTCCTGAAAGAATATTCTGGAGAAAAGGTGGAGGTGAGATGTAATTAATGTATATTAAAAGTTCCTGAAAAAGGAAGAGAAATGGTTTATGTTCCATGTCTCTGTTGAGTAAGAGAAGATTTAATAAATTTGAAAAGGAGAAGGAAGGCTGAATTCAGATTATTAGGAAAAGCTGTCAGCAGATTGCTGAGGAATTTTGCTTAGATTTCAACCACAATGATTTTTAGGTACATAGATTCTCTGTCAAGTCTGAGTAATATCTGTAGGGAAGTGTGTGAGACCACCTGCAACCTTCCCGAAACTCATCTATTTGTTTGTACTTCTCTTGTGCCGTGGAAGATAATTTGCTTCTTGTTGGTCATGTTTCATTACAATCCAGAATCTTTCTGGTTCTAAAAATTGTGTATTTTTCTTCTGTCTTACAGGGCAAATAGGAGTTGAATTAGTTGAGCCTTGTTTATATTTTTAGCCAGTACGATATCTCTTCTGAAATTCTAAGTGACTAAGTGGTGTTAATGCCAGGAACTCTTATTAACAAGGTGGTTTCTTTATTATTTTATTTTGTTAGATTATATTTTTATTTCATTTTATTATATTTTATTTTATTTAGTTCATTATTTTTATTCTTATAAAATAACAGATTCAAGCTAATTAAGTGATGTCATTTGGGATTATTTCCAGAGAAGTTTTCAAGATTACATGTATCTGTACTCACTACAATTTTTCATATTCAAAGTTGTTAATGTTTCAAATAGCTAACTCAGAGATAAAAACTGGGTTGAAAAATATTCCTGGTCAGATCTCTTCTGCTTCAAGCATACTTAATTTCCATTTCTAGTTGACTCAGCTCTTTATCAGACTCACTAAAGTGATCTCATTTGGTTTCAGCCTGGCATATGGATAACATTTCATCTTTGTATAATTATTAGCCACCTTAAGTGTGAAATGAAAAATATTTAAGTGAAATGAGACTAAAAAAATGTATAATATAAGGCTTCTGTTCTTTGAACACTTTTTAGATTATTTGAATGAAATAAGTCCTGTCAGGCAAAGTTTATTTTTAGTAACAGTACCTCATATTTTGGGTCCTTTAAAAATGCAGAGAGCAAACAGAATGCTTTCTAACTAGCAGTGCTTTTCTAAGTCTCCTTCCTGGTGATCAATTCAATGCTGATACATATACTTTAATATAGACTGCAAACTTTTACTTCTAGAGTGATATTTTTATATCTTGTCTTTTCAGTGTGGTTCAAAAAATAAGGTCCATATAAAGTCTACTTTAAGATTTATTGGTTGCATTTTATCAACTTGTAAGCAATTTAACAGCCTGTCCCTGAAAAATTGATCATGTCAAGGATTCTCTGACATTGGACACGGTGAAATAAGAGTCTTCCTGTACCATAGCTGTCATCTTTCTGACTTCAAATTCAGTCACCAATTCTTGCTCCTCCAACAGCACATAATACACATGAATACATATAAAAGAGGAAGTGAATTATGTTCAGGTGGATATTGTGTTGGGACTCGAACGTACAAATTGCAGAAGAAATGACACCCTGAAGACATTAATTTTTTTCTCCATAACATTAGGTCTTACCAAAAGCTATGAAATAGTTACAGTAAATAATGTTGTTTCCTTCCAGTACGGAAATTTTGTTAGAATTGTGATGTACTAATCTTTCTTAAGTTGATTTATAGCTGTCATCATGTAGCACTCTAAAACCTATAGCAAAAAATGCTTATTTCCAATGAACTGAATTACAAAGAACATAGCAAGAAATCTCTCAAATAGTGTAGAGACTCTTGCTGATAACTAGTGAACTAGTGGCAAATGGCAGCACTGCTCCTGCATTTCCTAAGGAATTCAAATGTTATTGCTAGGCATATCTGGAAGTCTTCTATTTATAAAACTTGCTGTAAAAAATTTTATATCATACTGTACCTGTTTTCCACTGGAAAAGCTTAAATGTTTTGCTTGAAAAGAATTGAGTGTGTTTTTATTTTTTTTTTCTCAGTGCTATATTTTTCTGAGTGTGGGCTGTAGTTTAAATTTGTGTTTAATATCTGATTTCAAACTGGACAGTGCTCTGCGCATCCTGATCTAGATGTAGATGTTCCTATTCATTGCAGGAGAGTTGGACTGGATAACATATAAAGGTCCCTTCTTACTCAAATGGTTCTATGCTTCTATGATTCTACTTCAGATTTTTATACTGGACTTGTAGTCCTATATTTTAAAGTCCTCTTCATCTAGTTATATAATCATAGAACAACAGAATGACTCAAGTTGGAAGGGACCTCAAAGATAATCTAGTTCCAATCCCCTGCTATGGGCAGGGAAACCAACCACCAAGTCAGGCTGCCCAGAGCCCCTTGCAAAATGACCTTGAATGCCTTCAGGGATGAGGCACCCACACCTACTCTGGGGAGCCTGTACCAGGGCCTTACAAATATCTGAAGGAAGAATATCTTTTCTAACATCTAACCTAAACCTCTCCTCTTTCAATTTAAATCCATTCACCCTTGTCCTTTCAATATCTACCAGTGTTGAAAGACAAGGGATGAGAAGGGAGGTGATAGTCTCCCTCTACTCTGGCCTCGTGAGGCCCCATCCGGAGTACTGCATCCAGATCTGGGGCCCCAGCACAAGAAAGATGTAGAGTTAGAACAGGTCCAAAGAAGGGCTGTAAAGATAATCAGAGTTCTGGAGCACCTCTCCTATTGATGAAAGATTGAGGGAGTTGGGTTTCTTTAGCTTGAAGAAGAGAAGGCTTTGAAATATTGTTATTTTCCAGTACTTGAAAGGAACTTACATACAGGAGGGGGACCAACTTCAAAGCAAGGCTGGATGTGGCTCTGGGCAGCCTGGTCTAGTGGTTGGCAATCTTGCCCACAGCAAGGTAGTTGCAACTAGATGATCTTTGAGGTCCTTTTCAACCCAGGCCATTCTATGATTCTGTGATCATTTTATGCAGGTAGTTAACTCATACAGTGTGTTATAGCAAATGCAGTGTATTTCTGAAACTAAGAGGTTTAAAAGTAACAGAGGTGAGATTTTTAAATTACTAATTTCATAGGACGTAATGTCTTTGTAGGAAATGAAAATTGCTTCTCAACAGCAAAACATTCTGACAATTCTAAGACACATTTCCAGAACAAGGAATTATTAAAGCATGTCTGAATTTGTTCTGTTAATATTGTAAGACTTATTTCAATATCAAAACAACTGCCAGAATGTTAGTATATTTCCTGCAAAGGAAGTTTCAGTGTGCAATTATTACCCATAGCAAAAGCAAAATTTTCAGGTTTTTATTTCTCAGAGGTGAACAGTATTCTGTCAGTGGATGACAAACTAGCTCCCTTTTAAAAACTCCTCAATCGTGATAATAATAAATATTTTTTCATTTATTTTGTTCTTAAGAAATGTTCTCAGTCTGTCTACCTGTCCTAGACCACATGTCATAGAAAGATGCAGGATTAGTACTACTTTAATTCCTAAATATTCTATTACTTTTCTTTTATCACTTCTATTTACTACTGAACAGGTATACTTTTCCTTTTAATTCTTAGAGAACTAAGAACATAAATTAAAATGGTATTGCAGCCTTCCTTTTCCTATTCTTGCTCAATGCTTCAGGGTATATTTTTTCTTTTGTTTGTCACTCCAAGCTGAGAGTCTAATGTCACACTTCTGTGTAGATAAGGATCTATTTGTCCAGATGACAGTATTCCTTAAATAAGAAAATCCCTGCTCACATGAGGGAGGTGAGTTTCTAGGAAATGAAACACATTCACTGAGATTAAAATAAAGCCAAAGTAAAAGGAGAAATTGAATGTCAGAATTAATTTTCATTTCTGTCTGAAAGCAACTAAATGGAGCTTCAGCAAGGAAACGTATCAATTATCATAACTGTTTCCTCTTCCATTACTCTGTCTTTCTGGATTGTTTTTTTCACTATTTTTATAAAGAAATTGCTAATCCAGTTGGCATCAACAATCAGCTCTTGTTACATTAAGCTCAGGAAAATTTGTTCTCTTAATTATTTGGCATAAATACATGCAAAACAAACTGAAGAAACTTTTATTGTTATCTGTTCCACAGCTAAGCAGCACACTTCCTTCAGAGAGTACAAAAAAAAAAAAAATCAGAAGTTTCTAACACATGCTTACTCATTCATTGTTTGTTTTCCAGGCTACCCTTCCCAACAGTCCCCATTGGCCTACAGGCTTGCCTGTGTGCACCTGCATAAAAGGATGTTTTTCTCTCATACTCTTCGCAGTTTGCAATTTGTTATTTTTACAATTAATTAAACCCACTGAGATCAGCTTGTGTTGTGCTTTACAGAGAGAGTCTGTGCACAGGAGCTTTGTAGCAAAATACTGCGAGAAGTGAGCACAAAATACTTTCAAATGGTTATTGTTCTGCCACCATCTATGAAGCATGCTAGGAATGATTCTGTCTTCCTGGTGATACAGTTCTTTACCCTACAGGAACCTGCAGTCTGTGGTCCATTTGTTGTCCCTGACATTGAAAAAAATAGAAAAAGTTTTGATAAGGTGGTGACAGAGAAGGGGAAGGTGATCACTGTTAATTTTTTTGGCTTGTTCAGCACTTAAGTTTTGATATGTTTGAAGAGAAATACATGTACAAATCTTCATTTCTTTTCTTTACAGTTATTTAAGTCTTAGGTACACTTAGAAATGCCGGAAGGTAGCATTATAGTTCTAAATTGTTATCCTAGAATCATAGAATCATTAAGGTTGGAAAAGACCTCTAAGTCCTAAGACTTATGACCAAAGACCTCTAGTCTAACCATCCACCTAACTCTATTAATTCCCACTAAACCAGGTTCCTAAGTACTTCATCTGCCCTTCCCTTGAACATCCCCAGGAATGGTGACTCCACAACTTCTGTGGGCAAAATGTTCCAATATCTCACCACTCTTTCTGAGAAATTCTTTGGAATATCCAATCTAAACCTCCCCTGGCTCAACTGAAGGCCCTTTGTCTTGTCCTATTGTTAGTAACCCGGCAGAACAGGCCGGTAGGGGTACCCACTTCTCCACAGCCTCCTTTCGGGTGGTTGTAGACAATTATAAATTCTCCCCTGAGTCTCCTCTTCTCCAGACTGAGCTATCCTGGTTCCCTCAGCCTCTCCCCATAAAGCTTGTGGTCCAAACCCTTCACAGCTTCATTGCCCTCCTATGGACGGTCTCCAGGACTTCAGTGACTTTCTTGAAGTGAGGGGCCCAAAGTTGAACACAGTACCCAAGGTGCAGCCTCCTTAGGGCCAAATATAGAGTTATGATCACCTCTCTAGTCCTCCTGGCTGGGCACACTGCTAGCTAATGTTCAGCTGAGTGTTGTCTAACACTCTCAGCTCCTTTTCTGTCACAAAGCTTTCTAGCTACTCTGCTCTATGTCTATAGCATTGCTTAGAGCTGTCGTGGCCAAAGTGCCGGCCCTTGCACTTGATCTTGTTGAAATTCATTGCATTGGCCTCAGCCTAGCAGTCCAGCCTGTCCATATCCCTTTGAAGGACCTTTCTACTCCCAGGCAGATCAACATTTCTTCTCAGTATAGTGCCATCTGCAAACTTAATGAGGGTGCACTCAACCCCCTCATCTAGGTCATCAGTAAAGATTAAAAAGGACTGATTCTAATGCCAACCCCTGTGGCTGGTCACCAACTGGATTTAACTCAGTTCACCATCACTCTCTGGGCCTGGCCTGCCAACCTCAGAGTGTACATGTCCATGCTGTGGGCTCCAAGCTTCTCCAGGAGAATACTGTTGGAGACAATCTCAAAGCCTTCACTAAAATCTAGTTAGATTACTGTCACAGACTTTCCCTCATCAACCAGTTATCTGCTTCCATCTGAATCATAAGAGGATTTATTCTGCTCCTTACTTCAGAGTTCCAGGTTAGAACTCTGAGGATAGTCTGACTGTTAAAGCTAGAAGTAAAGAAGGAATTGACAACCTCAGCCTTTTCTGTGCCCTCTGTGGTCATGTTCCCTGCTGCATCCAGTAAAGGGCGGAGATTCTTGGTGACCCTCTTTTCGCTGTTAATATACTTGTAGAAACATTTTTTATTATCATGAGCAACAGTGTCCAGATTAAATTCTAGCTGGGCTCTAGCCTTTCTGATTTTCTCCATGTATATTCTAGCAACTTTTGTACTCTTCCTGAGTTCCTTGTTGCTTCTTCTACAGGATGCAAACTCTCATTTTCTTCCGAAGTCTCGTGGAAGTTTCCTGTTTGTCCACACTGCTCTTCTTCCTCACCATCTCATCTTGTGGCACAGGGGGACAACCTGCTCCTGTGCCGCTTCGACTTCCTTCTTGAGTGCAACCAGCCTTCCTGGACCCTTTTGTCCTTCAGGACTGACTTCCAAGGGAAGGACTGTTAAGAAAGTCTCCTTTCCAGTATACTGAACAATTCAAAGCCCACCCTCTAGAAGCCCATGACAGCAGTTTTCTGACCTCTGTCCAGACTTCACCAGTAATAGGGAACTCTGCCATTTTGTGGTTGCTCTGCTCGAAACAGTCCATGATTGTCACATCTCACAGCAGTCCTCTGTTTGTGAACAGCAGGTCTAGAAGGGCATCTCTGCAGGTAGGCTATCTCTCTTCCACACTCTCCAGGAACCTCGTAAGCTTTTTCCTCTGGGCTGTATTGTATTTCCAGCCTATATCAATACATCTATTGCAAACCAGCACTAACTGTGGCCACTGTGGGGTATTCAGTTTTCACTTATTTTGCTGTTATTTAAGACACTTCCTGGCTTAACTGAGAAGAGCAGTGCAAGTTAAGGTGCTAGAGCCTTTCAGTGCATTTTTTTTTGCTGTTTGTTTTGTTGATCATTTACAGTTGCTTAATGAATATATCATTCAGGATCAAACTCTGCGTTTTTCATTCATTTTAGGCTGAAATCTCCATTGAACTCAAAAGGCATCAAATTTATTTTCATCCAAGAAATCAGAGCGGCTATAAGTGATTTTGATTTTCAAAATGGAATTCAAGTTGACTTCTTACTATGGCGTCTATGGTAAATGCTGCTACTAAAAGAAAATTCTTTAGAGAGGAGGAAGTGGAATGTCTGCTTTGTCATGTAATTTTCTGCTATCAGTGCTGACAATTCAGTGAAATTACAGGAATTCAGCTAGAAATAGTTCTTAGCTAATGGCTTAACAACACCAGGAGCTACTAAAATGTAAATATTCCTCCCCTCCAGATTATTGGAACTGTTTTTACATAGACTTTGAAGAACAAATGAAGTGTCTTCTCTAAGTGCAGTAGACATTTGGTTGTCATTCAGCCAAGGTGATTCGCCATCTGCTCCTTCTCCCCCTCTTGAATTTATTTTCTGTCCTTTAAAACTTTTTTAGGAAGGGAAACAAAACATTAAAAACTGTTAAAAGATGAAATCAGTTGTTTAGCACTCTAGTGAACAGAAATTTGTACATAGGTGTCTGGAATCTCTAGAAGAAAATCCAACATTCATTGTAAAAATAAAAGCATTTTACAGTACCATGACAATAAGAACAGGAGCCTTTGCATTTTACTTTTTGGCACTGCAAAGAAGGGAGAAAGAAGATGTCTCTTTATGAAAGAGAAAACAAAACACAAACAGACATTAGCAGAACTATTGGAAGATATCCCAGATAATTCAATTCAATGTAAATTTCTTAGCTACCCCCTTTTCTCACGTTTAATGCATCGTGTAAATACATCACTTTACTACTACAGATATGATTTCTACTATGAGCATGAATTATGGTGTAGCTATCCAAGCCCTCAGTCAGACAGTAAACTAATTAGTTATTCAATCCCTGAATAAATGTGGGAGTGCAACCAACTCTCATCTGCTACTAGGGGGAAGATTCCACAAGTAGCCAAGCAAATCAACTCAGATTTGAGTTTCATGAAATTATTTGGTTAGAGAGACTTTGGCCTGTTTGGACTAAAATTATGACAAGGATAAGTGGAGGGAGATCATCTTGCAATTTTTCTTATGGAGAAAAATTTCAGTGCCTGATGGGAAGGGCTCAGGACAGGAGAAGAGCAATTATGTCAAACATACAGTTTTGCAAAAGAAATATAAGGTACATGTGGAGCTTCTGTCCTTGTCCTCAAAGTCATAGGAGAAGAAGTGAGTTTATATGGGAAAGATTGTGATGCATTTTCAATCTGATACTTCAGGTGGCAGCTGAACTACTAAATGCTGATGAACTGTTTCTCTTGCCAGTATCAGTTCTGCTGTTCATATAAGCATTTATGAAGATCCAAATTATGTGTATTTTATGTTTTGTTTTTTAATTCACATCTGCAACTGTGAGGTTCAGTTTGGGGCTACAAAGGAAAGAAATGTAGCAATGAAAATTGGTGTTATATAAGAAAACTATTTACAAATAGAAAGGATGTTGATGCTGTTGCTGCATGTTCATTTATCAGAAGAAATGTTATTTCCTTAGGTGCTGCTGTTTTTACCTCAAAGTTAGATGCATAGTTATCAATGTGCAAATATATTGATAAGGAAATATATGGATGCAAACCATTTTAATTAGCATATAGATATCAAAAATAGTAAAATAAAGGTCAAAGTGTTTTATTTTTTTATTATTCTAGCAGATATACCTCAACATACGGTGCAGCATACTTACTGATGGGCTTCCAAATTATAAATTCAAACTAAAGCTAGTCAAAAGTAAAATGTCTGAAGTGTGTACTGTGTAAGTGTTAAATCCAAGAATGCATTGTTTTTCTGTTTAGATTGGTTCTTATTTGTACTTCATTACTTGCTAATGTACGCATGATTTGCACCAATTTTTAAAGAGTTGAAGGACACATTTGTTGAACCCTCTTCAGTGAAGGAAATAGTAGAAGAGAAGAGAAAGTTTGAGTTTGTTCTTAGGATTTCTGTGTCAGATGATAAAGGAAATACTAAATACTTCAGCAGCTACTGGCAGTGTCCAAAAAGAATAAAGGATGTGTATCGGAAGTCATCAGATTGTCAGTGGTAGTCAGGAAAATAAAGAAAAAGCTAAGGATATATCTATTTTGAAAAATCATTGTATTTCAGATGGTGGGGAGATTTTCTTAAGGACCAGCTACATAGTAGAAAGCAGCTGATTTTGAATGTCAAAGACTGAAGGTAATTTGTGTGAAAGTGATCGTGAGATATAAGTACTCATTATTCCAAAGAATGAAGCTTGTGATTACAGTAGCATACAGATTATAGGTTTCAGCCAATTAGTAAGAAAACTCTTAAAAGAAAATACAGAAAATACTGTATTTCAAATGATAGGAAAATTAGTAGGAATGCGTACTATTTCAAAATTTCCTCAAAAATTAAAAATTAGGATACTTAATGAAAAGCAATCATGGCTAAATCAAGATCACTTTAGGGAAGGATAGGAAGATAATGAAAAGATTATTAACATTTTTTCTTTTCAACAGGAAAATATGAAAGGCCATTCTGACATAACTGTAAAAATAGTTATCATTAAAAAATCGAGAAACAAAACAATTTTTAAGTAAAAAAGTATATAAATTAATTTTTAAAAGTTCATATATGTATGAAGAGGAGGCCTGCACTGGTACCATTTTTAACCTCATATGTAGTACTTTGCACTTTTATAAATTGTGAGCTATTCTCCAGATTAAACTGCTAACCAATTACAAAAGTCTTTTTGAAGATTTTTCAACTACCTATGTTTGCATCCAGAGTGGTTTTATTCAGAATATGTGCTCTTTTCTTAAATCTCATTTGTGACTCTAAAAAAAAAAAAAAAAAATCAATTCATGTTGCAGTTAGTGCATTTCTTTAATAATAGATTAAATGACCTTTTCAAATGAAGAAATGAGATTGGTTTAGATATCACATACTGTTGGCAAATCCATGTTTTAATTCATTGCATATTGATTTTGTATAAATTTGTTCAGATATCTCTGTGTGTTGAAGTTAGGATAGCTTGTCCTCTTTTTACCTGCACTTTGAAGACAAATAATATTTGTGACCTTTTCCAATTTCTCTTGGTTCTCAAACATTCCCCATTACGTCTCATATATAATCATGATTAATTCAGAAATTGTAGCAAGGTATCATCAGATCTTCTGACTTGAAAGCATTTCATCTGCCCATAAATTCCATGACATATTATTTACTTATTTATTTTAAAGGTCATAACAGTAACTGTTTTAGTGATGATAGCTAAAAAGGTAAAATGGCCCTGAATTAACTTTCTCTTGATGTCCTCATTTATTTGTCTCTATATAGCACACCTGTGTTTTTTAAATCTTTATTTCTTTCTTCTTTTGATTTTGGTATATGTTCTTGACCTTTTGTGCCTTTTGTTCATTGAATTGTAGTCAGTTTGATTAATCATAATGTGCGCAGTAATCTTAGTCTGAACTTTTCTTCCTTCATCTTTTCAGGATTTATTTTACATATTGGAACTGCTGATATTTTTGGTTACTTTTGTTTGTTTCGTTTTTTTTTACAGCTCAATTTGTTTCTTTCTATATCTGTTTATCATCATTATCTATCACTAATGGTAGACAATACAATCTCTCTACGGAATTGCATTACAAGATTAAACGTTTCTAATATTTATTTGTATGGAGTATTTCTTGACTGATCTTTTTTCTTTTTTTCTGAAAACAGATCTACTTTTCTGCTCTCAGTGGATTTTAGTGCAGCGTCATTTCCCTTAGTATGTGTCTGTCCTTTCTCCTTTCCATACAATTCTGTACCCTGAGCTACTCTTCTGGTTTATTGAGTCAGTGAACTCGTTCATTTCTTTGCCAGAAAGTTTAAGAATACCTGTTGCTATTTCTAAGTCAGGGTAACTTAATCCTTATTGCCTATGTATACAATTATACTTTTACCTTTTCTTGTCTCACTGAGTGCCTACCTTCATTCAAAAAGGCAGAGGGAAACATGATTCATAATCCTTCACCACAATTCTGAAAAGATCAGGTGAAATTTGGCAATGATTTAGATGAATTCAGTTTATAAATGACCATGCAGTTTATATATATCATGTTTTTTAGGGCAATGCAAAAAGACCAGGATGTGAGTGGGAAGTATGCCTTTCTTTAATTTCCCGTTACACCCCTATAAACGTAACATTGAAGTAATTCATATGAACCTTGTACTTTCTTGGCCCCTTTACCTTCCAGTACTCTAACCCATGAAATACTTCAGGCAGATCTTTGAAGAGATCACTGTTGGTTCTCCTGAAGTCCAGTGTTACTGTCCTACCTATTTATTTATTTATTTATTTATTTATTTATTTTCATGTAAGAACCTGATTTACACAAACTACACATAGTTCATGCTCCCAATTAAGTCCTACCTTGTTTGTAAGAACTAGGTCCAGCAGCACACATCTCCCCATTGTCTGTCTCCTCTACCATTTGCTTCAGAAACTTAGCTTCAGTACTCTGCAGCAACCTATAGGACTAGAGTTGCTTTTCCAGCAAATATTTGGGTGAAGTCCTCAGTGAGAACCAGTGTCTGTGACCATGAGTCTGCTTGACTTGTCCGCAGGGGGCCTCATCAACTTCCTTCTCCTAGTCAGGTGGCCTGTGGTAAACACCCGCAACAATACCAGGCTCTTTCCAGTGCGGTGTAGTAATAAAATGATGGTCAATGGGCGAAAACTTCAAAACAGGAAATTTCAAGCAAACATGAGGGGAATTTCTTTGAAGATGAGGGAGCACTGGAACAGGCTGTCCAGAAAGCTTCAGTGTCCTTCTCTGGGGATACTCAAATCCACCTGGGTGCCTTCCTGCTCAACCTGCTGTAGGGAGCCTGCTGTTGCAGGGAGTTGAACTAAGGGATTTCCAGTGGTCCCTTCCAACCCCTATGATTCTATGATTGTGTGATTGTGTGATTGTGTGATTCTGTGGCTGGTCTTCAGGTTCTTGTTATGGGAGACAACTAAGGAACATTTGTCACATTTCCCCTTGGTTTCACTTACTCACCGGTTGGATGCATGAGCACTTTTGGAGCCCATTTTTAAGTCCTTTAGCTTAAAGCCATCATTACTGCAGTAGTCATCCTGCTGCCAAAGATCAATCTGCCTCTTCTGGACAAGTGGATCCCATTTCTCTCTGACAGATTATACTCTACATACAGTAAGTCCAATTGTCATAAAACAAAAATTTAAAACACTTAATGAGAGCAGTACTGCGAGATGTTTATGTAACATTAAGTTGTAAGGCAACTTCTCCCCGTGTTCATAGTAGAATAGGATTGGAAATGCTACAGTTTGTCTTCCAGGAGTGACAAGGAGCAGTGGCAATAGCTAGGTCCAATTTCTGTTATTTTTCTCTGGAAACTGAATGTATCTTCCAATCTAATGAATACAGATAATGGCTCTAAACCATATTGTTTAGTTCTTCTGCTCCTTTAATAAAAATGACTGAAAAATTCCAACTTTGTATCTGGTTTGGTAAAAAAGGCAATTACATTCAAGTTACATTAGGAATTGGATGCGTAGGAGTATGATAAGAAGATTTAATGACCTACAGCTTATAATTAAAAGAGGGAAAATAAAGGAACATTTCTACACGCTATCTTGTTACTCTCAGAGGTTGTTATCCAACTGCGCTTAATTCCATCCCATGCCACTTACCAAGATAAATGTTTGTTATCTCCACATTCAAATCAACTAGTTTCCTCAGTCATGCAGATAAAAACTCTTAAGTTTTTATTCCCAGAGCCCTTGCATATAAACTGCATGTTCTGCAGAAGCCTGCAGCATAATTTCAAAATGAAGCCTTATTTGACTCTTCACCACATGTAGAAGGGATTTTTAAGGTATTTCTGTCTCTGCTCTTGTGTTATTTTGTAAAAATAATTTAGAGAAGAAATCCAGGTACCTAAATGTTTTACTTGCTCCTGAATATCTAGGTACCTTGCGAGGGAGGGACCAAAGGAAGAGCCCACAGGGAAACCATGCAGCTGAAGAACAGGAGGAGTTCAATCATGAAACACTGTAAAATCTGAAATAACACGGAATCTTTATGTCTAGGCACCTCAGTCACTTCCCTGAAATACACATTCTGGCAGATTTTCAGTGTCTTTATGTCATGGTTTTATGATTTTTGGTATTGGTATTCCACATCATAACAACATGTAGTTCATTAAGAGTTAAAGAGTTAATACTCCAACTCCATAGATCATTGATATTTCCGGGTATACCTGTCTCAGAAGAGGAGAACTACATTCCCCTGAGGACTTTGCGATGCTTTGTATTTTTACGTATTTTCCGCTCAGAGGGAAAAGATAAAAACTGTCTGCGGTCACAGGAAACTCTCTTTCCTTCGGGATCGACTCAGCAGTGGGTGTTCACTGCCGTATCACCTTCAGCATTAGCGTAAGGCCTTCGGTTTATCGGACACTCTCTCTTGCTCATTTTCTTTGATTTCTTAGCTTCAACTCCAATTATATTGTATTATATTGTGTTACTTTGCTTTCTGATATCATATTTAGTAAATTAGCTTTCCTCCTCAGATCGTTGCCGCTGTTTTGTTTCTAGGCCCATCTCCCTTTTTCCTTTTTCCTTTCCCCCTTCCCCTTTCCTGGGGTGTGGGTCTGCGGGTCCCCCACACCAATTGTCACGGAACCGGGCCGATCCAGCCCGGTAAACCGTTGACACTTTAGTAGCACCAACTCTATCTGCTGCCAAGTTGCATATCAATGCACCCTAAAACAGGGCGATATTTTGCAAGTCCCTATCCCATTTCATACATTATGTATCTGTGTCCCCAGCTACATGAAACAGGAGAAAAAACAGGTTTTGTGTTATCCAGATCACTCCTGTTATACACTCATACCTTCATTTTCATGGAGAAAAACAGGAACAAGAAAAGCTTAGGTGAGGGAACAAGCTCAGCCGTGGAAGTAGACAAAGGTAAATCTCAGAAAACTTCCCAAATGTGTGTTAGTTCCCAGCCTCTCCTGTTGCTTCAGGCTCCCTTGAAAACTAGCCCTTAGAAAGCTTTATTGTATTGAACTGACCTCTGTGCATTTATTGAGCAAAACTTTGGGTGGGCTGATCTGAAAGGCAACCTTGTAACAGGGCAGCACCTTTATGTTCATCTCTCTTTTCTGCATTTCAAGGCAGCCATAGAGGTACCCTAAACAACAGTTTGGAAAAACAGTTAGTTTCAGAACTATTTGAAATGACCATTTGCTCTATATAGACTTATTTTTCTTTAGTAACTGGATTTCCGGTCTTCCATCAAGATCTTGCTCCAGTGAAACTTGTGCTCTTTTTAGTTTTATCTTTTTAAATTAAATTCCTGAATTAATTAAATGGTTTTTGTTTTTTACAATTGAACATTTTAAAGTAAAATAAAATCAGACTGACTTACAGAGATCCTGAAGCAAAAGACTGGTTTCTATTTCAAACTCTTGTTTCTGAATAATCTGTTATCTTTTTTAGCATTTTTTTCCTTTTTATCACTTCAAGCAAAAAATGATATGATCATGGCCTTGCTTATTGTTTTCACTTGTGGAACACCTCATGAAGAAACAGCAGAATTACAGACATATGTGGCATGATAAGGATCAGTTTTTGATATGATTTACTGCGGTCTGTTAGGCTACTTTATTTCTTGGATACCCTTTGTTTCATTTTCTAATTTCCTTTTCACCTCTCATTCTTCTGTTTTTCTCCCAAGTTTTTAGGCTGGATTGTGCTTTGTTACACATAGTCCTGCAGCGTTTGTCTGGTCCACAGAAGGCACAGGTGATAACTGACAGTTTTTCTCTTAGTTCTGGACTTGGAGAGAAGAATTGCCAGCTCAGTTTATTACCTGATTGTCAGCTAAGGCTTGTCTTCAGCTTCATAAACCTTACTGTCCTGAATTTGATAATACTTCATGTCTTCTGTTATTGGTAAAATTCTGGTTAATCTTAAATTTCCTAAAAGTGTTCTGATTTAAGACACTATTGTCCCAATCTGTCGTCTCTATTTTTAATGTCAGCAAACCATGCAGACACACTTTCTTCACATCCATGGTACTAACCTTAATTGTTGGCAACAGCATTTCATCTAAGTTTTCAAGATTTATTCCTTTTTTAATTCTTCATGTAAGAATCCACCTGATTTCACTGTATTATATTATAATAACGAAGTTAGCTACACATACATATTCTAATAGAGATCTTGTTTTGGTTTCTGACTTTAGTTCTCAGTCTTTTACTTCATGTGTCTTACTACCTTATTATTAGCATTTACCTGGTTGAAAAATGGTTTCTGGACCTGAACTAACTACGAATGCCTTAATGTATTACTATAAATCAGTGCTATCCTTACTCTAACAAGATTTACATCTTCTGTAAAATGCAGAATATGTACCAGATACTGGAAGAAGAGAATATCGATCTTTTGCCACATTTAGGAGTTCAAAATTTTATATTTTTACTGAAATAATGTATCTCTAAGTAGGTTTTTATTCACAGCTTCAGGAATTTCAATGGGAGAATGTGATTCAATTTCAGTATTCTATTGTTACTCTAATTCAGTTTAATTATAAAAAAGATACATTAAAATCTGCAAACAAAGAAAAAAAATCTCATTACTGTAAGGTTTCTTTGCTGTCCGTTTTCTTCTTTCCACTGTTTCACTGAATTTTAATCCATTATGTTCTATTGAAGTCATGTCACACTGTTATGCAAATACATCAATAATCTTTCTTTAGATTTAACATAATATTGTACAGAAATTGCTATTTCCAACAGCAATGTTTGATAATATTTTTTCTGATTTTTTCAGGTTATTTTCTCAGAGTCAGTTTATGTGATATTCTTACTGTGGACATTCTGAAAAGAGTTTGTGATATAAAAATTTCTGAAAGGAGCATATTTTAGCTCAACAGTAGAAAACATCTGTGGAGAGAAAATAAGGAGCTTTTCTTATGGAGTAACAAAATGAAATTCAGCATTAGAGCTGGGAAAACTCAGTCACAGAGTGCAACATATAATGGGTCATTTTCTGCCTTTAATTCAGAATCTCACAGTGCTCTGAGTTTGCTAGACAGACCAGAAAAGGCCCCCATTGCCTGTCCTCCTTCTTTCCACTGATTCCACAAAATTTTCATTACCGTGTGTTCAGTTCTTTTTGTATTTGTCTTGGGCTTTGATTCTCACTTCAATATTTCAGTTTTATTGACTTCTCACAGTAAGGGAAGAGATGGAAAAATACAGTTACCCTGAGATTACTGGACTATCCATTTATTTAAGTACAGTTGCAAAGGTGTATTGGAAGGTAGCTTGGGATGCTACCAGCCAGAACTACCATTTTGTGTTGACTCTAAATCAGCATCTCATTAATTTTAAAGTATTTTATGATTACTACAGGATGATTGAAGTCTTAGATTATTTATCTGGTTGAAAGCATAAGCAGGACTATCAAACAGAGAAAAAAAAGCATTGAAAGAAGTCAACTTTGTTTAAGATGTTGTATTTCAAAATTATTATTGCTTCACCTGCAAAGAAATTTTTAAGAAAACAGAGAATTGAAGGACTAACGCATTTTTTGACAATGCAAATACATTAGAGTGCCTGAAATTAAGTTCCAGTTACAGCTGTCCATCGTTTGTAATAATACCCATCTATAGAGTTTGCTGGAGGAAAACTCCTGTCTGTTTTACACCATATATGTAACAGAAAGATAGAAAACAGTGGAAAAACAGTGGTGCCAGTGAAACTTCAATTAAATGGTTGTTTCCATAAAGATTAGTGTATCTTTGGACACTTTCCAATTAGATACAAATGGAATATCTAAATCTGCTTTATGAAGCAGTAAAATGAAAGCATAATCATTTTCTTGAAGTCACATATTATCTGGTAGCTTTATTTCAGATGACTATTTTTTTCCTCATAAACTCAATGGTTATATCTGTTATAAAAAACTACATTTCAGATGACAGATTCCAGTGACTGGTGTTCATTCTAGAGTGAATTATGCTCCATATTCACCTGATATCTACTAAAATTTATTCTCACCATCAATAAAAGAATGCTTGAGGTTAATAGCACCATTTTTATAGTCAATTGGATTTCCCTTGATGTAATGCTGCGTACTTTTCATCTCAGAGTGAAAATTCAAGGAAATATGGAAAAAAAAGCATCTGAATTTAAGAAAAAATAATCTTAAAGAAGTAAGGTAATGAGCGCACTGTTGATTTTCTAAGGAAAATGAGGTAACTTTGTGTTACCTGCAGGTATGTTTTCTTCACACAGTAGAATTTTACCCCATAAGAATTTTTATATGTAAAATTTAATCTAATGAAAGCCCAGATGGAGCATAATGGACACTGTTGTAAAAGATTTCAAAAAATGTTTCTACAAATACATGAACAACAGTTCTTGTATGTGGCAGGAAAAAGATCTTGGTTCAGCACTAACAGTAGAGACAAGTTCTGAAATAAGCGGTATCTTCAGTTTTGCATGGGGAATGACCGAACCAGAATCCAGTTAATTGAATCCAATCTTGAATTTCCCCAGTTAAATGAAACAGGGAGAACTGTGACTTGGTCTAATGTTACTGGAAGTGTTTCTTTATTATTGTGCTTCTGAAAATGGTAGCTATATGTGTGTGTTTGTGGATAGATAATTAGTTTGAGTAGTTTAGTTCAGTAATTAATTTCTACCAGCAAAGTTGCTAATACCATGATAAGAAATAAATATATATAATTCTGAGTTTTTATGAACTGTAGACAAGTGAAAGAGAAAAGACCTGTTTAATTTTGATGCACAGTGTAAGAACATATTTGAAAATATAGTCTGAAGTATGATATGCTGGTTGTTCTAAAAATACATGCAGGATTACTAGAATGAGTAGTTCAATTTTGCTAATGTCTCACAGAAAATTCCATAAAAACTGGTTTTTTTAGTTTTTTTTCCTAAAAATTTCTTCATGGATTTAAATACAGAATCTCTGAAAAACAAAAACAAAAGAGAAAAACAAAAAACAACAATACTTTTGTTGGTAAAGAAGTTACATGTCTAAAAGAGTGTTCAGTTTTGAATAAAATATCTAATTTCATTTGTCTTTTCAGTAGAGTTATCTGTAGGTTTTTAAAAATATATTGGGCTTGTTTTCTTCCGGAGTTATCATAGCTTTAAGGGGATGTGGTACCAGTGATCAGCTGCAACGGTGGCTTGGAGCCTCAGAATGCTGGGGAGGCAATGCAGATTTTTTTTCTGTTGGCTTGGGAACTGAAAGTGAGCAGAAATTACACCAGGAGAGGAATGCTTTTGGTTTGTTTATTTCCCCTGAAGTAAACTGAGGAAAAGAGAGATCTGTCACGTTGGTAATCATACGCTATTCTGTTTCAGAAATAGGTAGAGATACAGTCCTAAACCAAAAAATTTGCAGCGTAGATCTCAGGTGTGAGTGAAGCACTTGTCACTGGTGAGCAGACATTAAAGCCAGTCAGTCTTTCCAGATCACTGCAGCAGCACGACCTCCCATGTAATGGGATGTAATGATAATGACAACCACGATTTAGTATGCCAAAAAGTGTATATATATACATATATATATATATATATATCGGAAATTACTTGGTTCAGTAATTGTCTGACTTCTGATAAAGCCTGCATTTTTTTAATTAAGTCTACGTTTTTCACCAAGCTTTTCAATTGTAAAGTTAGAAAGTTGTTCTGGAAATAGAAATGTCGCTAGAAACAGGGTACGTCTACTTTGTACAGGTGAAAGGTGTTTCTGAGTCGTTGCTGACCCTGAGCAAGTCTTGAAAATGTGAAAAACCACTGTAACTCCTTATAACAAGCATGATAAATTTAAGTGCAAGGAAAGCTGAGAAATAGTGGTAGCTCTCCGTAATGGTAATGTCTAGAAAGGTGAGAGCTAAGTTTGAAAAAGTATTTGCCATTTTGGTGTCGGGAAGCAGATAGTTGAAGGAGGAATGAAAGTACTTTTTTTTAAGGTTCCATCAGTTCATCCAAGGGACTGAGCATCACAGTGTGCATCTCACTAGAGAGACCAGACATATGCCTAATGGCCACGTAGGTACCCTGGTGGGGATTCAGACTGCTGAAGGACTTCAGGTGGTGCATAGAGCTGAGTCCTTTGGGAATATCAGCCCTGGAAGTAGAGGAAGAAGGAACAAATAAACTGAGATCTGGAAAGAAGGATGACTTGTGTTTTGTTTCCCATTAGTGTAAGACAAACAGATTGTCTCTATGAATGGGCAGAGTCTGGAGAGGTCTGAGGAGGCTGTACCAAATTAGAAAGAGACATGAAAGTTAATTAAAAATATGGAACTAGAAATCATAATCAAAATATAATGCTTTGTGACTCAAGTAATGATAGATTTGTTACTGATGAAATGCAGTCAAATAATTTAAATTTCACAATCTTAGGTGTTTCAGTATTACAAACCTTACCTGGAGGGCTGAGTGAAACTTGAAAAATCTGAAGTTGCTATTACTGTTGATTGTGCAGGTGTTTACATATCTATATATATTGTTAGAAGAACAGAGGTACAGATTGCTTTGTCGGGGCTCAGAGGGTAATGTTCAGGAACATTCAGATGTGGATACTGAACATCGGCAACTGAATATTCTGAAGGTCTTTTCTATTTATTAACAAAAATCATTGATAGAATTCAATCTGAAGACCTCAGTCTATTATGTTCGCTGCTAATTGAAAGCAGTAGTCAGAACCTGTCATCAGACCTCAGTCCTTTTCTGCTTACTTCTGTTGTGATTACTCTGCTGATGTGTTTTTTGTCTAGACTTTTTTTTCTTTTGTTATTTTCTGTACTTTTCTGTACTGTCTTTGTATAAGTAAAGGATGTCTTTCTCCCATATTTATCAAGCACATCCAAATCACATGACAAAACCTGCTTATCTGTGGGAGAATATATAAAATAGAATTTAGAGGTTTTGAAGGACAGTTGTCTTGATTACTCTCTCACAAGGAAGAGGATAATAGTTCATCCAACATCGTTTGGATAAAACTAGTTTTAAGAGCTGCTTTCATCTGTTCTGAAATCAATCATTGTTTCTAATGCAGGAAATGAAGAAAATGCTCTGTTCATTGGTCCTGTAGTGTTTTACTTTATGGGCTTCAGCCACTCAGTCAATACCATCTTTAGATCAGGGACAGCAATTTTGTGAACTGTGCTTTTTCACACACCTGAAAAATAAACCATCTTCATGACATTAGAAAGTAATAGCTTGTAAAAACCAATTTTGCCCATTAAGAAAAGTGAATGAGTGAAGATAAATGAGGTGTAATGCACAGCTTTGAAGCATAAAAAGATTGTTGTAATGCTCATATTTAATTATAATTTATCTGCATTCATTTCTCTTTAGGTACCTGACAAGCAAGTGTTTCACTTTTCTAACACTCACTACAATATTTAGCTTTTTATTTCCTGCAATAATTTCATCACTTCACTTCAAAAGCACATCTATTCCTTCTGGACTTAAGACAAATGAGTTTGTTGACTTTCAAGCTGTTAAAATTAGCCATAGCAGTGGATTAATATTCATTTGGAGTTGTAACTCCATTACATCTATCTGTTTCTAAGCATTCACTGTCTAATGTATCGTCTGACTTTTATGTAAATAAATATGCCTTGTGCCTGATGGCAATTTTAGAACTTTCTGAACTTCATGGAGTACTTCTAATGCACGGCACAAATAGAAATCCAAAAGTATCTAGCTTGTATCTTCTCCCCACTCCCTCTACTGTTTTTGTTTTTTCTTTAATTCCCTGCTGGCTGATTACATAAATAATAATTTGAAAACATTTCTCAGAAACTTTCTTCATCACAGACTGGTTTCAGGTATGCTCTCTAACACTTTAAGACCATATTTTGGAGAGACCCCTAGAAATTCTATGAAAGCTTTAATTTGCTAAAAGATTGGGCTGTATTTTTCTTATATTCGTAGAATGGTTTGTGCTGGAAGGGGCCTCAAGGATCATTTAGTTCCAATCCCACTGCTGCAGGTAGGGTTGTCAAACACTAGATCAAGTACTGATTCAGATTGCACAGGGCCCCATCTACTCTTACCTTGAGCACTTCCAGGGACAGGGCATGCACAAGCTCTCTGGGCAGCCTTTGCAGCACCTCACCACTGTCTCAGTGAAAAAATTCCCTCTGACACCTAATCTGAATCTTCATCTTCCCTCCTTCATTTTAAAGGAAATATCACCTTGTCATATCACTGTCCAAGTAAAAAGTTGTTTTCCCCCATGTTTATAATCTCCATTTAAATATTGGAAGGCCTCAATAAGGTCTCACTGTCTCTTCCTCCAGATTGAAAACCCCAGCTCCTTCAGCCTACCTTCACAGGAGAGGTTCTCCAGCCCTCGGATCATCTTCATGGCTCTTCTCTGGACCCTTTCCAATAATTCTACCTCTTTCCTCTGTGGATGGCCCCAAAACTGAATGCAATACTTCAGTTGAGGCCTCACGAGGGCAGAGTAGGGGGGCATAACCCCTTCCCTCACCCTGCTGACTGCCCCTCTGTCAATGCAGCCCAGGATACCATTGGCCTTCTAGGCTGGAAGCACACATTGTTGGCTCATGCTAACTTTTTCATCAGCTATGATCCCTAAGCTCTTCTCGGCAGGGCTGCTAATGAATTCTTCTCCCAGTCTATATACATATGTGGGATTGCCCCAATCCCAGCTCAGTACATTGCACTTTGCTTAGTTCAGCTTCATTAGGTTCACAAGGACCCACCTCATAAGTTTATCAAGGTCCCTCTATATGGCATCCCTTCCTCAACTTTGTGTCTACAGCTATTTTGCTGAGGGTGCACTCGATCCCATTGTCACTGATAATGGTGTTAAAGAGTCTCAGGACAGACCCCTGAGGGACACCACTCGACACTGGCCTTGTCTTCCACTCTATGTTTTCCTTTCTCTGCTGCTGGCACATAGTCTTTCACAAGGCCTTTTTAAAAACAGCAGTACCACTGACAAAGTATATATATGTTTTTCTGTTGTTCCTGTATGTCTCTATTTCCAATTTTCCTGCCATTTACCTCTATTTCATAGCCACACATGAGTTGAAAAAAAAATAAAATTGTTTGGAATGGACTATTACTCAGACTTTTCCCTATAGATAATTGTAATGGAGTGACTGATGTAATGTAGCATTCATTTCAAACTTTTGAGATCGACTGGGAATATGAATGTTCAGAATATATAGAATCATATTCACTACAACAAATAACCTCAAAAGCACTGTGAAATTGTACTGGATGCTATTTTTATCGTTCTTTTCATAGTACCTAATGTTTTAATTTAAATGCTGATGTATTCAAAATCTTTTTTTAAAGCTGCATCTTCTTGCCCATTCTTTTTGTCTTTTAATTAGAACAAATGTATCCCAACATCCAGTATTTATTTTGTAGTTTGTTGTCTTTTGCTGGGATCTGGAACTGATAATGCTTTGCTGTTGCTTACTCAGATATAATATGTTTACCTTTCTTATCTTTCTTCATTCTAATACGTTTACTTTTCAGCTTCTGTGGATTCTGTATGACTTACAGTTATCACCTGTTGGTCCACCCCTTAAAACAGTGGCAAAGCTCATGCTGCTTCATATTTGACCTAATTCTGTGTTTTATTTTGATGAATTTATGGGAAACTCAGAGTTTTTAAAATTTCAATACCAGCTTTGCAGTAAGCTAACTGAAAATAGATTTTGTATTCATCATGGAAACAACCAACACATCTGAAGGGGAGTGTTGTGCAGAGTGATTAATGTTTCAGCTCATCTTGATAATTACAAAATGAATTCTCACTATAATGAAAAGTTATGAATAGGTCAGTAGGCTTTTATGTAATATTAGATTTCTTATGCTTTCTAAAGCAGTACTGGGGAAATATCATGAGTTGTGTGCTAACAGTAGTACCATTTTGATTTACTAAAAATCTGTATTTTAATACACAGTATTTTTGTTTGGAAAGAATTCTGATAGATCCAAATGGAGACAAAACAGTGGGTGTGAGCACAGTGTGGCAGTGGGTGGTATATTTCAGTAGCGATGACAAGGACAAAGGATCACTTCCACTTAGTGCAGATTGTCTAGTGTGGCATGCAGGCTCTTGTTCATCTCTTGTAAAGATGCACAGCAAATGGTGGTGACCGTGTTGAAAGACTGCTTTGTAGCTGAGAATTAGCTCTATCAAACTGTTATTTTGCTTTATATGCGTTGTAGTTTCCACGGAAATAAACAGAAGGCATTACTTTAGGAGTGACCAACATATAAAGGATTAGCAAGTGACAGACACACAAAAAAAGTAAATGCCAGTAGTAGGAAAATCAAGCAGCAGAATAAGCTATGGGAAAATAGAGACTGTAGGTACAGAAGGTAAATGAATGCACGTGCATTTCTGAATTTGGGTGTTTCTGTATCCGTAAATAGTCATTTCAGTTTTGATTAGTACCTTCTGAATTTCTAAACTCTTTAATAATTAATGGCAACAGTGTTCCTTCTTTATGCCTTCTGAAAGCGTTTATCTGTCATATTCTCTAAAGAAAACATGGTGAAATTTAGGAAGGAAGAAAACATTTCTCTTCTGTCCATCAGGTTCAGAGGAACCTGACGTGGAGCTATTTTAGCTGAGTATTCACTGCAAAGGAAGACTAGATAACAGCTGTGCAGTTCTCTCTCAAAGTGCTGTAGGAAGAAATTACATAGTTGCCAGCTTTTCTGAAGAAGTTCTGAAATTTCTGGCACCAACACAGGGGATAAATTGATCAATTTTCCCGTTATTAGGTTCTTGAAACCATATCTCTTGCTCTCAGGAGCTGCATCAGACTATGAGGTTATACTGTCTTGACCTGAGGTTTGGGATGGTTTAAAAGAGAAAATAGGAATAAAAAACAACAAAAACTCTTAGGTTTTTCATTTGGTATCAGAGGACAGAGAGTCAGTGTAGAACTTCAGGACATTCGTCTGAGAAGGGACACACTGAACCTCAGTTCCAAGGCGTGATTGTTACTTTTCAGCACTGTCACACATTTTCCCTCATCTACTGGAATAATTTTCTCACTTTCCTCTATTGCTTATAAGCGCATCATTTCTAGTAATTAGTGCATCTATACTTCGGCCTATTTTACCACATCTATCCCTAGGCTTCTTTCAGTTCACAGAATTGTGGGGATTGGATGGGACCTCCAAAGATTATCAAGTCCAACCTCCCTGCCAAAGCAGCTCCCTTAGCCCAGGTTGCACAGGTAGGTATCCAGGCGGGTCTCGAATGTCTCCAGAGAAGGAGACTCCACCACCTCTCTGTGCAGCCTGTGCCAGTGCTCTGTCACTGCACTGTGAAGAAGTTTCTTTGCATATTGATGCGGAACTTCCTCTGCTCGTTTATGGCCATTTCCCCTTGTCCTGTCCCCACAGACTGCTGAAATGAGGTTGGTTATTTCCCTTTGACTCCTGCACTTAAAATATTTGTAAACATTAATATCACCTCTGTATCATTTCTCAAGGCTGAACAGACCCAGGTCTCTCAGCCTTTCCTCATAAGGGAGGTGTTCCACATCCTTTATCATATTTGTGTCAGTCTGCTGGACTCTCTCCAGGATATCCCTGTCTTTTCTCTACTGGGGAGCCTAGAACAGTACTGCAGGTGAAGCCTGACCAGCAGAGTAGAGGGGAAGGATCACCTCCATTGTCCTGCTGGCCATGCTCTTAAAAAGAGCACAAGGGACAGTGCTGGCTCATGGGAAGCTTGTCATCCCCCTTTTCTGAAGAGCTCCTCTGTAGCTGGTCATGTTCCGACCTGTGCCTACAGCCATTCCTTTCCAGGTGCAAGACTGCTCAGTACTCAGTAGAACCTCATCTGGTTTCTTGCTGCTCAGTTCTCCAGCCTGTCCAGGTCCCACTGAATGGCAGCACAGCCTTCAGGTGTGTCAGCCACTCCTCCCAGCTTTATATCATTGGTGTACATGCTGAGAGTGAATACTATTTCCTCATCAAGGTCATTGATGAAGATATGACTGGACCCAGCACCAACCCCTGAGGAGCACCACTAGTCAGAGGTCTCCAACCTGACTCTGTACTGCCAACCAGTTCTCTTCCTGCCTGCAGAGCCAAAGGTCTTATTGCGTCCTTTTCAGGGGTGTCCTGATAGCACTGATTGAAGTGACTAAAAGTCAAGATAAAATTGGTCCCACTGGCCTCAGAGGTATTCCTGAGATAAATTCATGCCACTGCATGTGTGGGGTGTATGCCCATGTGTGAGATAATGAAATAACAAGTGCATCGGTTGTGGTGGATTCATCTCCAGGGTATTGCCATCAGTATCCATTTTATTTGCCAGGAGATACTAGCCTAGAAGATTCCTGTACATTTTTTTTCAGGCCATTCAATGTTTATCAGTCTGAAGCTGGAGCAGTAGTTTGGCAGTTTTCTTAAATGACCTAGTGTGAACTAAAAGAGAGATGGGAAAATAGGAAATTTAATTGTTGTGTTGGTGCCATCAAGCACAGTTCAGATGGTCAAGGAAAAGCATCCTTCAAAGCTATGTTCTCAGTTTCTCTTGAGGTCCACATATTGGCTATGTGGGATTACATGTGTATCATGAGGGTGGTAATTCCAGCCTCTACTTGTCTCTGAGAAGTGAAGCACAATAAATGGCTCCTTTCAGCAGCCCTCCCTAGCTGGATTAGGATGATTTGAGCATTGCATTGATGAATCAGGCTCAGAAAGTATTAATTTTGGTAGTTTACAGCTGTTACAGTCTGCCAGGAATGCTGTAGCACTGAAAAGTTCTCTTCTTTTGGCTGCAAAACAACTACTTTGCTTTTATGTAGTTCAGTATGTATAGTAATTGCATTTCTCTAAGTTGACTGTAAGAACTGCAGAGAAGTTGAATGGATGACTGAATTTCAAACTTAGGCTAAGTTATCTGGATTAACACATAGAAGAATTGTTGTATTTCAGTCTTTTTTCCCTTTTTTTTCTTAATTTAATTTTAGCATTCTCAATGAGCTAAAGTACATTTCATATACTTCTAATAGCTGCTGTAAATCAGTGGTAATGAGGTGCTCCTACAGTGTTCACGGGACAATTCTACTACTTGCAGGACAGGATGTCTGTTCATGTGTCTCAGTAAAGCACATCATGCACGTCAAGTTTGGATGACAGGTAGACCCCACAAATGGAGAAAACTGAACATCAAGATTTTCCCGATGCCTAGCAGCCAGTTTGAAGACACAGTATTTTTCATTTTATACACTGTAGTTTCCTTTATTTTCCCTTTTATTTATTTATTTATTTTCCTCAGAGCCCCTTTTTCTCACTGATTAGCTGTTTGCTTCGTGATCTCTAGCACTTCATTTCTAATGTTTTTCTTCTGTGTTGCTTTTTCCTTATCTATTTTTTTTTTTTTTTCACTTTGGTCAAGTTGCTGCATCCTTATCTTCAGCAAGCCATTTTCTTTTTAATCTCTTCTGATCATGCTCTTCTGTTTATTGGACTGTCATTCTTTGTGCTTTTTTCCTTCTGCTTGTTTATGTGTGTGTGTATGTGCAAGTGACAAACTTATGATATTTTTTTGATTCATACGTGAGGAGCTATCCTTTGTGTTCAACGGATTTTTAAGTTTCTGTGCTATTTTTTTTTCTGTTATTTCTCTTATTCTATCCCTCTTTTTTTTTTTTTTTTTTTTTTTTTCTTGCTTCTTCCTAGAACCTTTTTTCCTTCTGGATAATCTCATTATATTTTTTGGTTTCCTTGTCTGTATGTTTTTGTTCCCATTTTTTTTCCTTCAACTTTTCTTACCTTTTCTTTTGATCCTCTTTTGTCTGTAATGTTTTCTTAAAAATTGGAACATATATAAATAATGTTTTTCTTCAAACTCATCATCCTGTGTAAAAAGCAGGAAAGAGTGGAAATATCTTCTTGGGCTCAATTCTGCACTCTTTCTTCCAGTGTTCTACTTTGTTTTGGAATATACTTTCATGAACAAACGTGCCACAGCAAAAGGACAACACACATTGCTGACAACTCACCTGATACAAAGGGTTCTTTCTGCTGCTTTGATGGTAAGCAAGAAGTTCTGCAATACATTCTTGGTTCAAGGATCCTGTGCACTGGGGGATGTCATAAAGTGGCCATTGGATAAATGAAAACTATGTTTGTTATGTCTCAACCTTGATCTACAAGATATATCCCATCACTGACTAACAGCATTGTGTCACAAAATAGATAGCACTGCCATACTTACACTTTTCTAACAGAATTGCCAGTGATAAACAGCAGTACCAATGGGCTTTGTGATGGAGTGCCAGGCTGTTTGGGACAGATAGTGCTTATGGGTTTCTATACAAAACATTTTTTCTTCAATACCTTGCATCTTCATGGATTCTAAGTGTAACTTTGTTTCTTTGAATCAAAAAATGAATGGATTTTTATTGTGGCTTTGCAAGATAAGCCATCTATAATACTTTTGAATGTCTATGTGGGTATAAGGAAAAACTACAGAAAGGGTTGTTAAGCACTGGAATAGGCTCCCCAAGGATTACCATCCCTGAATGTGTTTAAAATCCATTTGGATGTGGTGCTCAGGGACATGATTTAGTGGTGGATCAGTAGAGTTAGGGTAGTGTGGTTAGGTTGCTGTTGGACTTGATGATCTTGAAGGTCTTTTCCAACCTGAGCAATTCTGTGATTCTGTGATTCTCTGATTTTTGTTGTACGTTTTTCTGATGAGCATCAGTTTATATCTTTCTAGTTGTGGAATTATGTCCCCTTCAATTTTTCCAGAATGTTTTGGGAGCTAAGACATTTCAGAATTTAAATACCAGCATGCCTTCTCTTTCTCTTGTAACCCCTTCAGAGTTGTCCCAACACTTGTTCTTCTCTTGAATTTTAGAATTGAAATTGTGCTTTATTTTCAAGGGTGTCTGGGAACGAACTGACTCTTAAATGTAGAGGTCTTTCCTTTGTCTTCACTTAAGTCCAGTATAACCATAAAGAATTAACTATCAAGCATTTTAAAACTGGAGATGAAAAACAGACATGTAGAGGCAGCAACACTGTATAAATTCAGTTATCTAATCTTAGTGAAAAAATGTTACCTCAGCCTAAAGCATCTGTTGTTTCGCTCTTCCTTTTTTTCTTGTACTTCTCATTTTGACTGCAGATTATCCTGGATATGTAAATGCTTGGCAAAGAATAATATTTACAGCTTTCTGTAGCTTCACAACTGTGACATACTTTTTAATTAAACAGTAACAACTGCAGCCAGTGGCATTTCCTGAGATTAATGAGTGGCTGGAAAACTTCATGGCCTAAAGCAAATTAGCCCATCATTAATTCATCATAAAAAACTTGCTCCAGGCTTTGCTTATAATCTGTTTGGACTCAGAATAAAATGAAAATAATTAGTTTTCTTTCTGTTGTGCTGTCTCTTTTACCCAAACTACTGAGAGCTTCATTTAACTCTAACATTCAATACTGATGTAAAGCACTATGATCTCCATACATTGTCTGCATATTTCAAATTACAGAAAACTTATTAATCCTTTTTCCATTGTAGAAGGTGCATTCTCAATGAGGCAAACTATTTATTTGTGGAATACAGAACAATTCAGGGGAATTCTCTATTGTTTTTCGGTACCTCTATATTTCTGCCAGCAGTTTTTCCAAAATTTGCTATGTATTTGTCATTTTCAGAAACATTCCAAAAAACTTTAACTTTGTTAAAGTATTTTAATGGTTTATTTATTTGCTCTTGTCCACAACTTTTATGTTATTTTAGGGAGAAAGTTAAATATAAATTTGAATCAGAAACACAAATTCACATACTCGATCCAGAACAATTTTTTTTCTGATTTGTGATTTTGCCTCAACCATGTGCTGTGACATAGGAAAAACAGCAGTCAACTGTCTCAGAGGTGTATGTGCAATCTGACCAGAGCTGTTTTGGCATGAAGAGTCTGAGACATTTTTCAAATCTTTTGAATCCCATCCCACCAGAAATGCAGGCCAAGGTCTTTAAACAGCTCGATTTCCATCACTGCTGGAGAAATGTTACTGTACGTGATTTTCAGCATGAATTCAGTAACGGGAAGGTATGAAATGGGTAGATTCAGAAACAGAATTATTCAGTTGTCCTTCAAAAATTCATCAATACTTCATGTGTCAGTGTAGTGCAAGCTTCAGTGAGACAGCTTTTGAAATGAAAAGAAGTTTGTTGTCTCTGTTCCATTTCAGCCCATAATTTGTGCATTAATACTCCAAACAAGATGGCCATCCTGTGTTTGTTTCTTGTGGTGATTGTGACACCTGCCTATTGGGAACCTGGTTGTTCCCAATCATAAGCAACTGCTGGGGAATAAAACTCTTGTTTACTTCAAGTCTATGTTCATATTAGAGAATACATATTTAGGATAGCACTCACCATGCAAGTTGTGCTTCTTACAAAATAAGTGTTCAGCACTGTGTTTATAAGCTATCAAGGTAACTCTTACTCTTCTTTCTGCCTTCTGCTTTTGCTGGGATGTGATCACTCAAAAGACATTGACACATATTCAATTTTCATGCAGTGAGCACATCCCCAAAGGTCTCAAAAAAACAAAATGATCCACCTCAGATGACAGCTGGGCTTTTGGCAAACAAAAACTATCCAAGGTGGTTTGACCAGGCCTAATGTTTTGTGAACTGATTCTGAAGGCAGTTACACAAATCTGCAATCTATTGAATCTTAGTTTCCAAAAGATATATTTGTAAGTTTATCAACAAGTATTTGATACTATGCAAATTCTCTACAAGAATATTAACTTTTTTTCTTTGTGATGGTTCTGAACAGATTCTATTGTTCTATTTATGACTTTTATGGGAAAGTAATTAAAACAAATTTATATAACAATATTAAATGGTGTAAAAGTGTTAGGACAAATATAAGGAAACAAGCAAATCAAGAAGTTCACAGAAAAACAGCAAGTGAGCACAGAACAGAACTGTACTGAGATAACTCGGACACTAAAGCGAGTTAGGAAAGATAAGATCAAGTTTTCTTGGTTGTAACTTGCTCCATGACTTTTTATTTTCTAGGTTTGGAAGATTAGAATATCCCCAGGAGGCTGGAAATGAAGGCAGAGGGTGAATCGATGTTGCTGGAGTAGAAACTTGTGTTGTTTCAGGGAGCCCTGAAGCCAAGCAGTGGAGTAGAGTCTGGGGAAAACAAAACCTCAGTGCAGCATTGATCTGCAGGAGTACTCTCGTCATGCCAGCAGTCATTGGCAGCAGGTTCATAATGCTTTCTATGTGGTAATGTCTACAGTTAAGGGCAACAGGTTTAATTTCTTTGCAATGGATATAGCCTTTTTATCCAGCCTATAGATAAATAATTAATGGACTCTGATTCTGAAAATGTTCATCATCTGCTTAATTTTGGGACCTGTAATTAGCCCTAATGAAGCCAAAAGTTTGCTAACAGTGCAATATTCTCAAGTCTCCAAAGAAGTGTGGACTCTGAATTCATTGATTTCTCAGCTACAGTGGCAGAACAAAAACTGCAAAGGGGTTTCTGACCTGAGAATAATAAAATAGAGTAGGACTCTATGTCTTTACAGTTATATGACTGAGACATATATGAAAACATGAGTGAGATGGGAAAAGTGTCAGTTGTGCACTGATTTTTTTATAATAGATGAACTAAAAAGGCATCCAATTTTGCTATGAGAAGGCAGGCTCAAACAAATTAGGTGTAGTTCATCAGCAGTTCTCGTTGCTGAATTATGTAAATGTAGTAGTGGTCTATTTGCATTCAAAGTGGAAATGAACTCATACAAAAAAAGGCCATGGAGGGTTATTGCATTCATGGGAAACACTTCTGTCTCAGGAAGAGTCAGAAATACAAGTTGCTGTGAACTGTTTTAACAAAAAGCACCTTGCTGCATTAGCTCCATCTTTGTACTTCCCTTGTCTATTTGTTTGAAAGTAGGGTGTTCAATTAGACTGACCTCTGCCATGCTTCAGTATGTCATTGTTAAGGCTTCTGTTTTCCCAGATATGTCTTTGTTGGCTGTTGCTGCTGTGTGATTACTTGCAGTTGTTTCTATGATCACACTGTTACTTTCATGCATTTGCTGAAGAATTGGAATTTCATATGTGAGAGAGACTGCATTTAGTTTACTCACAAATGCCAAAGTCCAACATGCCATAAATACAAGTAGTTATAGGTGATGGTATAAAAATAATTTTTTTTCAATATATATTTTTGTGAACAGAAACTATTTTGTAAGTGTTTGAATATACAAATGGATAGAAAGTGGTTCAATTAAGACACCCACAAACACACAAAAAAATCAGTCAAAATTTCTGTACCACAAAAGCTTTCACAGTGGAATTGCTCTATTGGGTAACACTCTTCTTTCTCTCTGATTTAGTATTCAGGGTTATTCTCTTCATCCAGTCTAAAAACATGGCATTTCAGCATGTTTTGTATTGGTGTCTAACAGAAGCTGATAATTTGATTTTGGAGGAACTCAAGAGTTAGGTGTTATAGTGCATGAGCCATGGGCTCCATTTATCAAATTATTATTAAGAAAAGATATTATTCCCTAAACACATATGAACTCAACCTCTGCTAATACGTACAACAGAGATTCCTTTCTTACAGTAGCCAAATCTTGATAGCCCATTTATCAAATTCATTTCTATTTTTTCCCACATCTCTCTGAGGTTTTTGCATACAGTTATCACAAGTGTACTTCTCTTTCCATTTACAATTCACATCTCTATTTGTGTCTACAAAACATTAGAAAATTATCAGATACATTATGACTGATTCATAAGCAGGAAAAGTTTATGGATTCTCAGAGGGCTAATTAGTCTCTCCAGATTTCATGTCTAAAAGCAGTCTTTATGCCTCTGTAGAATTTTTTCTGTTTGTTTTTTATCTTCCTGTGTTATATGCTGTAGGTTTTCTGTGATTCATCCTATTTGAAGAGTATTTAGACCCAGAGCAAATGACCACTCAAGTCTGCTCAGCCCAACTAGTGAACTGTGTTGATCTGCAATATCTTTCTGTGTTTCTTTCTTAATTTTGTTTCTCTGGAATTTAGTTAATAATTTTTATTTATTTAAAAGAGCCCTTTTTGCCTGCCAGTGCATGCTTGGAGCTCTTCTCCAAAAAAAGCCCCACATAATCACACCAAGAATGCTAATTTGCTGAACTCAATACAGCTGGAAAACATTACTTATGATTCAATAAAATTATATTTTGAATTAAAAAACATCTAATTTCTGCTGGGATTCTCTGCCTGATTAGAACTCCTTGAGATAATGCTCCCTAGGACATTGTCCTTTAAAGAGCGTATGATGCGAAGTAGAAGCTTGTAACAGTTACTATACAAGGGTTATTCATTACAACTGTGGGATAAACAAGAAATAAGAGAAGCACAGATTGATTTAATGGGAGATATTCTTGCCCATGGTAATGGGGTAGGATGTAGATAATCTTTAATGCGCCTTCCATTCTTTGATTCTTTGATTCTATGATTCTATTTACTTTTGAAAAAGCATGATATTATTAATAATACTTTCTGATTGGTGTTCCTCTAGGACTGTAACAACATTATTTATTATTTCCACCAGAAAATTGATATCAGCTCTACTCTATATGATTCTGACCACCTACAATTAACATTTAGTAACAGTTTTTTCTTTTTTTATCTTACTCATGCAGCATATGCACAGAAAAAAAACTTACTTTCACTGAAATATATTTACATAAATAAATCAGTTGTGTCTAGTGATTTTCGTTTTTTAAAATAATTTTTGATCAAATGACAGTTTTGTTCATAGGTTGTTTATTTGTGAAATACATAATTACTATTTTTGGATGATCACTGATACTAAAAACAGAGCAGCATACACAGTAAGACAGATCTGTGGTCCAAAAGAAACAGAAAATTGTATGCAGATCAGAAGGTATAGATTTTGTTTCAACTATGGAAGTTTTCTGGGTGGGAAAATGATGTTCAACTAGCCACATTTGTGCATACATTAACAATCTAGTTTCCTTCTTGTGAAACTTAAAAGTCTCCCACTCATTGATTACTGTGACATAAATGCATATTTAAGTACCTCATCTTTGACACCTAGGGTCAGATGATTAGCTAGTCACAGATCATTACTTCTCTGTTGCTGTAAGAATTTACCTTGGCAGAATATCTGTTCTTTCTTTTGATAATCTTGTGCAAAATATACAGTATATACTTATCAAAATGACATGCCATATATTCTAAAAAGTGGGCTCCAAATTTCACATTTCTTTTCTGATGTTACCTTGTATTTGGACATGGTTCTGGAATGAGTGGCTAACAGTAACAATCCTTAATATCAATATCATTAAGCAGAGTAGATTGCTGGTAGTAAGTATGTTGGTTTGGTCCAGCTACTGCAGTGCCACTGTGGTGATAAGCATCAAGAGTGTGTCAAATATTGTATTAAAAGCTACTAAGAATATTTAAAACTGGCACTGGGAATTATCAAAGATAATTGTAATAAATATTGAATATTATATAGAACTATAAAATCTATATTAGCTAATTACTAAGACAGCAATGAGTGTAGAGGGAAAGAAAGAATAAGTATTTAGCTACTTCAAATGAGCTCAAATTTTCAACTGTTATAAATTTCTGTTTACTTACAATGTTCTTAGAACACTTTGCAAAGATTTATAAATTATTAGCAGTGTGTTCAAAAATGTATCTGAGTATGTAGATTTTGTTAGCAACCTATATTTAATTAGAAAATTTAAGTACTGAGAGCCTGTAGTCACTTCTTCATTAGCTGTCTGCAAGTAGCAAAATGTCCACAGATCTAAGTTGACAGCTAATGCAGAATAATATAGCTGGTTGTCTCTCTGTGTTTGTTTATTTTTAAGATATGACAGTTTCATGGAGAAAAGATCTTGATTCTTTTCTGTGAGCTGGTAATGGAGCCTAACATGAGTTGCAGACTTCTCACGAGAAGTGGATTGTCAAACTATTCCTTGAATAGGGGACCATAAATATAGAAAATGTGTGAATAAATTTTCCTGTTTTAACAGGCTTGGTTTACTGAGGGCTAGTAATCACATAACGAATACTGGGTGTCTAATATCCTACATTGTTCTCCCAGTTTCATGCTGTCCAATTTATCTCTGTCTGTAAACTATTCTGATCCATCAATGGCAACTGGTGATGCTAGTGATAGTGGTGTAATTTGGTTATGTGTGTGTGAGATTAAAAGAAATACAACCACAAAACTGAATCCAAATTCTGCTGTATGTAACAGTCATACTTTCCTACGATAATGGGTTTCTTTTTTGACTTACAGACATGTTATTCTCTTAATCAGATTGGCAATAACTCTTTGAATTTACATCTTAAATTACATTTTGTGTGCTGTTTAGTCTTCAGGATTGCAGGTTGTTTATTTTTTTTTTTCATGTTATTCAGAATAATTTAGCAATCAGTAAATAAAGTTGCTTGCCCTGCAGTATTTTTGCTAAGAATAAATTTCTCCTTGATGTCTCATGTATATGAGCATTTTCTGAAGGGGAGTAACTCTTTTCTACAAACATGACCATAACTGTTGTTCTTCCTGGGCTGTTGTTTCTAAGGCATCATGCATAAGCTTAGCTGGAGATGCTGCAGCAGTACAATCAATTGTATTTGATTGTTCTAATTAGATAATAGGGCTGTTGGCAGTCAGAATAAAGGGCCTAGTAGAGAAAATAAGAACTATCATATTTTCTGAACTGAAAGAGTTCAGACATAAGTTTACTTTTGACCATAATAATGAGTCCAGATACAAAGTTTACTTTGGAATACAGTGTCTGGAGCTTGAAAGGTTATTGTTGAAAATCTATCACCTCAAAACAATTATATCGTTATTTCTCCATCATGGTAATCCTTCCTATAGCAGAGTCTACTGATACTGACAACATCCTTTTACTTAGTAGGCTACTGGCATTCACTGTGCAGAAGAAACCATGGACCTATCTGTCTTCTTGCTGGTTACTTCTAAGGAAAAGTTCATTAAAAACAAGGTTGGACCCATCTGGAAGCTAACATATCAATAATATTTTGTACATGCCATATTTAAATTCAGTACTGTACGTATAACACACTCCTGTATGCAAGTCTTGTTTGTAATGCTTACATTCATACAGGAGCGATTTAAATTTGTCCCACATGTTCAAATGTACTTATAAAGATAAATAGCAAAATATATTTCAGGATATATCTCTGCATTTTTAAACGAGGCTGATGACTTTTTTCAGCATGATATCTACTGTTTGGAGATTGACTTTTTATGAGCTGTATAGATAAACATAAAGGATCTGGTAGAAACTTCTGTTCTTCGAAAAGAAGCATTTGTATTTTCATTTGAAATGGAGATTTGTGCTTTAGGCCATTTGTCTTAACACGAGTGTATGATTTTTATGAATAAAGTTTTGTAGAATTAATGCATTCTAAAAAATAACTTCTTCTAGCAAATGGAAACCAAAGAATGAAGCTATATGGAATATTATGAAGTGAATAAACACTTGGAAAATGAGAGCATTTTCTGACTTGAATATGAGTGAAAAATGTCATGCAAATGATATTGTGGAATTTAACTGTTACTTGCATGATGTTTGTTTGATAGATTCTGACCCTGAGGTTAAACTAGGAAATTCTTCAGCTGAATGAAGTTGGAAATAAGACCCAAATAATTCCAAAATGTGTATTATGAGCATTGCAAAATGCTTACGTTGTAGCAGAATTGATTAAAGCGATTTACATTTATATAGCTTCTACATCAAGAAAGTGCCTCCAGAGCTTTAAAAACAGAACACAGAGATCAGCACAACAAAAATGGAAAGTGTTTGTCTTCAAAATGCTTTATTTTAATGCCACATAGAAACATTATATGATATTTTGGACCAAATATAATGATCACCAGAACTTCAGGGCAGTGTCCTGATCAGAAGAATTAAGCTAAAACATAAGCTACATAGACGCTGAAGAAGCTGATCATATGTATTCACATTTATGTTTGTCCCTAGTACACTATTATGATTGAAGCCTCTGGTGTTATGTAATTCTTTTATTTGGGAACGTTGGGTATTCTATAATGCTTAGTCAATACCAGAGTCAATATTCTAGTGATTGTAAGATGGAACTAGAGACAACATTGTCTGCACTGTGGGAAACTGTACTGTTGTATGCTTTGTAACTTTGAAAAAAATAATGCAAGAAATCCTCTATGCTTTGGTATTGGCATATGTGGGAATATTGTATATTAAACCAGCTGACTCTTCTATCAGATCGTGCCTCTGCTTACTTCAATCTCCACAGCACAGGAGTGTAAAATTTGTAGATGAGTGTAGGATCTGTAGAATTTTTGTACAATGAATTAATGTTGGAACCATTCATTGCACAGATAAGGTCAGATGTAAGTCCTGTATGGTGTACCTTGATTTACTGTCTTTTCCAGGTTTGCTGATTTTTTTGTTTCTTTGTTTTTTTTTTTTTCTTTTTTCTTTTCTTTTAATTTGAGATACTTTCTGTATTTCAAAATTCAGGTTGTAGTAAATAAACAATTGAAAATGAATCTTCAGGGAATATTTAGACCTACTATAGCATCATGGGATCATAGAATCTTTAAGGCTGGAAAAGACCACCAATACCAACTAGCCCAGTGGTAGACCCATACCCACCATGTCCACTAACAATGTCTCTCAGTGGTGCATCCACATATTTTTTTAACACCTCCAGGGACAGTGACTCCACCATTTCCCTGGTCAGCCTGTTCCAGTACAATACTACTGTTTCCAAAAAGAAATTTTTACTAATATTTTTTTTTTCAAAAATTATTTTGTGGTTCATAGGCTCTTACTGAAATGAAAGAATAGAAAAATTTCAGTGAGTTTCTTTTAAATTGCATCAAAATATGATTTAATGTTAGATTTATGCTAGATTTAGTACTAATATCAGCCATGTTGATAGATAAACTTCACTGGTTTGCTGGTTTTCCATTGTAGACGGTAAGTTTCAGACTTTGTTTTGAGAGTTGTCACATCATGGACTATCTAGATGAATAGATGACTGTGGACCCAGAAGTATAGCTCCAATTCTCCACCACTTTTCGATTTTCTGTTTGTACATGTCATTATTTTCTTGACAATTCAGTGTTCTTTTTCTAAAATTGGGATGATATTCCCTAGTTGCATAAGTGATAGGCTGATCATTAAAGCAGGATTAACAAGTCTAGGCAAAGGGCTGTTCCTGGCATGTAATGCAGCCTGTAATTTGATATTTGAAGTCTTTCCTAAATGGTAGGAAACCCAGGTACCCTCGTGATGCAGCAAGCTGAGAATCAAAGTTAATCAAGTAGGAAAATGTTCTGATTATGAATCTATGACACACTCAGACTCACTGTCATTTTTAACAGCAGAGGTCATGAATGTTGCGCTTTTTGATGACTTAATGCTGCTATGCAGATTAGCCTTTGTAGGTTAAGCCTTCAGGCAACCTCATGCTGCCTGCTTTCTGGATATAAGAAAGGTTTAGCTTAGGTGTTTTCTTTTATATGTATACATGAATGTGGAATCATGTGTCAGAAAATAAAGATAGCTAGGGTTAGAGCTTAGCTGGGCTTTGAAAAAGTGTAACCTAGTATTAAATACTCAAAATCCACCTAAATCCAATCTTAGTGATAAATTTCTTTTTGCATTTTTATACTTGACTGAAGGTCAGAAGTGAAAAGGAGGACACAGGAAGCAGGATCTGCCACATAGCAACACTGTGAGTCTAAACAAAATGTTCATGCATTCCAAAGAAAGAAATAGAAATGAAGAAAGAACCAATTTAAATTTGTTCACTATTTTGTGGGTATAGCATTTAGATTTTTCTTACCATCAAAAGAAATTGAGTCAAGTTCTGCACTTGTATGACTGCTGGGTAAATGATCTGTAAGGTGGACATATTTAGACATTTTTATTTTTAGTGGTGTTATTAGTCGTACAAAGTCTATCTCAATTATGTCTAGAAACACTCATCACATTGTTAATGAATAAAAAGTTCTAAATGGCTGTTATGTTTTTATATGTTTCTGTTTTCTTCTTCATCCAGGTTTAAGATCTTCATCCATTCAGTCTTTGAGCTAGGATAAACAATTTTATTGATTGTACTAGCAAAAAAAAAAAAAAGGGCAGAAAACAGGTGGCAGAAAATAACAGCTGAAATCTGACTGTTCGTTTATTTGTTTTTGTTTTTATCTATCACATTGCTGCTCTTGTCTTCCCTGCACTTTTCCTCAGTGCTTCACTGTAACTGATTCTAATGAACCTTTTCAGCTTTTTTTTTTTAACATAACTGCATAGATTGAATGTATAAGGCTAATAATATTTTGCTTGGTTCATCACCTTCTGTTCTAGTCCAGTTAGAGTGCAGTGATGATTCTCAGAGTTTCCTCAAAGCACTCTTTGTGAATTCAGCCCATATGTTGTTTATGACAAGCACTGTTGTTTAAGCAGCCAAGGATCACTCTAAGGCAGCAGAACTGAGGTTAGTCAGGGAAACGTTAACTATGGGCACTAGGCAGTTACCTGGAATTACAGATCTAATTTCACTGTGACTTCTGTGCACCTTTGGGTCATCAAAGGACTACAGGACAGTATTGTAAGCTGTTTTTTTTTTTTTTTTTTCTCTGTAAGCCATTCATTATACCCTGGATAGCAATAGTATTTCCATGAGAAATCCATTCTCACCACATATAGGATAGACTATGTGCAGAAAGCAGCCTTGAAAAGTTGGACAGATTGCTAAAATATCTTTGGCTTGAAATTTCAGTTCTTCTAGCTCTATTTTAATTCATATTCATATATTTTTTTATATTTTACACTTCATAGTTTTTTGGAATGAAACTTATAAGAGATGTTATGATGTCCATTTGTAACGCTTTTGTTTTTTAACTTGGGTGAATAAATTCATCTTCTGATAGACGCATCCTGACTTCATAGAAATAGAGGTCAAGTAAGATTTGGAAATTTATTAGATGAAATTCTTGAAAATATCATAATTCTGTCCTGCCTGAAGGGTTCAGAAAGCAGCTTGAATGCATGCTGAATCTTTGCTTTCCATGCTGTTGATGTGACAGGGTTCATGCCTTCTTGAAGAAGAGGAACTAGCAAGTTAAAGCTCTGCCAATGGATGGAGTGGTTTGATCAATGACATATTGTTAATAACAGCATGTGGCGTCCATAGGAAGACTAGGGGGGAGGAAATGTGCTCCATAACATACAGCGTAAAGATGCATAGTGGAGATACGGCACTGAGGGACACGCTTTAGTGGTGGTGATGGTGGTGATAGGCAGGAGGTTGGACTAGAAGACCTTAGAGATCTTTTCCAACCTTAATGATTCCGTGTTCTGTAGTATATATTCTTATTTACCAGCTTCACTGTTGAGGGTAGTCCCATGCCCACAGGCAGAGTCTCGCTGGGCTGTCCTAATGGATCTATTGCAATTTATGCAATATAACTATTGTCTGTTGACTCCCCCACTGTGATTCCACAAAAACATTGTCACAGTATTTTGTAGATAGTGTAATAGGTTTAAATGTGTCATGAAAAGACCTGTAAGGTATCTTTCAAAAGTAAATACATTTTATAGAAAGTAATGATTAGTCAGAAATGTACAATTCTCATGAAAAATAGGATCCGAGTATGGAGGCTTTTTTTTTTTTTTGGAGGGGGGGGTTTGCTGATAAAATCCCTCCAAAGTAGGATGAAGCTAAGAAAGCTGCATTAAAATAAAACTTTACACTTTGCTTAACACATTAGCCCTGCTGTTAATGTAGGCACATAAATGCTTAATCTTGAAAAACAATTTAGTTTATATTATGAAAACTTGCAGAGTGAGTTTATTTTAAACAAAAAGGTAAAACGCTAAAAACTTTCTTCCCTTCTCCCAACATATAGTTAGTTCTCTGCTTAGCAAAGATCTGGTTTCTAAATCTTCACCATGCTCTGTGAGATACCTTGTTAAAAATTCTCAGATAATCCTTGGCTGAGTTTGACCTACAGTGTGAGCAGAAATCTGTAGGGTATTCAGAAACCGAAACTTAGAATGAAGGCTTTAACAAGTATTTACTTTTCTTACTGGATCAAGAAGCAGCAAACTTAACATTTGCAGTTCCTTTGAACAAGAAAAAATAAGTATCAAGTCTGCTTACTTTCAACTGAAGTGCTGGAAACAAAGGTTGAACTTCTTGCCTTCAGAAAATAAAATTACCTTAGATCCTGTGATTGCAGTGGAAGAAAGTAAAGTTTTTTTCTGTTATGTTCATATTTTTTCTAACTTTCAAGACTCTAGAATTTAAAAGAACATTATACTTTACCATCAGTGAATACCTCATTCTCATCAGAACATTAGGAAAAATTAGATTTGTGCATGGGCAATAAATCCTCCTGTGCCCAATGTACAGTGAAGGAAATGCAATACCAATTATTTTTATTGTAGATGTGTGAGTAGTTTATTTGAACATTCAGAAGAGATTATTTTCCACAGAAAAGGTCATAGCTTGTATGAAAAAAAACAAAAGGCCAGCTTGCAATCTGTGCAGGTACAGCAATGAGGTGTGACTCATTAGTCCTGTGGTTATAGCTGGTTGTTGCACACTGATCTGAGAGCACAAACAGCTTGCTTGCTGAGTTTAGGTTAGTTTCTGTCTATCTGCAATCACTCTGGCTTACATAATGGATGGGTATGCGGAGTAGTAAATCTGTTATAATACATTAATATTACGCCCAAGAGTCAGGAGATGTGATTTGGTTTCTGACTCTGCTATAGCTGAATTTGACAGATCATCAGCCCACCTGGTCCATGGTTTCACCTTACATCCTTACTAGTTTACTCTTAAGAGAAATGCCATCTAGAGCATCTGCACTGTAGCTAATGCAAACAGGATTTTAGCTCGTTTAGACTGAAGCATTTGACAATTATTTTCACCCTTTATTTTCAAAGAGTGACAGTATACAATAGGACGGTAGTTTTTAAGGTGTTTTTTTTTTTTTTTATTCTGTCACACTGTCATGATTTGTGTTTTTTTGGAACCCCATATTGGAACTTGAAAATTATTTTTACATATTTTTTAAATTTTCTATATCTTCTGCTTCAGGACACCTTATAATGGAGAAGAGTTTGAAAATGACTTTTTCATAAATACAAACAATAAACAGCATTTCATCCCTAGTGTTTGTATTTTCTATGAAAACAAAAATGTTTGTCTTTGAACGCAGTATTATTTGTTAACTTTCCACTTGTGATCTTTTCTGTGGCCAGAGTAAATGAAAATGGAACATGAATTTCCTACTAGAGATAAAGTGTTATTTAGAAAGAAGGACTTTTTCCAGAGGGTTGGGTTTTACATTTATCTCAATCTGCTCCAACATTGTTTTCATGTTTCTAATCTGATCTATCAAAAGACTAACAGTTTATTCTGACCATAAGCTGAACAAAAGCTGTAAGAACTATTTTCAAGACAAAATAAGGACACATCAATAGAAACAAGTCTTGTTAATGACAGAGGAGATTTTGCTTTCTCCACGAAAAGAAAAGTTATATAATCCTTAATAGGAAAAAATCTTCTAGATTGTTAACCTTTACTTGCCATAAATAGCTTGGCAAGAGGAGGGTACTGCAGCTAACGAGGTTATCAGGCCTCTTTGAGAAGCATAATGTAAAAGACAAATTTGTGTTTGGAAAGAAGCCTTAGGTTAATGGGTATTAACTCAATTGAAGCAGCTAGGTTTGTATTGAGACCCGGTGTGCAGAAGAATTGCTCCATGTGGTGCAGTGTTACCACCATCACAATGCTGCAAATCAGCAAGTTGGTGTGTTCACAGTCAGTCATGATGTTGCTGACCTGTTCCACAAAACACCTGGACAACACTCAGTTAAGGTCATTGATTTGCGTTACGTGCATCCCAGCTGGAAATAGAAGAAAGAAAAAGCCTCCAGTTCAGCTAAGCTGAAATGATAAAAGAAACAATTCCACTCTGTTCACCATCCATGTTGCCCTTCCCTGTGTTTTTTTTGGTTTTGTTTTGTTTTGTTTTTCTGATTCTGCTTTTGTTCTGTCGAGATCAGATGACATTATTCATTGCTAAGGGATTCATGCCATAGTATATTGGCATTTTCTGTTCTCTAAGTCTTAATATTCAGTTTGCTTGTTTAATATCTGCTTAGCACTGAGATGACATTTTCATAGAAATATCTATTTAAACACCAAGATCTACTTCATTATTAATAACAGGTAGTTCAGATCCTATCTCTATGAGTGTGAAATTTGGATTTTGCCCATGTAATTGATTTTGTATTATTAAAATTGAATTTAATTTGTTCTTTTATCACTCAATTGGAGTCGTATGATCTTTCAGCAAGTTCTGAAGGCAGCTTATATTTTGCTGATTATGGTAACCAAGTTTTTTTCTTTCACATCAGTTTTGTTAATATTTTTTTAGATGACAGTGAATTCTCATCTTTAGAAGAACACATGTAAATGCAAATAGACCTGCTTACCACGAAATCCTCCAAATCTTAAATATTGCTTTGAATCTCTCCTCTTTCTTTCTATGATTTTCTACCTGTTTTTCTTTCTCCTAGTTATTTCTGGGTAACTACCTTGGTATAGAGATACGTCATTTGTATCATAGCTGAAAAGTGTCTTGTGGCCTAATTGATAAGATTTACTTTATATTTTAAAATATGGTGTTTTACTGTTGTTATTGCTCTTCTTGTTTTGCAAAATAACGGATTTTGAACTTTTTATGATATTCTCATGAAATAAAAGTTCAGAGGGGAATATGTAGAAAGAAGTATGAGGCCAATAAAAAGATGGAGAGGGTGCTACAGAAAAGGGCTTACAAAGCTTGTTTTGTCTGTGTTCAAAAAGAAGAGCAGGAGAATACTGGAGCTGTTTTCTTTGAGTTTGACTTGAAATAAGAAATGGCAGTTCAAGATGCAGTTTGATATTTTCAGGAAATTATTTATGTTATACATTTCTTTCATGCATTTCTTGCAATGTAAGGGAATGGAGATCAGAGGTAGCAATCCACTTTACAGTTTGATGTCCTATATTCTGAAAGATTTCTATATATTTTTTTTGTATTTATTTTTATTTTTAATCAAGATGTTTTCTGGCTGACACAAGACCAACAATGGATAGGTCCGAAGATGTGTGTTGTAAAGCAGATCAAACTATATTATGAGAACTTTCTGGCTGTGAAGATTTGTAAGCAGCATGCAGGAAATAGACACTTAGAGATTCTGTCTGGATGAAAATTGAACCCCCTGCAATAAACTTTAGTGATCTGAGGCAGTGATTTGTGTCTGCATCAAAGCTTGTGGTAAATGCTGTCCTTGGTTGTCTTGTCTCCGTTTCTTTCCTCTCTAACCTTACATTTCTCACTTGTGTACTTGAAAATTTCTGCTCTGAATTTTGAGAATGACTTTGATGTTCATCTATCACACTGGCCAGTTGTGTGATAATGATTAATTCTTGTAAAACTGGGGCACCCAACTCCTGGTTCAAGAATCCCATAAAGATATGAAGTACTATTCCTTAAATAAGTTTTACACCAGAAAATACTGAAACAGGGCACAGGATCACTTTCTCTGGAAGAGATCTGTTATATTTTTCCATAGTTAAGGAGACAGACATGGCATGTATTTGTGCAGTGTAAGATTTAGAAATATTTTTTGTTATTCAATTTTTCTAAGAATAGAGATTACCAATTTTTAAGGCAGCATCTCCTGCATGACATCCTCCCCAGGTGTGTTAAAGCACCAGTAGATATTTCGTAAAAATTAAATCATCAAAACTAAAGAAGAAAATCCCCCTGCCCCCCAAATTAAGCTATTTTAATGGTGTAGCAAATGATGGGTCGGTTTTACTGTTTGTTAGTTTAGAAGGTTATACGTGAATGTCTGCTACTTAAAAAAAGAAATTTGAATCAGAGGAGGTGATTTTTGTGCTGCAAGTAACATTTTGTTATAAAAAAAAAATTGTGCAAAGTGCTTTTCTTTCATTGTTTTAAATCCTGCTGTGGTAAAATGCCTCCTTCTGCTGAACACATAACTGCTATTTGTGAAGATATCAAAGTGCTAAGGGAGATGCTTGCTCTGTGCCTGTTAGAGTGCTCAGAAAACTCCACTGAGACACAGTGGTGTTGGCTGAAAAGCGCAGTTATTTGTGGGAGAGGATGCATGATTTTTGGATGAAATCAAGGATGATGTGCATTACTAAAAATGTTCCAAACTGTAGGAACAGATAAGAAGCAGTTGTCTTCAGTGAAACTCTAAAACTTAGGAACTATAAATGGCAGATGGTGGAAAGAAACAGTAATAAGCTATGCTTCTGTGACTTGTGTCTTCAGCAACTACTTAGGTAATGCTGAAATCAGCGAAAATAGTCTTACTGGTGGAAAAGACTTGCTGATGTGATTTTCTAGCTGACAGTACTTGCCAGAAAGCTCAGTTATGTGAGAAGGACTAATACAAGGTACAAAGACGCCTTGCAAGAAGCAGCTGGCCACTTGTTTGAAGAAGACAAAGGCTTCAGAAAATCATACCTTTTAAGATACTCAAGCAAACTATTGTAGGAAATTCTGATTTTCAGCTGAGGTAGGTGAATGTCTGAGGAACTGCAAGTGTAATACAGACTTTCAGAAAATGCAAGTAGGAATTAGGAAAGCTTTAAAGGCTAGAAATATCATGGACATTCATCCAAAGTTAGCTTGGGCTTTCCAATGGTAATGATCAAAGCATTGAATATTACGTTTTTTTCAGCCTTTTCTGTCATCACAGATTTTATATCGTCTGGTGTACGGTTGTTAAGAGGATCTCAAACGTGCGTTCTATTATTTGGGAACAGTCAAGGTCAGGTATAAAGGCAGGAGTCAAATGTATTTCCTACTACTGGGAGTTATTGCTTTATATTTGTGCCATGGCATACTTTTCCTGTTTTCCAATCCTGCTAGATTTAAATTTCCATTCATCAGCCTTTTTAACACAAGCCTTTCTCCTTCCTTCTCATCTGCTGAATCATCATCACATTTTTTATGCATCCAAAGGATGTTCTCAAAACTAGCCAAAGAGATATAAAGAAGGCTACAAGTCCCTTGCTGGTGATTTAGTTACCTACACTATCGTGTAGGATATCTCTAAAATACGTGTGTACTCTGCATGGACTCATGATGTAAAACTATTATTCCATATATAGTACATCTACATAGAAGCATAATTCACAGTGAAAATATGTGTTCTTCAACATCTTGACATATTCTTCATGTTATTGTTACATCCTCTGTTCATGGTTTCCTCTATAAGTATGGCAGCTCATTTCTGCCTTTTCACTTAAGAGCACAGAAGTTGCTTTCCAATCAAACAAGTCAGGTCATAGTCCTGTTCAGCAAAACCAAAGTAAATGTTTTTCAGACAAGACTACAGAGTAAAACAAGACATCACCTCTGACAATAAATCAATTTACCTGTATACTGCAGAAAATCCTGTCTGTATGGGAAGAGATGTGCTCAGAACAAACATATTCCTCTGGGTTTGGAAATACTGTATTCCTCCAATTGTATGTATTTAAGAAAGTATCTATTTTCTAAGTTCTTTTTAAGAACAATCTTCAGGCCTTTAACTAACCAATTTGATTATAGTATATCATCCCAACTAACATTTTTATAATGGATATTTGTGACTGTTTTTGAATAGTTTTTGTTCCTCAGAACATTTAAGTATTCAAAGAACTAATGCCATTGAACTGCAATTTTGCAGTTTTCCAGAAACACAAATATACAGTGAACAGAAATGTTCATAAAGAATGTTTCATTTTGATTAAAGAACAAAATAATACAAAACAAAACAATACACAAACATATAACAATAATATAATAATAGTAATATGGTGATAATTGATAATTTTGCAGTCCTTGTATGGTTTCTTCAACACTTTTCCATCTTCCCAAAGGAATTTTTCCTCTGATGCTCTATTTTAAAATGATGAATTCCTTTCTCCTTGTTCATACTAGGTGAGAAAACACTAGGTCAGCTGTTTTGGAATTTAGAGAAATGTAATACATACTAATTTGTTATTGCATAGTGGTGTAAAATAGGCTTACCACTGAAAATGAGTTTTGAATTAGTTGTAAACAAAGTGAAATAATTTAGAATCATTAGAAATAACTGTGTCTTGCAAAGGATTACTGTGGCAATTTCACAACAGGATTTCTGATGAAGCATCCTCTTTCTGACTGATAGATTCTTTTTGCTCTCAGCATGAAACATCAGGTGGTGAACTATGATTGTGTTGTGGTTTAACCCAGCAGGTGGCTGAGCACCACATAGTGGTTCACTTATTTTCCCTGTTCCCAGTGGGCTGGGGAAGAGAATAAGAAAAAAACAACATAGTAGAACTCTTGGGTTTAAATAAAACTGTTTACTGATATAAAGGAAAATGATAATAGTTTACACTTTATAATTGTATACAGATGTATATAACAAGTGGTGCACAAGCAATAGTTCACCACCCCAACTGATGCCCAGCTGGGGCCCCTGAGCAGCAGAAGTGAGCAAGATGAAATTCAGTGCCCTTCAAAACTCCTTCTGCATGATGTCACATGATATGGAATATCCCTTTGGTCAGTTCAAGTCAGCTGTTCCAATTCTGTTCCCTCTCAGCTCCCTGGGCCCTTCACTGAGGATGGCATTGGCTCTGTACATCACTGCTTAGCAGCAATGATAAACATCAGTGTTTTATCAACTGCTTTTTTCTCCAAGAACCAAAATGTAGCATCATATCAGACACTGAAGAAAGCATTCCATCCCAGCCGAGACTTAGGCAGATAGTAACTGAATACATAACTAAAATTAAAATATCACACATCATCGTTTAGAGTGGAGAAAGGCAAGATATGCACATTTCCAGTACTGCAATCAAATTCATGAGAAAAGTTAAGATCAGTGTGTCACAGATAGTTACTGAGTGTCAAAATATTTTGTGTCCCGGTCAGTATTTCCACGTTTTTTTGGATAGAACTTACAGTCTGAAATAAGGAAACATAAGGAAACAGGGAATAGCTTGCCCAGTGAGAGTGTGGATACCCCCTCCCTGGAAGTATTCAAGTCCAGGCTGGATGGGGCTGTGAGCAACCTGGTCTAGAGGGAGGTGTCCCTGACTATAGCAGGGGCTTGGAACTGGATGATCTTAAAGGTCCCTTCCAAATGAAAACATTCTATGGTTTTGTTGTTCTAGAAGGTGTTTTTGTTTTCAGTATTTTTTTTCTCTTTCCTTTAGTTATATTTAACCATGACATCCCAGCTCTCTCCAGACTTGAACCTAAGGCATTACAGTGAATACCTCTAAAGATAGTTGTAGCTATATGGGCACAAATAGACCTGATAACTTCCTATGCTTTTAAAAGAAAGGAAAACCACTGAGATTTGTCATGAATTTGAAGCTCATTATCCACCAGGTGAAGCATTTCTGCACCATAAAATGTGAACCTTTCGCCTAAGATCCAAGCGTTTGTAAAGTCCTTGGTATATTGGCTCAGAATTGCACAATAACCATTTCAATTTGTTGGTTCAAATTTTTGTCTTTTACCAATGGATTTAAAAACTGTAAATGGATATTTGGATTTTTTTTTTCTTTTTGTATTCAGCATGTATTTGTTTTAATAAGCAGATAAGTGCTGAACACCAGAGGCATTTTGCTTTACCTTCTGCTTCATTGTCTTCTTGAGGTAGGTACAGATTTGCAGTACAGCATGATTTGTCATCTCTTACTGCTTAATTAACCTTTAGTGTTTTGGCGTTTCCCAGATTGCCTGCAGAATTATTTTGGAAGAATGTGTCTGTGTAGATAGGCAGTGTCAAATATAGCAGCTTTCTACTTAAAATATTGTTATTTGCTGGCGCTGAGGACATTATTCTTTTGAACAGAGGATGCTGAGACTCTTATATCCAAACTTGCTACCAGCTTACTTCAGTCTCCTGCTTTGAGCATACAAAATCAATGCATGCCTTGTTTTTCCTTATTTGAGGAGTTTTTGAAACATCAAATCAGACTTACCCCTGGGAAAAAGCAAAGCAACTCTCAATGTTTGCTTATCTATTTTGTTCATGCTAAGTGGCAGCTTACTGTTTTGGGGTAACTGTTACTGTTCTGTACTTGCAGCGTTGATGTTCCCTTAATTAGGAAGAATTTGAAGTACCATTTATCATTATTGCAGCGATTAGGAAAGTTTTATATAAAAGAATCTGAAAAGTTCTTTAATCCTCCCCTGTGAGAAAGGGTAATTTCATTTACTAAACCAAAATGGATTGAAAGCCTTCATAATTAAAATTTAATCCCAAAACTTTTAAAAGAAATAATTTTAAAGTAATTAGTATGATTTTTTGAACAGGATATTTTGCTTAGGTTGCTGAGTAATTAGAATGTCTGTTCAGTTACTGTGTCCTTAATAACCTCAAAGTCATTTTAACCTTTGTAATTTTTGTTTTGTCTCATTGTTCTTCAAACCTTCTGCCTATAATCTGGGATGCAAAAAGTGAGTTTTTTCATTGTTCTGAAACCTAAACTTCTGCAACAGAGGGTAAAAATTCATGGAAGTCCATTCACTGGGGGAATTGATATTAGCCACTTTTGCCTTTGAAACTTCTGATGCAAACAAGAGGTCAGAAGAATGAATATATGTTGAAAATATCCTGTAAATACATTCATGCAATAAGATTCTTATGCTAGTCCTATGAAATGATGCTTTGACAGGATGGTAGTGTTTTAATCTCATTTAAAGGAAAAGCTATCTGATTTAAGCAAAACAATGATTCACCTCTTTTGGCTTAAAGCAGATGATATACCATGTTTTATATACCTAAGTCTTTTAGAATAATGAGAAATGAAAATAAGTTGAAGAAATTTTCAATAAACAAAAATTTTGAAGTAAGAAAGTTGTATGAATTTACTACAGATAATATATTAAGGAAAGAGTTAATTGCAAACTAGTGACAAAACTTAAAACAAGATGAGAACCATGAGAACCATACAAATAACATCTGGTGAAAAGCAGTTCTGAGACGTAAAAGGATTTTATAGAAGATAATCAGTAAGGATTTCATAGAAATAAAATATATTGAGAAGAGGGATGAAGAGTGCATTTATTTCAGTGCATGGCTTGTTCCTAAAATAATAATGTTTGATTTAAACTTTAATGTCCTTTTTTTTTTTTTTTTTTTTGATCTTTTTTAAGGAGCACAGATTTTATAAGACTTGGAAATTTTTAGCTTCTTATGTAAGTATCTGAATTGTTTTTTGCGAAGTCTTTTGAAAAATGATCACATTTTGTTTCTAAAATGACCTTCTCAAATTTTTGTTTTCAAATTAATTTGATAACAATAAATATTACATATAAAATCAATGTTATTTATAAAAAGAAGTGTTCAGTTTATAACATACATTGAGATAAATCAATACCAGCCACAGTATCACAGAATTGTAGAGGTTGGAAGGGACCTTTAGAGATCATCAAACCCATCCCCCTGCCAAAGCAGCTCCCTAGCCCAGGTTGCACAGGTAGGTATCCAGGCAGGTCTCGAATGTCTCCAGAGAAGGAGACTCCACCACCTCTCTGTGCAGCCTGTGCCAGTGCTTAGTCACTGCACTGTGAAGAAGTTCCCACACACATTTGTGCAGAAATTCCTATGCTTCAGTTTGTGGCCATTTCCCCTCATCCTATCAAGTAACATGTAGGCTTAAAGATTTATTAACAAACATTATGGAAAATCCATTGAAATAAGGAAATATCTATGCCAGCTCATGGTATCACCAAAATAATATTTTGTCCTAATGCAGTAGACATTCTCTGTTCTGCACATGTACAGATGCAAAGAAACAAGGCTATACAGAGCCTCCCTATACTAATAGATTTGAATGAAAATCATACTGCTCCAAAGTAAAATTGTGGAAAATTCAATTATTTTTATTTGTTTCTCAGAGCTTTCTGTCTAGTAATCAGACAAGGACACGAAAGTAAATTCTTCAGTCGAAGTCCATCCATAGGACAGATGCATGTTTTCCTGCCTGAAGTGCAGCACAGCTCTGAAGGGCCAGTGACCGTCAAGCATCATTAGTCACCTTGCTCATATTTGCTTTTGAAACGAGGATCTAAAGTATTATGTACTTCTGAATACATTTTGTTGTAATATCTTCTTTTAGATAAACTCTTTTCCTGCCTTGTGTTTTTAAGGCTTGTGTATTATTATCACATTGGAAGTGAAATAGTGTTTCTTGCAAATTGTGCAACTAAATTTTCAAAACCTTTTTTCTCCTACTGTATTATTATATTATGTGAATCGAATTGCCAATTGAATTATCTTCTAACTTAAAAAGGACTTTGTTGAAACACCTCATTGTACTGTTGTGCCAGTGTGCACCCAGCACTGGTACTTTTCTTGCTCCTTATTCGTTAGCATCAGCTGCAGCAGTAACTATATACAAATGTAGATTTCCTTGTTTCTTTCACGACTCTCCATTTAACAGTCCATGAAGGTCCATGTACTCTACAACACAGATGTTCTGAAATGCATTGCACAGCATTACTTAAGTATGACCTAAGTAATATAGCTACTGTATGTTGTTTGACAGGTCTGTATGTGATAAGGATACTAGTGAGTTATGGCTGGTGAAGAAATCAATTATTCAGAGAATTAACGGGTCTTTCACTAGAGAAAGGAAAAACACTACGTATTCAGTCTTTGATCAGTCACAGCCAAAGCTGTGCATAAGCCACAGGGCAGAACCAGTGTTTTCAGAAGGCTCTGTGATCTACCACTTTCCCTGTGCTTTGAAAGCAATACAAAACACTGTTGTTATTTAACAGTCAAAGTTAACCTTGTTGTTCTCTGTTGTATGAATAGGAATCATTCACTACTTTTCATTAGTTTAATTTAAATTCATGATCCGATAACAATCACGAAAGGAATTAAAATGCAAAGAGTGAAAGATCCTCAAGAATAGCTCTTTAGGTAAGATGTTAACTGAAACTGACCAGAAAACAGACTATTTAAAGCATTCCTCAGAGATCTCTGTAGTGTCTTATAACCAACAAAATGTTTTAATATTTCAGGTTGGCTATTCAGGTTTAAGAATAGCTATAGTGTCCTCAGAGGGGACTTCCTGGACACATGGAGATGAACTCTTACTGACCTTTTTCCAGGGATGTCCCCTCCAAAAGATAAGCCTTTCTCCTTAGTTTCTTTTGGCATATATTTCAAAACTAATCCTTCTGTGGCCTTCTGTAAAAAAATTCCTACATGGAATTGTAGAATAACTGAGGCTGGAAAAGACCTACAAGACCATCCACTCCAACCATCCACTTATCACCAATGGTTCTCACTGAACCATGTTCCTCAACACGAGGTCTAAATGTTCCCCGAACACCTCCAGGGGCAGTGACTCCACCACCTCCCTGAGCAGTCCATTCCAGTGCCTGACCACTCTTTCTGAGAAGTATTTCCTAACATCCAGTTTGAATTTCCCCTGGCACGACTTAAAGCCATTCACTCTCCTCCTTTCACTTGTTACATGAGAGAAGAGTCCGACCCCCAGCTCACTACAACCTTACATTTAGGTGGTTATAGAGAGCAATAACGTCTCCCCTGAGCCTCTTCTTCTCCAGACTTAACAATTCCAGCTCCCTCAGCTGTTCCTCTGAAGTCCTGTCCTCATATATTTCCCCTGGAAAAGATCAGGGGATCTTTTCCCAGACTTTTCTAGTGCTTTTAGAAAGAGGCTTTGATACAAAAAGGATTTGGCATCCATATTCTCATTACATCCTGTGTGCAATGCCTCTCTTACCTTTCTGTTTTATAACAAAATCACTTTGAAAACTTTCACTTTATGAAAGTCTTCATATCTTCACCTTTCATTATATATTAGAAATTCTGTAAGACCAAATTAATCATCAGATAGGTTTGGAAACAGCAGTTGTTGGCATAAATAATTTTGAGTCCAATTCAAAGGAGAACAATACTGCAAAAAGTTTCCATTGGGAAGATTAGATGCGTGGGCACCTCACTGCTAGATCTTGAATGTATCTGTGAATTTCAGTCTTTCCACTGACCTTTTAAGAATTTCAGGGGCATAATAGCATTTGATAACAGTTTATAAAAGAAAGTCTAATGCTTTTTCATAAACCTCACTACAGAACAAAAACTAAATTGGGAAGTGAGATTGAAGTCTTCTTCAATTTATCTTTCATGATATATTGATTACATTTTCTAATCAGAGTCGTGTTTACTTTTACTGTCAGTCATGTCTCTGTTTTCACTTTTTAGCACTGTACATCTTGTTAGATTATTTTACTTTCACTACCATCTTCATTTTCAAGTTACTGCCTTGTAAATTAAACAGGCCTCTGAGTCCTTTACATGGGCTTTTACTTTTTACTGTAATGTGCAGATATGTGAATTGTATGGATTACTAAGTTGTGTCTTACAGCTGATGGCATTCAGAGTGCTTAGAGATATCTGGAGAATTTTTAATGGTGTACCACATTCTGACAGTCTGCCTTTCCTAGTGTGCATGTGTATATACATATGTTTATAAATAGATATGTACACACACTTTTCTGGTATCTTAAAAGGAATTATTTATTTTATTTTATTTTATTTTATTTTATTTTATTTTATTTTATTTTATTTTATTTTATTTTATTTTAATTTTATTTTATTTTATTTTATTTTATTTTATTTTATTATCTCATTGTTTGGAAAATCCCAGATTTCACATAATATGGAGATTAATCTCAGAGCACTACCTACCGATTTAACATGCAACTGGTATCAAATATAAGGAAAGGGTAAATTCTTCCTTGTCTAAAGACATGGAAAAGAGTACACTTCGAAAATAAATAAATAAATAAATAAAACAACCAGCTGTTCTCACTTCTGTTCTTAGGCTTTTACAAAGGTATTTTAGATTATTTAGTTGCAGAGCATAGTGAATTACTTGATAATGAGTAAGTGTCAAATAACACAGTGGACTCAATGCTTCCAGTGCTTTGTGCATGAAGGAATTCCATAACACATATAGAGTTGATAGGAAATTACTGAGTATTATTGAGAACAGGGCTGTAGTATGTTATTTTTCGGAACAGCTTTGTGTATCCTGCTGTCTTGCTGGTGAACACTTTATTTTTTCAGAGTTGAATCATTATGCTTACATTTAATTTCCATTAAAAAAGCATCTGATCCCAGCAGAGTAGAAGTTTGACAACACAGTTTTACATAAATTATTATTGTCAACAGTTTCTCCTGGGGAAAAAAAATAACAAAGAACTCAAAACAGTTATATTGTAAAGACCATGTAGCTTCAACGAACTGTTTTCTGACTTGCTGACTAAACCTATGGCAGTGAAGTCACTTTTTTTCTAATGCAAGCAGGACAATGGGCCCAAATTGATCCAATGAAAATTCCATACCATGTAACATCCTGCTCAGTAACGAAAACTGAGAGGGAAGAGTGAGGGTGGAGTTTGATAGGATTGTTGTTGTCCGAGGACTGCTTGGATGCCAGTTTGCTGGTCATAAACAACTGCTTTTTGTAATACTTGTTTTAGTTTGGTTTGTGTTGATTTTCTGATCTCTTTTACCTATTAATCTCAAGCTGTGATTTTTCTCACTTTTGTCCTCCTAGTCCTCTCCCTGATGACTCAAAGGATAAAGTGCCTTTGTTAATTAACTTGATACAGAGAAGAAATATATTAAGTCTCATGCTCAGATAAGCCAGAAAGTGTAGGTTATCTGAAATCTTTCAGTCAAAACACTAATCTACAGCAATTCAAATTAAAATAGCAGTATGTGAGATCTTGGCAACATTATTCATAGGAGTTGAATGTTTAAAGAAAATCACCTTGGAAGCTGTTTGGGGTTGAATCCCAGAGTACAGCCGAAAGGACGTTGGGGTAATGGTGGATGGTAAACTGGATGTGTACCAACAGTGTGCCCTCGCAGCCCAGAAAACCAACTGTATCCTGCATCAAAAGAAGTGTGGCCAGCAGGGTGAGGGAAGTGATCCTGCCCCTTTACTTTGCACTGGTGATACCTCACCTGGAATACTGTGTCCAGATGTGGAGATTCATAGATTCATAGATTCATTAGGTTGGAAAGGACCTACAAGATCATCTAGACCAACCATCCTCCCACCACCATCCCTACCCACCAAGCTACTAAATCAAATCCCTTAGCACCTCATCTAAACGCTTCTTGAACAGCGCTAGGGACGGTGCCTCAACCACCTCCCTAGGCAGGCCATTCCAGTGCCGGACCACTCTCTCAGAGAAAAATTTTTTCCTCAAATCTAATCTAAATCTTCCCCAGTGCAACTTGTGGCCATTCCCTCTTGTCCTGTCATTAGTTACCTGGGAGAAGAGGCCGACCCCCTCCTCACCACAGCCTCCCTTCAGGAAGTGGTAGAGTGCGATGAGGTCTCCTCTGAGCCTCCTTTTCTCCAGACTAAACAATCCCAGCTCCCTCAGCTGCTCCTCCTAAGACTTGTGCTCCAGACCCCTCACCAGTTTTGTTGCCCTTCTCTCAACACGCTCCAGTGCCTCGATGTCTTTCTTGTAGTGAGGGGCCCAAAACTGAACACAGTACTCGAGGTGCGGCCGCACCAGAGCTGAGTACAGGGGGATGATCACCTCCCTGCTCCTGCTGGCCACACTACTCCTAATACAGGCCAGGATGCCATTGGCCTTCTTGGCCACCTGGGCACACTGCCGGCTCATGTTGAGCCAAGCATCAACCAACACCCCCAGGTCCTTTTCCTCTATACACTCCTCAAGCCATTCTGCCCCAAGCCTATAGCATTGCATGGGGTTATTGTGGTCAAAGTGCAGGACCCGGCACTTGGCCTTATTGAACCTCATCCCATTGACCTCAGCCCAACTGTCCAGCCTATCTAGATCCCGCTGAAGGGCCTCCTCACCCTCAGGCAGATCGACACATCCTCCCAACTTGGTGTCATCTGCAAACTTACTGAGGGTACACTCAATCCCCTCATCCAGGTCATCAATAAAGATATTAAACAAGATGGGCCCCAGTACCGACCCCTGGGGGACACCACTCGTGACAGGACGCCAGCTGGACTTGACTCCATTAACCACTACCCACTGTGCACGGCCCTCGAGCCAATTCTCAACCCAAAGAAGAGTGAACCTGTCCACACCATGGGCTGCCAGTTTCCCCAGGAAAATACTGTGGGAGACCGTGTCAAAGGCTTTGCTGAAGTCCAGGTAGACTACATCAACAGCCTTTCCCTCATCTACCAGTCTGGTCACCCAGTCATAGAAGGAGATGAGGTTGGACAAGCACGACCTGCCCTTTGTGAACCCGTGCTGTCTAGGTCTGATCCCCTGATTGCCATGCACGTGCCATGTGATCTCCCTCAAGATCAATTGCTCCATAACTTTCCCTGATAGTGAGGTCAGGCTGTGTAAGAGACTATTATTATACCATTGCCTCAAAGTAACATTTGAACCGTTGTTTCTTAATCTCACACTGGGTATACACATAATCTTAAGAACCTCGTCTCCCTCCTTTATACTGGAGCGTGACAGGCTGACAGGCCTGTAGTTCCCCGGATCTTCCTTATAGCCTTTCTTGTAGATGGGAGTCACATCGGCAAGCCTCCAATCTTGTGGGACCTCTCCAGATGACCAGGAATGCTGATAGATGGCAGAAAGCGGCTTGGCAATCACCTCTGCCAGCTCCCTCAGCACCCTTGGGTGGATCCCATCTGGTCCGATGGACTTGTGGCAGTTCAGATGGAGGAGCAGGTCTCTGACTGTCTCTGCTGGGATCACAGGGGGTGTATTATGCACTTTGTCCCAGACTTCCAGGTCAGGGCGAAAAGTATCCTGGGGATAACTGATCTTTCTATTAAAGACAGATGTGAAGAAGGCATTGACAACCTCAGCCTTTTCCTTATCCTCTGTGGTTACTTTCCCTGCCGCATCAAGTAAAGTAGGGAAATTCTCCTTAGTTCTTCTTTTACTGTTAATGTATTTGTAAAGGGATTTTTTGCTCTCCTTTACTGCAGTAGCCAGTCTAAGTTTAAGCTGGGATTTTGCATTTCTAACCTCCTGCCTGCAAATCTTGGCAAGTTCCCTGTAGTCTTCCCAAGTAGCCTGTCCCATCTTCCAGAGGACATAGACTCTCTTTTTCTCCTGGAGTCTCAACAAAAGATCCTGGTTCATCCACACTGGCCTTCTTCCCCTCCAGCTTGACTTACGGGACTCGGGGACAGCCTGCGCCTGTGCCTTTAAGATTTCCGTCTTGAGGAGGACCCAGGCTTCCTGGACCCCTTTACCCCTCAGGAGCGAGTCCCAAGGGACCCTTGCAACAAGAGTCCTGAACAGGTCAAAGTCTGCCCTCCGGAAGTCCAAGGTAGCAGTTTTGCTAGTCACCCTCTTGACATCACCAAGAATATCAAAATCTACAATTTCATGGTCACTCTGGCCAAGAAAATCCCCAACCTTCACATTTCCTACTAGTCCTTCTCTGTTAGTGAAGAGCAGGTCTAGCAGGGCACCTCCCCTGGTAGGTTCTTGCACCAGCTGTGTCAGGAAGCAATCTTCCACACACTCTAGAAATCTCATGGACTGCTTCCTCTGTGCAGTATTACATTTCCAGCATATATCAGGGAAGTTGAAGCCCCCATGAGAACAAGTGCTGGCCATTGTGCAACATCTATTAGTTGCTTGTAGAACACCTCATCTATCTCTTCATCCTGACTAGGCAGTCTATAACAGACCCCCACCACGATCTCACCCCCTGATCCTTACCCATAGACACTCTACTTTGTCATTTCCAACCTCAAGCTCTTCAATATCAAGACACTCTTTGATATAGAAAGTTATGCCACCATCCTTTCTTCCCCGCCTATCCCTTCTGAAGAGCTTGTAGCCATCAATCCCAGTACTCCAGTCATGGGAGGGGTCCCACCATGTTTCTGTAATAGTGATGAGGTCATAGTTAGCCTGCCTCACAATGGCTTCAAGCTCGTCTTGTTTGTTGCCCATGCTGCGTGCGTTGGTGTAGATGCACTTCAGCTGAGTCCTCATTACACGAGAATGTGTGGTGTGGCCACAGAAATTTTTGTGGGTGGGACACAGAAATTGAATAAGAGGTGGAACATTTCTCCTATGAGAACAGGCTGAGAGAGCTAGATTTGTTCATACTGGAGAAGAGAAGGCTTCAGGGAGACCTGAGAGTGGCCTTTCAATATCTGAAGGGGGACTATAAGAAAGAAGGGGCAGACTCTTTAGCAGAGTATGCTGTGACAGAACAAGAAGAAATGGTTTCAAACTGAAAGATAGAAGATTTAGATTGGACAAAAGGAAAAAGTTTGTTACAATAAGGGTGGTGAGGCTCTGAAACACGTTATCCAGAGTGGTGGTGGATGCCCTATCCCTGAAGACATTCAAGGCCAAGCTGGTGGGGGCCATGAGCAGCCTGACTAAGCTGTAGATATCCCTATTCATTGCAAAGAAGTTGGTCTTCTAAAGGTCCCTACTAACTCATACAACCCTATGACTTCAAATAGTAGCAACAATTATTCAAGAAACATCAAATATTAATAGCTTAAGGAAAAAATTGAGTTTACCCTCAGCAAGTTTACTGATGACACCAATTTAGTGGTGCAATTGGCACATTAGAAGGAAAGGATACCTTCTAGAGGGTTCTGGACAGACTTGAAAAGTGGGTCCAAGTGAACCTAGAGGTGTTCAACAAAGCCAAGGGCAAGGCATTGCACTTGAGTCAAGGCAGCCCCAGGTGTGTGTACAGACTGCCAAAAGAACTCACTGAGAGCAGCCCTGCAGTAAAGGACTTCAGGGTCCCGGTGGATGAAAAGCTGAACACTAGTCAGCAGTGTTCATTTACAGCCCAGAAGGCCAACAGTATCCTGGGTTGCATCTTAGAGATGCAACAGGGAGAGGAATAAGATTGTCCCCTGCGACTCTGCCTTCATGTGGCCCCCACTGGAGTACAGTTTTCAGCCATGGGACTCTCAGTGCAAGAAAGATACATAGATGTCAGACCTGGTCAAAAGGAGGGCAATGAAGATGATCAGTGGTTGAAGCTGGGATTGTTCAGCCTGGAAGAGGTAAGGCTTCTCACTGCTACCTTCCAGTACCTAAAGGATGAGCAGGAGAGACTGTCTTTTTACATGGTCTGATAGTAGTACGACAAGGAGGAATGACTTAAAAAAAATGGAGAGGAAATTCAGGTTAGATATTAGGAAGAAATTATTTATTCAGAGAGCAGTGAGGCCCTGGCACAGCTGCCCAGAGAAGCTGTGGGTGCCCCATCCCTGAAGGTGCTCAAAGCGAGGTGGGATGCAGCAGTATCTACAGGGTGGCAGACCCCCCATGGCAGGAGGCCAGGACTGAGTAGGCTTCAAGATCCCTTTCAACCTGTCATTCTATGAATCGATGAAAGAAAAGGAGTTGCTCAAAGGCAGTTATTTACTCAAATCTATATTTGTTTGTTTATTTGTTTTCAGTAATACTAACATTTGTTTCTAAAGGAAAAGCTTTGACTGTGTACCATATGTACACGTTATTCTACAGTATAAAGGTTATTAGAAAAAGCTGCTAGCTTATCTTCAGTCAACTTATGTGAATTTACATTTGAGAAATGAATAATGATATTTACTTAGTTGAAATGATAATGAGTGGGTATACTCCAGAAGGAGGAAATAAAGAAAACTACAGTTAAAATTAAGTATAAAATCTAGATGATTCATGTAACGCTGGATTGACAGCTGAACAAAGCAAATGTCCTGAAACTCAGGAGATTGCTAGACCTAGGCAGTATTAACATGGCCACTGCGTACTCATGACACACAGAGCATACTGGATCACAGCTTATGCTAAATCTTATGTACAAAGTAGGAAAAAATAAATAGCTGAGATATCTAATTTGCAGAAGATGAAAAATAGGTGGTTAATGAAATTTATGTGCTTTTCTAGAAAAACAAATAGAGTACTTTAATCAGCTAACGTATCACTTGTATTTCCCTACAATGAGGGTGAAGGAAGAGATTACATTCAAAGAATGATGCACCACTGTTGGAAGTGGACCTGTTTCAACATGAGCTTACATTCAGGATGAAGACATAACACTGTAGATACAATTAGAGAGCATCTCTCCCCTTCTAAATCCCCATTCCTCTCCTGACACACTCACCATTTCTCATCCTAATGGGAGATTTCCGCCACCTGGATGTTTGCTGGAAATGCAACACAGTCAGCTACATGCAAAGCAGAAGACTCTTGAACTGTGTTGAGGAAAATTTCCTGATTTAGGTAGTGAAGAATCCAGGGAGGAGAGAGCTGTGCTTCTGGACCTTGTTTTTACAAAGAAGGATTAACTGCATATGTGAAGTCTAGGGGCAGCCTTGGATGCAGCAACCATGATATACCAAAAATCAGTATCTTGTGTGAAAGAAACAATGCAATAAGGAGGTTTGCAACCTAAGACTTCAGGCGAGCCAGCTCTCCCAAAGATAAGGGGAAGTCAAAGGAGTCAAAGACAATTAGTTGATATTCCAGCTCCACTTCCTTCAAAATCAAGGTTGGTGCATCCCAACGAGTAAGAAGTCAGGCAAAGGCAGCAGAAGATCAGTATGGATAAGCAAAGAGTTCATGAAAAATCTCAAATGGAAGAAGAAAGTCTACAAAATGTAGAAAAAAACTGAGGCCACACGGAAGGAATATAGGAACATTGTCAGGGCATGTAGGAATTTAGCAAGAAAGATGAAGGCCCACTTGGAATTAAATCTAAAGAGGGCTACTTTATAATCACTGAAAACAAGATATTACTGAATGCCTACTTTGCTTCAGTTTTTACAACTAGGACTGCCCTCAGGAATTCCGGGCCTGAGAAATAAGAGAGTCTAAGAAAAGAAAGGCTTCCTCTTTGTTGAGAGGGATTTGTTCAGAGGTCCACAGTGAGATGGACTGAGAACTGGTTCACTGGCAGAGCTTAGAGGGTTGTGATTAAGTGATGCAGAATCCAGATGGAGGCCTGGAGCTATTAGTGTACTCCAAGGCTCATTGCTGGGCCCAGTCTTGTTCAACATCTTCATCAGTCACTTGGATGAAGTTATAGTGTGCACCCTCAGCAAATTTGCTGATTATACAAACCTGGAAGGAGTGGCTGAAAACCAGAAGGCTCTGCTGCAAGTCAGTGAGTCCTGGACAGGCTGATTGTTGAGCAGGAAGGAACCTGATGAGGTTCAACAAGGTCAAATATAGAGATCTACACCTGGGAATGAATAACTGCAGTTATTTTTCAGTTTAAGGGATGACCTGCCGTAAAGGAGTTTTGTAGAGAAGGATCTGGGTGTTCTAGCAGATAAAAGGATGTCCATGAGCCAGTGGCACGCCACTGTGGCCAAGACCAATGGGATCCTGGTGTGAATTAAAAAGAATGTGGCCAGCAGGTTGAGGGAGCTGATTCTAACCCTCTACTCTGCTCCGGAGAGGGCATAGCTAGAGTGCTGTGTCAGTTCTGATCTCCTCTGCTCATGAAACAAAAGGATTGGCTGGAAAGAGGGGCTTGGAGCATCTCCCTAATGAGGAAAGGTTAAGAGACCTGAGACTGTTCAGCCTGAGGAGAAGACAGAGCAGGATCTTACAAACTTATAAACATCTTATAAACTTATAAACATCTGAAAAGCGCTTATCAAGAGCATGGGTTCAGGCTGTTTTTGTTGGTGCTCAGCAACAGGACAAATGACAATAGTCACAAACTTGAACACAGGAAGCTCCATCTGAGTATGTGAAAGTACTTCTGTACTTAGAGGATGATGGAGCACTGGAACAGGCTGCCCAGAGAGTCTGTGGAGTCTCCTTTTCTGGAGATATTCAAAACCTGCGTGGATGCATGCCTGTGCAACCTGCTTTAAGGATTCTGCTTTAGCAGGAGGTTGGACTAGAGGTACTCCAGAGGTGCCTTCGCTACAGTTCTGTGATTATGTGATATTTGCTTAAGAAATGACACAATAATATTTCTGATTTGTAGAACAACACTCTTGCAGATTCAAAATTTTGTTGTATAGCACCAAAAAATGATTCTTTTGTTCAGAACTGCTTATGTGTTACAGAACACTGTATATGAAGCTTTGTTATATTCTCATGATATAGTTGAACACATCTTCCTCTCAAACACAAGCTTGTGACAAATCAACATACTTAAGCCATTTAGCTTCAGTAACTACATTAGTCCATCAGGTAAAGAAGATGTATTAAGCTTGTTTTTCTTTTGAACTTGCCCATCAAAGAGTCTTGCATACCCTTTAATCTGTACTGATGGGATGTAAGGTGTTTGCCTGTGTAAATCAGCTACAGGAAATATAGCTGTCTTATTTTTATACTCCCCAAAGCCAAAAATTACTGAGCTGTGTATGCAAAATCTCCACTGTTGATATTAAAGAAGCTCTGAAATGAGAGGGAGGTAAAGTCTATTGCAGAATATTCTTTCTTTCTTTTTTTTTTCCTTTTTTTTCTTTTTTTTTTCTGTGAAGTTAAGACAGAAGGGAAAAGAATAAAACCCACATGTTTTTATTATGGCAAGAGTGATTGCTGGTGGCCTTTGAGGAAATTTCCATCCACATATTGGTAAATAAATTTTACATTCTAAACATATGTTCTGAAATAAGCAACCAACCAATCAAATAAATAAATAAATGCCACTGCTGCAGCTGTTGATAACAGTTGATACATGAAATAAGCGTCAAAGAACTTTTCTGGTAATTTTTCTGCTAGATAATAAAGCCATGTCCCCCAGCTCAGAATTTTCAGCGCTCTTTCATTGCTGGGACCAAAACGGCAATAACACTCCTGATGGTCTGATGTCAGTCTACGCATTTGAGTATGTGTGCTGTTAAGATAAGTTACTAACACAACTGCTTAAAGAGCCTGCCAGGCAAGGATCCCTGCTAGACCTGCTATTCACCAGCAGGTAGGAGATGTGGAAGCTGGGAACTGTCTTGGACAGAGAGATCATGAAATAGTAGAGTTCTCAATTCTTGGTGAAATCAGGAGTAGAGCCAGAAAAACTTCTACATTGGACTTCTGGAGGGCAAACTTTGAAGTGTTCAGGATGCTAGTAGGGAGGATCTTGGGATACAGTTTAGAAGGGCAAAGGGGTCCAAGAAGGTTGGTCGCCCTTCTAGAAGGTAGTCTTGAAGGCACAGGAACAGTTAGTGACCTGCTACTACATCTAGTGATGTTCCCTAGGGGTCAGTATTGGGAACAGCCCTGGTTAACATATTTCTTGATCTGGATGAAGGGATTGAGCTTACTTTTAGTAACTTTGTGGATGACACCAGGTGGGGGGAAGTGTCAATCTGACTGAGGGAAGGAAGGTCCTGTGGAGGAATCTGAACAGACTGAATTGATAGGCTGTAGCCAACTGTATGAGGTCCAGCAAGAATGACCAAGTGTTGGGTCTTGCACTTTGTTCACACCAAACCCATGCTAAGCTACAGGCGTGGGGTGAAGCTGCTGGAAAGCTGTGTGGCAGAAAAGAATCTGAGGGTGTTTGTTGACAGCTGGCTGAACTTGAGCCAGCACTGTGGCCAGGAAGGCCAGTGGCATCCTGGCTTGTTTCAGAGAGAGCACAGCCAGCTGGAGCAGGGAAGTGACTGCTCCCCTGTGCTCAGCTCTGGTGAGGCTGCACCTTGAGTGCTGTGTTCAGTTTTGGGCCTCTCACTATAGAAAGTAATTGAGGTCCCAGAGTTTGTCCAGAGAAAGGCAATTGAGCTGTGAAGTATCTGGAGCACAAGTCTTACGAGGAGTGGCTGAGAGAACTGGGACTGTTTAGTCTGGAGAAGAGGAGGCTCAGGGAGATTTTATCACTCACTACAACTACCTCAAAGGGTAGAGAGATGGGAGTTGACCTCTTCTCTCAGGCAACAGCAATAGGGTGAGAGGAAATGGTATGCAACAGAGGACATTCAGGTTAGATATTAGGTAGAATGTCCTCTCAGAAAGAGTGGTGAGATATCGGAACAGGTTGCCTAGAGAAGTGGTGGAATCAGTGCAGTGCAGCTTGCTTTGCTTCCTTCTTGGTTTCCTAAAACTTGGGAGTTTGACCTCAGGTTGATTTTACACCAAGTGGTTGGAAAGAATAAACTCACTGTGGTTGAATGTTAATTAAAAATAAATGGAGGGTGTGCCATAGGATCTCTCATAAGGATTTTGTAGGCTTGAATTTCATTGGAGTGACAAGGATATTGAACTTGTCAGCCATGTGTATGGCTGATCCAGCTGTGATCTGTGATGCAAGAGACTGATAGAATATTCTCGTACAGTTTCCATGTGGCCACACATCTACCGTGTTTGCTGCATTCAGTAATGAATTTAAAGTTCTTGTAAGTGCTTGGGCTCACAATGCCTTAATTTTAGGTGTTAAATCTGCAGTGAAGATTCCAGTTAATTCAGCAGCTGCAAGTCCTAAGCAGCATGGCAAAGCAGACATTATCACTTGGTAGTCTCAGTTTTCTCAGACTTCCTCACAAAAGGTCAGAGGCTTCTTTTAGGTGTGCCAGTACATTTTGCAAATGCTTACACATCTTCTTTTCGTGATACAGCTACCAGGATGGGACTATTACATAAATTGGAGTTTAAAAATATTAGGGTTATTTAGGAAGAAAAAGAATTTTGCTGATGTGAGTCTAGTTTTATTCCATTAGATCTGAAGGAGGTGTTTTATTCACGATAGCTAGATAGCTCTAGAAAAGAAAATAGCTCTGCACAAGTCATCCACCTTTCCTACATCATAATACAATGGGATATCCTTTTTCTCATTATACCTTCTGTTACTCTTGTGAAGAAATTTATATGACTACAGATTCCAAGAGTGATAATGTAATAATGGGGTCTTCATTCCTAAATCACACTTACTTTTTCCCAGCATAAATAATTTGTGGTTATAATATTCCAATCACATATACCTAGTAGAAAGTAGAGAGTGGAGGAAAGATAAAAATAGTCCTTGGCAAACCTTGAGCTATTTTCATCTTACTATTCAAATAATGACCATGTGAAATATTCACAGATGGGAATGAACACTAATATACAGCAAGAAATGGTTGTCATTTTGTTACGGGACAACACTTACACAGCCAAGTAATCAAATGAATAGCACAGTGTGGGATTTATCGGGGCAGAGTAATAATGAGTACCAAATCTTGCAAAGTACTGGTGAGTCCATTGGCCCAATACATAAATAAATATGTGGAATAACAAGTCCAAATTTCATGTTTGCTGATTTAGTTATAGATCCTCTGCTGAATAAATTCTTAACACTTTACGGACATTGATGCAAAACATAGGAGAAGCTTTTAGGCATAAAATGTTACTCTCTTTATCAAAATTTCCCCAAAGCAGTAACTGAAATAAGGAAATAGAACCATCTAATTGGGCTGGAGATCATTGAAAAATTCAACATCTTCACCTTGACTGTGTCCAAGTAAGTGTACATTGGAAATTCTCTTAGTCCTGAACTCCTGAAAATGTAACCAGAGCATGGACAGCATTCTTTCATAATGAGAATAAAATTATAAATGACAGAAGTATGTCTAATTAAGATATACTAAGTAGAGAGCTGAATACTATTTGAATTGAAATTACTAGGAATTTAATCATAAGTTCACCAACTGGACTTATTTGGCAATGAAAGTCATACTGTGTGAAAGTACTTGTCTGTTTAGTTCTATTCCTACTTCCATTTTGGTTGGAAGAGTAAACAAGCCATGTAACAACACTGAAAAATGTCCCAAGGAACTGCTTTGTTGAAAAACACCTAAAAGTTAAAATAGAACAGGGTATGATGCTATTTAGCATGCCACAAAACATAAAGCAATTGATTTACTATATGAAGTTTGCTTGTACAAACTGCTATGCTGTTGTGGTATTGTGATAACTATTACAGAAAAAAATAATGATTCTCTATCTCTTCTCTAATGCTTCATGAAATCCTTGGACCTGATGCATTATAATTTTCTTCTGTTTGTTTTTCATTTAGCATGTTGTCATGGTTTTATGATTTTTTGGTATTGGTATTCCACATCATAACAACATGTAGTGCATTAAGAGTTAAAGAGTTAATACTCCAACTCCATAGATCATTGATATTTCCGGGTATACCTGTCTCAGAAGAGGAGAACTACATTCCCCAGAGGACTTTGCGATGCTTTACATTTTTACGTATTTTCCGCTCAGAGGGAAAAGATAAAAACCCTCTGCAGTCACGGGACACTCTCTTTCCTTCGGGATTGACTCAGCAGTGGGTGCTCGCTGCCGTATCGCCTTCAGCGTTAGCGTAAGGCCTTCGGTTTATCGGACACTCTCTCTCTTGCTCATTTTATTTGATTTATTAGCTTCAATTCCAATTATATTGTATTATATTGTGTTATTTTGCTTTCTGATATCTTATTTAGTAAATTAGCTTTCCTCCTCAGATCGTTGCCGCTGTTTTGTTTCTAGGCCCATCTCCCTTTTCCCTTTTCCCTTTCCCCCTTCCCCTTTCCTGGGGCGTGGGTCTGTGGGTCCCCCACGCCAGTCGTCACGGAACCGAGCTGATCCGGCCCGGTGAACCGTTGACACATGTAATAAAAAGAAACACTTATATTACCAGGCACAACATTTGAAAATGTTAGGTTGAAAGTTTTACACACAACACAATTTGCTACTCATTGTAAACTGTATGTGTCATTCTCAGATTTTTGATTCATTTTGAATCACAAAAAATTACCGAGGACTAGATGTCTCCTATGAATTTTATTTTTTCATCTCTTTCTTCCTGTTGTGAGAGATGAGTAGACACATATAGGTCCTGGCAATGGCAAATATTGATATCATTTTTAGTTTCCTTAGAAGGCAAATAAAGAACAGGTCATTGTCTGAATGCATAGTAAACTGAATCAAATACAAGTTATACTAAGAATGGAAATCTTATGTAATGTTAAAAAAATTAAAAATGGGCAGATGTTGATATCTGTTGTGGCTGCAAGGTGACCAAGATAGTAAAAAAGTAGTTTACATATAATTTGTAATAACAAGAATCAATAAAGCATGTCACCTCCTCATGTTACATTAGATTTAAAATCTACTACTACGAAAATGAAAAATAAATATAAACTGACAGGTGGAAAACATTCAATAATTATGAAGTAGTTTGAATGGTCTTTCAGCTTCTGGAGAATATGTAAATAATTCTGGAGAATCTGTAAATAATGAGAACGTATCTGTTTCAGCTTCATTTCAGAAGCTGGGCACAAGTCTGTAAGCAAATGAAGACAAAATGCAGAATCAGAGAAGATAATCATAATTTCTATGTAATATAAACAATACAAACATATTCAGTCAAATCAATTTTTTTATGAATATCCATCCTGTATAAATATATATGTTTTATTATGAAGGATGCAAGGAGTGTGTAGTAACATATTCTGAAACTAAGGAAAGATGTTGTTTTCTTACCAGTGTGGAGCCAGGTAAAATATCTGTTAACAAGTGGGTCATATGATGTTGAATGCATTAACAATTGTAGGATGGGTAGTGTTGTTCCTATGCCACTTTTTCTTTTCTTAAACAGAGTACTGAAATTCTTCCATATTGATGTGTCAAAGGAAGTGAAACTGAAAATAGAAAGCATAGTACTACCATGTTTGTGATTTTTTCTTTAATACAGAATAGTTTGAATCAGAGGTAACCAGAGTTAGGAGTATAAGCTCTACCACTTGAGTTAGAAAGACGGGAGTTCCCAGCTCAAACTCTGTATTCAGACTCTGAGACTAGTTTTAACACTAGGAGTTATTAATGGCAAGGAAAAAAAATCTCAGAAACATTAAATCTTAGATTTTCAAAGAGAGTTATGAGTTCACCCTGTCTTGGAAAAAATCCATTAAACTAATATGAAGAAATGCTGTACTATTTTGAACTGCAATCCTTACTTAGGAAATGCTGGTGTATTATATGATTATTCATTCATGCATTTTGTTTGCTAATGAAACTCTTCATGATAGTTTTAGGAAAGGAATTTATTTGAAAAAAGTGATAGTTGTCATTTTATTTCAAGTGGTATGAATATATACATATTTAGTATAGTTTAGTACTTAAAATACACAGTAATGAAACTTATGTCTACTTTCTAATCTAGCAGTAATTTAACAGATGTGATTCATTCAATATGAATATTATGTAGATTATGTTGAAAGTAGTTACATATCATAGCATTATTTGTATTTCTTATTGTAATTAGTGTTTCAGTAGCATTGAAAATAGGGAAGGGTAAGTTAATTTAGTTTTTTTATTATTATTATTATTTTTATTTTTATTTTTTTATTATTATTTTTTTATATTTATATTTTATTATATTTTTTATTATTAATTATATATATATATATTATATATAATATATATATAATATATATAATATAATATAATATAATATAATATAATATAATATAATATAATATAATATAATATAATATAATATAATATAATATATATATTTATTATTATTATTATTATTATTATTATTATTATTATTATTATTATTATTTACATTTACCAATGTATTCAAATGGTTTCTTAATCAAAAGCCTAGATTTAGACAAGTTTTGTTGTTTCTAATGAAGATCTAATATGTATTTTAACATTAAGAAAAGTGAAGTAGGCTTTTGCTTAGCTTTTTTTCCTTGTGCAGTTTTTTTTCCTTGCCCCATCCCTGAAGGCATTCAAGACGAGGCTGGATGTGGCTCTGGGCAACCTGGTCTAGTGGTTGGCAACCCTGGCCACAGCAAAGGGATTGAAACGAGATGCTCTTTAAGGTCCTTTTCAATCCAGGCCATCCTGTGATTCTGTGACTAGCAAAAAGTGTAAATAAATGACAATTTTTTATAAATGGCATTTGTTATTGTTATGCACTTTTCTGAAGTTAAGGAAGTGGTGCTCCACCTTTCTTCACATCGTCCTCTCCCTAGTCTTGGCCATAAAATCGGCCAACAACCTGAAATAACAGGAATGTTCTTATGTCATTTACAATTCAAAAAGAGTCAGCAACATTAATGCAAAGCAAACCAAGAGGAGCAGTTAAAGACATTCCCATCAGATATAGCACCAAAGACGCGCAGAAGTTAACTCCAGAGTTGTTCAGAAGCTGGGGTTTACTTTTATGTTAGTACAATTGATTCATGACAAGCAACTCTGGTAGCCAAGTCTCTAGGAGTACACTACCCCAAACACTTATGCCATGCAGGACCAACCTTCCAGCTTGCCTGGAACTCACTGAGTGAAGAGGAATAGTCTTGGATAGGTTGCTCCAAATGTAGTGACTCCTATTTATTTTTCTTATTTCCATGGAAACTACAACAGATATGAAGAACACAGTAACACTTTGATAGGGCAAGTTCTCTGCCACAGAATATTTTTTTTCATTGTGGTCACCACCATTAACTATGCATTTCTGCCAGGTACACACACAGAAATCTGCATCAGCAAAAATGACCCACTGTTGCTGTTGCCACTGCTGAAGCACACTTCACACCACCTCACTGTACTGTTTGAGTTCCAGCAATGTTCAGCAAGAAAACAACAGAAAAACATAAAAACAAAGTTTAAGAATATGAGAGAATGTCAAGTGGGTGAAATCTGAGATTCATCTAGCTTTATGTAGGGACTGTTCTTGTTCCAGGGAAAGAGGGTGAATGAATAGGAAAAAAAGTGTGATATTTGTCTGTCATTGGTGAGCCAAAGATTGCGTGGAGTTCATTGTTAATAGCTGCCAATACTTTCCATGTATGAGCCTTGTCTGTTCTTAAAATCATTTATCTCAACCACTTCTACTAGGTTAACGACTGGTGGAATGCTTGGGAAGGTGTCTCATAAACTGTTTCAACTTTATTTACTCTGAAAGCAGTAGCTGTAACATGTGCAAAATGCTTGCAGTGCCAGATGATATATTTCCACCTGAGATCTTCTATGAACAATGTTTTCACAACTGAAGAAGAAAACAGAACAAGTAGAAGATTCTGGTATGTGATAAGGAACCTCTCAAATCTCTAAAGCAAGACACACACACAAAAAGGATAGAACTTTTTCCCCACAAAGCCGTTATTTATAGCTATTCACGTAGATGTGACAATTTACCCTGGAAAAGTGATATTTCTATAATTGTAAGATCTGAGAATACAAGGTTTATTTTCTCAATAACATCATTGTCAATAGTATTATTATTGAGAACATATGCCTTAAAAGGAGTATGGAATAGTTTTGATGCATAAAATAAAAAAAATAGCTATTTAAACATAAAAGTATACTTCTGTTGTTGTTGTTTTTGTTATTTCACTTACTGGTTAATTTTAACTTTTATGAGTAATTTATTTATTTTAGCTTTGGAGAGCTGTATGTATATACCTCTGAATGCCAGTGAATAAAATGTTAGATGATATTGGCAGCTTGAGTGGATTTTAAGTGGCAAATGTTCCATGTAATGAATTCAAGAAATGAAATCTGTGACTAAGACTTGAAGCAGTTTGTAGAAAAAAAATCAAAAGCCAATTAGATTTATTTGATCCTTGCTTTAATCCATCTTGCTCATTTTATTTTAACAAGCATCTTGTGAAGCAGAATAGTTTTCAGAGCACAGTCTGTAATCCCCTTAAATATTCCAACCACAGAAATCTTTCTTTCACAGCCTCCTATTTTACAGCCAGACAGTAACTACTGTAACAATGTGTGGATTACTATTGGAGGGGATGACAAGACAAAGTGATTACATTTAATAGCTTCACTTTCCAGTAAACTGTTGTGCATACAGGATGCTCATTACAAAATTAAAAGCCATTTACACTAAGTGTTAAGATAAGTGGATATTGAAAGACGTGTGAGAATTGCAGCAGGTGATATTAAAGAGATAGAATGGTGCTGTGGCTCCCCCAACATTTTGGAAATTGTGGTAAAATGATTTATTCAACTCAACATTTAATGAAGAGTGGTAAATATAGAGCAGTGTCTAATTGAATTATACTGATTTATTTAGTGGAAACCTTGTGAGTTTGCTATATAAGCATGGAAGTTAAGCAGAAAAAATAAAACCTTATTAGGGAACAGGTATAAAATATTAAGTTTCTCTGACTATAAACTTTGAATAAGATGAAAAATAAGAAAATACCTTGTTTCATAAGTTTTATTTTACTCAGCTTGTCTTGTACACTGACACTGCAGCGTTCTCAGCTGTGACCAGAGAGATCTAAGCTCTAACATTCTATCACGTGCAGCTATATAGATAAACTAAAAAAATACCAAATAAAAAACACCAGAAATTAAACTATTTCTTTACACCTTTTAAGTCGGATGTCCAGAATTAAAGGCTTACTAGATCTGCTCCAAAACGATAATCACGATTGTGATTATGCTGAAAAAGAGTGTTCTGCACGTGAGAATTTGCTCCAGCATACAGTGTTATTATGGTCTTTCTATCTGTTGTATTTTCCATGGAAGTAAACAGGAGACATTACTTTCAGAGCAACCTATATATACATGTGCTTATAATTGACCCAGATTTTTTAGAATAACAAGAAAGGATACTATATATATATATATGTGTGTGTATATATATATATATATGGCTCTGATTTTAGTCTTTCAAGGTGCTTTTTGTTAACAATTTGCTGTAACCTGCTCTTGCAGTGTGTTCAGTAACTCTCATTTCTCTTTGATGTCAACATCTAATCCTTTCACCAAAGAGGATACAGATTAAAGATTTAGAGTCAGTCTTTGAAAGTAAATATATGTGGTATATATTCAACAACTTTCGGGTCCTGACTCTTAGAAGCAGAACTGTCTGAAGAATTTTTCTCCACTATTAGCAATATAACATGACTTGCTGTGATTGGGGAATATCTTAAGTGCAGTGTATCTGTAGTGCCAATGGAAAAACTCATGATTTTGTCAGTCCATTTAAAAGAATCAGTGTAAATCAGTGTAGTGTGACTGAGTTTTAGGAGATAGTATAAGCTTAGGTAGAGATAAAAACAAAGTGCTTTGGATCTAGAACAGCCATCAAAATGTAACTCCAGAATAAATAAGTTCTCTTTAGATGGAAGCATGGATTAGCATATCAAAACAAAAGGTAAGAAATATATATATTTTTCCCTCAAGAGCAGATTATTGCAAGCTGGAAGAAAGGTGATATTATAAGTTGGGCTGCTTGTCATGGTTTTATGATTTTTGTTATCTGTTTTTCACATCATAACATCTTGTAGTTCACTGAGTTAAAGAGTTAATGCTGAAGTTCTGTGGGTTGCATATATTTCAGCTTACCTTTTAACTTTTATTGCTTTTTTTTCCAATTAATTTTATGTTTGTAAAAGGAAAAGGTTGAAATTTCAAGAGGTGTACGGCACTGGTACAAGGATTCATAATGCAGCGATTTAGTGAAAAAAATGTGTAAAACTTTATTATGACTGCTGTCAAAGAGTAGCTGATATGTAAACAAACAAAACTGTGCATATTCACTGCTAGATTGTTTCATCAGATCCTGAAATAAAGGATTTACTTATTTTTAATATTAGTTCAAATATGTCCATGTCTTAGACATTAATTGGCCTTTCTGTTGATCACTGTGCTTGTATATGAAACCACATGTCAGAACAGAACTGGCTTTGATAAATTAACAATTCCTTCTGAATTGAAGCCGATCTAGAACCTGAAATAGTCAGTTCATGATATGTTGTGTTTCTACATAAAGAGATGAAGTGATAAAAACATTGTTTTATTCTATTTCTGCAATTCATTCAGCACATTAGTTCAAGTTAAATATGACAATATTTACTGAAGTTTATTTTTTTAGTGTTATTTAGATCTATTAATTTACAATATTAACAGCAACATATTCTACTAGATTAAGCCTACCTCACTGTCTTTTAATTTTTAAATGATAACGTTTAAAGATTTTGAATTTTCTAGATCAAAGAAACTTAGATAACAAATTAGAAGGCAAATATAGATAGATAGATAGATAGATAGTAGATAGATAGATAGATAGATATAGATATAGATATAGATATAGGTAGATAGGTAGATAGATAGGTAGGTAGATAGATAGATAGATAGATAGATAGATCGATAGATAGATAGATAGATAGATAGAGATATATTAGATAGAGACTTTTTTTTTATCAATGAAGTCTACACATAAAATGATGTGGGAAGCAACAGTATCTTGACTTCCAAATGATAGACACTTCCCTTTTAATTATAAGTTGGGTGAAGCTAACCTTTGAGAAATACAATGATATTTTTTATATAAATGCTACCCTTTTCTCTCCTTTAAAGTGTGCATCTATTCCCCACAGAAGCTAAGACTATTTTGATCATTTAAACAAAGCATCAGACTGATTTAATGAAGAAGAATCACAGATTCACAGAATGATTGGAGTCCATCTGTCTCAACTTCAACCCAGAGCAAAGCACCCAGGTCCATTTACAGGTGTCTTCTGGAGACCTCCAGAAAGGAGACTTTGTAGCCCTTAGGCAGCTTGTGCCAGTGCTTCAACATGCGGACAGCGCAGAAACGCCACCTGATGGTCAGTGGGAACCTCGTGTGCTCCAATATTTGCCTACTGCCCCTTGTCCTGGCATTGGGCACTACTAAGAAGAGTCTTGATCTGTCCCCTGTGTGTCCATGTAGACATGGATAAAATTCCCCTTTAGCCTTCTCTTCTCCAGGTGCAACAGTCTCAGGTGTCTCTGCCTTTCCTGCTCCAGGCCTCATCTCCATACGCTGGGATCACTACATACAGTGATATTGCATAACTGATCGTGTTGTTCTATGCAATAAAATTGTGAGTAAAAAGAGTAAGGAGGGGTTGTTCAGAATGATGGCATTTTATCTTCCCAAGATAGTATTGCACTAGATGAACTCGGCTTTCCTGGAAATGGCTGAATGTCTGCCTGCTCCAAGCTAACAAGGCTCTTCTAGATGGCAGCTTGACCTTCTGTCATATACGCTGCTCCCACCAGTTTTGTGTCATCAACAAGCTTGCTGAGGGTACAGTTTATTACAACATCTATATTATTAATTAAGTTGAGTAGGACTGAACTGCTGTAGGATATATCCCTGGTTACTGACCTCTAGCACAACTTTGTGCCATTGGCCACCATGTGCTGGCTCTGGTCATTCAGCCAGTTTTCATTCTACCTCTCTGCTTGCTCATCCAGGAAGCCTTTGGTTATTTCTTTACAAACTTCTAGCTCTTAGGGGAATCCCAGGATTGATATAAATATTACTTAGAATGAACACTGTCTGAGGAGACAAAATTATTTATTGTATAGGCTACTCACCTCTAAAATGAAACATCTAAGGAGTTGTGCATAGTAGACCTAATGTAAGTCTTCTTAAATTCTGCTAGTTAAATTCTTCTGTTATTATGTTCAGAGATTGCTCACAAATGGCAGACTACTGTAGCATTGTTCTCCTGCCTGTCAGGAAAACCGGATTTTATTGTCCGAGCTAGACTCTGTACTTTATAAATCTAAATGGGATGAGTGCTGTGGAAGAATGCCCACAGGACTTTATAAAGAAGAGTTGAAAGTGCTCTTGAAATAAAGGAAAAAGAAGAAAAAAAAAAAGGACATGTCAAAACATTGTCAAAGTTTTGTGGAAGGTAAGGCTCTTGTTGTCCTTCAAATATTCATGTGTCTGAGTCATGTGAATTTACTAACTAAAAGCTACAGAAAGAGAGAAAACACAATTTAATATCTCTATTTATGTATTAAAGGAATTTTTTTTTTTGAGCATCATGTCCTTCTAAAGTCTTTGCTATGCAGTGTAATTGCTCTAACAACGATGCATTCATTTAAACTTAATTTGGATGTCAATGATAAAGCCAAAAGAATTCTATTGCAATGCAGAGATAATTTAATGTAACACCAAAACAGAGAGGTTCTGGCTTTAGTCAATTATTAGTACTCGCATTTATTAACACTGAACAGATGGCTTCAGAGAAATGTAATGATCACACCAGTAATGGGAGGTGGGTTGCTGCACAGTTATGTCACTGCCACCCTTAACTTTCCCTCAGGATGACTTCAGGTCTGAGCAAACTAAATATTATACTTTCTGAACCATTTTTCTACCATGGGAAAACACTATGAAGCACAGTGAAGATTTTCTGAGTGCCAGGCTAATGGGTACTCTTCAGACTTGCACCAATTCAGAGCATCACTGTGGAATACAGCTCAGGGTCTGCTGTGCAGGGCTTGTCCTTTTCTTTCCTATAGAGTTTTGAGAATGAAGAAGACGAGCAAGAAACAGACCTTGTTTGCCCCTCTCCTCTCCTCTCCTCTCCTCTCCTCTCCTCTCCTCTCCTCTCCTCTCCTCTCCTCTCCTCTCCTCTCCTCTCCTCTCCTCTCCTCTCCTCTCCTCTCCTCTCCTCTCCTCTCCTCTCCTCTCCTCTCCTCTCCTCTCCTCTCCTCTCCTCTCCTCTCCTCTCCTCTCCTCTCCTCTCCTCTCCTCTCCTCTCCTCTCCTCTCCTCTCCTCTCCTCTCCTCTCCTCTCCTCTCCTCTCCTCTCCTCTCCTCTCCTCTCCTCTCCTCTCCTCTCCTCTCCTCTCCTCTCCTCTCCTCTCCTCTCCTCTCCTCTCCTCTCCTCTCCTCTCCTCTCCTCTCCTCTCCTCTCCTCTCCTCTCCTCTCCTCTCCTCTCCTCTCCTCTCCTTCTCCTCTCCTCTCCTCTCGTCAGGAAGTGAACAAGATAACAAGGTTGTTGGGATATATTTTGGAAGATTAAGGTAGAGAAATAAAAGAAAGATGCATGCAATGTAAAGAAAACCATTTTGCAGAAAAAGGGTGCTGTGGAGATTTCTGTGAGGGGCAGAAGTTATACAGATTGGAGAGTTTATGCATAACATGATCTTGTTTATTTTAAACCAACTTACATTAAAAATATTCCCCTGACTCCAGGAATTTTCTTAAAGTATTTGACACAAATCTTTTTTTTTTTTTTTTTCCATTTTGTATTTCATAGTTGATATACGTAAGAGTTAAATATATCTAAATGAAAACATAAGTACTGTTCAAAAAGAGAATTAATATGGAAATGTTTAACTGGAAATTATGTCATATGGCCTCAATTTAATGTTTAAACATAATCTGAACTGAAATTCTTGCAGAATCATTCTATTTCATAAAGGATTTTTCAGGTTTGTAGCACAGTGCATTAGAACACGAGTTTTCATGCAGTTTCTTTGATGAGCACCAGCTCAGAACTATTAGAATGAATGGAAACTAGGAAAGCTATAATTCAAACCATGAATTACAATTTATCTTGACTGCTAGAACCCTGTTAATTGTTAATTGACATCAGTGATATTGTAATTTCAGAACACCAGGAATGATTTCCTACTTAGTCATGTTATGTTTTAAAAATTGACCAAGCAACTAATTTTAAGCAGCTGTGCGGGAAGTTCAGCAATTTACTCCTGCAGTTAAGCTGATCAATTTTTCTCCCAGGAGATGTGTTATCAGTATTTTATGGTATTTATGCGTAATATAGGGTTTGTCAACATAGTTGGTATTGTATTTAATTTACATAGACACTCCTAAATTGTTCCTTTAACAACATTAATCCAATTAACTATAAAACTATTAAGATTTGTGCACAATGGTGAATCCCTAATCAAAGTAAATTTGCTTATAATCTCGGTATTTTTGGCTCATTATTGTCATGAATCCAAATAAATTCTCTGCTTCTACACCTTTAAGTTCTGATCACTCAATGTCTTGGAAAACTGACTGTTAATTTCTGCAGTAAAACCCTGAAAAGTATAGAAAGAGAAAACATTAGAGAAACATGATGGGGTATCATAAATTATTTATTTCTGTATTATTTCATCTTCATTTAATCCTGTCTCATAAGAGCCTACTGAAAGTTATGATTTCTAAGCTTCAGAAATGTTAGCTGGTCGCAAAGTCAATCCAAAAATAGCACTTACCTCCCAGGGGCACACATGATCCTTGAAAACTATACGTACCTTATTGTATGACAGCAAATCTTTCCCCAAAGAATGTCAAGGGTTTACAGGCTGGTTTGGCCTGTTTCCATGATGACTGGGGTGGAAGACCCACGCCCCAGGAAAGGGGAAGGGAGAAAGGGGAAAAAGACAAGGCAGATGGGCCTAAAAAAACCCAGCAGCAATGATCTGAGAAGGAAAGCTGATTTACTAAATAAGATATCAGAATGCAAAATAATACAATATAATTGGAATTGAAGCTAATAAATCAAATAAAATGAGTGTGTCTGAGTGGCCTTATGCTAATGCTGAAGATGAGATGGCAGAGAGCACCTACTGCTGGGTTGATCCAAAAGGAAAGAGTGTGTCTTGTGACACCCAAACAGTTTTTATCTTTCCCTCTGAGTGGAAACTGGAACAGTGCAAAGCAATGCAAAGTCCTCTGGGGTATGTAGTTCTTCTTCTCTTCTGAGACAGATGTACTCAGAGCTATCGATGATCCATGGAGCTGGAGCTCTTTAACTCCCAATGCACTACATGATGTTATGATGTGGAATACCAATGACAAAAATTGTAAAATCATGACACTTCTTGCTGAGAATAATTTTAACATGGATGACTATTCCATTTCCTTTACAGTAAATTATCTTCTGATGTCAGGAGGCATCAAGAGTTTCACAGGAAGCACCCAAAACTTATAATATCATCTTAAATACCATATAGAAGTTTGAATGTTTATGAATAATAGTAAAAAGTGAGTTTTTAATGAATATAAGTACATCGCCAGAAATAGGTGTATCTGTCTTAAAATTAATTTCTTGCGAGATGTCCATTTTCAGATAGATATTTGCACACCAGTTCTGAAGCTAACTCATTAATTTGGACTCCTCTATCTTTCTCTGTGAAAATAAATCTCATATCTTATTAGAATTTCAGCAAGATTCCTTGGAAAACAAACAAACTAAGAAACAAAAAACAAACCAACAAAGAAATGCTGTTACAATAAAAGCAGGTCATCCAGATGCTGGAAATTGACCTATAAGACTAATGAGTACTAAAGCTATGTACTGTATGCCTGCTGAGAAATTGTACTGTTAACTAGAAGGCTGCAAATCCCTGCTGAGGTTGCTTCCGGAATCCCTGTCAGCGACTACTGTCTAAACACTTATTTACTTATTTCTGTCTCCTGTTAGATACCTCCAGGCATGTTACTCCCCCTCGGTTAAGGATCTTACAATGCAAGCATAGAGTTGAGTGTCCTCATTCAATCTTACAAGAAACCTTAAATCTTTATCTTGTGATTCTTACTTACGTAGTGGCAAACAGCCTTGGCAGAAGGTCAGCAGTTTGTTAGGGACTTGCAGATATAGAGTTTGTTGCTGATAGTTTAAAGGAAATTGACTTTTGATCTGTTTCTAAACTTTATAACCATGTAAACTTTCTCTCCCATCTCCTTGAAAATGACACCTTGTACTCAGCACTCAGCAGTAGTTGATTACCAGTCAGTTTTCAAGGGTTATGACAAAGCTGTAAAATGCCTTGTCTTGTTACAGCATTTACAGCCCAGATGGTTCCTTTTCGCTGTCCCTGAGGTTTTGGTTTTGTGTGCAGCTTCTAGTAATGCAATAGAAATATGTCAAACTTTTTGGACAAGCAAGCAGAAAAAATATTATTTATTTAACCAGTATGCCAATTAGCTACACTCATTCTTAACTCTGTCATCTTACTTTCTTAACACTTGTTCCTTTATTATGGGACTATTTTTTCGAGGTAATTATGTAGGCCCAGCTTTCACCACTCTCAATGTATACTATATTCTTGTCATGGAATCATAGAATCCTTAAAGTTGTAAGGGACCTTTAAAGACCATCTAGTCCAGCTCCCCTGCAATGAACAGAGACATGCACAGATAGGTCAGGGCTCATGATTTTTTCATGATTACTCTTACCAGGATTTCCAACATTTATTATTATTCTATAAGTTATCTAACATGACAATTCAAAGGGAAAAATAAACTAAAATCCTAAAACCCTATTCAAACAAAACAAAAGAGATGTGCAAAACTTTGTATTCAAAATATTATTAATTCAAGATTGTCATCTCACCTTACTCTTATCCCATCCTGCTCAACCGTCCTCAAGACAAAAGACTCATCGGTCAAATTAAAGGAAGACTTGCTCTTGACACCAGTGAGATCTCTCTTTTGCTATACATTTTCCCTCACAGTTTCTTTTCATTTCTTTATTATTATGATTTATTTTATTTTATTTTATTTTATTTTATTTTATTTTATTTTATTTTATTTTATTTTATTTATTTATTTTATTCAGGGGTTGGGAATGTAGTTGCTGCGGTTCCTTGTATTCACAAGTTATGAAAAAGGTGTCATGGAAATGAGAAGATGCATGAGTGAGGTTGATGTTTTTGGACATTTAAGTTCTGCATTTTTCTGTAAAAGTCATCAAGAGTGTATTGTCACCTCACTAACTCTATGAAACCCTTTTCTATCCTCTGTTGGAAGAAAAAATAAAAAACTTTCTAAAAAGAACAGATAGAAAGAAAGAAGTCCTAATCATGGCTCTGTTTTCAACTGTAGGAATCATCTATTTGGGAGCAGACCTCATCAAAGCACTACTGTGTGTACAGCACTTTCCCAGTAGTTTTGTGCCTGCCAAGCACTATTTATTTCATCACAGCAAAGGGTTTGGATCAACATGATCATTATTTTGGACAGAGACTGAGTAAAAGCTGCTGGTAAAAAGAGGAAGCACATTTTGACAAATGTCTGTAGCACTTGTAATACTCTGATACTGTGCCTGAGTGACGGATTTGTGTTCATATGGCAATAAACTAATATGTTACCAGTCATTGACAGGAACCCACCTTTTAAGCAGTTTCTTTTAGTCTTTAATTCTCCCAGGATAGATTACTGGCACTTAGGACAAACCATGTATTAATGCTGATGTACGTCAGTTAAAGGGGAAAGCACGAGAATGACTGACAAGCTTATTTCTCACTGTCTCCATACTCCAAAACAGCTTTTTGTGCTCTTCTATATTTAGCATCTTTACATTTCTGCTCAAACTAATCTCTGAGGGGGACAGACTTAGTAGGTCATTGATGGCAGCATAATTGTAAGAGAAAACGTAAAGCCAGTAACACTATGTTAGTATTTCGACTCCGAAGAAATTGCTAGAAATAGTCCCCATGTGAGAACATACCCTAATGCCTCCAAAATAAATTTTGTTTTTCTTTCAATTATTATTTTAGTAGTTACATATAGATTATGTAGGAAATTACTGGAAAAAAATGACAGACAAGTGCATTAAGAGAAAATTATTTCTTTTTTAAAAATACATATTTATTTTGAGACTTGAATGGAAGTCTTGGATTAAAAAATCAATTTATTTTGTGAGAAAAAAATACTTATTGAATACTAAATGTTGTTCTATAAATCAAGAGGGAGCTTATTCGTTATTTTATTGATAATTCAGAAGTATGCAAGAAACTAGTGTAAAGCAAGTGCGCGCATCTGTGAAGGCAGGAGTTGCTAATTTTAACATCAGTAACTTGAAACATACCAATACAATAAATGAAGGTATATCGTGCAGTTTTTATGTGAAGCATTTTGAAATTCATAATCTGCATTTAAACAAGGAAGCTGTTGAAAAGAATAAACAATCCTAAAAAGTACTGATTGTATTTGATCACTAATAAGTTAATAATAATCAATAATCACTGTAAGTTCAATGAATGTTTAAGAGAAATAGTATTTATTTCATATTTTTAAATGATATGAGCGTTTTTTCCTTTGTTATGTGCAGCATGCATGGGCTGACATATGTTGTAACACTATCATTACCTACATATTTTCCAGATTAGCCAGTAAGGGAACAATCACCCGTTTTACGGGCTTCTCCAAATTGCCAGCAGAAACTAATGTGAGGAAGACAGCCTTTCCATGTGGCTGCTAGGTACTGGAAACCAAGAGGAAATGAGTTACACAGTGATCTGAATCACCATTGCAGTACAATTCCATGATGATCATGGGATCAGAATAATGTCTTTGTATATGTGTACACTTTCAATAGCACTTTTCTTTCCTTACATTCAGTATTACTCTGTAAATGCACCTACAGCTGTGTATATACCAACGTCAAACTTCTTCCTTTTCCTGTCCATGACAGATGACACCACTTAAGTTCCAAATACTTGACAGTCTCATCACTATTTCTTCCTGAACTCTGTAAATATACTGCTCTCTTCTGACTTGTTGCTGGTAGTCTTCTCCTACCTACTTTCCTTCTGTTTGTCTTCTTTCATCCGTCTTTTCCTTTTGAGTTCTTAATGTAACTTCTCTCCCATTCTGCTTGATTTACTGCTTCTCATTAATGGTTCTCTACGTAATTCAATTCTGTCTGATTGGGGTAAAACAATATAATTCCCTTCTAATTCATAATATAAGCAAATGTCCTGAGATTTTGCTCTTTAAATTCTTAATGTTTCTGAATCTTTCAGGTTTTTGTAGCTAGTCAGGGATGAATAATTTTAGTGTGTAATACAGACACCTGCTTTTGTACACCCTTTATTACTGCCTTAACCCTAAAGTCAGTGAAGTTGACATCTAGAAACTAACTCATCAAAAATTTAAACCATGCCTCAAGCAGGATGTGAAACACAGGGCATACAGGTTCAGTGAAGCAGAAAGTACAGTGCACTGAACTGATGTGCTGATTCCAAGGAAAATATGGTTTTGGAAATATGGCAAAATTCATTAATTTCCACTTAAAATATTTAGTATTCACTCTGGAGGTGTGAAGTTGTTGGGGGAGAAATACTTACTCTGGAGTTCTGAGATATTTTTTTGCAGGTTCATTCTTCTGAAGCCTTATTTCTAAAAATACCTGCAGAGGAGAAATACAGAAAAAAAAAGCCCAAAACACTGCTTCAGATCATATATTTGGATTTAAAGTGTATTTTTGTTTGTTTGTTTGTTTGTTTGTTTTTACCATGGAAGTTAACTATAAGTTCTTTCAAATGAGAATTATATTTTTGTGTCATTTGTCACTTCTTGAGTAGTATCATTTCATGAAAAGAGTTGTGTTACTTGTCAAGTTCCTGCAAACTTGATATGACAGTTTTTTTTAAAGTTTCATTGCTCTTCAGATTTCTTCCACCTTATTGAAGATCTTAAATAGTTCATTTAAAGAAAAAAAGAATAGATTGCAATGCAATAACAATTAGAGATGCGTAAAATAATTCATATTTTTTGAAATACGATGATACAAATTTAATGTCTTTCTGTATGTAGTTATTTCCTTCCTTCCTTCCTTCCTTCCTTCCTTCCTTCCTTCCTTCCTTCCTTCCTTCCTTCCTTCCTTCCTTCCTTCCTTCCTTCCTTCCTTCCTTCCTTCCTTCCTTCCTTCCTTCCTTCCTTCCTTCCTTCCTTCCTTCCTTCCTTCCTTCCTTCCTTCCTTCCTTCCTTCCTTCCTTCCTTCCTTCCTTCCTTCCTTCCTTCCTTCCTTCCTTCCTTCCTTCCTTCCTTCCTTCCTTCCTTCCTTCCTTCCTTCCTTCCTTCCTTCCTTCCTTCCTTCCTTCCTTCCTTCCTTCCTTCCTTCCTTCCTTCCTTCCTTCCTTCCTTCCTTCCTTCCTTCCTTCCTTCCTTCCTTCCTTCCTTCCTTCCTTCCTTCCTTCCTTCCTTCCTTCCTTCCTTCCTTCCTTCCTTCCTTCCTTCCTTCCTTCCTTCCTTCCTTCCTTCCTTCCTTCCTTCCTTCCTTCCTTCCTTCCTCCCTCCCTCCCTCCCTCCCTCCCTCCCTCCCTCCCTCCCTCCCTCCCTCCCTCCCTCCCTCCCTCCCTCCTCATATTCACTTATAAATGCAAAGTGTATAGATCCCAAACTGATAATAAACCAAGAACCATTGTTTCTTCATAGTATTTGCCATTTGTATTAAATACACCTTCTAGTTTGCTTCTATTTTACAATTTAACTGTGAAAAGAGGAAAAAAAGAGCAGATGTTGGTGTGCTACCCCGTGCCTTTGAAACAGATTAAATTTTTTGTAATTATCATTTGCAGGCTATTGAGCTCACATAGCTACTCTGAATTTTCCTTAGCAACGCTGTGAACTATGCTTTATGAGGGATGTTGGTGAGTGGAAATGTCATTATATAAATCTTGATATTCATCTCCTTATGCTTTATTTGCATGACAAGTTTATTAAAACACCTATAAAATAAGAGTTGGTGCATTTTCCATATAATTGCATAACAGGTCTGTTCAGCCTATTCCTAGTTCAGTTTGCATTTGCTTTACAGTATTGAGTACTTTCCTCACTGCACTATAACTATCTTACGTTTCCACCTGAGATATGTCTTTCTTGGAAGGAAGTAAACTAAATCCTTGAATTAACTGATGCTAATGTGCCAACGTATACACCTTCAATACCTACATTGATTCACTACAGTCAAACACCATTCTCTTTCTGACTGCAGTATGACTTCTTTGAATAACCTGGAGGATGGCATGTGACTATAAATTTGTTTGCAGAACTTTATACAATCCTGATAGCTGGGCTGGTCTTGATGGAGCATATCTATCACATTGTAATTTGAGAAAAATATTTTTTGCAAAATTTCTCCTAAAAATGTCTGCTATTGCACAGGAAGATAATATATGAAGCACACCACACTCTAAACAGTTCGCCTGTTTATTTTCAAATATACTCAAAGATGTTAGGACAATTCATTTGAATGAAGCATTTCTTACTCCTCTATTTTTTAACACAAGATATTTCTTGATATTGTTCATATTAAAACTCAGTTTCTAATACTTTATTTGCTTCTGGCTTCTGGCTTCTCAGGAGCTCTTAATGCAAAGTTCAAATACTGAACAGAAAGAGGAAATGCAGAAAATCTTAATATTTTGTTATTTGCTGTTATAAAGCAGCTTTTGTACTCTTATGGTAGCCCACAAAGTAGATGAATCTTGTCTTTAATGGAAAAGCCTAGAGCTGTCGCAAGAAGGAAATAAAAATCAGAGATGTTTGCTTAATTCTTTGCTGTTTTCCTGTTTTCTATGCACTGTTCTAGTAATGCATTTTAAACTGTTTTAATAACAGATTACTCAAATTGTTGAAATAGTGTTTATTATTAGTCAACCTAAATTTTCTCTTTTCACTGAAAATTTTCACTTACTATTTTCAGAAAGAGAATTTATCAGTGCCTAATATAAATTTTAATTATTTTACTAGTTTGAATGTATTTTAAAATGAGCCACTATAGAGATGAAACTTAGCTATTTTTAAGGAAGAGCAGTGGGTCTGGAAATTAGCATGGCTAGAAAATACTTTTTCATTGTTTTTTATTGGTCATCTATGTGATTATGCTCTGGTGTCAGGGTTAATTTGCATTTTGTTTAACCTTATGATTTCTTCCTCTAGAAATTTCATGTGAATAATAACATTGATAGTAATTTAGAAGCTATAGGGCATACGTGTCCAAACTTTTGTCTTGTCTGTGCACCACTAAGTAAACTGAAGTTGTCTTGGGTTTTGTATACATCAGTTGGCCCAAAAATATTTCCTCCTATTTATTTCCATGGAAACTACAACTGATACAAAGACCACAATAACACTGTGTGGTAGAGCAAATTCTCGGCTAGAAAACACTCTATTTCAGCATAGTCACAACCCTTAGTTATGAATTTTCACCAGTGATGAATAAGAGCCTGCATGTCAGGCAGCTCTCTCAGCCTGTTCTCTTAGGAGAGGTGTTCCATTCCGTGGAACATTTTTGTGCCCCTTCTCTGGGTGCGCTACAACAGGTCCACATCTCTTCTGTATTGAGCACTCCACATCTGGAATCAGTACTTCTCCAGGTGAGACCTCGCTAGTGTAGAGTAGAGGGGCAGGATCACCTCCCTCAACTTGCTAGCCATGCTTCTTTGGATGTGGCGCAGGATACAGTTGGCTTTCTGGGCTGCAAGGGCACACTGCTGACTCATGTCCATCTTCCCATCCCCCAGGTCTTTTTCAGCAGGGATGTGATCAATCCTTCCATTCCCTAGCTTGTCTCAGTAATGGAGATTGCCTTGATCCAAGTGCAAGATCTTGCATTTGGAATTATTGAATCTCATGAGACACTCTTTCATATGTCACCACATCCCACAGCTTGATGTCATCAGCAAACTTGCCGAGAATGTACTCGATCTCAGTGACAGTGTCATTAATGAAGATACTGAAGAGTATTGGCCTCAGCACCGATCCCTAGGTGATACCACTTGCCAGACACTGCCAATCTCCATCCAGACATTGAGTCACTGACTACCACTCTCTGGATTCAGTCCTGCAGCCAGTTCTTTATCCATTGAACAGTCCACCTATCAAATCCATATTTTTTTCCAATTTGGAGAGAATGATGTTGTGGGGTATAGTTTTAAAGGTGTTACTGAAGTTGAGATAGGTGACAACAGTGACTCTTCCCTTGTCCATTGATGCACTGACACCATCACAGAAGGCTACTAGGTTGGTCAAGCAGGATTTGCCCTTGGTGAAGCCATAATGGTTCTCCTGTGCCACCTCACTGTTTTCCATGTGCCTTAACATATCTTTCAGGTGGATTTGTTTCACGATTTTTCCCTGCACAGAGGTGAGACTGACAGGTTGGTAGCTCCTGTGGTCATCCTTTTTACTCTTCTTGAGAATGAGTGTGATATTTCCTTTTTTCCAGTCACTGAGAACTTCACGTGATTGCCACGGCTTTTCAATTTTTCAAATACCATAGGGCTTGAGTTGTCAATTACATCAGCCAATTCCTTTAGGACTCCAGAAAGCAACTCATTGAGACTCATAGTCTTGTGGATGATCAGCTTCCTCAGTTGGTCACGAAACTGGACTTCACTTACAGTGATAAGGACATTGCTTCCCCAATCCCTTCCTACCAAACCAAATAATTGAGGTCTGTGTGGCAAGCAATTATTAGGAAAGACTGAGGCAAGTATTTCAGCCTACTCCTCTATTTTTGCTACCAGCCTGCTTGCATCACTCGCTAGGGGGAGCACGCCCTCCTGGACTTCTCCATTCTGGTTGGTACATATAGAAGCCTTTCTTGCTCTTTTTGGCATCCCTGGACAAGTTCAGTTCAAGTTGGGAGTTTGTATTCCAACAGTTGTATTCAGATGCATCATAAACAGTAGGATGTAGTAATGTGTAATAAGATGATCAGTGTAATGATTCTTCACTTGTTTGGTATTAAGAGAACTATGTAATTATAAAAGATGAAATTCGCTACTTGGTGATAGATGAATGGGGACTCTGAACATTGTCCAGTTGCTGGTGTAGTCACTTTCCCCTGTGTTACCACTACCACTCACCTTGCATCTGTTTCTCTTTACATGCCTCTTAATTAGCATTACTCTATTAAATCCTACAGTTCTGTTGTTAAATGTCAACCTCTAGACTTCTCTTTTAATGAACAGTCATATTTCATTCTATGTTTATATTGGAAATGCCAATTTCAATGATTAGTGTTACTGATACCTATTATTTATTGACTCTATAATTTATCTTTTTTTTAAAATAAACAACTTTTTGTTTGTTTGTTTGTATTTTGGTTGGGTTTTCTTCTGGTTATCTATCCTGCTTGAAAAGATCTTTCCTAAATTTCTAAACCATCACCTCTTTATATAAATTTTATATAAATTATATTTAAAACATTTTTTCCTCTATTTTTTTTATAAGGTCATTCAATAGTGAGGGTGCAGGTATTTCCTTTCTTTCATCCCTTAATTTATATTTATTTATATTTATCTGTTCTTTCTTGTGTTAGCTTTTAAACAGTCCAGATGTACACTTTTTTTTTTTTTTAATGTTACTGTCACTGAAATCTTGTGTCTTGAATTTAAGGATACTAGGATCTGTATTTTCATATTAAAATACCAATTAACAATCAATAAATATTTATCATTTCATCTATTTCCTTTTGATCCTGCTGGGAAAATAATCTCTTCCTCTTCCACATCATCTTTAATTACAGAACTGCAGAGATAATCGCTGGAAAAAATTATGTCATTACGTCTATTTCACAGATGAGGGAGCCACTGTAAGGGAAAAGAAATGTATTGGGGGAAGTAACACCTCATCCTAACCTGAACTGACACTGCCTAGTATTTTCAAGCGCCTGTAGGCTTTCTTCTGTCAAAACAAGTGAAATTTATTTAAAGCATAGCAGGACCCATCTGTTTAAAAGGTGATCTTGTTTTTGTTTTTGTTTTTCCCTTTTGCCATTAGTGGCACCAGGATTAATTTTTTATTATTTTCATTTTTACAAGTAAATGTCACCGTGCATGACAGAATCACTTCTGCGAAGAATATAGTGTTTGCTTTCCTTGGTCTTTCTCTGCAAAACTGCACAGGAATAAGAAGAATCAGAAACTATCAACTAAATCAGATGGAAATGCATGCTCATCCGATGACCGAAGTTGTCCTTTGCTTACAGTGTACAGTCATTTAAGTGACATGTGTTAAGTCTTTTTCTGAACAAGCAGGTTAAGAAAGCAGGAAAAAAAATAGCCTTTAGTACTAAGTAAATCAAATGCTAATTTTGCAAAATGTGAGGACAAGGACTGAATTTTGAGAATAAGATATTTAGGTGGAAGGCGGGGGGGAGGAGGGGGTATTTCAAATACATTGTACACTGTAAATGTAAGGACACCTGCACAGCTAAAAATTTGAAAAAGTTTTTATATTTTTCCTATTTCTTGAGCAGTAACAAAGATCCTGAAACAATAAAGTTACTGAGAAAATGCTAAAATATTTCTTGCATACAAAAGCTAAATCTCAAAGTGATTTATATTACCAAAACTTGTAAACCCAGTGTTCTCACAGAGCTACAAAATATCATTTTTTAAAAAGTGATCCCTTGGTGGAAATAAAAATCATCTTAGTTTCTTGATATAACCTTAACTTCTTAAAACTAACTTCTAACATCCATGTCACTGCAACCTGAGCAAGTCTAAGAAGATTATTTTTCCTTCTTTCAGGATAAAGGGAAATTACACAGAAGCCAAAGTAATTTTTATTTATTTTGGAAACAAGTAGCTATATGGCAGTCCTACAAAAAGGGATCTCAGGCTGCAGGTAGCAGCAGTGCCTGGGCAGCCAGGAGGGCAAAATGCATTTTGAGGTGCATTAAATATGCCCAATCAAAAGAGGTTATTTTCCCATTATATTTAGCACCAGAGCAAGACTAACCTTGAGTATTGCATGCAGCTCTAACTTCTACAACATAAAATGAATGTTAAGATCTTTAAAGAAACCAGAAAAGGCATCAAAGCTGTCAGAAGAGAGGTTGAGGACACTCAAGTTGCCCATTCTGGAGAAAAGGAGTCCAAAGAATGATCTTACTGCTCTCTGCAGCTTGCTGAGGAGGGAAGCAGAGCAAGATATCAGATTTTACTGGTAGGCACCAATGGCAGGAGGTGAATGGCAGAAAGATGTGCCAGGGGAAGGTCAGACTGGGCACTGAGAAACATTTCTGTACTTTGAGAGTGCTGGAATATGCTTCCTAGAGAGGTGGTTGAGGCCCAATTCCAGTCAGTTTTCAGAAGGCATAAATTTTCAGAGACATATTCTGAGGTATGAGAAGCTGTTCAGTGGACTTGAAGGTTCTACATGCCAAATATTAATTATCTGTGGTACCGCTGGTCTGATACCAGACTGTATATATATAAGGTCGTTTCTATTGTGTGTCTACAATCACAAGCATTTTTGCTTTGATTGATTTTTTCTTGATGAAATTCTTTCTAAATATTTTATAATTCTAAAAAAAAAATGGGATATATAGTAATTATAGGTATATAGTAACTACCTGTTATATTAATAAACATGTACAGCAGTATTAAACAAAAAAAAAGGTTTGAAAGTGAAATTTAATAATCCATCAGTCTAATATATTTGCTGAATGACTGAGCAAGTAATTTTCAGAAAACGTTTCACTGCATCTCTTCCTTGTTTTGAACAACATATCCCCAGCTGTCTCCACACTCTGTACATGGTCAGGGCACATAAGAAATATTTTATTTTCTACATTTCCCCATCTTCTCTCATGCTTTGGTCCAAAATAGCTCAAATGCTGCTATGTATAAACTGTGTGCATAAAATTTATAGCTGTTCCCTGGCCCTCTTTTTATATCCATAATTTTTGATATTTACCAGTTTTGCAAGTACAGAATCTGTGCTGTATGACAACAGGGAGCTACTCAATCTTATGTATCTGCTTTTCAAAACAGCTATTTATAGATGGCTAAGCTAAAATATAGCTGTTAACCTTTTTTATAAAGGTAGGATCAGTGAAAAACAACATCAGATTATATGGAGCTAAAGAACAATTTTATTAATTATACCAATCAATAGGCCTAGCCATTATAGCATGTTGTTTCCAATTACAAAGGGATGACAAATTATAGTTTTCCATCCTGGAGCCTACATGATTTATTCATGGTATGTTACCACTTTCCAACACATTGTTATTTTTCTGTACTTTTTGTTCTCAATATGAGTTTTACAAAATCTAAAACTATTTTGATATAGACATCAGATAGAACACATGAATGTTTCAATGACACATTAAATGAAATGACACTAACATTTCAAAGCAGAGGTGGTGATGTACATCATAAATACAGTGATTGGTTATGCAGCCAATATAAAAATAATTCTATAGATTTGTGATATTCTACCCAAAATAACCAATTAAGCTAATTTAAAATTCACCCAGAAATAAAATCTTCCTCAATTTCTAGGGAAGTAATTGAAATGCAGTGAGATTTTGTTATCTTTTTTAATAATATATTTGTTCAATTATTTAACATCCAGATGTTACTTTTAGTCTTACACCCATCCAATCTCATTCATATATCCTGAATGATAACTGTAAATAGAATTCTGTGTTAAGATCATCCCAGGATACAAAACCTCTTTTTAGTCTGGACTGAAGGTCTGAACTAGACATATTTTTCTTATCTCTATTTCAGTGCATTGTATTGCATGGTTAGAATTAAACAATACTAATTTAAACCAGAAAACATTATCAATATCTATGAGTCATAATTTTTAATTAATTTCAAAAATAATATTACTCTCTTGCTGATATCTCCCTGTTTTGTGACAAAGTTTAAGATTACATGTAGGTCATTTTACAGTATTGAAAAGAAAGACATAAAACAGTTTATAAGAAAATGTAAGAAAATATGGTGAGATGGGCCTGCAAAATAACTTGATTGTATTCTTTTCAATTCATAGCGAAGTGTATGGATGCAGTGTGGGAATTTTCTTTAAAGAACCACGGCCAAAGACAGAAATTTTTACAAAGCCCTGAAGAACTATTTGAAAATTGATATCAAAGTCCTGCTAGTGCTACGTCTGAGATATTTTTATGCTGTCATTTGTCAATCTGAATTGATTGGTAGCAACTTCTAGGAAATAGTTACCAAATAACACATGAACAATTTCCAAACCAGGTGGCTTCAAAAGATATAGTCCCCAACTTGTTTAAATCTTTGGCAAAATATCTTTTGACTACAGAAAGGTCAAGATTCAGGTGTCCATCCTGATTAAATGTTAAAGGGTAAATGCAGTGCTAGCTGGAAGCCTGATCAGAGTCATAAATATTTAGGTAGTGCTTTCCACTTCCCATCAAAGGGGAAAAAAATGACACAGAGGGACTAAACTAGGTGGTAATGATGGAAGAAAGTCCATCTGTCTCTAAAATGCCAGAAGGTTACATGAGTCTGATTTTTACAGAAGGAGTTAGAGGGTATAACTCAGGAATATGTGTAAAAACTCGTAGCTCAGGTAAGAAAATCTGTCAAAGCCTGATTAATTTGTTTTATTATTTTTAATCCTCATGAATGGTGAATTCTGGCAACATTAACATGAATTTAGAAGTTTATATACAATATTTTAATTAAACATATGTATATAATTTCACTTTTGCTTAGAAGTATTCTATTATATACTTTTCTATGTGTTCTAACTAGCAAATTTTAATCATGTTGGCAAAAGAGAATTCATAAGCCCACTTGAAAATTTATTTGTTTAAGTTTCAAAGCATGGGGAAAAAGCAAGATAAAAAGAAAATTTTAAGATTATACAGTATGAAAACATGGCTCTTGCAAATATCTGGAATAGATCCACCATTGCATTTGGAAATAAATCTTTCATCTGCAGAAAAGCAGGAGAAAGTTGCTTGAGCTCACTTAGTTGAGCACTAATAGATTTGAATTAAATATTATACACAGCCCTTTTTTATGACTGATTTTCATAACTTATGTTACAATGTGGATTTCATTTAGTGAATGTTAATCCCTGAATGTTTGGTTTTGGGTTTTTGTTATGTGATTTAAAAAGACACAGTCAGAAAATTATTATCCACCAGTTTGAATTCTGATTAAGAGCTTTAATACAGCTGATAGTTTTAGAAAGCTTATGAAAGGCAGCATTTTCCTATTTTTGTTCCATTTGCTTCTTGGGAGTGAGGGTTTAGTATGAAGGTTCTGCATCCAAGCAGATGTTGCAGTGTCTCTTAGGTCATTTTCCCTGTGTCTGTGGTGACTGACCATTAACAAACATTTGGGTGACTATCTTCACTCATGGCTGTATTATTTTGTTAATCTAAATGTCATTTTCTTCTCACAACAGATATTTTCTCCGGATTTGATTCTAGCCCCTGACAGTCTTGTTTTTATTTATTTATTTATTTATTAAACAATTCTGTTTGGTCATTTTTTACTTTCATGTCATTCAAAGATCATCTGATAACTTCGTATTGCGAATATGAGACTAGGCAGATAGAAGTAGTATCCTGAGATCATAGAATGGAGAGATGTTTGCACTCTTATACTAATAGGAGTCTTAAAGATACTGTGCTGTTTAACCTTTTCAGTTCTAAAATAGTAACTTCAGCATCTGACATCAGATACTGTACTATACAGCAATTTGTTAAATAAGATATTTTCAACATTTCCTTGGTGAAATGAGTAAAATTGAAGTAATTACACCTTAGGATAGGGTTGTAGCTGTTGTAGTTTTCATGGAAATAAATAACATATGTTATTTTTGGAGTAATCTAGGTATATTTGTAACGCAGTTTGCAAATGCAGCCAAAGCTATGTTCAGAGAATGTGCTTACTAATCAGATTAGTCAGTCGCAACTGACTATCATAGAATCACAGAATGGTTCAAGGAGTAAAGGACCATAAAGATCATCATTTCGAGGCCCTTTGCTATGAGATCAGGTTGTTCAGGACCACAACCAGTCTGGCTTTGAACCCCTTCAGGGATGAGGCATCCTCAGCTTCTCTAACCTGTGCCAGTGCCTCACCATCCTCTGTGTGAAGAATTTACACCTAATATCTAATCTAATTTTTTCTTCTGTAGTTCAAAATGATTCCACCTTGTCTTATCACTCTCAGACCACGTAAAAAACAACAGTGCAGTTTCCTTCCATTTTATAAACTCTCTTCAAGTACTGGAAGTTGCAAGGCAGTCTCCCTGTAGCTGTCTCTTCTCCAAGCTGAAAAATCCCCGTTTCTTCAATCCTTCTTCACCAGAGAGGTGACTCAACCCACTGATTGCCTTTGTGGTTTTCCCCTGGACCAGCTACAAAAGCCCCACATCTTTCTTGTACTGGGGGCCCCAGGTCTGGATAAAGTACTTCAGATGGGGCTTCAGGATGACAGAGAAGAGAGGGACAATCACCACTCTCACCCTTCTGTTGATGCAGTTCAGGAGGCTAAAGGCCTTCCAGGCTACAAATACACAGTGAAGGCTTGTATTCAGCTTTTTGTCCACCAGAAACCCAAGTCCTTCTCTGCAGAACTGATCTCCTAGTCTGTGCAAATACCTGGGATTTCCCTAACAATTTGCACCTAGCCTTGTTGAACCACCCAGCACGGCATCATCAGAAAAAATAGCGAGGATGCACTCAATCTCACTATCCAGGTCATTAATAGAGATGCTGGAGAGCACCAGTCCCAGAACAGATCCCAATGGGACCCCACTTATCTCTGGCTTCCCTCTGGACATAGGTCTGTTGATATCAACACTCCAGCTGTGATCATCTGCCAAATAGTCCATCCTTCTAAGTAATATCTTTCCAATTTAGAGAAAAGGATGTGATGTGGGACTATGTCAAAGGCCTTGTAGAAGTCCCAGTAGATGACATCAGTTACTCTTTGTCAGTCTACTGATAGTGTCACTCTATCATGGAAAACCACCACATGCATCAGACACCATCTTCATTCGGTGCATCTGTGCAGGCAGTCTGAGACCACTTTCTTGCCTCTCATGTACCTTAACATCTCTTCCAGGAGGATTCACTCCATGATCTCAGGTACGGAGGCTCAGAAGCCTATAGTTCTCTGTGTCTTCCTTTCTCCATTTGTTAAAAATGGGTGAGATGTTTCCCTTTTTCTAGTTACTGAGGACATCACCTGACAGTCATGACTTTTTGAATATGCTGGAGAGAGGCTTGGCAAATACATCATTTACATTTTAATGTAAATCCTGCTTAATTTTTTTTTTCAATATTCAAACTGATGTATTTATTCATCTATATATTTATTTGTTTGTTTATTTATTTATTTATTTTTGAGACTACTTCAATCAGCTATTGAAATTTATTTATGTGCTGTTATGCAACTGAGTTGACATGGCCTTTTCACATTTTAGTGAGCTAGAAAGCAGCCAACATTACAGAGACATTAAATTTAAAATATTAAATATGCAGTAGAACTCAAGATAGAAATATCTAAATATTCATACTGTACTTTTTATCCACTAGAGGGTTTATCTGTAAACATCACTTATGGGACAGAAATTGCCACAAGCAAGCTCATAGTCTTTCATTGATCTTATATTCTTCAATGGCTGCATTTTTTCAAAAAAGAAATAATTCAGAAATTATTATTAAGCAGACAGTCTAAAACAGAAGAGTTTGAAAGTGTAATCCAGTTGCATTTTTCTACTCAATTATTATTATTATTATTAAATTATTATCAAATTATTATTATTTATTCTCAATTTATTTTTCTTTGGAAGACTTCAAAATCCAAAATTCAGGAAGCTCTCCCTGTTTAATTTATTTAGTAAAGTTGGCTATTGAGAGTCTACTTGCTTCTTTTATTATTAGTTATTTATTTGTTTGTTTTTGTCATTATGAATTAATTTGTCTAATGAATAAAAGCTTTAGAAGAAGAAAGCAATGTATTTACTGTTCATTCAGCTTCTTCTAGCATCAGTAAGAAACTAGCAGACTAAGGAAGATTTCATCTAGCTAGCCGGCTACCTACATACCAGTAACATCCATTTATTTATTCCAGTTCAGTCAAAGAAATCTTACTGTAAATTAAATTCATCTTTAGGTATCTGTCATTTACTAAAAATGCATAAAATAACCATAAACCCAGCTTGTCAGATATCTAACACACTGGGAAATTTAGCTCCTACTTGTTAACCTTAAGTTCTATGAGTGCATATTTGACCATTTTTAATTGGATAAATTAGCATAGTAATTCCAATTCAGTCCATTTTTAATTTTTTTTTGCATTGCCAATTAGCGTTTAACATCCAAGAGAAGTGCCATTGCAGAAGCAGACTTTTTTTTTTTTTTGTTAACATACATTTTCTTGTGTTATTTTTAGTAGTATGAATGTATCTGGTTAACCATGTCTTCTCTATTGCTTTACTAGTTTAAGATAATGGGAAAAACTTTTGTAGCCCAGAAGAAAAAATGATGTAACTTAATATAGAAGAAAGAATTCTTAAACTAAGTATAAAATATACTCACTAGTAAAAAGTCAGATATATCTTAAGGGCCTTTTGACAGATTGAAAATATTGTCCTAAAAAGCTCTGGGTAAAGATAACTAGTAAGTAAACTAATAGGTAAAATAAATTTTAATTACCTCAGCATATTTTTAAATGGAATAGTTATTCTAACAGAAATTTATGTTAAAAAAAATTGTCATTATTCACGTAGACAGAGTATGTTGTAGCTGATAAAGGTGGAGGTAATACATGTGTGATGTAATCTATGCAAGGTATGTAATCTTCAAAGCAAATGATAGTCTAGAACATAAACTTTGTGCAAAACTGGCTTGCTAGAAATGTGTCTGTGTGTCTTGTGTGCGTGATAACCACATCTCTAATTATTGTTGATGGTCTCCTTGTGACACCATGCATTTCAGTGGTTTCTGAGAGTCCACTGAACCACAACTTCCTAACTGTACCATTCTTAATCTGTTTTTTCGATTGTTCAATGGCTTCCTTTTGTTGTTATTGGTGCCTGCAGCAGACAACTTCCCTCATATTCACAGTAAGCTGCTGGTTAAGTTTTAAGTTTTCTATGTTCCTCTGCTTCATGCCTGAGGTATGAAGGACTTCAGTTGCCATTTTAGTGCCTCTGGGTGCCATCTATAGAAAGGCTCCCCTTACAGATGTCAGTGAGTTAATGGTAGGAGCTGATCATAAGCAGTTTCCTCAAGGTTGAGCTCTTTGTCAAACTTACCTTGCTGCTCCATGTTTTCTTAGTCTCCTACTTGAGGCACAATGGCAAACATTTATCAGATTTTTTCAAACAAGTTACAGCTACAGGCAGATTTGCCTAAGGGAAAATAAAGAAGACTCAGCTCAAAAACTATATATTTGTATATATGTGTTAAGTTGCTGAAAAAATATTATTAAACTACTACATACAATTTCTTACAAAGTCTTGTTGGAAACTAAGTCAATTAATCTCCCAAGCATTCAAAACTTCACAGTACATTTGATATGGTATTATTTTCTCCATTTTACTCCCCATCCCCGCCACCTGCTGTATAATTTAAAAATGAGGAGAATTAAATTCTCTGCTAATATTTAATCATCCATCCTAAATCATCCAGAAGAAATGTCTTATGGTAAAACATCCTAAAAATTATTAAATTGACATAGTCTCTTTGGATGCATAATTTCATCTGGGTAATTTTTTCTCCTTGGTTAATTTTTGAGTCAGTGAGATTGCAGTAGTAAATGCTCTAGCACATAAAAAGATTATTTGTTTTTCCCCAGACTGGCATGTCTCTTTAATTATTATTATGCAAAATTACTTACAGATTAAAAAAAACAAACACAAAAACAAAGAATAAACAAACAACAAAAAACAACTAAAAGCTACAAACAATTTCTGTGGAACTAGTTAGTAGAGGAAGAAGGAAGAACACCTGTTCGTAAAGTAAAAAGATTATATTAACAGAAGTGGGAAAATGCAAGAAGTGTAGGAGAAGTACATAAAAACTGATACATTCATTCTATTTTGTAAGTAAAAATAGCACTGAAATATTTGGTACAGATTCTGGAATAAATAAAATCAAAACTGTGATGAAGAACAAAGCAAAAATTCTGAGATATCGGTAGAACTAGGTAGACCATATGGTATTTATAAACACATAGTTTGCAACATAACAAGAAAAAAAGCCTTCAATGGTGCTTTCATATTAGACATTCAAATCTATGAATTCTGATGGAGGATGAAATTGAAGTAAATTGTTACATCATCATAATTGCTTTTGCTTCTAATGGTGTCTATCCAAGTGTAATGTTCATTGTCTAGAAGTCATACTCCTGACTAAGGACTTCTCTAGACTTAAACAATGAGCTTCTTTCTTTCTTTTGAAACACGGAGTGATTGATATTCATCTAACGAAGTTCCTCTTCCAGGAACTTATCCTTCAGCCCACTGAACTAAGAATGTGTCTCCCCAAGAATGCAATTGCTAGTTGGTGTGTTCTGGTGTAACTACAAAGCCTCATAGTAAGTGAAAGTATTCTGAGTAAGTAACATATAAAGATTTTGACTGATTGATTGATTGATTGAGTTGTGGCTTTCAGTTTCACTGAGAGGCTTCACCAGCATGCTGATGTTGATATCCAGTCTTCTTGAACATTCACATTAACAGGAGAGTTCATGATCAGTACAATCAAGAGCTCAGTAGTGTGAGATCTTCCTTTCAGCATCTTTTGTAGAGTCTGCACATTAGTGGCCATGATATTCCATGTGTGACAGGGACAGAGGGTCATCAAGATGCTGAGTGACATTTCTATAGGCAACTTCTCAAAAGACAAGGTTTGGGAGAGAAAAGGAAATTGTGATGAATCTTAGTTCCAATAGGATGCAAAAATATATACAAATGCTAACCTAACTAAAGCCCAGAAGGCATGAGGATTGAACTGCTGGAAAGAGATATGCCATGGTGCCTGTGAGCAGGTAGCATGACTGTCTGAGCAAAAATGAGTGAAATCAATTTCCTTCCCAAGCAAAAATCACCTTCTCCTTCTGTAAGGTATCAAATGCGCTATGCTGCTGCTACATTATTTCCTACAAATAGGAAATGGAATGGCAACCTTTTATCCAGTTTAGCTCAATCTATCTCCAAGCAGTCAGGAAGGTTACAGAAAATCACAGAATAGGTACTCACATTGCTATGTGAGAGAAGGAGCTATTATTATCAGCTAACCCAGGCTGTTCCAACAGGAAGATATTTGGGGTAAATGACTAAATAGATCTCAATAACATCTAAATTTTACTGAAAATAAAAAAAAGCTACAAATTAAGGTTTGGGGTGTCATCTATTTTTATTTGTTCTTGTTTGTTCTTGTTTGTTTTTGTTTTTTTGGGGGGGGATTTTTTAATTTTATTTTATTATTATTTTTTTTTTTTTGCAGACCCAATTTTATTTATTTATTTTTAATTATTTTTCAGTTTCCCCTATGATACCTGAAATATATGGGGAACTGATACCAAGAGATACAGAACGCACATGAAAAAACAACAGTCTTTAGTGTAACCACAATGGTCCTGTTTTTTCTATCAATTAATTTATTAATGGAATTATTGAACTATTTATTTATCTTAATATTGTTTCTTATTTTATATATTCTTCTGCAAAGGTCTTCTATATTCTTTCAATAAATCTTAATGTCAGGCTGAACCAAAAAGTGTAACAACAAGAGGTAGTTTCAGACAAAGTATGTTCCCTATTCAAAGGTGCATTTTTCTACTGTCATTAAAATTTGAATTCATGCACATACTTCACTCTTCTTAGAGAAATTTTACACTTTATCTAATCTTTAAATTTTTTTTCCCAGAAATAAAGTAAAATATATATATATATATAAATGGAAATAGCAGTATAAACTAACCTGTTTTCCCTTGTATTACCTCCTTTTTACTAACTGATAAAAGATTGCTGCTTTATGTTGTCCAAAAATCATTTATTGTGTTTACTTTTCACTGTCACTTTGTCTAAGCTTATTGAAGCATGCTGTCAGCTCTCTAACACATTTTTAAGGAATGGTTCACATAGAATTCAGGTTTTATTTCTTTAGGATAGGCTTCCAGGATTCTAACTTTTGTTCAGGATATACTTTGTTAAAAAAAAATATAAAATGACTCTCCGCTGTTAGTACCAGAGCAGAGGGACTGAGGCTGTATTTGAGAAACATCATTTTGGAGAAGCAATTCTGCTTATTAGATAGGAAATAGGGTACAGATGGAAGAAAATCTATTCCACAATACAGATAGTGCTCACAACCAAGTTATGAACCCTTCATTCTCTCTTACCACTATTAATTCTTGGCCCAGATGTAGCACATTAAATTGAAAGATCTTATTTTTCTATTACCTTTCCGTGACAGCTGAAGCTGCTGCCTCCTGACTCACAGTTCTATAGAATCTTGTATTTGTACTCTCAAGCACACTACATAGCTTGAAGACTTTTGTTTCAGTATTCACTTGACACAATTAAAATTTCTGGAGATGTGTGTATCTGTATGAGGCAAAACAGCCTAGCTGATATTGGATAGTTAAGTGGACTTTAAAAAGAATGCTATGTTGAATTCCTGTCAAAGCTATATTTTCTGCCTCATATGGAAATTTCTATAGCAGACTTGAGGCTGAATACAAGAAGTTACATTTAGTTTTTCTCTTTGATTCAGTCTACCCTGAATCTTTGGCAAAAGCAGGTTCCAAAGTGATACCAGGCATCTGGCCAGAGGTGTCTGGCATGAGACGTAACCATGTCAGGGTGGGAGGTAGGAGCTGTATTGCATGCACAATAGCAGTGATGGAGTAAGTCTGTGCTTTGCATAGCTTATTTGTGCCCATTTGCACAATAGTGCACTATGGTAGAGCAGCATAAATTAGTTCTCTGTAAATACAAACATTCCAATATTATCTAGTAACAGTTATCTACCCGTAAGAACATCCTTCTGCATCTTGCTAGAGTGAAACTGTGAAATATTTATAAACAGGCAGTGCTCGGCTCTCGTTTCACTGCAGGATTCTAAACCCTTATTTTTCCTGTGACAGCAACACTCTTCTTAAGAGAAAGAATAGATTTTACTGACAGAGAAATAGAGAAATATTGATTTCAACTTGGTCTTACATATAATCTTATTTGCAAAAACTACGTGAGAGAGGTTTTCATTATATTGTTGCCAGTCCCAATTTCTGCAGTAAGTTTCTCATGTTTTTTGGTAAGTTGGCATTTAAAACTTGGAGAGAATGAAAAGGAAGGCAGATCAAGTTTACCAGTGGATCATGGCACTCAACAACCTATTTACCAGCAGAAAAATTTTACCCATGAAGGTCAATATAAATGAGTTTGTGAAGTCTGTAGAATAAGGTAAATACAATGTATTCAAATGCAACTTCACAAGAGCTTGGTGCTTCTTATTTTAGAGCAATACTTCCATAACCTATGCTTGCAGTATACTAGTAATAATTTTGGTGTGTGTTTTCCTTCTTTTTCTGATCACTACTTAACAAATTAGTGAAGTGATTGTGCCCTTATTTGAACTATCATACCTATGTGTAAAATCTTGTTTTATTGTTCCTGAGAGCAACAGGTTTCCTTAAAAATGTACAATAATATAGCACTGGAAGACGTATTTTATGTAACACTTTTAGGGTTATTTTGTTTAGCTGGCTTTTTTGTTTGTTTTATTTTTCATTTTATTTTTTTGTGACTGTAAGAAAATCTTAGTTGACTAATGTTTTAGAACATTCACTGAGTTTTTGTTTAGGTGAATTAAAAATAAACTATTGTCTACTTCTCAAATTTTAATATGGTAATCTTTAATTGAATCCTTCTGCTAGATGCTTTGCAGAATGAAATACTATCAGTGAATTATACTGTGAACTTTCAAAAATCGTTGGATATTTTTTCCTCATCCTTGAGTAGGTATCCAATATATTTAATTCTTGAATGTTCCTCATTGATTGCTACTGTAATGCGGTATTACAATTAACTTACTTCACTTGCTATTAATTTTAAGTGGTTTGGCTTATATCAATGCAACACTTCCCTCCTTTCTAGTCTGATGCATGCGATAGAACTTAATTATCCACAAAAAGCCTATTCAAATTGCTGAGGAAGTCTGAAGTCCATTCTACAGGTTAAATTATGGGAAAAAAATAATTACAATATAACCCATTGTTATGCACTGCAAAGAAATCCATCGCTATTGAAAATGTCTCACAATTCTATTTTTAAAATGAAATACCTTCTATATATCTGTCATATTGTTGTTTGCAATTATTTTAAAAAATATCCTTGATGAATACAGTGAAAAAGAATATTAAGCAACAGAGTCAAAAACTTTACAAAGATTGATTTATAGTCACCTCTATTTGCACTGCAAATTTGAATCTGAGATAACTGCTGGAAGTAATGAAAGGCAAATACTCTCTTCAACCCATGTTGCTGACCTGAATGGCTTTACCTTAAGAGTTCAGGGTAATGATCAGATCAGTAATAAAGGAGAATGAATATATTTGAATATGACTCTTTAGAGCTACTAAAGTAAGAATTATTACAAAACCTAAAGCACCAGTTTTACAGTTGTAAGATTTTTTTCTTGTATCTTCTCTGACCTGAGTGGTTTCTATTTCCATTGGAATGGAAGGATATTATGTGGTTTCCACATTTACTGTTTCAACCCAAAAATTCAGACCTTAAGAATTTATCTTAGGATATTATGACATTTTAGGAATAGAACAGTTAATATATCGAAAAATCAACTCTTCCACTTCCCTGGTTTCCAGCAGAGAACATGTCTATACTTTACCTATCTCAAGACCCCACTGAACTAGCTTGCACAAAAAATGTAGAATATCCCAATTACTAGTTTTTTTTCCAGATTAGTTAAAGTTTATAAAAGATTCAATGTTAGTGAAAATTTTAGATATATATGAAAAAAATTTGTGTGTATTCCTTCCAAGGCATAGCTGATTGAACATGATCTATTCATTTGAAGTCTTCTGTTAAAAAAAAAAAAAAAACACAACAAAAACAAGTACTGCATGTTCAGCTTATAAAGAAACATTTCCTTCACAGGTGTTTAAAAACTAACAGTTCAGAAGCTTGATTCACTCTTTCTCACATATAGAAAATTTTAAAAGATATCTGGATTATGTCCAGATATTTTATAAAAAGGCCTACTTGTTTCTTTGTAAAAGAATTCATAATGAACCATGTAAATCCTTTCTGGCATTGGCTGCATGATTTAATAAAAAGAAAAAATCAAAATCACCACAGTTGAATGCAATATCTGTATGAAATATTTTTTGGCAATAAGTTTTTTCTTTGTGACTGTAAATAAAACAATAACTCAAAACTTTAAAACAAAATCCCAAAGAAAAGTTGTGTACAATTTCTGTCTTTATTTACACTTACAAAGACATGTGCACTGCATTGAAAAAAAATGTAGCCTTTCAAGGGATTTAAAGATGAGTACAAAACTTAAATTGGACTTACTGCTATGTTGAAAGACCTGAGCTTTAATAAACAGGACACTGAAACACTATTGTGTCTTGTGTTTTAACTCTATTCATCTTCGCTGCACAGTAGCCTTTTGTTGACAAATGAATGAGAAGGATGAGAGAAATTCCTTCTAGAGCTGGTACTGATTTAATTCACAAGAAGTCGTCAGCTCCTTTGTGGCATCAAAAAAGAACCAGGCAAATGCTGTTCAGAACAGTAGAAAAACAGTATTTTTGTTGTTGTTCAGAGCTACATTTTTTTTTTTTACATCCTACACTCCACCTTAAATCTTGTCTGAAGTCTGTGCAAACAGTTTCTCATCCACTTTGGTTGCTTTTAAATAGCTTATCAGCTCCTTTCTGAACAGCCTGAAAAATATCTGTGTGCCCAATAAGAATCTTCAATTCAAAAGAATATTTTTCTTTTACTTTTTCCTCACAATTTATCATCTCTTCTATGCAAAAAATATATATCTAAAATATTTATATAATATAATATAATATATATCTATATATTTTTATGGTTTTTATTTTATGCACAAATATATTAACTATGCATTATAATTGTCACCTGTCATCATCAAGAAGAAGATTTCAATTTAAAAAGATTAATCAGTACAGTATGCATCTGGGGCATTTTAAACTAGAATTTAAAACAAACAAACAACAAAAAAGCATGCTTAAGCATATATGTGACTTCAGTGTCCTCCCAGAAGGTGGATATATTTAAGCAGTCCTTGTAGGGCTTGATTGCTGTGGAAATGAAGGAATAAATTTTGAATAGCTTAATTGAAGTGACTGATCTTTGAGTAAACCAGAGTATGTGTAAAGAAATAATCTCTCACTTCTCAGGGTTTCCATTTGCTCTCCATTCCTTTCCACTGAGGAAACAAACATTACTAGGGCTGGTGGTTATATCAAGCTGGCCAAAACAACATTACAGTGGGTTAGCTAATTTTCCAGGAGGGATAAGTTTTGTGAATGTAGACACCATAATCTTGATAAGAAAAAATTAACACCCAATTCCTTGGTTAGATTGGGCATTATATAGGCATGGAAAGTCTCACAGTCATGATATGTCAGGAAGAAACTCTACTTCAGGGGTCCAGGACTATCAGTATTGACCTAGCCCATCACTTGATTAAGTTTTGTACATTGTTCCTTCACTTTGCCCCCTCTCCAAACAAAACAAAACCCAGCAGCAACAACAACAGAGGCAAGATGAAAATTTTCATGTAAAGAATTTGCACAGCAAGTTTGGATTTACCTGTGTAAATCTGCACTAGATGGCAGAGTATCTGAAGATTTTGGGGTGCAATTGAGAGATGGGTGTGTAACATTATCAAAGTCCTATTTCATTTTTCTTCTCATTAGGATCAGGAGCTTTGTCTAAGAAAATTATTTCATTATGAGCTATCAATATCCCAAACATAAAACATGAAACTGATCTGGTAAAACAAACAAACAAACAAACAAAAAAACACTTAAATAAGAGTAATAAAATATCCTTTTTAATTAAATCCATGATATTCTACAGATTCCTTAACAAACTTCAGTGTCTGTCACAGAAGTATCGTAATATCATTTATAATCAATAGAATTAGCTGGCTGTTCTGAATGCTCTCAAGTTGCTCATATATTTAAATAACATAAAGATTCCTTTGTTTATAAGCTGATAATAAACTCTTGAGCTATGTAAACACCACAGTATTAGTTAGGTTTGACTATGAATAACAAAATGCAGTCCTATTACTATATTCTTCTGTTCCTCTTTCAGATTGAACTGTAAGTAACATAACTTGCATGGAACACAGGAGTGATGCAAGTTCACTGTGAGAGCTTGAACAGCGATGTTACGTCTGAATTTAAATGTGTGCAGGAAACTTTCTTCCACACTGTTGATATGTAGGACAACAGAAGTGTGTTCCAAATATTTGCTGCAGGGATTGGAACACCTTCATACATTTCTACTTCCGGGTACCTGTACAAATTTCAGTGATCTACATGTCACATGAAATATGCCTGTGATTTTGGTCATTCATTCAGTGGGAAGGATGGACAAAGGATGTGTTTAGATAAGCTGTTTTGTGAGAGAAGAGGAAGGCATATGAACCTATCCATACACGATGGAGCTGTAACCATCCATAACATTGGTGTGGATGATGACAAAGTCATATTGCTTCTCTTTATGGTCAGCAGAGGCAGAGAATTATTAAGTGGAATCAGCTGTTTCCTACATCATGGCAAGAATGTTTGTCCGATATAAATACAAAAATTTAGTTGAATAGACTTTGACATCTGCATGATCCACACTTTATTAGGCTGAAGTTCTGCATTATGTGATCCGATATTTGAATTTTATGTTAATTCTATAAAACAGGTACACATTTATTTGAATTTTACTTATTGATTGAATTTTATCTATTTAATTCTGTCCTAAGACTCATATTTGATGACTGAATGAAACATATCACTTATAAATCTTACAAACATATGGTTGTCACTTAGCTAGCAAAGCTTATTTGCTTCTCGAAGAACTTTATAGATATTGATCAGTAGCACAAAATATGAATGTGGAATGTGGAATAGTTAACGATAAGGATAAACGATTGAACTTCATTTTTTTTCTTTGTTCTGATAAAGACTATCAATTTCAAAGATATTTTATAGATTTCTCTTTGAGATTTTTCTGTAATCTATGCATGAATAATTAACTGGAGGACTTCTTTGGACTGATCCTAGTAGCATTTTTTTTTTTGTACAGTCTGTCTTGCTGTTTTTTGAATTTTTTTTTAGTTCAGCAAGTCAGGATCTAGTGATTTAGAAGCAGACCCATCAGCACTTAAAACCAAGCAAGTACATGTTCTTACAGGAGTCTGAAAATGCCACAGAAAATTCATAAGTGTGGCCTGATAAACTAGGAAAATCTCTGAATTATCCTGAAAGAGTCCTACTTTTCTAGAACTGTCCCTATTTGTCTAAGAAGTTATGTTTCAGTGAAATAAGCCTGCTTTCCTTTGCTTTTGAGATGTTCTCTCCAGAAAATATTTTCAGGATATATTTAATGGAAACATTTTGCAGAGGTATCCAAAGTCTAAGTTGCCTTTACAAGAGCATGAGTAAACAAAATAATGTTTCTTCCCTTTCCAGCTTCAGAGTTTAGGTTTCTAGGCAATCTCTTAGCCTTTGGTCAGTTTGAGTTAGAGTATAGGAGTCAAAGATTATCAGTGAAGAAAATGAGTAGCAGATGTCAGTCAGTCTACTGTAAAGATTCTGACACACTGAGGTTTGAAAGCAGTCTGACTATACTTCTGTGTACGTAGGAAGCTGTTCCTCAGCAAATTATTGCCAGTAGGTAAGAGATAAATTATAAATCTGATAATTCATATTTTACAGAAGGTTGTTCCACTAACCTACTGCAGTGAAACATTCATACCTTTGGTAGGTAAAACAGGCTCTCCAGCTATGTGAAGGCTTGGCTCTGATGCTCTGTGAAGCATCTGGTGCTAGATGCTCTGCACCTGTCAGAAGGAACACAGCCTCTGTGCAGGAGACTTTAGCATGAAGATTACTAAGGAAACACTAACTGTGGATTTTGGCTTCACAACTTTTCAATTGTTCCTGCCATTCATTAGATCCCATTTATTTACTACTGCTTAACAGATTGTTTGGGAAAAAATGAGGATCTTTCTAAATTTCTGCATTCTATATCCACATGGTTGGATAAATGCAACAACAGAAAAGGTTGCAGAGGTGGGGAGAAATGTCTGCGTGCCCTAGGCCATTGTGCCTGCTGCATATGTGTGCAGCTCCAGTTAATAAGTCACAGAGCACCAATGACTGTGACAGCTTTCATGCAGAGGCATCTGGCCCGGCAGGTGCCCCAACAGGACAGCCTTATTTCCAGAACTCATTTCCCTTTCTCTCAGGGAGTGTCTGCACCAAATCACTCACTATGCTTTTAAACTTGAAATAAACAAGGGAAGAGAAGCGGACAAGGTACAGCATTTCAGATCAGTGAAAAGCTGTACTTTTGTGAACTTTGGTTTGATCATGTGAAATGTCACCATGGGAACAGAGGATGCCCCTTTCTGCATTCCAGCTGGCCTCTACTGTGTTGAGGAAGCATATGAGCTCAGTCCTGCTTTACTTCTAGGATGGAGTGTCTTCAAATGTATCTGCCTTTGGGGCTGACAAAAGATATATCTGCTCACAATGCTTGCTGGATGTGGACCAGAAAGATGATACATTTTTCTGAGGACATTTGAAAAAGATCATTATTTAAATGCTTTTGAATCTCCACTATACAGAGCATGGATGTTGATCTGCATGAACTTACAGCAACTGTAACATTTGACTTACAGCTGCCTCTGTTACCAATCAGTTGTATCTTGTGATGCAACTCTCATTGAGAGACACCAATTTCCAAACGCTGTAACAAAAGCATACACCAGAAAGAAAATTCCAACAGTTGCCAGAACAAAACAGATAACATAAGAGATATAATTTTGTAAGATTTATTGAATATTGGTTAAACTGATTTTGAACAAAATTTAAAAGGAAATTTGCTCTCCTATTATAAATTAATTAATTAATCTATTTGATCACATCTTCCTATCGATTCTTTGTCTGAACCCCGTACTCCAAGGTGGAGAATTCTGAGAGCTGGTGAAATGCTTTCGTCCTTGTTGGCTCATTTCTGTTCCTGCAAAGAGCAAGTGCTGCAGTGTCTCCCTCAGCCTTTTGAGTCATCCCAGGATAAATCACCTCCTGTGTCAGGCTATACCAACACCAGCTGGTGCTTTCCTCCCTGTTCAGACTGTCACATCTGTCTCACACCAGCTGTTTTCAGTCCTGTGCTGAGCTGGCTGCTACTGCACTGTCTGTGCCTGTACCTGTTTAGCAGAGGGTTCCAACACTCCTCTGCCAGTGCTGTACTTGATGGCACCTTGCTGATAGAGTATGTTTCTGCCCAAGCATGGGGGAGAAAATAAAATTTTAAAGAGGTTCAGCCATGGAGGAGCAGGAGGGAAAACATAAAGTCTAAATTTCATATTTTGATTGCAGAAGAAAATGAATGCTTTGAATGCATTGGAGGTAGAATAGATATGCTGTCTGTTATATAAATAAATTTTGATACAAAATTTAAGAGAGTTCATATTAAATGTACGCAAATATTAGTGAACTTGGTATCTGTGACTTTATGTTCTCTAAATATTGAAAATTTTCTTTTGTATACGGCAAAGTGCTAGCACATTTTGAATTTCAGAGTTAACAAGGAAATAATATAACTCCATGATTCAGGAAAGTTTCAGTCAGAAAGATTTCCTGTTGTTTAATATCTAAAACCTTTCTGCCTACAGTACTGGCTCCAATGAATTTTTCTAGTGGAATGAATTGCCTCTTATTAAGATATCTTCCACACAATTATGGATATTTCTTGTCTGATGATGTCTGAGGACGTTTAGTCATGCACAAAAGGCAGAAGAGGCATCCTCCTTTTCCTCAGCAGCCTGATACTAGAGCACTCTAGCAAAGCCTTTTTGGATTCTAAGCCCACATGCAAGGAAGCACAATGCCATATTCTAGGAAGTACTCATTTTCCTGATAAAGAACAAGCTATCATGCCAGTATATGCCAGCCAGAGAAACTGTACAATTCTGTCTTCACTTGAACATTGTTTTTCCTACTCCATGTGAACAGTCAAGGGAATACATATCATCTTTCTGAAGGAAAGGACCCTTTTTTCCCCCTTTAAGAAGGAATTTAGATGTCCAACTGTAGAAGAAAGCTCAAGGATGTTTATATCTTCTTGGGATTTATATATAAATCCCTGAAAGTGCCTCTGGTGTTTAAAAGGCACTTTTTGCTTCACTGTATATCCTTCACTGGTAAAGATACAGATTTCTACTACACTCAGAGGCTCATTGTGGATCTTACAGTTACTGGTTTCAATCACTTTGTTTTATAAATGAGTGTCTTGTATCCTCTAAACTGCACATGCTTATTTGATATTTAAAACCATGCTTAAGAATCCAGGCAAGTCTTACAATATGTTTATGTGACTGCTTCCCCTCAGACAAGGAGAAATACTTGAGTTTCAGTTTTCTTAAGTCTTCTTAGACCTAGGAGACCCTTAAGTATACTGGGTCATATAGGGATAATTGTACAGTTACTGTTCCGAAGAATGCAATTGAAATAAGCAGTAGAGAAGAGCTGTACAAGATGCGTGGACAAGCAGAGTTGACTTTCACATTCAGTACTGCAGGGAAATATGTAGCCATAAAGACTGTCTTCTGAATCACAGACAGGATGCTCTTGCTCAGCTCAATCCTTACTACGCGTTTATAAGAGGCCCTCTCCGTGATGGCCTTTATTTTTCTATACTGTACATTTAAAAAAGTCAGTTTGTTCCTAAAAGTACCATTCAAATAGCTCCAGAATAAACGTGAAATTATATTTCAATGGGAAAAATATTGTTTTCTTGCACATATATAAACTACAGTATGATTTTTTCTTTACTACTAGAAGACAAGACAAGGCATGTATTTTCTTAACTGCCTGTCTAGAAAGAGGTGAAAATGATCTTAGTTCCTGAACCTCTATTATCTCTACTTTGGCCTATATTGTGTAAATAGAACATTTCAAAGTGATTTTTTCCCCCTGCTTTAAAAGAAGACAAGTATTCTAACAAAATGACTGTTGGAGATCAAATAATGAATTGCTTGTCAAAAGTAGTACAAAAGAGAAGATGGAAAAATAAAATTCACTCATCCATAGCTACAGTGTGTGTGGTTGTTCATGACACAGCTCAGTAAGAACGCTAGTGAGAAAAGTGTTCATTCTGTTTGTGAACCTGGAATAAATTCTAGAAGATAAAGAACAGAAATGAACAAAGTTAGAAGCATGCTATGTTTTGTATGCCTCTGACAATCTGATCAGAATGCTGCCAGGGAGGAATGTATATCTTTTGAATCACAGAAATGTAGAAATTGAAAGGGACCTCTGGAGATCATTGAGTCCAACCCCCCTGCAAAGCAGGCTCCCTACAGCAGTCTACATAGGTAGGCATCCTGGTGGGTCTTCAATATCTGAAGAGAAGGAGAATCCACAACATCCCTGGGCAGCCTGTTCCAGTGCTCCATCACCTGCACAGTGAAGTTCCTTTGGATATTGGTACGGAATTTCCACTGCTCAAGTTTATGGCTGTTTCCCTTTGTCCTGTCCCCACAGACCACTGAAAAGAGGTTGGTTATTAGTTAACATTAATACCATCGCTTCTGGGTTGTTTCTCAAGTCTGAACAGACCCAAGTCTCTCAGCCTTTCCTCATAAGGGAGGTGTTCCACACCCTTCATCATCTTTGTGGCTCTCTGTGGGACTCTCTAGAGTATCCTTGTATTTTTTGTACTGGGGAGCCCAAAACTGGACACAATACTCCAGGTGAGATCTCACCAGGGCAGAGTAGAGGGGGAGGATCACCTTCTTTGTCCTGCTAGCCACACTCCTTTTAATGCACCTCAGGATGTTACTGGCCTTCTTGGCCACCAGGGCACACTGCTGGCTCATGGCCAGTCATCATCCACCAAGACATTGGAGGCCCTTTTCTGAAGAGGTCCTCTCCAGCAGGTGATGTCCCTACTGATACTTATGGTTATTTCTTCCCAGGTGCAAGGCTCTACACTTGCTTTCATTGAACTTCACCTGGTGTCTTCCTGCCCAGCTCTGCAATTTGTCAAGGTCTTTTTGAATGGCAGTGCAGCCTTCTGGTGTGCCAACCACTATTGCCAGCTTTGGGAACTCTTACTAAGGGTGGACACTATCCCTTCATCAAGATATTCAGTGGAGATATTGAACAAGACTGGACCCAGCACCAACCTCTGGCAAACACTGCTAATCACAGGTCTCCAAATGGAGTCTGCACTGCTGATCTCCACCCTCTGACGTCTGTCTGTCAACTAGGTCTCAACCCACCTCACTGTACACTCTCAAATCCCACACTTTCTCAGCTTCAGTATTAGAATGTCATGGGAGGCAGTAACAAAAGCTTTGCTGAAGTCATGGTAGATGACATCCACTGCTCTCTCCACAGCTACCCAACTGGTGATGCCATCAAAGAAGGAATCAAGGTGCAACATTTAAGGGAACCGTTACAGAGAACTTACACTTCTAAAGGATGTATCTAATGAAGTGCTTTATGTTTTTTTACAAGATAAGTAGAGTTTATTGTCCATACTCCTCTTTTGTCATATTCCTGTGGCTTAGAATTGTTAAGAGCTTGTTCAGAAAGCCCAAAAAGGTAAATGTCAGTCTCTAAATGTTTCTCCCTCCACGCAGCAGATTTCAAGATGGAGAATGTTCTGGTAATGTCCAGTGTAGCGCAGTTGTGGCTGTTGTCCTGTGCTGAAGATTCCTTCCTCCCAAGACATCTCTTGAACAATAATGAAGCAGCTTATGAAATCCTGCTGGCATCCCTGATAGAAACACCCACTCCTTGATATCCCCTGACACACCTATGATTTACCTATGGCACTTCACTGTCTTGTTTGAGAAAATGGTGCGACTTACAAATCAGAGAAGTTTCGGATGATGGAAAGCTGCTTGATTTAGGCAGTAAGTAATGTTGATTAGGGGACTTCTTGTACCTTCTCTGCAACTTAGAAGCTTGTAGGGTGAGCTCCAAAAAATGGCTCCCTAATCTGAAGGGTGAGGCTTTGTGTTTGTTTCAATAGAAAGCATTTATAACAGGGCATTAGATTCTGAATGAATTTGCAGGACCGATCCCATGACTTGTAAAAAGTGAATGAAACAAGATATGAGAATTCTGCTATTGGTGGATGAAACTCTTTTTAAATAGTGAAACAGATAAACATTTTCTGTCTACTGGTGATGGAGGCACTTCCTGGTAGAGTGTGATGTCATTCTGGAAAAGGGAAAGAAAATACAAAGAAAATATTGCATTCACAGCAAAAAAGAAATGGCAGACTCCAGGGAAGCTACAGAAAGATTAATAGTCGGATCTTCATCCTTTTTAAAATCTCTGGTCCATAGGAGCCAAAGCGTGCTGTTGTAATATTTTTCTGATATCCCTGTGCTTCTCATATGCCATCCTTATGATGAAAAAAGAGCATATTTACATGTGTCTCTGTAAGCCCAAAAAGCAGAGATTATTAATAAATATATGATTATGGAAATATTTAGGTAACTGTGGGTGGTAAAGAAGTAAGGTTTTTTTTTTTTTTTTTTTATCAATTATCTTTTCTTGCACAAAAGCTAAAGCGGAGTCATTTTCTGAGGATGGTTCAGAACATGTATGAAACGCTTCAGGTGTGTGCAAAATGTTTTCCTCATTGCAGACAGAAACATGAACATTATGTTTGCTTTCAGCAAGCTCTTGCCCACCAGGAGCCCTGTCAGCTTCTAGCAAGAGGTGGGGGAATCCTCAGGCTGAAAGGAAAACAGACAGAAAATGGCTGCTGCAATGTTCTAGGGAGTTTTCTAGTAAAACAAACTAGTTTCTGGAGATCACTAAGCTACTGAAAAATTTGAGCTATTGTTAGCATATTGTTGCCATGTGGGAGCATGACAGAAAGCTGCACTACAGAGAGTAAATTCAGCACTGGGAGGTGATGAAGCAGTTACCTGACAGGCACAGCCTCTGTCGAACACTCTCCTCTGCCCCATGCAATCCACAAGAGAGGTCAGCTCAGCTCCTGAATTTGTGTCCATCACAAATGTTCCTTCAGGCACAAACAACTGCAGCAAAAAAGAACCATGCGTGTTCCATGTGGCATAACAGCATGGAGACAGGTCTTTTAGGATTTGTGTTTCATGAAGTTGTGAAATCATTTTAATAGAGCTGTTTTACAAATTATATCTCTTCCACCCAGCCTGTCACTGCCTTCCTCTGCTCAGCTGGTTGAAAGCTCTGTCTCAGCTTTTTATCCCACTTTATTTTATGAATGTGTTTAGTTTTGCTTTTCAGGAGGGGATAGTAGGACATTCAAATAGAAGTGAATTACTTGATTTTATTTCCTTGTAATTCGTTACTCTCTATGTGGATACAACTGTTGGCTGTACCACTGCATTTCTTAGTCCAGAAATCCTTAGGAGGCATTAATTAAAATCAACTTCTATCTTTAATAGATTCTTGTGTACATTTGACTGTTTTAGTTGGGGGTTGTGAAAGAGACTGAGAGACAAAAAAGAGCCCTCCAAAAGCAATCTGTCAAGCTGCAACTACATTGCTGAAGTTGCATTACCCATTATGACAGCTCCTCCCTGACCAACATTTTACATTGTTATGATAATTTGTTCTGGGAAACAAGCATGTGGGCATATACAGCATCCCATTATTTCTTCTGTTCTCTTGGAGTTAGAGCCTGTTGTCACAGGTGTATTTTCTGCCTGCCTGCTCCTTCTGTGTAAATGAACACTGTCATCATCTGACCCCTGGGAAAAGCTCAACTTGTCTTCTTCATAAATGTTATGCAGTGCAAAGGACTTCGCTGTAACACATGACAATTTCACCTTTTTGTGTTCAGTCAGTTGTGTAAGCAGCCTCAAGTTGCCTGTAGTTGAACAAATCCATGCTTTACAACCATCCTGCAATTAACTGGAACTTAGTGTGCAATTAGACTTCTTCCTGCCAGGTACTCTCACATCAAAACCATACTTCATCAGCCATGGTACAGGTGGATCAACTACTTTTTGGGAGTTCTCTGGCTTCTCACACTCTGCTCACAGGTGAGCATGGCAGTCAATAGAAAGCTCCTCTCATTGCCATCCTCCCCATCTGTACCACAGAATGAGAAACCATCAGCATGTATTCACTATGATACCCTTTGCATGGGATGCTTGAAAGCTTTTCACAAATTTACAAATTATTTCTGGTACACCATCGATCCTCACCAGTGAGTTCAATCTGCTTTGAAACTGTCTGATTAACTCCTCTGCAGGAGTACTGGTACCTGGTTGAAAAAATGTTGCAAACATAAGGAGGCACTACTAGCCCAATTTCCAGCAGCACTCTCATTTGGCATAATCTCTTTTCTGATGTAGTTGTTACTATGACTTGAAGGAAGGGAACAAGTTTTCTTCTTGGGAAATGGCTTATAAAGCTACCCCTGGCATCAAAAGTACTGCATGATAATGCTCTCACCACCCCTTGTTTTCCAGTCTTTTCCAGAGCCAATGCTTGACTAACATCTCTGATGTTTTAGACTACACTTCCAATTCCATTATTCACTGTCTGCATTCAGCATTGGCAGTTTTCTTACTAAAAGACTTAGCAGTTTGAGAAGAGCAATAAGATGCCATCAGTTCATTCCTAACACTGCTCAGACCTCTCCTATGTGCTTGTTGTATCAGTTATAAAAGGTAGACCGAGAGCATCTTCCCAGCATGGAAGCAATTCACATGAGGAATGCAAGTGATGCTTTTCCAAGTTGAAGTGTGTTTCTGCATTGGATTATTGGGGTGGATTTTTACACTTTGCAAAATAAGTAACGTGATTATCTTACTTAGAAGCTCCGAGTAAGTTTAGAGTCTGTAAATGTAGCCCAAAAAACTGTCTCATGGTTCCTCCTTTACCAAGAATGACTCTACTAAAACCGTGCTTTGTTGACACATATGTACTCATACAAAGATCATTACAGCAATAAGGATTGCTTGATATCTGTCTGTTCTCCAGTACCATCCATTCAGGCTGAAGCACAGTCTTCATTGAATAGACAGGATCCTGCACCTGAAATGGATTAGATGCTGAAAAAATATTCATTAAAATGTCTGATTGCTAGAAATAACTCCTAAATATCACTGTAAACTGTTATTTCTTCAGAAACTTATGCTACTTTTCTGAAGTAGTTCTTCATCTAGCATGATGGTGAGCAATCCTGGAAATCGAAAACAAAATGCAGACAGTGCCTAATAGAGCAAAAATTAGTTTGTAAATCTGACATTCTTTTGCAGGGGGTGACATATCTTCAATATTATTCGAAGAATAATACTTGAAGTCTCAAAATATTGCAAGCATTTGGTTGGGTGTTTGCATCTGCTGTCTGAGAAGAAAAAAAGCTGATTTTTAAAGCATGGTTAAAATAGAAGCAACTAAACATACATTGTTGAACTTGTTAATCTCAAAATGATCTGTATTTATAGGCTATATATAGAATCACATCTTTGCAAATTGTCTTCTCATCAGAAGCAATTTCTTACAGCTTCTGAATCTGTAAAGACTTAAATATCTATGGGTATGTATGAGGACTGTCCCACTCCCTCACATCCGGAATCTAAACATCCCCTTTTGGGAGGATGTGTCGATCTGCCTGAGGGTGGGGAGGCCCTTCAGCAGGATCTGGATAGGCTAGACAGTTGGGCTAAGGTCAACGGGATGAGGTTCAATAAGGCCAAGTGCCGGGTCCTGCACTTTGGCCACAGTAACCCCATGCAGTGCTACAGGCTTGGGGCAGAATGGCTTGAAGACTGTATAGAGGAAAAGGACCTGGGGGTGTTGGTTGATGCTCGGCTCAGCATGAGCCGGCAGTGTGCCCAGGTGGCCAAGAAGGCCAATGGCATCCTGGCCTGTATTAGGAATAGTGTGGCCAGCAGGAGCAGGGAGGTGATCAACCCCCTGTACTCAGCTCTGGTGCGGCCGCACCTCGAGCACTGTGTTCAGTTTTGGGCCCCTCACTACAAGAAAGACATCGAGGCCCTGGAGCGTGTTCAGAGAAGGGCAACAAAACTGGTGAGGGGTCTGGAGCACAAGTCTTACGAGGAGCGGCTGAGGGAGCTGGGATTGTTTAGTCTGGAGAAAAGGAGGCTTAGAGGAGACCTCATTGCACTCTACCACTTCCTGAAGGGAGGCTGTGGTGAGGAGGGGGTCGGCCTCTTCTCCCAGGTAACTAATGACAGGACGAGAGGGAATGGCCACAAGTTGCACTGGGGAAGATTTAGATTAGATTTGAGGAAAAATTTTTTCTCTGAGAGAGTGGTCCGGCACTGGAATGGCCTGCCTAGGGAGGTGGTTGAGGCACCGTCCCTAGCGCTGTTCAAGAAGCGTTTAGATGAGGTGCTAAGGGATTTGATTTAGTAGCTTGATGGGTAGGGATGGTGGTGTGAGGATGGTTGGACTAGATGATCTTGTAGGTCCTTTCCAACCTAATGAATCTATGAATCTATGAATCTATAAATATACAAGGCACTCCACAGAGTAGAGCAAAAAGTGCCTCTCTGTACAGTTTAGGAAAGATTTTAAAAATTACGTGCAGAACCAAGGCATTAAAAAACTCAGAATAGTTATTTGTGTGTTTGTGCAGTGAGGGAGAAGAGCAGAGCATGGGGGAAGGAGTAGAGAGCACTGTGTGAAGGTGAGCGTAGCTGAAAAAGGTGTAGCTGGGTATTTTTGAACTGCAAGGAGTGTGATGCTGGTGAATTGCTCTGCATGGTTTCAGGGGATGTGGAGCAAATCTACCACTTCCAACACATGCCATCTGAAATGCTTTTCCAAAATACAAACTTGCATTTTTGTATATACAGAGCAGACACATTTTCATAATTTCTCAGGCAGCAAACTGTCTTCTTTCTTGTATAATTAGTGCCTTCTCATATCAGTTAAGCAAGCAGATGGTCACACAGTTTGTACACATGGATTTCCAAATGTTCCTAGTTTGACTCTCGTTGATGGTCACAATCAACAACACCAAATAGGATCCCATCCAAATTGTGATAAAGCAAAATGACTGTTAAGTTGGACCAAAGGCAGTTATTCATTTAGGTTTAGTTGAGGGTTCATTATAGCCATTGTAGTAACACACATTATATTACATAAACAGGAACATTATGTTAATATCCCAGTTCTACAGTAATATATTCAAATAGGAAAAAATATCCAAGTGAGACGTCTTTCAACAAAACTGCCCTGCTTGGAGCATAGCATTCATTGGAATAACTACCTTTTTATATCTTATTTTTTTCAGAATATTTCTATTGACTTCTCTAATCTGGACTCTATTTATACAGATATTTAATTGTTACACCTCTAGTTTGTAGATGAATGTATGTATATTGGAATCTTTAATGTTGCACATAAATTTTCCTCAATACCAGTACGAAAAGTCATTTATACAGGTTTTTGAGTAAAACTATGAATGCTTCTTATCTTTTGGAGGCAAAAGTGTACAAATGAGTCCAGCTAAGAATATAAGAAATTTCCCACTTGGTGGGAACAGTTTCTTTTCTAGACACTTTATTGAAGTATTAATATTAGATGTCATTTAGTGAGATCAGATAGGTCTATTTGGTACTTGATTTATTTCCTATTTCAGGTGACTATTGTAGAATGGACTAGTAAATTCAATAGTGTTTTGACCTTGATAGACTAGTAAGAAATTTCTTTAAAGGAAGAAGGCAATTTCTTTACCTTTCCCACCATTTCTTCACTTATTAAACATATAAAATCAGTAAATAGACATCTCTTCTCTAGGTCCATCAAAATCGTGAAGAGGACTGAAAATAGATAGCAAAACCATAAGGCAGAAAGTACTGCATTCACTGAGTATCCTGTGAAACAGACAGGAAAAATTCTATTTCCCAGCAGGAACTGGCAGCAGACCTGACGCAGTATTATGAACTCTGCACACAACTGGTGTCTTGGTGATCCTGAAAAGAAATAATGAATGAAAGACAGCAGGAAATGCAGTTAAACCTTCTGTCTTCATTCCCAGCAAAATTCTTATCTATTTCCCTTATTGCTAATACACAGTCAGAGTTTTACTTAGTCTGACTCATTCATCAGTTTTCAGTTAGAGCCACTCTGAACACAAACTGTAGGCATACACAAGTTCTCTGGAGGCTGTGTTAGCACTGCTGATCTCCTTTTTATTCTCTGATTTCTGATCTGAGATTGTAAAACTACTTTCATTCCAAACAACAGTTCACTTACTCTTCATATCTCTCTAGTCATTACCCCCCCCCCCAAGTCAAAAGTACACCCCAGTTTGTAAAAGGAGAGCAGCAAAAGTTCACTAGAAGCTTTCCAGTGTTCACTGAATTGCTTTTCTTCACTTTTGCTGTTGAAAAGAAAGGGTGATGGGTATGAAAAAATGGAATATTTTTCTTTCTTTAAAGAAAAGGAGAGGATTGCAACCCCCTTGACTTGAAAGCAAAGCTCAAGGGCCATGTGGAAGTGATGGTGAAAGTGAATTAGTTGCTGTAGTTATGGTAACATCATAACTGAAGAACACAAATTGAAATTGGAACTGTTTTAATTTCTTCAGTTTTCCAAAGCTAACTTCATCTCTGCTCACTCCCCATTCTGGTGCAGATAGATAGCAGCGAGGATCAGTCATTAGTGTGTGACATTTCTGCTAGAAATGCTGTTTTGTAGGAAGCTCCATCCCACTGAGTGACAGCAAGCAAAGCCTTGCTTTATTAGATTGACATTTGTCCCAAGAAAACCAGATGGTATCCTGCTATAATAGCCACAGAGTGAACAGAGATGCTCCACAGTGCAGTTTTGAGTAGAATATTCAGAATCACCATTTGGAAGGTCTCATCTCTGCTGCATCTCTAGGGAGAGCCAAACAAGCCTCCTAAATTGGATGTTATGAACTTTTACCAAAGTAACAATATGCTGGAAATACCCTTGAGACCTTCTGGAAATTTTGGTAACAACTTTTGCAAATTGCATAACCCAAATGGATTGATGAAACAACAAAAAATACTGGAAATGTAAAAGTTACCAAGAGAAGTGCAATTACAAACAGATGATGTTTAGCTGCTTAGTTACTTTCTCACTATATTTTTTCTAAAACATCCTTTCTGATGTTTTTTGATGACAGTTGACTGCTTTGTCGGGATCTTGTAACAGTTGCAATCAGTCTCCATACAGATGGTAGTTCTTATCAATAATGGAAAAAATTACAGCTAAACAGTTTAGAAAGACAAGCAAATTAATATGACTGTGTGAGAAAAACACATTTTTAAGTCTTTGATTTCATAATTTTATTTGTCAAATAATCAAGATGAACTTGCGTTGTATCAGACACGATACATATTATTTCTAGATGTTAAAGACTTTTTGGTTAAAAAAGTGTGTACTCCTAAGTTCCCAAAATGATCAGCTGTTATATTTTATAAAAATCAATGATTTGTGGAGAAAAAAAAAAAAAAGAATCTATTTGTTCAGAATTTAGAGCAAAATATGATTTTTACCACAAGGAAATCAGAACCTCAGCTCTATACTACACCACCTCTAAACTTCTTGGTCACTGTAATTTTCTAAGTTATTTAGAATTACATTTTTTCAAGTATGATATACATATATGAGTTGTCTGATTGCTCTTTTCAAGCTCTCAGGGCAGGTTGGATCCCTTCCTTACATCCAAGATCCAGTTTGAATCACAGCCCTTTCATGCCTGAGATTTCCCTACTCCCTGTCTCCATAGAGTGAGCCAAGATGCTCTCACTGTAGATGGCTGAAGAATTTCAGCTTGAGGGCAAAAATAAAATCAGCATAATAAGTTTATAAGTCCATTACAGTGTCTAAAAAGCCCCAGTTTGAGAACTCAGAGAGAAATATATTCCTGAGGAGGATATCACACCATTTCATGAGTTCTGCATATTTTCCTCTGTGGAGCCCATGGAAATACTGAGATAGAATTTTATTTCTACAATAATCTCATTTCAATCTTATTAATCATATGACCTAGTTAGAGTTAATCTTGGCGTAAATACTCTCTTAAGACTTCAAAGATCTCCACTGAAATCAGGTTATTTAAAATTAGATTTCAGTTTCTCATGATAATTTAACATATATATAACAGAATAATGGAAGAAGGGAGAATGAAGAATGATTAATATACATTAGCTACATCAAATTATGACAGTCTGAGAGGTCTGAGTTGTAGCAATTCAGTGCTTGTGAATCAGCACCTTCAGGAATGTGAGGACAAGCATGTACAGGAGATGAAAAGGATAACAAGGGGAAAGAAGGAAAAGGGAAAACAAAAGGAAGAAGAGGAGAAGAGAGGAGAAGATGCTTATAAGCAGAAAAGTTAATAAGCTGGGAAAAAATAGAATATTCCCATGCCATAAGGAAAGTGCTAACTCACCCGGTAGATGAGTCATTAATGTAAAATCCTGGACAACAAAGCAGTTTTCAAAATACCACCTCAAAGCTGTCAGAAGATGAAAAAACCCTGTAGCAAATGATTTAGCCAGCTTCAGAGTAAAATAAGAATTAAGGAGTAGAAGATACATGAGGAGAAATGCAAAGCTGCAAGCAAGACACTCATACCTTTTGGTCATTAACGTTTTTCAAGAACTGCGACAAGACTGGAAAAAAAATGTATTTCAAACTGTTGCTGGAAGGTGCTACCTAATTATTTCAGAGTCATATGTCAATGACTTCTCTGCAGACAGTAGAAGGGACTATTTCCATAAATCTAGCACACCCAACTTGCATCCCACAGTCCATATTAGGCCCAGCACAGTTTATATTGTGGCCACCCCTTGCATCAAGATTATTTATATGTAACACCTTAAAAATATATATAAATCATCATCAAAGCTGCTAATCTCACAAAGTCCAGGGGATTAAGTGATCACCACTTCTAGGAGTTCTTGGATGTATGGACTGCAATTAGTAGGGACATAATTTACTTTTCCAAAGTAAAGTGGCTAATCTGGGGTAAAATGATAAAAAGATTTTATGATCTTCAAAATGAAATCAAGGCATTTATGAAATCAAAAGGAAAATCTGTGCTAGAACAAAGTTTGTTTTATATATATATATATGCGTTAACTACATTATATGTTATATGCGACCCAATAAAATTCATCTTCACTCAACACACTCAGGCAAGCCGATGTGATGGAAACCCATGCTACAGGGCAAGTCGTTACATGTATGTTCTAATTTCATCAGTAAACTCCTGCTGTGTAGCATTAGTTTCAATTTACTATATATAACGTTTAAAATCCAGTTACTCCAGGTGACTGTGAAAAGAACTTCATCACGTTCATGTTGAATCAATGACTAATTAATTAATGTAATCTACTTGCTTAGCCTTTAATAAAAATTGACTTCTTGTGCTTAAACCTTTGTACAGCTTTAACATTTGATCTCCATTTTATTCAGTACATATCTATCCTTCAGGATAAATATCGCAGCATTACAAGGACGATAGCAACAGCTCTCTAAATTACATTCAAAACAGAAAGGACATATATTATTTTTGTTAGCTTTTCTCTTGACCAGGCACTTTGAAATAAATTAATATCACTCTATACTTGAGTGAGAAGCTCACTTATTTTACCATGGTCAGGATGAATTAAATCTTTAGCACTGGTTATGTCCCCATTGATTATTTGGACTCTCATTATCTATTTTTAGCTCTACAGTAAAGAGGAAAGCAAACAATCTAGTCAAGAAAGACTAAAATAAGCTGAACTGTAAAATATACTCCGTAAATATATAAATTTTTAGAAATCTCTTGAAGCATAGAGTTCAATCACTGGCCATGTTGTACGGTGCATTGTAGAAGTATTTTTCGGTATGCTTAAATAGTTAGGACTCTTCAACTAGCTTGCCTTAGAAAATCATTGGGCTTTTTTTGAGAACATTTTTATAATTCCAAACTTAAATTTTGTCATCTGTTTATGCAAATGTTAGATCAAATATGTGTATTTCCCAATTATGGACAAGTAAGTTTTGTCTTATTTTTCTCATGTACTCTGTGATCTAAATCCCCATATCAGCTAGCAACTTCTTAACATCTTTTTGAGTTTGAACATATTTTCCCTGAACCTTTTAGCAGTACTGAGCATAGCATTGTTTATTCCTTAGATCATGTCCAAGTACATCCCACTAGTGGCTTGTTATTAACCAGGGAAGATGGTTAAATCTCTCCATTCTTCTACCGTTCTTTTGACTTCTAGATTTCTATTGTGTATTCTTGTTGTTACACTTATATTAAGTTATTTTTCATTTATAGGTTTCAATCTTTCTTCAAGTTCAGTTTTCAAAATCACACAGTACTTTCTATGTTTCGGTATAATAGGTTTCCAACAGATTTTAATAGCTGTGCAAAATCCTGTAGGGATTTATTGCTTTTGGTGCCAAGAGGACTAACATAAATCAATAGGGCATCCAGAATGAGAAATTTAGATGAAAATCTTAATGTTGAAATGATACAAAATAGAAATGCAAAATAAAACTCAGTACTTCATTTCTTGCTATTTCCTGAAACTATTTTATTAGAAGCTTCATTTTTATTATAGCTATCATGATTTCAGTATATAATAGATATGGAATTTTTGTGAGGGCTTATTTAAAGTCTTTTGGAAATCTTTTCTTCAGTAAGAGTCTCCAAAGTTTCTTGCTATTGATTTAGACATCTACACAAACATGAATGAATAATGATCGTAGATGTTTAAAAACATGGTTAAACTCTCCCACTATGGAAAAAAAGTTTATAAAATTGACATGGTTCCCAGAAGTATTTCACTGTTTTTATTTAATGATTGTTTTTACTATTGCATTTATTTTATATTTCATTTATTTTTAATGTTGGGGTTGCTAAGTGTTCAAAAGTGTCTGGTAAAACAGCAATCCAGACTTAATGTTTTTCCTAGGCTGCAGTCTTCATAATCTCACAAATACTTCTGTCTAAACAGAAATTTAAAAATAGCTCTTCATCTTATTTGAGTGCATTAACTCATGAACAGCTTGAAAAGATATGAGTGTAGGTCAAATATTTCTCATCCATACTGATACAGCTTCAGATTAGCTTTGTTGTTGTGGTTTTTCCAAGGCGAACCATAGTATTATGTTAATAACTAAAATTTGACAGTACTGGTGCAGCTTTCATTACTGAATCTCTGCATATTAGAGTGTTATAAAGTTTGCAGTAGTCAATTCTTTTTTTAAGAAAAGAATTTAAGTTTACTGCTGAACACTGATCAAGTTCTGAGTTAGAAAATATCTATTTCTCATTTTAAAACATTTTAGAATATTTGTAAGGCAGAGAAAATTTCACAAAATAAATGTTATTATATTTTTATTTATTTATAATTTCTAATGACTATCGTGTACTAGACCTATGAGAAAGAGCTATGGAAGTTATAAGAGCTATTGATAGTTATTTTGGAGATGAAATTTGTGCCTTACTTTGTCTTTTGAGAATTTTTAATGAATTTAATTTGCATCACTATGAATAATGAAGGAAGGTCACTCATTATTTAACTCTCATGAAAGGTCATAAAAGAAGAATGGCTGATTGCAATGAAGAACTTGAAGAACTAGTTGAGTGCTAATACTGCTTGATTTGTGCATGTCCATGCCACGTGGTTAGGTTTAGATAATAGCCTTCACCATAAAGTAGAAAATTTTGTACATGAATCTTTTCCTTGTTGTGTTTTTATATGGTTTCATTTCAATATATATGACCACTGCCACCAAATGCAGTGTTCCACAAATGCGACTGCGATTTCCTTCTATTTTCATCTTTCTCATTCATTCTTAGAAATGAAGTTTCTTTTCCTATGAATCAACACAATTGCAAAATATGTTACGTTTCAGATAAGAGCTCTATTAACATTAAATGAAAGACCATAAAAAATAAGCATTTAAAAAACTATCCATCTATGAATCATTCTGTATTTCTAAATGGCATAGTACTTACAGGTTATGGAGTACAGAGGTGGTACAAGAAGCATTAACTATTAGATCCAAAATACTTATCCAAAATCGTTTTGGATATTTTTTATAGTTTTTAATATTTCCCCTCGTAACTGGACAGCAATTGATTTGAAAATATTTGATGTTGATTCAGAAAGTGGAGATCTGCTCATTCCCTGTAAGAGTCTGTTTTCTTTTTAGAGGGAGAGTCTCTTAAGCACTGATACTTTTGTTGGTCATATAGGTGTAATCTACCTCTGTTAAAACTGTTGATCACATGAAGTTTTCTTAGTACACTACAGGTGTTAGCACAAGTCTTATAGAAGATTTACTGATCCTAAGTTTGAATTGAAATTGCTCCTTGTTTACAAAAGGTTCCACAGAAATGTGTGCAAGAACTTCTTTACAATGAGAGTGAGGAGCACTGGCACAGGCTGCCCTGGGGGGTTGTGGAATCTCCTTCTCTGGAGATATTCAAGACCCGCCTGGATGCTTACCTGTGCAACCTGGTGTAGGGAACCTGCTTTGGCAGGGGGGTTGGACTTGTTGATCTCTTGAGGTTCCTTCCAACCCCTGTGATTCTGTGATTCTGTGAACTCCTTATGTTCATTCTATGTTAGGGTAATTCCCCCAACCTGCTGAATTTCATTGCCCTTCAGACATATATATAAAGATATGTGTTATAAATCAGTTTATAGAATATTAAAGTAGTGTGTTATAAAGAAACATTTTCTGAAGCTTGATATAAAATCTTGTGATTTTACGAATTTTCAGTATTATAAATTGATTTGTGCTGTTGTTTTATATTACTGTGAAAACTAATGTTAGGCATAAGAATTTTAATGGTTCTAAAGCAATTACTTCTGTGTTGTCATCTTTTAACCAAAGTCTGCCTGTACTCAATAAAAATATCAATTCAAAAACAGTATTAATACTGTTATAAAAAACACTATTATAAAGCATAGTTAAGGAAGGCTGCTAAAAAATGGGATCAGAAGATATCCCACAGTTCACCAACTGAAGAAAATCATAATGCACATTGATCAGGATTAGGGACTGTATTCAATAACATAATTTAATAATCTGGCAAAAAATATTTAATAATGCAGTGAATTGCATTCAATGAAAGAATTCTCAAAAATTTATAAAGTATGAATCATACATAAATATTAACACCATAGAATTTTATCAACTATTCTTTTAGGATAAACAAGATTAATTATAACAAGATTAATTCTAACATTTTTTGAGGGAAGTTTTTCATAATGTTATTCCATCTAGTCATGTGGATAAATTGGGAATATTTTGAATATGTCTCTAATACTGTGTATATTTTTAAATAAAACACTATAAAAACATCAAACTTAAAATGTTAATCATTGAGTAAGAAAAGACGGGTGTTTTATAAAAAAATATTGTAAAATTATGCATGCACGGTTATACAATTCACACTATAAATGATCCCTTTTCTACAGAAGTACTCCTTCAGTTTAGTTATTGGATAAATGATTAGCAAAAATTAATGATATGCCTCTCAAAAGCTCAGAAATAAGAATGAAAGCATTGGTTGTTTAAATGTAATAACTGTCATACATCTGGTGTTAAACTGCTTTTTCAAACCTTTTTGTATATATTGTGGAAATATAGTGGAAGGAGAAGCATACTGTTTCCTCTGAGTGCAATATATCAGAATATGGAAGCCAATGGCCTAATGACTTATGAGCAGCTGATGGCAGTAGTTATTTACTGTTTTAGCATTGTGCTGCAATGGATTTATGTCTATTCAAAAGATGGCAGAGAATATGCACAAGCTAATTAATGGCTGATCCTTTTTTTTTTACTTTTGACATTTGTATGTAGTCTTGTCATTTTGAAGTTGAATTTCTCAATAAGAAACTACAGAGAAAGTGATCTCAATGCTGTGCATTGCTGGAGACATGACACATACCTTTATAATCCTTACATGTTGCTACCTTTCATAAAATAGATATCTAAAGTGCACTTTTGGAAGGTAGGAGAATAATAAAGGGGATGTAGGTATTTCTGTGCCATATATAGCATCATATGTGCTGATGGATAAGACCTAGTGTTAACAGCAGATTCAATACAAGGAGGAAATAAATTGCTTGAACTAGTGTGTTTGAGGGAAGAGTATAGACAGTATCAATAATATGCTTATCTGTTGAAGTTATAACAGTGTACTCCAAACATGCTTTATAGTAATTCTGAGGAAATTGCAATGCTGTTTAAGTCTTCTGTGATAACTCTTCAAAAGGGTATGCAATTGAGTTGTATCTTGCTATATCATAAATGCCTGTTCTGTGTCATGGCTGCAGTAGGGAAAGCATTAGAGAACTGATTTTTGAAGTATAATTAGGTAAATAATGTGCAGAATTTTTTAAAGGAAAGACAAATATCATTGGTGCTACATATTTAATGCAAACATTTTTTCTCTGTAACTTTTATGATTCCCTCCCCTCCCCTCCCCAAATGAAAATTTACACACAGAAACATTTGATTGTTATTGATTGAAAGACATATGTTCCCTTTTTTAACTAGCTTTGTCACAATCAAAAATCCAGGCAAAGTATGACACTACAACTTTATTCTGTTCACCACTTAAAAAGTTGTATGCTCGCTCTAAATACTCAGGTTTAATAGCAGTCAATCAAAATAATAATTTAAAAAATGTCATGAACCTTAATTTGAGTTCCTAGAAATCATATATTTCTGGTGACCAGAAGTTCACAAATAGCTTCAGAATATGAAGAATAAATCCTAGACTATTATTAATACCATTCTGTCTCTGTCAATATTTTTGACTCCAAAAGTTAAAAATAAAAGAATGTTCTCTGCTCATGTAAATGTACCTTACAAAAATATTTTTTGTCACTCTCACTGAGGTGAGTGAATTGTAATTACAGTTTAACCATATATACCAGTAGTTTTCACAGACATTCAGCATGTTGTGTTGTATGAAGAACAAATATTCACTAAATGTTTTTAGAAATTGTAAACTTTCAAACACTCATTAAGGCAAGTTTCAAGTTTGCAATTCACACAGTGCTCAGTATAAACTTGCATGGAAACTATATAATCAAGCCCGTGAAAATTATCAAAAATAAATAATTATGTAACCAAACACACCTTGAAAGGTGTGAAGATACAAGCCACATATTCTAGTTTAATTTCTTGATCAGTTAGTATAGGCAACACTATATAAAATGAAAACTGTCTGTTAGACTGTAATGTTTACCATTTAATTTTGGTTAGGTTCTTCAATCCTTATTCAGATACCAGAAACTCTAGATTTACTGTAACAAAAAAAAAAAAAAAAGAAACCTGAGAAAACTGAATTTTCAAGGACATGTTTGGTAATCATTATTTTCTAAGGAAAAACTAAAAAATGATGTTAGATTCCTTGCATTTGCTGGAGAATGCTTAATATGTGGAACATGTATTTTATTCTTTTACTCAACAGTGATACTGGTTTCTAGTGGTCACATCCTCTGGCTTTACTGATTTTTCTATTGGAATTAGGTAGCTACATATCTCAGAGGAGGCTGTTGTCATCCAATTCAAGACAGGGTCGTCATTCATTAAAATAATCTTTAATGTTGTTCACACATATTTCACTATCTTTTTGCTTCTCCAGTGCCTGTGAGTAGAGGTTTTCAAAGGCTTCTCTCCAAAGGTGAAATATAATTGCTAATCAGACAGGATTTTGTTAGTGTAGGAAATTATTCATATCCAGGGAGCAGTTACAAGCTTCTGATAATAAAAGTGCCATTGGCACTCAGGACAAAGACAGGTGTTGTGTTTTCTCACCTGCCAGTGCTGTAATGTTAAAATATTTGTATGCTCTTTCCTTTAGTTCTACCACTAAAATTACTCTCACTCCTACTGACCTGATGTGCACCCACTACTAACATTTCCATCATATCCAGAATTTTCATTACTACTTGTCATTATTTTCATTAGTGTGTTATTTTACATAGTTGTCTATTAAATGTTTGGGAACTTCTTTATTTGTCTGATGTTAAACAGAAATGTAAATGTTTTACAATTTGTTTCATTTTTGACAAAGAAAATTTGATGTGTATTAAGAATTTTTTTTACCACTTAATTTTAGGATTCCAATCTTAAGGTTTATCCGTTCATTTTGAATAGACAGACAAGATGAACTTTGTGATTTCAACATACTGTGCTTCACAGTGATTATCTTTTGCTGATGTTTGGCCTTTTCTGAAAACCAAAACAAAATGAAAAGCATAATAAATCCCCAAAAATTATTTAGTGCAAGTGATCTTCCTTTTTTATTAATTGACACGGTAAGCACACGTGGCATGCTAAGGTTTCTCTGAATTTACTACCTTTAATAATACATCTGTGTACAGGAGGTAGATAAATCTAATGTCAAGTCTAATGCCAGGATTCGAAAGATGACTGTGAGGTAGGAGAGGCACTTGTAGTGAGATAACACAGGAGATATTAAATGAGGTTATCAGAACTTGCATTATAACAAACATCCAACAAACACAGCTGCAATCATGATGCACAGCTGCAGTACCATGGATAGGTCCTGGAAATTGAGGATATTTCCAATGTAAAGGAGAAAAAATAATTAGCAACAGAAATGAGGAAATCATTAAGTCATTGTAGGGGAGTAATGTCATTGCAAAGGTCACCCAAAAATCCTGATTAAAGTCAGTGAGGGGTACCACTGAGTGCAAAATATTTCTGGGATGGTGCGACGCTACTTCCTTGAGTCTTTTGACAATTTTATCAAGGTCAAATGTGATTTTTAAAGGATTTATAAATCTGTAAGCTATTTCTTTCATTATTTATTCTTGGATATATTATGTCTCATATATTATGTCTAAAGCATTAATACAGACAAAATGTACATACAGTTAGATCATAGAAGATATTTAGAAGAGAGTAGTACAACCATTTCCAAGAATAACTATAGGTGAAACATGTTAAAAAGAAGCATACTATGAAAAGTTGTGCATTTTAATAAATTTGATATATAGATAAGTGAAATAAGTTTTTACTAAGGTATAAAGTGGAGAACTGACTAACAGAAGATTGAAATAAGGAGAAGTTTTGGAAAGAGATCAATTTTTAATGTTCCTTTGACTATAGGTCGAAGTCGGAGGTTATTTCAACAATAGAAATAAATCCACTGGGGTAACGTGTCCTGTGTGTACTAACAGGAGGGAAACAAACAATAATAACTAACAAAGTAGTGTTAGAAGGGACTGTATATAAAACAGAGAAGGGCTTAGGGATATATGCATCTGGGTATTTCTCAAAGGTCGTAGTGTCTTTACTTAGTCACCAACATAAAACACTGCATTATGTATTGTTATGAAGGAAATGACAAAAAGAATAACAACTGCAAAGTTGTTAGATTGTTACCTAGGGTGAGATCAGAGGATATTACTGAGGGATTAAAAGTGTCTCGTAACATCAACTTGTCTTTAATTAGCACGGGGGTTTTAATCAATAAAACAGAACAAAGTAGATGACACAGAAAAAGTAAAGTCCGTCTTCTGACAATTTTACAATACTTTTACAATATTTCTGTCAAAGATGTTTACATTCTGCTTATTTCCTAACCTTCTTTTGTCTGGGCATATGTTGCTTATAATTTAACTGTTTTTATTGATATTTTGAACACATACTGAGGTTGTTAAATAAATTCATACAGTTGCTGGAGTATCACAGGCACTGCAGTCTTGCAGAAGCATACTCGCATGTGCAGCTCTGGGAAATATAATGGAGTAATAAAAGCCAAAATTTCTGACTGAGCATTTTTCTTCTGTCAAATTTCTTATATAATTATTTTTCAAACTATTTTACAGTTAACTAATGCCAAGTGTCACCGGAAACAATGTTTCATCTGCTCTTGCACCTTACGTTTCTTCAAATTGTCATACATCATAAAAACCAATAAATATATCATGTACAGTTCAACATAATTCAAATTATGTCTTCTGCTGAATATTCAGAAATAACCAGTATTCTTATAACATAGGTAACCTCTGTGAGGTAGTTATTTCTGCAGAATTCAAAATTACTGGTTTCCAGGGATAGGAAGGTGTGGTCAAGACAACTCCTAAAAAAATGAAAAGTACTAAATATTGTTCCCTAATAAAACATTATACACCATAAAGCAGTTAATAAGAGAACTGTTTTTATACATACATGAATACAAATAATTCACAGTACTTTTATCTTACTATTTGGTATTCTGTTTATGTAGGTTGGATAAATAGATTTTTTAATGATGTAAAAAAATCTGTGAATATAATGATTTCCTTTGCAATAAAAATACAAACTGAATAGAAGGAAAATAAACAGAAGTGGACAATCAGCACACAGAAACTTTCTTCTCTAGTTCTGCTGATAGTCAGGAATGAAGTAATGAGAGGTGGATGTATCAAAATTCAGCACTTCCACTAAGCTGTTCCAAAGGAAATGACAGGATTGATGAAAAATAAGATAAGGCTCTTATTGTTGACTGTTAATGACATTCATGTTGGGACATTTCAATCACAGGTGTACTTCTACAATTTATGGTTTCCTTCAAAATGTTTCTTTTTCTATTTTCCTTTACTCTTTGTTTTAATAGCCTTTGAATATACTAACCTTTAAGAAAAAATCAAGCTGTCATTATTTTGAGATTCAACCAAGGTCCAAATAAGAGATTTCCCTGTGCATTCTTGTCAATAAGTTGAACATGGTATTTAAACATGAAAAGTAAAAGGACAAACCCAACAACAACAATAAAAAAATCTTGATGTGGATTACTGTCTTCTGTGATTCTAGCTGCATATCATAGAATCATAGAAGCATAAAATGGCTATGGGACCTCAAAGGTCATCAAGTTCCAGCCCTCCTGCCACAGGAAGCATTGAATGCAACCTTGCACAAAGTTCACAAAGTGGTCTGACCTCTTTTTGCTGAGATTTCTCACTCAGAAGCAAAAAATGCTATAAAAGAGGTCATAAACTCTCAGGAGCATAGGAACCACTGGAAAAGTAGGTCACCTGGAGCGTACATCTGCTCTTCTCTTATTACGTGTAGGTGCACCAATCAACACTAGTGATACAAATATAGTGCTGTTCCCTAACTGAGACCAAGGCTTTGTGCTTGAACACATCTCCAATTATTTTTTTCTGGAAATATTAAACGGTTAAATCAGTGACTGATTATTTCTAGTGACTATTTTTTTAATTTGTACCTGTGGCTGCATGGCGAAGAGTTAGTGGTGACCCAGGCAGAATATTCCAATATTTAGAGACAGTTATAAGAGTTCCTGGACACAATGGTGGGTACAATTCTTCATGTCTGGTGAATATGTCCAATATCAGAGAGATTGTTAGCATGAAAGTTTAGAAGATAATCTGTAGAAAGTTTTGTGTTTTGTCTGTCCCTAGCCCACCTCTTATGACTTCACTGGGGATTAATCCAGTGTAGCTGTGACTGAGACTAAAATTCAATTCTTGACTGAAAACTGACTTGATTAATGTAGAAGAGTCATAATGGCGAACGTTTAGATATGTTAGTAGAGAAGCATCACTCCATTCAAAATGATAGAAAATTTGAAAATCATGCTTTGCATGTGTGTGCATATGTCTAAATAATAGACAAATTGCAGCTTAGCATCTAATTTTAACAGTGTTCTTAAATTGAATGGAAATCAATATTTGTGTTTTCATTTCTTTTGAAGTTGAGGCAGAACATCTCTTGTTCTCTGCCCTCTGCCACTGCTACAGATATAAAAAAATGAAAACCAGATGCTACAACACTTGATGACATCATCCAGATTGCACTGTTCATCTGATCAAATGTCATTTTTTATTTCTCACATCTGGTCAAGGCTTTTGTTCAGCACTCCAGAATTTTACTGAAAGTAAGAGTTTATTCATGAAACTTACAGTTACCTATGTCCACAAAGAGCTTCTTGATAAATGCACATCGGATGGACACTTGGAGAAATCTCCCAGAAAACAATAAAATTATTGCTGTTTAGCTTTCTGTGTTATTCGAACAAGTCTGTGTAACGTGTTACTGATTCATCTTTGAATAAAAGAAGGAGTAAGAAATGGGAGGTCCCTCTGATCCCCTCCCATTTCTATTCCTAACCTTCCCTCATCAAAGATGGTCTTTTATCAAGTTTCTTTATAACTCATCCTGTCTAATTTTGATTTCTATAAATAACTCACAACCTCTCTGGGCAACTTGTTGCAACACTTAACCATCCTGACAGTGAATAAATATTTCTTTTCATCTGATTGTAATCTCTCAATTTACAAATACTTTCTTCTGTCTCTGTCTTACATAAAACTGTATTTCAAAATAATTTTATGGATCTTGTGTTTGCTAAACTTATTATGAGTAGCTCAAATTCCCACGAGTCAAGATTTTGTACTTAATATTCATTTTGTGAATGTCATGATGTTTTAGAAATAAGAGGAGACAAATGAGTCTTTCATTCAAGACTCATCTTTCCCATGTTTTGGGAGCAATACATAGAAATGACCTAGTTGCGTTGGAAAGGCAAAAGAGAGGTAGAAGTAAATGACCAAGGAGGGTAGAAAATCAACAGAGGAAATTACCCCAGGTGTTCCACAAACTAGAGAAAATGCATTGAATAAAGATAATGATTGCTATACAATTAAAATTTTGTCCCAGAAATATGTCCTAGTTCTCTTGAGACTGTATGTGTGTGTGTGCATACACTTGAAAGCTAAAGATGTTAAAACAGCATGGTTTTGATTGATGGTTTTCTGATTATCAGGTAACCAGCAGGCATCTGCTGCTTTCATCTCAGCATCTCTGATTGCCATTTTGAGGAGACTTATTTGCTGCTGTCAGATCATTAAACCATGTTTACAGTTACGTTTGCATTATCATTGTCACTTGTGAAAGTAGTTTAGAAAACATCTTGAGTCTTTGTGATGGCTTATATATGCACCATTTTACAGCCCCTTTATCAATGAGCTCATTGCCATCTCAAATGTCGAAAGTCAAACTCTGGTTTTATGTTTACCGTATAAAAGCTCTTATTATGGCTTTCGCATAAATAACTACAGCTCTATTGTGCCTAGCTGCAATGTATTGAATAATTTAATGACATGCAACTCTACACGATGAATTTTTGCAGTCATTAAAGTATTATTATCTTGTGCCATCTGCCTGCATCTTGTTGATTTTCCACTTGAACATTCCAAAAGGAAATTTTCAAATTTTCTTTGAGAAAGCCATGCCAATGAATTTTCTCACAGAACCAGAAACAACAGTAAGGCATCCAGCATTCTTTAAAACGGCAATGAAAATTACTGCAAAGGACAGAGGAAACTGATGATCTGAAATTAAGTTTTTAAAAGCTTTATGCAGAGGGCACTAAGACGATTTCCTGTGATTCTTTCCAAGATTCATGACTTGGCATTATACTGGTTTGTAACAAAATGAATAATCCCCTTCCAAGTAACTCGTGAGGAGATAATTGTTTCCATTATTTTGCAGATGGTAAACTGCTGAGAGACTGGGCTAAAATTTTAAAGGGGGGAAAGTGAGAAAGTGTTTCAGAGAACAGACATCAATTACTTCTCTTTTCCTCTCTTCTTGAACAGAAACATTATCTAAGATCGAATTGGTTGACATTCTGCTGAGAGTGCTTACATCTGTTGCCAGACATCATCAAATCCACCAAAAAAAAATCAAAACAAAAAACAAAACACACACACACACACACACACACACACACACACACAAAACAAAACAAAACAAAACAAAACAAAACAAAACAAAACCCATTTTACTAATGTATTTCATTTTGGTTTTGTTTGTGTTTTATCATCATGATAATCCCCTTTGGAAACTCACAGCTTTTACTTTCCCATGCTGGTTTATCTTATCTCACTACTATTTACTACTAATTTTCAGAAGAAAATGTTGAAAAAAAATATTTTTCATGCACTGAATTTCTTCTGGTTCTATTATTAAACACACATTTTCATAGATTTATAGTTTTACCTTCAGTGAAATCTGGTCTGCAACTATAGCTGAGGCTACTGCTCAGATGGGTTATACAGATTGCTTTATGCCTTGGATCTAACCTGCATACTGCACGCTTCATGACATAATTACTATAGTTACTATTGTTATTGTTATGGTTGCTATTTATTATACTTAACTATGACTATGACTGTGACAGTTACATAATCACTATTTACATAATTGCCATACTACTACTATGTTTACTACCTAATTATGTTTTGCAAGTTTTTGCCAGTTTATGGTTCTGATAATCTTGTCTAGAGTTATCTCTAGTTACTGTAATTGCGCTGATGCTTTCTTTTCTATGTGCGTGAAAGACAGGTAAATTCACTTTAAAAATAGGGAGCTTTGACTACCTAGTTTTTACTTACAGTGTTGTTACGGAAAATACCAAAAAGGATGCTCATTTTCATAGCAGAGTGTTTACAGTGAGAAGGCTCAGATTTTCTGCAATAAATCTATACTGTAAATGTGACAAGATATGTCAGCCTTAGCACACTTTGCAACTGCTTTGAAACATGAAGTGGGTGGGAGATATTCTCCAAAAGAGTCAGTTGAGCAGTTTTGCTAGGTCTACAAGAATCTTTTCTTCAGTCACTCTTACACAAACAAGTAGTTTTCATACAGTTGAACGAAGAAGCTTTTGATTAGCTTTTATTTAGCTCTTTAACTCCCAATACATTACATGATGTCATGATGTAGAATATCAACAACACAACAAAATCCACAAAACCGTGACACATCTGTTCTATGTTGTCTTCTACCTGTATTAAAGACATTTGCCTGCTAATATCATACCTTTGCATAAAACAACATGGTAAATTGTTACTGTGTATTATATGGGAAAATAAATGAAACCTTATAGTAGTTAAAGAGGTATTATTTTTGCATATATGAAGTATATACAGAAGACCAACTAATTTATTCTGGGAAGTCATGCAAGTATATAGCTTTATATCATATAGAATATCATCATTCTTTATTCTACATTTTGCATTTTGTATTAAACATTTATATTGTAATTGTCTATTACAATCTATTATAATGATTATCCCTACCTCATGTATTATTAAGTACTTCCACTGTATTGCTCTAATCAACACATCTGACAGAGAGTTCTGAGAAGATTCCAGTCTCTGAAGACAGTGCTGTATAAGGGAACAGGACAAAGTGCAACTCTGGCTGAGGTGATAAATGGTTTATCCTAATTTAACTTCCTGTGGGCAGAAAAGAATGACTGTGCTTGAAGTTTTTACTGGGAACAGTCACTGACAGATCATCCTAGCTATATTCAGCATTGCACTTGTGTTCATTTGGAAGTGTGAATATGCTGACAAAGGGAAAAGCCATGCTAAAATGTGGGTAGCCATGGAGTCCATACTAATTCATCTAATGTACTGACACAGACCTGTCTTATCTGCACAGTGTATTTTAAGTTCAAATTTTAATTTGCCACCACCCTGTTTTTGAAGATTTAGAGACATGATTAGTATTCTTCACTCTCAGTTCAAGTGGGTTAATGAAGGAAAATGACTTTCCAGCAAAAAGGTGATTAGGTGTTGTAGAACTCTTGTCATTGGTTATGATAAAGTTGGAAGATCTTGAGCGGGATACCTGCCCCTGAGGGGGTCACAGAAATAGTGACATACAAAACGTTCCTCAGTACATGGAGAACAGAGTCCAGCTTAACCTAGTGATCAGTCTGTGATGGATTTGCTATTTCCTTGGATATTTTGGAATTGACATTGGTGCAGCAGAGTATGTGAAGAGTAACTCTTGCAAAATGTAGAGTATCTAAGCAAGAGGAGAATGAGACCATACAGAAGAGGAAAGAAGTAAAAGACCACAGAGATATTGTAGTTTTATGTCTCTTTGAAGCATGCAAAAAATAAAATTCCTTTGTTATTTTAAGCATGCAAGTTGCTTTAAAGTTTGAGCATTTTTAAATGATGATGAGGCACTGAGTGTTTGTTATTGTATGAAATACAGGAGGAGCCAATTGCTGAAGAGTTCTAAATGTGAAGAACTCTCTCCCTGGGATTCGTTCTTCTTTTATGCTTCCTCATGCATATTTACTACTACTGGAAGTCTTATATTCCTAAATCATTTTTTTAAGTTTGCACACAACACCATGTAGTGAGTGTTGATCTGCTGGAGTGAAGAAGGGCACTATAGGGGTACCTGAATAGATTGAATCGATGGGCCAAGGTAAACTGCATGTGTTTCGATAGGGCCAAGTGTTGGGCCCTGCATTTTGGTCACAACAACTCCAGTCAATCCTACAGGCCTGGGGAAGAGTGACTGGAAAGCTTCCTGACGGGAAGGGACCTTGATATACTGATGGACTGAATATAAGCTAGCAGTGTGCCCCGGAGGCCAGAAAGCCCAATGGCATCCTGGCTTCTCTCAGAAATGGTGTGGTAAGGACTAGGGAAGTAATCCTGGCCTGTACTCAGCAATGGTGAGGCCCCATCTCAAGTACTGTGTTCAGTTTTGGGCATCTCAATACAGAAAGGTCCTGGTGCAGGTCCAAAGAATTCCAACAAGGCTGGTGAAGGGCTTGGAGAATATGCCTTATGAGAATTGATTGAAGAAACTAGGTCTGTTTAGTCTGGGGAAGAGGAGAGTGAGAGGAGACCTTATTGCTCTCTTCAAATACCTGAAAGGTGATGGCAGTGAGAGTGGGGTTGGTCTCTTCTCACTGGTGACAGGTGACATTACAAGGGGAAATGGCCTCAAGGTTTGTCAAGGGAGGTTTAGGTTGGATACAAGGACAAACTTCTTTACAAAAAGGGTTATTAAGCACTGTAATAGGCTCCCCAGAGAAGTGGTTGAGTCACTACCCCTGAATGTATTTATAATCCATTTAGATGTGGTGCTCAGGGACATGATGTAGTGGTGGATTGTTGGAGTTAGGGTGGTATAGTTTGGTGCAGTAGGACTTGATGTTCTTGAAGATCTTTTCCCACCTGAGCATCTATATGATCCTATCATTCTTTGGCTTTAGGCAGTAAAATACATATTTGCATATTGCAATATAAATTTCATTTTACAAATTTTACCTGTATTTTTCTTTTTATATTTTTTATGTCTCATTTTACTTTTGTTTACTTAGGAATATTGAAACTTCACAAGTATCATAGTAACATGCCATTTAAAAGCAAACAAACAAACAAACAAGCAAACAAACAAAAAACCTGAGGATCTCATTTCATCTGAGGATCTGTGAACTCTGTTTCAGAGTATAGAAAAACAAACAGTATTTCAGAATCTTTCAAAGTAAATCCCTCATGGGAACATTTTTCCTTGTTTGTTGGTTGGTTTTGTATATACAAATGAATATGTATATATAAGAAAAATAAACCATATAGATATGGAGTAGGAGATCAAGCGAAATACAGCTAAGTGTCAGGTCCTGGTACTTGTTCATTTCTGAGCATTTTAGGTGCCTGAATACCTGTACACACAGAGATTTTCTCTCTGCAATAGTAATAGAGCAAGCATCAGACATAGGTTCTGAAATATTATTTCTGTTTCTATATGTGCTTCAGATTGAACAGAATCTTGGATTTGCTGCAGTTCCTTGTTATCTGATCGGCTCAGCTTGTTCCTAAAGGGCAACTAAACAAAAACTTGCTAACTAATCTAACTAAACAAATAACAAAATAACAACAAAAAATCTTCTGAATTCCAGGAATAGAGCAAGTATATATGGTGTCATCTATCTGCAATTACTTTCTCAGTGAACTGAATTTTTAATTTCTCATCTCCTTTGGGATCTCACAAATATGCCAGAGCTTCAGATAAAAAAGTGTCATTTTTCTTCAACATTAAGGAACATTAAGGAACCCCACATTTCGTCACAGGTTGCAAAATACTATGAATAGAGATATGATTTATATACTTCTCAGACATTAAGATTAGTAGTATAATACATACTGCCCACAATTCTTGACAAAATCTAGGCAAATATTCAAAATTCTTAGCTATAGCAACATAAAGTATATTAATTAAATCCATTTTTAATTGGAGTATCATGTTGAAGGACAAGGAACAGGTCCTCTACTGGTAAGCTTATTATCTAATCTAGTAATTTAATTAGCAGCAACTGATATACAATAACCTCCATAAGTATTGGTTTTTATTTAAGACACAGTAGCCACATAGTAGTGATATATAAATTATATGTAGATGCATATAATATAATGCAAATTACATATCTAATTTAAAAAAAGATGATCTCTTAGCTTAATATTCACAAAAGCTTATATGGGATGTTCTTTTCCTGTATCACTTTGAATGCTGACTGAAAGATGGTACTTTCAGTGAAAATCATGCAGTTAGTTGTTTTTGTGGGATACAAGAAGGTTGTTTTCTGAGCAGTCAGGGCTTCTGCTCTTAAGCTGGTCTTGTTTAATAACGCCACTATAACAGAGCTTGATCTCTGAACAAAATAATAGATGGTAGTACAATGCATGGAAAGAATTCAACTAACATATCATTTAGTTTAAGCATTAGGATTATACAAGCCTGAGTTGTGAGAAAAAATCTATGAGAAAGTGGTATTGAAATCATTAACAAAAAACAGCAGTGTGTCATCAGAAGTACAGGTCACTGCAAATGACACTGGCAATCCTAAAAATAAGTGTTTTCCCTTCCCTTTAACACACTGCAATATAAATCTAAGTGAATAAATAGATTTTGTGAAAATGAAGTACAAGTAACTGACCCTAAACTGAAGTTATACAGATGGTGATATCTTCAAATGCTATGGGTGAGGGTCAGGGTCTGCCCCTCTTCTGCTAATGGCAATCTGAATCCTTTATTCTTCAGTGACTAAACATGGAATATTATTGCTGCTAATCTGCTGAATGAAAAATAAGAGACTCTTTTTCTCAAATCCCCAGTCAATCACTGAAATAAATGAGAAAAATGTTTCTTTTATGGTTAGTCCAATTCCTGTTCTGAAATACACAGATAGGTGTTGATAGTTAAAGATTTTGTGGCTCTATGCTGTTGCAGATGATGACAAGCACACAGTTTCTATTTTTGGCTGAATGAAAACCTTTTACTTTGAGACATTACTCCAGTTCTTTTATTTCTCTATTTTTTTTCTATATTACTCACATAGCATTCTTCATAAAATGTTCTCACTTTCTCTCATGTTCTTTTCCACACCAATTTTAACGTGAATGAACATGTAAGAATGCAAGTGAATGTCTTCATAGTAGCAGCAAATGGGGAATCAGAGGAACTTAAAATTACTAATACTTGATTAATTCATACTTCTCCACCTTCAGCCGTGAAAAAGCAGCAAAAATCCTTCACAGACATAGTGAAGAGAAACTGTCTGAGTAACATTTCATTTAAGTCCTACAATCTAATCTTTTTATATTAAAGCTTATTTTAGACTTCCTGATGATTTTCTTTATTACAGGTTTATGGGGCTATGACAGTACCAAAATACAAAGTTAAGTTTTCTGACAACAAAAGTAAGGTGTAGCATAATTTCCATAGCTAATGTGCAATGTTTTTATTTTCAGTCTTTGTTCACTTGCACCCTCAAGTCCTCCACTTGCCTGCTCTCAACACACTTAGTCTATACTGATACTACTGATTGCTCTGACCCAGGTGCTGTACCGTGCAGTTTGTCTTATTGAACATCAGGGGGTTTGCATGGGCCCAACTCTGATAACTTCTTCAGATCCCTCTATATGGCACCCTTCCAGTGTGTTAACCATCCAACTCAGTGTGGTGTCACATCCTTCAAAGTTTATGTCTAGAAAATAAGTTAGATATTTTAGTTTACATTTAAACTCTTTTTCTTATGCTATTGCAAGTTTCAATAGTAATCTTAACTGTAAATGTATAAGATTACTTCAGGAACATTGTCTATCAGACACCTCTGCTGATATCTGCAACTCACTCCTGTATGCTTGTAAACATTACATTCTATAAGCAGGCACATCAGCTGTGAAAACTTAAAACGATAGAACAAATTTTCTTAGTGTGAACTTAAGCAAATTAGGCACTGAAGTTAATGATATTTATTTATAATGTATTTAAGCCACATAATGACCGAACTTTTACTTGTGTTTTTCAAAGACCTGTCCTTTACAGCTTCAGGTCCATGAAAGTGGGCCACCATTCTCCACACTGTTCTTCCAGGCAGATATGCTTCCCTTTCATGTGCACTGAGCTTATTTCCAGGCAGAGTTTCTTTCTCTAGATTGCAGTTCTTGAGAGACTTTTCAGGATAAGGAAGGAGAAACAGTCTAGTAGTATGCTTCCTATACATCTAGACCAGTTTGTGGCGTTGTGTCTGAAGCACCCTTGGTTGCCGGTTACTGTTTTACTGCTAGCTTTGTGTTAGAACTGTGCAAAAAGTATTTCTTCTTTTCCAAAAACATATGAAATGTGACCCAACCATTATCAAACTAGCACTAACAATTCTTTGTGAAAGGTACTGATAACATTCAACCAGGGTGGAGACTCTCAGTCTTACAACTGCTCGTCATTGAAACATCATTGAAAAACCTCCATTAACGCACTCTGTCTTGCACTGCAGAGGTGGACTTGCCTCTATACTTCCCACTTTAACAGCTGGTGTTTTGTTTATCAGACTATAGATCTAGTTAGGCTATTTTCCTGTGCTACTTATCTTTTACTGTTTCTTGTTGATAATAGATTTGTCAAGTGATCCCCTTTGAAAGGACACCAAAGAAGTGAAAGCATACTTGAGACACATTTGCAAACATTAATTTTAGTGAGCCAGAGACAAAGAAGGCAGATTCACAATGAATTACACATGCAAAACTTATGTAAAGATGAGTGCATTTTTTGCCTCTATCTAAATGATAGCTTTATATTTCCTCATTGAATATACTGTATTCCACAATAAAACTGAAAGGGCAATGTCCATGGAAGTGGATCTGTTTTGAAGGGATACTTCAGAACCTCTTTTCTGTTGCTGACAATGCACGGTTGCTGGGCAACACAGCTCCCACAGAAAGTATAGCAGATGTCAGTGTGTCTTGGTCTGGATCTTCCAAGATGGTGTTAATTGTGCAGTTAGAAGAGTGAGACAAAGGGAATGAATGACTTGGCATAGAAATGGAAACACTGTTGTAGATTTGGACTGGGCAAGGGCAAGATGCTGACATGACAGCTAGCATCAAAGTTAAAATTTTAGCTCTCCTCTTAATGTCTTCACAGGCCCTGTGAATAGTGTATATCCAATTCATCCATGGAAACAGCGTAGTTCCAGAAATCATGCCAAGAAAAATCTCCAGTCCTTTCATGAGTGCTGTTACTTACAACCACAAATAACAAAAAGAATCATTGCCCAGTCATACTTTGATGGTTCCAACAGATCTCTTTCTCTAGACAGGTTTCTTAGCAACACTGCATGTGGCACTGACTACTTTCTTGCTGGAACTGTGTATAAGGTGAGTCCTGGCATGAGATGTTAGTGATCTGCTGCTGGAATCATTAAGCACAGCTTCAGCGCAAAATACATAGCTTATATAGAGGACAGACCGCAGGATCAGGTGCCTGTTTTGGAATGGCTGAGGTGCAATGCAGCTGAAGGAAACAGGCCAGCATCCAGAAATGGCTCACTGCAGGGTGCACAGATGTGCAGTGTAATTGGTACACTTAAACTGACTTCCACAATGTTCACGAATAAAAAATGCAAGGCGGTCACTTGTCTCAGTGACCTTGAGTCTGAATTTGAATCAAGTTATCAAATCCAGTCCAGATGTACCTCTGTACATACAACTCTAAGGACACTATACAACAAACTCTTCAAATCAGCGAGAATTTTTTTTCCATTTCACTGGTATCTGAATGACAATTACAAGTAGCTAATTGTATTTCTACACAGTACGTATGTTTCAGTCCCTCGCCTAACTTATAATTTATCTCCCTAATGATAGCTTTTGAGTTTCTAGAGGATGTCTGAAAAGTCTCAATTTAATGTGGGATGATTCATGTTTCTTATAACAAAAATTCTCATAATTATATTGCTTTTCATAACACATTGAGTATGTCACCATTGCTTTTCCCATTCAGGATTAAGACTTGAAAGGTTAAAGATAGTATATTTTGCAGAATTTTGACTTACCATTTATTGTATCAAGTTGTTAACTTATCAGACAATCAGTGAAATATAACGTATTAATGTTTTCATTAGTACTAAGTCTCCATTCCCACTTAGTAGGCATATGAAAAAGTCATCCTTTGACTTATCACATTTGTTCCCGTTTTTTGTGACAAGACAAATGCACATATTTGCTAGTGAGTTCTATTATTACCTTCTTTCACATGTCAGACTAAACCTGATAGTTAATTTGTTTCTGTAACATCTTTCATGACATAGATAATTACTTGCAGGCCTGAGATTTGGAAGAAAAGAGGAAAAACATTTCTCATGAAACGGTGTAAATAACATGTATCCATTTTCAGGATCCTGAGAAAGAAGTTAATACTCTCTGAAAGACAATAAAAGTACTCTAAAGTTATTATCGCTTGTTTCGGCAGAAGTACTGCTTAGGAAAAGAAAGTCAAATACTTAGAGACTCCTGCTTAGAAAACTATGCACTGAACAGCACAGATGTTAAAGATGGAATGTTTTGGAGGTACTATTCTTGCACAATGTGGAAGCACTGAGGTAATCCTTCTACATACTAACTGAAACCACCTCAACATTAATGACTGTATTTGGTCTCTTTTTAAATTTCGCTGAACTCTATTAGCTTGGCATGGACAAACATCTATAATAAAACCCTACAGTGTGGAAAGCATAGTTTTAAGCACATTCCTAACTTAATCTATTAAAATAAAAAACAAAGAAACAAATATACATAGAAAATAAGTAAATATTTGTTTGAGTTCCAGTGGAGAACAAAGAAATGCCAGTGAATATTCTCGCTGCTCACAACATTCAGTACTTATGTAAACAGGATAAAACAAAGCCTGGACTGACGGTGGCTGTATTTCAGTGACTTCCAGTAGTGATCTCAGAGTACTGAACATGGTTTTAATAAGAAGTAAAAGCATTTTAAGTAACTTTAAAATATACATTGCAGATATGTACAGCTATGATCGTGTACAAGCAATCTGTCTTAAATCTTGTAGTGTTTAGACACCAGAAAAAATAAACACTGACAGAGAAGGGAAAATTGGATGTAGATTTAATATGATGCATATTGTTCTTTTCTGTTGTTGTTTTTTGTTTTCATTTTTCTTATCACTTGCTAAGGATGGAAGGAAAAGCTGATTTGTATTCTTACAGGTTTTCTACTAGTTGTCTAATTCTCTACTTCAGGAAAATATTCCAAAGTTTTACATAAAATAGAAACTTAGCAGTTGTCTTTAAAAGTTTTTACTCCCTGAAAAAGCTTTCTGTTGTTATTCCATTGCTGACAGAATGCATTTCACCACCCAAGCATTTTCAACCTGTGTTCTAATTTTTCTTGTAAGTGTAACAACTTTTCTTGCACAACATATTGATCCATGTCTCTAGCTTGCAGCACACAGCAACAGCAGCTTTCATTTTCATATTTCTCAACTATCTTGCAGCCCTATATGTTTTTCTCAAAGATTGTCTCACTATATTTGTATGTTGAAATTTGGAGAGATTTTTCTCACCTCTCCACACTAATCAAAATGGCAAAGCAGATTTTATTCACAGTTGAAATCTGTTAAAATGTCAGAAGCATAACTTTCACAGCAAGATTGAAAAAAAAATTCCACTTTCCAAGTTATAAAACAGATCTTGATTAAGTCTGTTTCTCCAAGTTCTCCCTGGCTGATCGTGCTGACACTGCACCAATTTGCAAGATAATGACACCTTAAATATTTTTATAAAATCTACCTTTAAAACTGGTTAACTGATATACCTTAGAAATAGTGGTAACAAATACTTTGCTATTACTCTAGGAAGCTGTCTGACAAATAAATCCTCTGGGTGACCACAAACAAGCAAAAAAGATAATTATTTTCTAATATTGATCTGAAGTTCTATTTATATTAATTCTGTTTGTACAGAGTTTGAGAAGGTGTGCAGAAAATTTATAGTAAGAAATGGATTTTCCACCATAACAGTCTCAATTTCATAAATGTCAAATTTATATCAAAATAATTACAGCTTTGCTGTTATGTGGTCTTGTATTCGATAAAGAAATTGCAGAGAAAGTAATGGAGAAATGAGAATCACATATTTACAACAAACATTTTAATATTAAGATGCAAGCTTTGCTACTTCCTTTTATTACTACAATTCAGTTTAGTTTACCACTCTATTTATTCTATGTTCTTATCATTAGCTTGCTTATAACTGTGTTTAATGGGAGTAGGTCAAGTGCTTTTCATTTGCAAAAAGAAAAAAAGATAATAATAATAATAATAAAAAATGTATATCTTTATCACTGTTCAGTTGTGTAACTTTTACTCCTTTGCCTGCCTGGGAACTCCTTTCAGTTTTGTCTGCCAATAGAAGGAGCTGCTGTATTAGGCAACAAGCTGAACCTCCCAGGAGAACCTCTCCCCTCATGCAGACAGATGGTTTCTGGCTTTCATATGGTGCAATGTGTACAAAATTTTGATTACGCTTTTGGTACAAACTAGCCAGTCCTATCGCAAACAAACCCTAAGAGATTATTGCCAGCTCGGAACACAGCACTGTTTAGAGGAAAGACCTGTTTGGGAAGAAATAAAGTAAAAATCAGTTATGTTTAGCTGCTTGCATCTTGACAAGCTGCAGAGGACAGAAACACTGTGCTGTAGAGTGGACAGTGCTCCCCCCTGCTCTGAGTGGTAAAGGACATCCCCTGACTACAAGCATTAGCTACCAAGTAGTCCTAGAGAAAGATTGAAAAACAGAATAACATAAAACACAGAACACTTTCTGAGAATTCTTATGGTGCCAGCATAAGTGGGTTCTGAAAGGCAAGAGGAGATGTTGCTGGAAGAAAGAGAAACTGACACAGATTTAGCAATATAAATTCTACTTGCTACAGAAGGTTTTCATACTTAAGGTAACTAATGGAAGATGACAAAATGTTCCAAAGTATGTGGAGAATTTGCACTATTTTGTAGAGCGAAAATAGAATTATTTTTCAAGCTGACTTCAAAACTGTTTTTAGCATGCTTAAAAAAAAAGAATCTTCATTTCAATAGGAAGAGCCAGATTTTGTTCTCGTTCTAAGAGGTACAAGTACGTTACACCTTTCTGCTTTTGCTTTCAATTCATTGAACTTTCAATAAATGTTTTCTCCTTCCTTTCATCTATTGTCCCTTTGATATGCGAATTCTCACTATCAGTATGCAATGTGGTCTACATTATACTGCAAATAATAGGAAAATCTGGGCGATCCTAAACACTGCAACCAAGACTGTACATCAAATACCCTGCTGCATAGGAGCTGTTGCATTATCCCCAGAATAGAATACAGAACAAATGTTTTAATGTCCTTCTCCATTCTGATCTGTGAGAATATTCTGCTTCTGGGCTGATACATGTGACTAAGGCTGCAAGAATTAGCAGAGCTTGTGCAAGTGTCATGGTCATGGGCATGGTTTACTCTCACACAATCAAAATGTAAACTTCCTTAAAGCTCTTCTGGCGTTTTTTTTGGCACTCAGTGAGTAAGACATATAGGATGTCTTTATGTCCATGTAGAGGCCATTCATGTCTATGCCTTCTGATCTGTTCCATTCATGTCTATGCCTTCTAATCTGTATTCTCCACAGTGGCAGCAAAAGCTGCAGTTGAGACAATTAGCATGGAGCAATTGCAAATACACTCAACTGTATGTACTACATTCATACAAAAACTAGCACGTGAGAAACATGCTGTCACATATATGCACCTTATGAGTATGCTACTTTGATTTTAGTGGTATTATTACTTTGACATTATTACTTTGATATTAATGTTCATGTTATTGAAGGGAAATGCTTTCAATGCATTTTTTTACTGATGAGGTTACTTCTACCTGCAGGTTTGTTACAAAAGGATATGATGGGAAGTGTGCTTCTTCACCAAATTATATCTGTACTTCTAAAAGCTTCAGATTTTATTCATCACCTTATTTTGCCAGACTTTTTGTTCCTGCTGACCCACACAATCACTCTAAAAGATACCTTAAGGAAACCTGTACCGAAACATAGTTTTTTTCTGTTCCTAAAAATTTCCTTCCTTTTTTCTATCTTTCAAATATTAATGCACTTAAAGAGTTTTTATGGAAGCGTTACATGAATTAAACGCATTAACTGTCCAGTGAATGTGGATAATTAAAATCACTAATGAGTTGATGGCTGGACAGAAGAGCTGAGACAGCAGTCTTCATTCTCATGCTCTCCTGGTTCTTGTACTTCTGTGCAAAAGTCAGTGTCACTTCATTTTTTATTTTTCGTTTATTGCTTCTCTGCCCAAAGAATTTTTTCTTCCTTTTTTTCAGCGCAGTGGTGTAGAAAAGAAAATAAAAGTCATAAAACATGCTTTTCTTGACAAAGTGTAATAAAACAGAGGGCATTATACTAAAATGATCCCTCCTGGCTTGCTTCAAATGGCATTTTGCCCACTTAAAAGTGAATGATCTATCCTACTGAAACACCTGGAGTAATAATTGAATTATCAAACAAAAAAACCTGTTGTACTTTCTTCCAGACATGTGCAGACTGGCGTTCTTACTTCTACCTGGGCTGCATAACAGATACTTACAGCTTTTATGGGCAAATGGAAAACATTGAAAAGACAAAATGCAGAACATCACATCAGACTTGAGGGACACCATGGGGGTTTCAGGATTGTACTTTCTGTTTCTATCTGCTTTATGAAGCCAATAGAGTTGTGAAAATTCCCATCACAGGACACAACCCTATAAAATTCTAGTCAAGATCCTCAGTTGAATTTATTTCTTTTATCCTCTATATCATTCATCCCGCATTAAAAAAAAAAAAAAAAAAAAAAGCCCTGATAAATTGTCAGCGTATGCTTGGTACAGTATTCCCCTGGCGTGCAGAGAAAACTTTGTGTATGGTTATTTCAATCTGGATTTCTTCTTGTTAACTTCATGAGAGATACACAAAGAGGCAATATGGCAGAGCTGTGCTCCGTCACATCTCACACTTGAATTACTCCTTTTTTTTCTCTTTATAATGTATTACCTTGAATACCTTCATTGCAAGACGGGTTTCACGCCTATTCTCTTTATTAATAATAAGAGAATCGAGTTACACAGGCTACAACCTACAGCTCAACTCCAGCTACCTACCATCTTGAAGCACTCAGGTGGCTTTGTGAGACTGTGCTGAAGTTTTATAGGAATCAGAGTTTGAATATCTCTAGCTAATGCATATCCACTAATGCCTCTCAGCATATTTTATTTTCATATAGGTTTTCAGCAAAGTTCAAGAAAAAGTCCATTTCAGTTAGTTATTTCTCTCAAATTCTGCCAAATCCAGAAGAATAAAAACTTTAGTGGAGGAAAAATAATAAAAGCACATGCTGCCAAGTCAGACTAGGTCACTTAGACAGTGACCCCCAGCTGATTCACTTCTGTCATGCCTCTAAACTTGGAAACTCTTTTGCGATGTTGTGTCAAAATTATGCAATTCGTGTCAGGAGATCAGAGTTGAAGTTAATGTCTTGCTAATAAACCTGCTGGCCTCACAGATAAACTGGGAAGTGGCAAAAATCTGTCATTTGGATTTACTTTTTCATATAAAAGTGTACAGGTTCAGTAGCTCTTACATTACAACCTAACAGCAGCATGGATTTGAGAGCCTATTAATCACATGATTACACTGACAAGCTTACACAGGAACAAGCACAAATTACTTTCAAGCTTGGATTTTTTCTTCAGCTTGAGCTTTCAGTTTCACATTTTCCCTGCAATGCTCTGGGCTTAACTGTGTGCAGCAACACCTTTCTGCCTAGAGAGAAGCTATAGGGTCACAACTGGTGAAAGGTAGATGTTTTTTTCTCTTGTGGTCTTTCTTTTACTTCACTCTGTCCATGTGTCTTAGAAGAGATATGCTGCTGAGTTAGTGAACTTGATAGGTATCCCGTATAGTTCATAATTTTACCACAAGCTTTCTGCTATGCAGTTATTTTCAGTCATAGCTAGTCTTGGATGAGAGAAAATGTAGATAAGATAATAATTTTGAAACATCCCAAAGGTACAACATGGTCACAAATGCTTTTAAATGATACAAAATAACTCATAAATTAAACAGTTCTTCTCCCCACTGCATTCCCTCCCTACTCTCTTTTCCTATTTATATGAAGGTTAAACCACAAAGGTCTCGTCTAGTTTACTCACTCCTCTCTCCTGAGGGAGCTACAGACTTAACATGTGTCAGTCATATAAAGGTCCTACATAGGAGAATCTGTCGGAGATCTCATTTCCAGTGGTAGATTCTGCTGCAGTGTCACCAACAAAGAATACTCCTGGGAGCAAATTACAGTATAACTGTTTAGGTCTCTGATCCCACAGTCTCATAAAAGATTCCTATTGGTGGAAGTAGAATCCAGATACTACCTTACATCCAAGTTGCTTCTTTAGTCGCTGATCATTCTTTGTTATCTCTGTACATACTTTTGCTTTTAAAACAGGTAAATATGTCTAATTAAAGTTTAATCTTCTGTGCTATATTGCTCAGGAAAAATAAGTTTTTCAGCAGTAATAAATAACATGTTCCTCTTTCTAGTGATTCTCTGCCATGCTTCAGGAGCAAATATGTCTTTTGGTGAATTTTGTCATGTACGTCACTAGCCAGTATGTATTGCATAAATGTGTAAGTATAACTAATATAAATAACTTGTTAAAATTGACTGATATCAAATGTGACTCTAATTAATCACTTGAGGTGAAAATATACTCAGAGCTATTAATCCTCATGCTCTTTTTCAAATATTTTGCGATGAAAGGGTTTGTGTATAGCAGAAAACAAACAGACGAACAAGCATGGCTGTTGTCAGGAGCGTTAAATTAATAGTTTGTTTAGCATCTACGTGATAGGCCAACCTTGGCTGGCAGCCAGGTAACCATCACACTGCTTACTGTCTCCTCCTCCTCATCACCATTGTTCCCCTTCCTTAACTCTGTTCTCCTGGAGAGCATCACTTGAGGCTCAGCTCTGGCAGCAGTGGGTTGGAGCAACTGGGCGCATGGGGCACTGCTGGACTCTGCTCACACAGACCATCCCTGCAGCCCCCTGCTATCAACACATGTTCAGATAAACCCAATACAATAGAACTAAAAACATCTTATATGTATTTTTCTATGGATTATGATGTTTTCTTCAGATAGCAGTCCCTGTTTCTGTTTGAGTGGGATCATCAGTCTTCTATATGGACTTAGAAAAATTTGTGAATCTATTTGTAGTATTTGACAGTGATGGTTCACTTATTATTTGCTTCTGTGATATCAGAGTAGAATTCCTTATCAGGTATGCATTGGAAGTTCATAATCTGAAAGCATGAATTTTCTTGCATTTCCCAGTAATAAATTTTATATACAGTCATACTGAGAGCCTGCTTTTCTTTGTTGATCATCACAGCATAAATGTTTCACCTGAAAATTCTCATGTACCAATTTTCATACTTTATCATTCTCAAAGCTGCTGTTGTACATCTATATACCATACTGTACTATGTCACAAAGCAACATTCTTTTATTCCTTAAAAATAAATAAATAAATAATATCTCATTCTGTGCATTTTCAGTCCTCTTCGTTGTGTGAACTTTTGTCTTGTACAGCACATACCCTCGGTCTCTATTAAATGATATGATGTAAATGAGTGAACTCAAAAGACGTAAATGAGCAGAATGGTTTCTCTGTCCTTATATTAAAATTATTTGTGTCTTGTGGAGAACAGTCATTCCTTTGCTTTATGTAGAAATAAATACAGTTCAAATATTTAGCATGCAATTAGATAAAAATGTATGCTCAAGAGGATCTGAAATACTCAATGGACAGATACCAGGTAGTTCATCTCCAGGCCACTAGCATGAAGGTAATCCAACTCTGACTGAAAGCTGCTGTCCTAGAGATACAAGTTAGTTCAAGCAATTTTCCAATAAATGAAGTTCTGCAGAAAAATTACTTTTAACAGAGCAGACACTAGCTACTCATCATGTTGTTTCTTTCTTCCAAGTAGTCTAGTATGTTATTTAGACTGCCATTAGAATTTTTACATACTCTCCAAGTTAAGAAAAATTTTGCATGCATAATATTTAAATGGACTAAGCACATCAAAGCGTATAATTCAAACTTTCTAAATTGCTTAATAGTGGAATACCCTATCTGCTTGCTTCTGTGAAAAGCTACAAATCACTTAAAATCTCAAAGAGAAATTTTCTGTCATTTTTGTATCAGTTCTTAGAAGCTGAAGCTGAAAAATGCACAGAAAAGAGTAAAACACTGTTTGTGACCTTCAGAAATCTTTATAAGCAGAAATAAAATATTTTTTCACATTCAAGCATTCAGTGACTTTGAAGTGTCTGTTTCTTCTATTTCTCACATCAGTAAGTTGTCTTGGTATTTTCCAGCAACTGGCTGAGTATGATAAAGAGAAAATATTCCTACCACAGTAAACATTTAACGTGGATAAACAGTAATGCAAAATACCATTTTTCAGAATAATGTTTTCATATAATCCAGAGTGGTGGTAGATGACTAAGTTGCACAAACACTGCTCTTGTTTTCACAGGTGCATGTCCTTAAGTACAGATATGGAAGTTTTCAAATCGTGATAAGTTTTCAAATGATTATAATAATGATAATAAATGATGGTTTATTTTGCAAAAATATATAACTTCAAATTTAAATGCAGAGGGATAATAATTAGTAACTACCAATATTAAAACAAGAGTAATAAGTTATTTACACAGTCATATGATTTTCTATAACCCAGTCCAAGTACAAGACTGGAGCACAGAAGGTTCCTTCTGACCATCAGGCAGCACTTCTGTGCTGTTTGGGTGATGGAGTGTTGTCACAGGCACGCAGAGACAGTGGAGTCTCCTTTTTGGAGATCTCCAAAACACCTGGACATGGTTCTGTGGAACCTGCTCTGAAACAGTAGCTTGAGCAGAGCTGTTTGACAAGTTCTTCACAAGTCCCTTCCCACTTCAATCATTCAGTTATTCTATCACTCAGGGACATTTTTTTTCCTTTTTGTTTTCTCCAGAATCTCATGACATACTTTGCATGTGTTCAATACTTGTATCAGCCCAATGTATCAAAGCCTGTATTTTATCACCAAATAGAAACTATATGAACTCATTAGCTCAGACCTTTTTTGGGAAAAAAAAAAAAAAGCATCTGGATAGCATATTTCAGTCTTGTTTTATATTCAGTTAAAACTACTATCCAATCCTACATTCATAATGACTGAATTTGTTTGATAAACAGTACATTAGCTTATGGTCTCAAATGTGACCCCTGTTTTGCCAAGTGGAGGCTGTTACTCACTGAAGTTATTCTATTGTAGCTTTCAGGCATGCTATTTTTATGATCCACTACTTAGATTAGGTGCACCTTGTTTAAAACCCTTGCTAAATCTTGCAAAACCCTTGGAAGCATATGAGTGTCCTTGTTCTCAGGGGACATGGCACTGCCTTTGCACAGTAAAAACACTTGCAGAAGGTATCCATACAGATATTGCTGAGACAAAAAACGGTGATGGATTAAGAAACCAGTATCTCCAGGTACTGACTGTATAAAGAATTCTATGCAAATTGGACACCATATATGATCAGGGAATTTCATCAGATTACTGGCAATAGAATCATTTCAATGTGAAGTACAGGAACCCCACAATATTATTTATATAAAAAAAAAAAGATAAAAAATAAAAAGAAAGTGGATATAGGCAATTTACAAAGACAAAATTTCTTCCCTTCCAAGATCAACTTGTCTTGGAGCATCAGAACAGGAAGAGGGAGCAACACAATGCTGCTGTTTAATGGTTTCTAAAATTATTTGCTTCATTTTGGATTTCTGTTCTCAGACAGTGGCATTATTACAATATCATCATCCAAATTTTAGTAGAATAAAATGACTTTTTTTTCATAAACCTTATCAGTCTCTACAAATTCTGACCTAACATTATCAGAAAAGTGCTGAAACTCGATGAAAAAGTTAGAAAGGACATTTTAAAATTTCTCACAATCCTTATTCATAAGTTAACATACTTAAGAATCGATTTCTATCATTGCAAATAGAAATGCTTCTTTACGTTTTTTCCAAACCTACCAGATACTACCATGAAGAATTTTCACTGTATCCATGGAGGAACACATAGGGACATATATTAACTGTTTAGTTTTCTTTGGTGTCTCTGATCTACTGTCAAAAAAGAGATTTCTAGCTATAATGGAAATGCAATTTTGTATCACCAAAAACCTATTAACTTGATAATTACGACATTTTTGTCACTTTTGTTTTTTCAAGAAATAGACATTTATGCCCTTTTTGCATATTTTTAATTTCATAATGGTAAATTACTTAACAGCACTAGTAATTTAGCTTATTTCCATTTACCTTTATCAAAATAAGGAGAAAGAACAGCTATAATTACTAAGCAAATTACTTGCTGTGTTAGTAAATTTCTTTGATATTGCTCCTTGAACCTTTCTGCGAACGATATGGTCATAATGCAGTTTTTAACAATGTTCTCTCACTACTCATCTTCCTGAGAGCTGCAGAGCCATTCTGACTACTGTGACACAAGTTTAAAGTTGTTTTACCTTGCAAAGGTATTAGCCTAGAGAAACTTTTTTAAAAGACTGACTTCTTAAACACACAAACAAATAAAAAATATAACAAAAACCAAAAGACTATTTTCTACTATATGAAGCCTTAGCTCTTAGATTTCAGAAGTGTATGATTTTAGAGAATAAAAGATTGAAGTGAAATGAAAATCATAATAATCATAATAAAATTCAGAATTTAGAGTTTCTATGGAAGCCTTGTTAGATATTGAAAAACATTCAGGGTCAGTGCATCGAAAGCAGTACTCTTTACAGTTGATGAGTATGCAGTGTCCATTGGACTACATACACAACTGTGTTTCCATTTTTTTTTCTTTTTTTCATATTAAACCAAAAGACATGCTATAATTGGAACAAGCCAGTAAGCTATTGTTCAATGTTTTTTATTCTTTTGTTGTTGTTATTGAAAGCTTAGCATCTGTCTGTAATCTTAAAAATTTGTTAGTCATTAGCAGACACAGAAGAACAATGGATAGGTTTGACAAAACAAAAACACCATAGATGCAGTCTCTCTTTAATGAGAGAATTTAATGAATCTTATATGGAACCATATACATACAGAGACAGTATGCTTCAGTCCTGTGTCTGCCAAAATTGAGTTCCCCTTCAGATCATGTAAGTAACTCAGTGGCTCTTGCAATAGCTGCTGCATCTAGCAGCTCAAAATCAGCAGATAAACTTCCCAGTTTACACCTTCCCAGGGGGAAACCTTTTCATCTGCTTCTCAAATGCCCCACAAAACACAGCTTAAACAATATTAGCAGGAATGTTGCTTTTGCTGTAATCTGACTTAGCCATGGTCAGCAACAACTCACTTTGCCAGGTACACTATATACAAGGTTTAGAGATTCATAGATTAACATTAGGTTGGAAAGGACCTACAAGATCATCTTGTCCAACCATACTCCTGTCACCATCCCTACTCACCAAGCTAATAAATCAAATCCCTTAGCACATCATCTAAACGCTTCTTGAACAACACTAGGGACGGTGTCTCAACCATCTCCCTAGGCAGGCCATTCCAGTGCCTGACCACCAGTTTAGTATTTAGCTTAATCAGTGGCATCCCAGTGACTCTGTGTAGGAACAGGGAAAGAGAACAAACTCCTAGAAGTAAGCTTGATAGGGTAGATCCTTTGATATTATTTGTTAGTATAGATCCATTCAGCTGGCTGGAGAGGGAAAGAAATTTTCACCTTCATCTCTTTTGAAATGTTTGGTACCTGAAGATATGAACATATTCTGCTTTCTTTTATCTGTCCCTACCTAATTCTTTCTGAGATATTAATTTTCCTGATAACCAGGCAGTGGTTTCATGGACTATAAAATGTCTTTTTGTTTCATGGAACAGGATGGTACGATAGATGCAGCTGTATTTCCTGTTGTTCCAATGCAATTCAGGAAACTCTCTACTCTTGTTTTTTGACCAGAGTCAGCTGGGTGAGCCTCAAGATGTTCCTTGTTTAAATGATGACCTCTGTCAGTCACACTGGGAATGTTATTCAGGGGTCACTGCAACAGGGATTTATGTAACTTAACTTTCTGCAAGCAGCGTAGTTTTGCAGCTTTACAAATATCTACTGCATCCCTCAGCAGAGTTTTGAACTGAACTTAGTTTTCTGATTATCTTTTTTAACATTTGCAGAAGATAGTAGTTTGGGTGGAGTAAGGATTATTCTCATGTGCACCTGTGGTGCCAATTTAAATCAAGGGATGCACCCACAGCCTCTAATCATACTAGTTAGCAAAAACAGAGCTATCGAGTGAGCAAAATCTCTGAGACACAGTAAAAGCCACAGTTCAGAGAAAGACAATAATGAGCAACTACCAGAAAAAAAATTCTTTTCAATCGTAAGGCTCATTGATATATTCCAAGTTACTAAAGTATTCTTGCTGATGATGCTTTATTTTCTGATAGGAACATTTCATATATTAAAACTGGATCAATGGCAATTACGTCCTAGTGTGCAGCTTGTCTTACAGTCTGTGACATAGAGATGATCTGAGTAAAGAAAAAGGGAAGATAATATGAAATTTAAAGAAAACCATGGAAGACTAAAGATGTTTTGAACAGCTTCCAAGTCAAGAACAATGAACATGAAATTCTTTTTGTGAGCTCTGGTCTGGAAAATGTTAGCTAGGGGCTGTAAGAACAAAGTGGGAGCAAGATGGTAGAGGTCACGGTGAGCAGCATTTCATTACAGAATCAACTTATGGAAGAGCTGGTACAAAGAAGTATTGAGATTCAAGGGTAAGATACATAAAATAGGACAGTAGAAGCACAGGAATCCATTCAGATAACTGACTGAATTTTGTTTTTGCATCTTAAGGTTTCCAGCTGGACACAGCTAGTCCACTAATGCATGAAAATAATTGCATATCTCCAGTATGTAATATAATGCTTCAGTTATGACAGAGAATAAAATTAAAAACAACAGCAACAAAAACAACAACAAAACTCCCAAAACCACTTCCTCCCTAATAAAAATAAAACAAACCTCAAATTAATAGAAATACATGACCTTGCTATAAAGAAAGCATGAGCCACTACCTGAATTATACACAAAGTAATTTATGAATGATCTATTTAATCATTGTATCTTCACTTCTCTTTGGTTTGTATTTGTATATTTTTCCTTCTCCAGTCTTTTTAATGACATTTGAATAAAGTCTATATGATAAAATCTAAAAGGATAATTATTAGAATCTGGATACAGAAATGTAGCTAGTGATTACTGCTTTCAAGACATTTTAAGATATTTGAATAATTTATTAGTGTGAGAAGTACTTTTCCTTAATAAGCCATCAGTGAAAGACAATGAAAGTGACAACATCTGCAGCAAGTTTCCATAAGGATTATGTACTTGAATTCAAATTATTATTCTCCAAACACATAAGGTACATGTACAGTCACAATGTGTTTTGTTCTGTCATCCACATTACAGAGTAAAGGTACACATATCTAATAATATCACTGTATTGATTCTCTTTCATTGGGTGGTTTCTGTGCAGCCACAGCACAAGTTACTAGCTTTGTACTACAGGTAAACACTTGCACCCAAAAATGTCCATTCAGATTTCTGAAACATTTCCAAGGACTTTTCATTCTGACATAGGTCAGTAGGTACCAGGTGCCATTTAATTTCACAGACATAGAGTTTTGTACAGATCAGAACTGAACTTCCAAGTGTTTTCAGCACAAATACTTAAAGTATATGAATAAATAAAATGATACTGTAAATGATAAAGTGTTATCAAGGCTACAGTGACAATGAAATGAACAGTACAGCAGGCAGCTGAATGTCTGTAAGTGTCCTTCACAAAATCTAGTGTACACTTTTTTGAGAAGTATACTTTGGAATACAGTTGATCTCAAAATAATTTGATTTACTCTTGGTACTGTCACACAAGCTGTCACACTCGGGTGTGCACGCCTTCCCCTTCAAAAAGTTAAGACTGCTACTCGGATACTTTGTTTTTAGTTTAATCAATCAAAGGGAATGTGTGGAATCCCCGATAAAATTTTCAGCTGAACAAAGAGTATTCACACTAGATTGTATTTACTCCTTGCAACATTATATATTCATTAAGATCTGTCAGAGTACAAGAGGGTCAACATTTTCTACTTCAGAACTGTTTTTCTAACTTTATATCAAATATGCAATCATGAAAAAACAACAACAACAACAACAAAAAGTTATATCTCTACTTTCATAGTCCCCTTCTGCTTGCCTATGTTTATTTAGAGTAATGCTTGTGAGAAGATGACCTAATCAGCAAAATCTACTACTATAAACTGTTCAAGAAAGATAGTCTACTGAAGATTGTATCTTGTTTCCCAATGTGGACACTGAACCTACTTTTCCTGAGACATAACCTTACATCATAATTAATGAGGAGGAAGTCTGTTTCTGAAGAAAAGAAGCAGCAGTGGATGGTTAAGGCAACTATTTTATCCTACTGTTAACCAAGTCTTTTTTAAGAACCCAAAAGAGTTAGTGGAAGGAAAAATGAAAGGATAGACAGATTAATAGTCTATACAGCAACAAAACTAACATAGATTTTACAGAACATGACTTTCTTTCTGTGGAGGACAATAATCAAATCCATGTGTACTTATGTATTTGAGCTGATATCAATTAATTTTTGCTTAAAGTCTTGATAGAAATCTGTCTTAACTCAACTCAATTATAAAGCATTAAGAAAGAGATTCAAAATGGTTTTAATTCATCAGTCTATGTAATGACTTTGTAATACTTAACGGCAATACGACGCTTTTGGGACAGAAGAATTTGCAACATCAGCCAGTCAAAGGTACTAACTCTGCAATTTCAATGCTGAATTTATCACTTTTGGCACTGATGTCAACCATACGTCAGTGCTTGCTTATGCAATGGGGACTAGCTGAAACTAGCCTACTAATTCAAGGCCATAAAGAGAATATCTTTAGCTCCACGACTATGTTATTTAAAGTTATAGGTAGCATTGTTGATGGATAACAAGGTTGTTTAACTGTAGATATATTATCTATTTCCAAAGGTTACTGATGATTTTGTAACATGCAAATGGCAAAGGCATCACTTTTTCTTATCGAAAATGTAGAGTGGGCAAAAACAGGACAGTCATAATATATATATATAAAAAAGTTATCTGTTATCTGTACAAGAATTTACCACCCTCTCACTCCTCCCAAAATGGAAAGAAGTCTAACAGCCTTCAAAGGTCCTCCACATAATTCTTCCTATCACACCTATGTACCCTCACTAGCCACAAAAGGTTCACAAAGGGCACTATAAAGTAGAATGGTATCAATGTTATATGTAGAAGAAACTAGAGAAAAACGTTACAGAATTGGATCATTAATGATGATAGGGGCATCAGGAGATCTCCTGTCAGATCCAAGGAAGTCTCCTCTCTGACCTCCCCAAAGCATGGCCTTCTCAAGATTAGATGATCTGGTCTTTATCCAGAATGGTATAATCAGGGTTTTATCCAGAACCATTTGAAAAACGCTGAAGCTAGACCTGGACACTCCCTTGGACACTATCCCACTGCCAAGCATCCAAATCTCTTTTTCTTCTTTCTATTGTCCTACCTCTGGGCACTAAATTGAAGGTCTCATCTTGGTCTTCTTGATAGTCTTCTTGAAGGTACCAGGGGCTGATATTGTGTTCCCAAACGTGGCCCTTCTCCAGTCTGAGCCAGCTCTAGTCCCACCTACTCTTGAAGGGCAACAGCTCCTGCCTGATCAGTGCAGTGATGTCCCCTAGCCTCAATATAGTTATGCAGTACTTTGCCTCAAACACTTCTAGGGATACTGTTAATTTGGTTTTATTCTTCTAATCTGTCTGGACCTTCCTGGGTGGCAGCTTGACGATTAAGAGCATCCACTGATCACTCCATTATTGGTATCCTCTGCAGGCAGACTGGTAGAAATGACTCCATTACATCCTCCAGATCACTGATGAAGATGTTCCTCAAATATTCCACTTATTATTTATTCCTAGTTAGAATATTACGGTTTGAGCTTTAACATTAAACTAAGTTCTTACCCACGATGCTTTATGCTTTAATTCATGTAAAATAAAATATTTTAACTATATCTAGATAATTATAGCTAGCAGTAAAACATTATCACTTAGTTATATGATTTTGATACTGGCAGAATCTTATATCATTAGATTGCATACAATAGTGGAAGTAGTTCATACTGAAATTTGTCAGACAAAATACACATTTGAAGCTCTTGTGTCATTCATAGGAATGTTCCAAATATTAACATCCCCTTTTCAGACTGCTGACCCTTATTTCTCTTTGTTGTATCCAATTTAACTTCAGTAAAATAAAGATGATGGTTTATGACATGTATTTCTTTAACTTCAGTGAATAATTTACCCAGCTTTCTATTTTTTTCTTTGTTAGAATCAGTGCCAGTTCATATAATTATTCTAGAACATATTCCTTGACACACTTCTATAAGTTCATAAGTCCAAGGCAGAAGTCCATAAATTCTACATTTATAAATGAAAATAATTTTCAATATCTCATCTGTATCATGCCTTCAGAGTCCCCTTAAATTTTCCCAAATTCCTGATGCTACCCTAGACCCAGATGAGTTTGTCCATACTACAATTGTAGCCATCTTAAACTCATTCAGGTAAATCTGGTAGGGTTTGTATCAGGTAGCATCAATGGTCTTCCAGGACACACAGATGCCCCCATTGTTTATTAAATTTCACAAAAAGGACAAGTGATGTTGCTAGAGGTTTCATAAAGTTTCACACATTCACAAATCCCGTTAGTATCATAGTACAGTATGTTGAATCAATATGTTTTTCATGCAAGTAACCTCAGTCTTGGGAAAGCAAAGATGTGGTAGATACAACTCCAGGGACTACATATCTTAATGTGATAATTTATTTATTTGTTTGTTTGTTTGTTTGTTTGTTTATAGTAATGTTTATTTTTATTGTTTTTTATTGTTTGTTTTTTTTATTATTTTTGTTTTTTTTATTATTTTTTATTGTTTGTTTTTTTATTATTATTATTATTGTTTGTTTTTTTTATTATTTTTGTTTTTTTTATTATTTTTTATTGTTTGTTTATAGTAATGTTTATTTAGAAAATGAATGAGGAAGGAAATGGAAAGCAATTTTGTATGTAATTTCACAATTTCTAAGAGAAGCCTAACTCATTAATTCTGTGTTGTAAGAAATATATGATAATTACCTGACTTTTCCAGTACTGCTATGATGATCTAAAAACATGGACAAAAATACATACATCATAAATAAACTAGAGCTGCAAACTCTACTGCAAACACTGTGCTATTAGAGAAAACAATTGATATTTCTTTTTTTGTGAAAGGTTTTATGGGGATTTGAGTTTTAATAATAAGTTTTTATAATATTTTTAATAATCTCACAAGTAGAGTCAATGTTTCATTACTGCAATTGTTTGTATTTTTCATAACTTTTTTGTTATGTTTTAAAAAAAATCTTCTAGCAAACTTCATGAGAAATACCATTTTTTCTTTAATATGCCAAGTAAGAATCTTAACAGTGTCATTTAAAATAATAGATTGATTTTCTAAAAAGAATCATTAGCTTCAAAGACCAAACCACTTCAGGTAGACAGAATATGTTTTATTTTCTTTCATAGGACAGGTAAATTTCCATATTTGAAACATGAATGAAGTTATTAGAAGCAGCAGCAGGTATTATATTATTGCCATCAGTAGGCAAATTATTAATTGCTGTCACTGTTCATACTATGGTACCTTGTGGTGTACAAATTACATTTCTCCAATCTCAGCACCTTAATCAAAACTGACATGATCAGAGTTCACATTAATCTGCTGCAGTCAGCACCAGTCTTTCAATTCCAAATGAATGCAAGGTCAGCAGTATGGACTAACAAAAGGGAGAAGCAAGCTTATCAGGAAAATGCACATGGTGAAGTCTAGAAGCAATGACAATACAAAAAATCAAGTTAACATACAGTATCAAGGTATGTATGTCACGGTGCTGCTGCTTTTCAGTCAGTTTGTTCTATGCTGAATCAAAACAGTGATTTATATATGTTTCAAGTGCCCATGAACTCCTGGTAATTTGTGTGTTAGATAACTGGACTTCCATTAATGGCCAGATACAGCACTCAAAGCAATTTAAATAGTATTTACATGAAAGAGACTTTTCTTTTAGAAATTAAATTGGACTGCAAATAAACTGTATTTGGTAAACAACTTCATGTATACTTCATGCTTCCTTTCAGTTTTCTGTGTCTATTCATGCTCTGGTTGGGCAGTTCACTTTTGTCAGCTTGTGAGGAACATAATGTTTGTTCACTGAACATGAGTCATGTGAAGGCTGAAGTTTAGATAATAGTTCTAGAAAACCAAAGACAGAATCATTATGAAGATAAATCTTCCAGGTTGCTAACGAAAATGAACTGAAAACACTAAATTTACATATTTTCTAAGCACAGTTCTGTTAAATCAGTTCTTTGAGAAACACACTCTGGTTTAGAAAGGAAGAACACAATCCTTTCAAGATCGTTACCTTTAAGATAATTTTAAAAATTACAAGAAACACTAGGTTGATTTTCATTCATACTAACAATGCAAGGCATGCTTTGAAAAGTGAATTAATCATAAATTCTATGGAAATGTTGTGAAAGACACAATCTAAAGCTGTGCAAGGTGAAACTACTTAATACAAGAGTTCAATTACCCTGTTGCTGAAGAAGTCACTGGCCAAGTTTTTAAGCCTACTAGAAATGAGGCATCTAGATTTATATTTTAATGCTCATGCATATATTTTGTTTCCACTATATAAAATCAACTCAAGAGTTAGACATAATATAATAAGTTGAAAATTTTTAAATCAGATTTGTGTGGTTTATATTCATAAAGTATCTGCATCATTTTAATTCAACTGTATAAAGTAATCTTATCTATACAAGATACTTGCAAGATGGTTTGTGTCTTCCTATCATGTCTTAGCATCAGTTTCGCACACATAGATGGTCTGTCTCTAAAAACTGAGGCAGTCATGACTTAAAAAGGCTGAATTATATATTATTTCCAATCTGCTCTTAAAAGAACTGTAGATTATTTTATTAAAATATTTAAATAAATTGTCCTGATTCATGATGTTACAGGACAGTGTCTTCAGTGTTTTTATAAATGATCCAGATGTAGGACTTGAGTGAACAGAATAAAGCATCTTCCAACTTCAAGATCGGTGCATCCTTACAAGAAAGAAATGTGTCAGGGGACCTTTGCGGCTGAGCAAGTTGCTCATTGAAAACTCAAATGGAAGAATAAAGATTAAGGAATGTAGAAAAAAAAAGGTTGGTTCACTTGGAAAGAGTATAGAAACATTGTCAAGGCATGGATGAAATGAGTAAAGCCAAGGCTCACTTGGAATTAAATATGGAGAGCAAGATTAAGGACAACCAGAAGGGTTTCTATAAGCATACCAGAAACGAAAGAAAGACTAGAGAAAATGTGTACCCAATGCTGAATGAAGTGGGTGTCCTTGTAATGAAGGACACTGAGAAAGGGAAGCTACTGACTGCCTTACTTGCTTCAGTCTTTGTTGCTAAGGCTGGCCGTCAGGTATCCTATTTCCTGAAGGTATGACAGTGAGTCTGGAGAAATGAAGAATTCCCTTTGGTTGAGATGGATCAGAGATCATCCAGGCAAAAAAGCAAACAAATGGACAAACAAAAAAACCACACACAGATTCATGAGTCTCAATGCAATCCACTCACAAATGCTGCAGGAGCTGGCAAGAAGTGATTGCCAAAACGCTATCATTTTTGAAAAGTCAGAAAGAACAGGAGAGGTTCTTGAAGATTGGAGGAAATCACTTCAGTCTTTGAAAAGGGCATAAAAGGGCAGTCTGGGAGACTACAGGCCAGTCAGCCTCACATCTGTCCCTGAGAAGGTGATGGAATAATTTATTCTGTATGTTGTCTTCAAGCAAGTGGAAGGAATTAAAATTAACAGAAGTAGTCATTCACCAAGGATAAATCATGCTTTATCAAAATGGTAGGCTTCTATGTTGTCTTGACTGGATGGGTAGATGAAGAAAGAGCAGGGTATGTTACGTATGTCAACTTCAACAAGGCTTCTGGCAATGTCTGCAAAACATCCTCTTAGGTAAGCTCAGGATAGATTAGTGAACAGTGACATGGACTAAGAACTGGCTGACTGTCAGAGCTCAGAGAATCGTGATCAGTGGTGCAGAGTCTAACTGGAAGCCTGTAGCTAAAATTGTGTTTTCCAGGGATCAGTGTTGAGTCCAGTCTTGCTTAACATCTTAATCAGTGACCTGGATGAAGGGGTAGAATGCACCCTCAGCAAGTCTACTGATGATAAAAAGCAGGGAGGAGCTGCTGGCATACCAGAAAGCTTAGGTGACATTCAGTGAGACTAAGGCTGAGAGCTGGGCAGAGAAGAATCTGTTGGGGTTCATCAAGGGCAAGCGTAAGGTCTTACACATAGGGAGGAATAATCACATTCATCAGTACAGCTTAGGAACTGATCCTCTGGACAGGACCTATGCAGAAAATGGCCTCAGTGTCCTGGTGAACAACAGGTTGGCCATGAGTCAGCAGTGTGTTCTTGCGGTCAAGAAGGCCAATAGTATCCTGGGATGCATTAAAAAGAACATGGACAGCAGGTCCATCTACTCTTCTCAAATAAGATCACATCTGGAGTACTGTATCCAGTTCTGGGCTCCCCAATTCAAGAAAGACAGGGAACTGCTGGAGGAAGTCCAGCAAGCAGCTGCAAAGATGATTAAGGGCTAGGAACTTCTCCTTTATAAAGAATGGCTGAGAGACCTGAGACTGTTCAGCTTGGACAAGAGAAAGTGGAGTGGGATCCTATCAGTGTTTACAAATATTGAAAGGGCAGGAGTCAAGTGGATGGGGCCAGGCTCTTTTCAGTGATGCCCAGCAAAAGGACAAGGGACAATGGGCACAAACCAGAACACTGGAAGTTCCATCTGAAAATTACAAATAACTTACTTACTTTTGACGGTGATAGAGCACTGGAGTAAGCTGCTCAGAGATTCTGCAGTGCCTCCTTCTCTGGAGATATTCAAAACTTGACTGGACGCTTCCCTGTACAACCTATTCTAACAAACCTGTTTTTGTATGTAGCTGGACTAGATGACCTCTGGTGGTCCTTCCAGTTCCTAAAATTTTATTATTCTGTGACTCTGTGACGTCTGATTCACAGTTTTGTATTATTTTAGATGACCTGAACAAGCAGGCTCTTTTTGAAACTAAACATTATATTTTGCTACTTTATAAGGAACCCAGGAAGTCAGACCACTAATTTTGATGGACCATTCAGGCTCTACAGACATACTGATAAAGTAGTGATTTCCAACTAAATAAAGTCAACAAGGCAATGGCATAAAAAATCATCCTAGATGAAGTGTAATATAATTGTACAAGAGCCAACAGACATATTTATATTTTCACTGCTTGGATAGTTGCTACATGCATCAAGTAACAGGAAAAAAATTGTCTCTGCAGGATAATAGTGTCAGGATGTGTTCAGAATTCAGCATTGAGGTCTCTTGCCATGCAGTTGAATTTCTTAAGAAGAGGACTTAAAAACCTGTGTAGCTCAGCACAGACGATACTCCTAGAACTGCATTCAAAAGGTGAGATCGTTAATGCAATTGCTAAGGCAAGATTGGCAAGATAAAATTCACAGTGACTAGACTAGAGCACCCTAAGAAAATTAAATAATGAATTCTGCTTCTCTTGCTCATACACAGAAGGAAATAAGAAATAGTTCATATTCACAGAAGGAAGTAAGAAATAGTATTAATTCTCCATGGCATCTTTCCATTTGCAAAGTTTTTGGGACAAGAGGAAATATATTCTGCAGCATTACTGAACTTTCTGTTTTTTATTATTGTCACCTGAGTTCAGCCAAGCTATGCCACTTAATTGCCAATGTCAAACTAAGATGCTTCAGGGAATACCATTCATTCATAGAGCTGAGGAACCAATTTTTATTTCAGACTTGTTTAGTAGAAGTGAAAGAAAATGTCCCTGATTTCTTTTTCTTTCTCACTAGTGTTTGGCAAAGCCTTGTGACATACGCGTGCTGTGAAGTACAAGTTTCAGAGAATCCAAGGCCAATCACTTAATGAATGCTGACTATACAAGTACTGGCTCTGTAACCTTTCTGGTCTACCTCTATGAAGCAACTGATGTTAAAACATTAATTTGAAGCAATATGTACTGCTTCTCTTGCTGTTTCCCTGCTTAAAAATTAACAGGAGCTCATAAATTTATAACCATTAAGAGACAAGCTCCTACTGAAATGTAATTGAAGGTTTAAATTTGCAGGAAAATCTTACATCTTGCAGGTACATAATAGAAGGAGAGTTTGCTCCAAGAAATGACCCCTGTGCTACGTTGGAGGATTGTACACCAACAGCAGAGGACTGTTCAGAGATGTTGTGATGTGAAAGTGTACTGCGGAAAGTCCACATAAAGAATATGTAACAGACTTTTACTTATCTAGTAGAAACTTTTACAAAAAAACCTCCCCTCCTGTATAAAACCTTGCTGTTTTAGACCAATGCATATATTTAAAACTCGCTAAGGAGTGTTCCCATGTATGCACTATTTTATGTAGTGGTATTACATTTATGAAACAGGGAGATGCTGAGCTTAGCTTATGGGAGTGGTAGTTTTAACCTTGGACTGTAAATCTCATAATGTAGTAAAGAAAGGCTTTAAAATTGCCGTTAAGGTCTGACAGGTCTATTCAATTATTCTTCCCTGAATACTAAGCACTCTTTGTTCCTGCTCACAAATTAACTTGAAGAAATGTACAGACATATAAGAGATTGCAGAATAGTGAAATGGCTGCTTTATTTCTTCTTGATTCTTTTTTTTGTTTGTTTGTTATGTAAACAATAGAAAACATGGAAAGAAAAGAATATGTCATAAAGCATTGTGTAAATATGAAAAATAATTCCTTGCAAGAGATACAGTATTTTGATTTCTAATATTACTGATAATAAATTACTATATGCCGGATCTTGGGCCTTAAAACCCACATTTATATTAATATCTATTCAATTTTTGTGATGTCTTGGAAATGAAAACAAAATTGATTAGGAAGAATTCAACAGTACTACAAATTATGCATTCATGCTGTGTGGCGTACTCTGCTCTTTACCAGAACCTAAGGATACAATACCAGACTTTGGCAAGTGACGGTGAGTTCAGTTTAATTAACACTTCAGCTAACATATCAAGATAGAGTAAATGTTACCTATCTTATTTACAGAGGCTAGCTTTTGAGCTTTTTAATAATGACCAACATCTATTATGTATAACAGTGACACCACATTTTAATACATACCTAGTAAATACATGCTTGACTGAAAAAAAATTAAAAACATAAGTACACAAAAATATAATATGCCATAAATAATTCCTCCAGTTTATGACCTACAATGGAAACTACCATTAAAATGTGCTCAGCATTTTTGCTTATTTGTTTTCCAGACTGGCAAATGAAACAAGGAGAACAACCACTTAATACAATTGATCAAGTCATGCTTTGTTAGAAGATCTTGATTAATGGGTTTAGGAATGTTCTTATAAATTACATACAACTGTAATGATACTCCAAGGAAAAAGGAGACACTGGTTCAGTGAGTAGGTAAAAAATGGTTTCTATATATCCTTCTTTATCAGCATATAAATGTTGAACAATGCTGCCTCATTGTCCTGGCAAACCACCCTTGGCTTATCATGGTAATTTTCCCAATATTTCCACAAAAATCTTTGATGTAATATATTCACTTTTTAAACGTGGACTAATAAGAATCTGACATTTTTTGTTAATGTATTCTCATACACAGTTTGACATTACTATGAATACTACTGTTTTAAAATGTGTGTTATTCAAACCCTGGTTGCAATACATTTCTTTGTGGAATATGTTTCATTTAAAATTTGCTAGAGAAAGTTAAGTTTGGATTCAGAGTGAATGTTGTTTATCTCTTACCAACCTATTACTGTCTCTCTAGATGGATACATTTTTAAGCCTTCATGTATGATCTTATGAACAACTTCAGATCAAATCAAGATATTGCCTTCTGCCAAAATTCTCAGTGATATCACCAGATATATTAAATAGCTAATCTGTATAAGGAAAAAAAAAAAAAAAATTGAAAGTAATCTCCTCTTCAATCTGGCTGAAATCATTTCACTACACAGGAGTACAGGAAGTGACTTTTTTCTTTTTTTTTTTTTTTTTTAGATTCCTCTGATCACAGACACACAGAATCACAGAATTGTAGCGGCTGGAAAAAACCTCTATAGAACATATAGTCCAAACTCACTTCAAAGCACGTTCCTAAGATGAGGTTGCACAAATCATTCAGCTTTTCTCCATGCAATACTTTTACTGGAGAAGGTTTTTGTTTTTGTTTTCCATAATACTAAAAAATTATCTGAAGTTTCAGAGATTTGTTTCCTTACTAGTTCAGTTATTTGGATACGTAAAATGCAACCTTTTTTATTGGTGAGGTCTCCAGAATAAAAACAAATAAATTTTGTCCTGCAAAATTATATGAAAATTGAGCTCTGTTCCCTCATATGTCAAATCATTTGCATACAGGTAGATTTGAAATGGTCATTTAATAGCCACCAAAAATCATTGAATCAGTTAAAAAAAAATACACAGGAAAACGTATCCCTTCTCTTACTGAGAGCTGTTAAATATGTTTCCTTCCCATATCACCACTTGAGAAGTACTACTCTATTTTGAACCTCGTAATAGCGTCTAGAGCTGAGCTCTAGTATGCCTTAAACCTAAACCTAAATTTCAGCCATTGATATTTCTTATAATCAATCAATTAATATTATTCTCTTCTTTGTCATAGGTACTATTTTCCAAAAAATATGCAAATAAGCACATGTGAAGTGGATACATAAACCTAAGAGACTATGGACTTTGTAGGTAAACAGTTACAAGACCGTTCTATTAATTCTGTAAACCTCATCAGTTGTGAAGTAAAGTGATGCTGTATTTCTTTGAGTCCTTCTAATATGGGTGTGCTGAGAGACGCAAAGGACTTTATTTTGATCTTGCCTGATGTACGTACTCAGAAAGCATGTTTGCAGGGTGTTCAGAAATGATACATTCTTGTGCTCTTATTTTTGCTTACTTATAGTCAAGTTTCTTCTGGTTATATTGTACTGTCAAGTACACTGAAATGCTGAAGTGCATCCATTTTCTGTAAGACTTAAGGTGCTAAGAAGGAAAGTAGTATTTCTTCTTATCACTGTTCATTTGATCTGTACTTCTGTTAGCACCTTTACTTTTACAGTGATTTGGCTGTGTGTATGTATACGTTTATCAGGGAATTTTCCTTTCCTTTCTTGTTTGTTTTGGCAGCTTGAAGATCATGAAAATGTCTCAAATTAGAAAATTAATTAGAATATGGAGAACTTCCTGAGTTCAGAATCTGTCTTTGAAACCTTGAACTGACTTTTGTATGCAGCAGTTTGATAAATTCACTGAAAACTAATCTGCAAAAGTTATGAATGTACTCCAGACTGAATGTATATACAGAGTAATACACTTTGAATTACTGTGTACAGGGCACACAGAGTGAAGAGGATCAGAGGGTAAATCAGTGCTATGGTTATAATACTGGGAAACTAGATGTTACTATTGATTAAGACACACTGGTAAGTATAAGCAAAATACCTAGATTTATATGCTTTGAAATAGAAGTCTATCATTTCAATGTAATTAATTCAATTTATATCAGACAAAAAACCTTCCTGCTGTGTATATATCAGTATGTCTATAGATAAATTACTTTTACTTCATGATAACTTTGATTATGTGGGAATAAAAAAAGATTTCTTTCTGCCTTCAAGGCAGTACACCATAAATTGTCAGAAAACAGTTTTATCATCATATGGTGTAGAATGTGAGGAATCATTAAGCATGAAAATTAGAAAAAGAAGAGAAAAAAATACTTGAAATTGGAGACATGTCATGTCTACAGAATAAATAATATATTATTACAATTCTGCAAATAACTTAAGAAACTGGGCATATAATTACAGTAATCTGTGTACCACAGAACCCTGTAAGAAAAGGATATTTATAATGATCCAAAGCTGACATTTTGTTAATTAATACCTTAGTTCTTTCATCTGAATAACTTAACCCTGCTCTCAACATGCACTCACTTATTGAGTGAAATGAAATAAGAATTTGAATGGCAAAACCCCTAAACTGAGAAGAAGCTGTTCAACTACTCTAGCAATAGAGTGGATTAAAAAAATTCAAAATTCTAACTTCATACATAAAGTAATCAGTTATAACTGAATGTTTGAGTAACCTGAGGTCAACTGTTGATAATATAATAATGAAATGAAGCAGACCACTTATGCTAACAACAGAATTACAAATATATTTGATACCTTAGAATTTTCTATATATTTAAAATAACTGTTTTGTTGAAGGTTTGGATATGTAATAAAGATAGAGAGCATGGTCTGATTTTATTCCTGGCTGATCTGATGTAAAATGTAAGTTTAGCAGACTAACTAATGCAAGAGCAAAATCAGGAGGGCTTCACCACAAAGTAAGTATAATTGTGAAGGAGTTACAGCATCCCGCATTCAAAAACATTTCTTTGGAGCTGCTTGCTTTCAAATGGGAGGGCGCAAGAATGTTTTCTGTCTGGGGTCTTGACCTGGGAGCAAATTTTTCCACTGGGACTGGGAGGTGACACCACTGTATCCTCTGAAGACAGGATGCAAACTGGCATTTCCTTGCTTCCTCTTATCTCTGCTGATGTAAATTTGCAAGGCCTGGAAGACAGGAACAAAAATGTTCCTGCAAAAGCTGTCATTCCAAAGAGCAGACTTGATCACTCAATACTATAATTAAGATAATATGTATTCATCATAGTTAGTCAACAATTGAACACCGCAAACTTTGATGGCCCACCATTACAGGAGATCAGCACCACCAAGAAACCACTGGATCAAGTGGTGAACTGCTTCACTTTGCTGTGTTTGTATATTTCTCTGTTTGTCTGTCTGTCTCCTGTTTTCTATCTTTTTATCTTCTTTTAGTCTCTCAATCTAAGAGCTGTTGTCTAACATTGTCTTACCTGTAATGCCTATTAATCTTTATTAGTAAATTAGTCAATTTTACCTCCAAGTAGAGTATTAGCTATAAGAAAGCTCTTAATAAGTCAGTGAGTATTATTGCTCTGAGACTTGATACCATCAGTGACTCCTTCTGTCTATGGGAGGCAGGACTCTGGAGGTAGAAAAAGATTCAACTCCCTTGATACTGCTGGGTGGGACAAGATAATAAGAATGACTGAAGTCTGATAATCAGTAAAGCAAAATACCTTCTCACAGATAGTTCTGAGAAGGCAGAAGTTTTGACACTCTTTCTTCATTGATGGGTTTTGTATCGGTACGTATGTCTATATGTATGTTAATTATAGGTACTTTCCTGTTAAAAAAAAAACACCAAAAACCCAAAAAAGGATACTCACATAATTTTAGAAGTGCAGTGTTACAGAAATGATGCAAAAGTGTATAGAAAACCATATTTATAGGAATTATTAAATACTTAATTGTTAACAGCAAAGTACATATCAAATAAAATTGTTCAAGTATCAGAAGTATTTTCATTAATTATGTGGGTAATAAAAGGAACAATGTTCAATTAGTAGCTGATTCTATCTGAGATGTCTTAAAAAATCTTGGAGAAGGATTACATTTTAAAATTGATTAAAAAAGGCAATGTTCAGTAGAAATTTTACTGCAAAGGAAAGAGGAAAAAGATCTAAGATTATAGTCAGTAACAAGCTGAGTAGTTGCAAAAAAGGCAATTGTCATACAAAGTATCATGCAGCCTGCAAGATTAGAGAAGCAATTATTCTGCCCAGCTTCCTGTTCTGTACCCTTTCAGAAACCAGGCTTCAAGCCTTTAATTATACTAGCATGGATATCATCTCCTTTAAGAACACTTTGTTATTCTCTGCTCTTACAGAAGCTATCCTCTAGTAACAAAGAATTCTTTTCTATACATTCAAATATCTGAGTAAATGCCTTTTTATATACACTCATTTAAATACTGTTTCTAGTGGCAGGATTTGGTAAATCAACCTATTCAGACTCACTAATGGTGGTAAATCATGATGATGAACATATGCAACAGACGCAACACCTACAAGTGATTGTACATGAATGCAAATTGGAAATAATTTCTTTTGAGATTGACTGCAGCTGTTTTTAGCTCTAAGTTAAAACAAATGAGCAGATAGACAAATTCTGATTTTGCTGTTGGTGGGTTTGAGTTTTGCTTACTTCCTCCTTTTTAATGTCTTTATGCGTATATATACAGATTTGAAGTCAGAATTGATAACTATTTTAATTAAAATGAGGCTGTGTGCTTTGTACAGACACTGTTAGAGCAGTTGCAAAATCTTTGAGAAGTCATTAATTCATGAAAAATTCATTAAAGCTTTTGTGACTTTATTTGAAATTCATCAGCATAGTATGACTCTGTATGTCCCTAAAAATTCCTTACATCTCTGATATGCAGGCAGCTGAAGTAGGTACAACATTCAAGTCTTTCAGACAACTGAATCGAGTCAAATCAGATCATTTCTACATGCTGCAGAAGTAATGAATGTGTGAGAAAGAAATAAAAAGATACAAAGAAAGAGACACAGATGGCCAAGAATAAATTATCTCAACAAACTATCATTGTTTACTACATGTTCATGTACCTGATACACTTAAAAACATGCATGACAAGAAAAGGTAAATATACATTGCACTGTATAGTAGTACAAGCTTTAATAAATTTTCTATTTTTACAATGCTTAGACATTCACAACATACACTCAAAAATACATCGTCTTCTTTATTTTTCTGTACTATTAATAAAGATCAATATATATGGAAAACCAGTCTCTAATAAAGTTTCCTTTCAAATAAAAGTCCATTGCCAAAACTATACCTGCAGTCTGCAACCTCTGTGTATCCTCTGCTATGAAAAGAGCACAGCTTCACACTTGACTGTTATCTTACATGTACTCAGTGGTGAAATCTTTGCCCCTCAGAAATGCTTGACATTTTTCCTTAGCTCAATTTCAGAACACACAGACCATTTGAATGTGTGCTATGCCAATGTGTACACTTGTGGGATTCATAACCTCAGAGCCTTGTAAATATTCTGAATTTTGGTGGTCTTTATGATGAAAGCATTTGCTTGACTCTTGTACATATTTCCTTTTAAGTGATCAAATCTAAAGTCTTCCTGGTTTACATTTATGCCTATGCAGATTTCATTTCAGTTTTTACTTACATGGGGAACTAATAATGATTTTAAAATCTATGGGGATGACAGCATTGTGCACTCACCCTGTGTTGGTGTAAGTGGTTACACAAGTGCAGGTGAACAGCAAACCAGGACATTGTGGACGTCTGACTCAGTTCCACACTCAAATATAATAAAATTGTCTATTAAGGTGGTGACAATTCCATGGCTTTTTTACTGAAACAAAAGGACTAAAAGAGCTCAATGAACAACAACAAAAAAATAAGTATTTGCCTAACTAAGCATGTATTCCTTTTAACTTCATTTTATAGAACAAACAAATTAAACAACCAAATGTTGAAATTTTTTCAGTTAAAATGATCAAGGAATCATTGGAAAATGTTGTGTAAATCATTTAGTGAACAATGATCACAAACAAAACACAAATACGTTGCTGTTAGGCCTGATAATTTACATAGAGATAACTATGACTTTGTTCTATAAATGCTTTTAAGTATTCTCACTTCAGGTACTGAGAGAATAAATATATGTTTTAGGAATGTTTACTTTATATTAGAAGACAGTTAAAAGCCTCCTATCTTAGAATTTCTAATTGAACATATTTGCTCCAGAAAAATAATTGCTCCCTGAAGTTCTCTTATCATGTGCTTATGATTTGAAGATTCAGGTTTTCATTAATCTGTCATGCAGAAGGAGAAGCAATCTGTGCCTCAGTTAATCTACTGTGGTATTTCTGGACTTGAGACATGTAAGCAGAAATTTTTAAAGGCTGGAGAAGCTTAGTGGCTGACTGCCTCAGTGATTTTCTTCCCCTCTTTTCATCCTGAAACTGGTGGTTACTTATATTTTGACAGTCTGAGTAGGAGGGCATTTATCTAAGTCCATTATTTGCTCTTATTTCAAAAGACCTGAAACTTAGAGGTCTCCTGCTGCTACTCAGGGTTCCGTGGAAGTATTTCCCTACTCCCTTCAGCTTATATGCAGCAATTCCTCCATGTGATGGATGTGTCCAAGACTTAACAGTGTTCACTACCATGATAAATAATCATGATTTTTTAACACACAATCACTGCTTAAGTGAACATGTGTATTTTATCATCGCCATCCTAAGAACGACAGTGAAATTTTTCAAGATAGACCAGTTAGGAGAAATAATGCTTTACAGTCACAGAAGCCTTGACTGAATAGGAAGGTTGTGTATGTCCTTCAGTACTGTTTCCAGTCTTACTGTCTGCCAACAACATTTCAGGAAAAGAAAGCCATCTATAACAGGCAAAGTATACAAATGTAATCACAATGTAATAAAGGGAATTAATAGTATATAAAATACAGCATATTGTATAGATCATATCAAAAAGAGTGTGGCCACCAGGTCAAGGGAGGTGATCCTCCCCCCTTTACTCTGCTCTGGGGAGGGCTCACCTGGAGTATTGTGTCCAGTTCTGAGCTCCCCAGTACAAAAAAGACAGGGATCTCCTCGAAAGAGTCCAGTGGAGGGCTGCAAAGATAATAAACGATGTGGAATACCTCCCTTATGAGGAAAGGCTGAGATACCTGGGTCTGTTCAGCCTTGAAAAAAGAAGACTCAAATGGGAATCTGATCCAAGGACTGGGAGGCAAAGGGACAAAGCTGGACTCTATTCTGCAGTATGAGGCAATAAGACAAGGGGAAATGGCCACAAAATGAAGCATAGGAAGTTCTACACAAATGCGTGTGGGAACTTTTAACAGTGCAGTGACTAAGCACTGGCACAGGCTGCACAGAGAGGTGGTGGAGTGTCCTTCACTGGAGACGTTCCAGACCCACCTGGATGCCTACCTGTGCAACCTGGGCTAGGGAGCTGCTTTGGCATTGGGTTTGACTAGATGATCTCTAGAGGTCCCTTCCAAACCCTACTATTCTGTGACTCTGTAATTCTGATCATACATATTGGAGTAACTTTTGAGTAAGCGTATTGTAAAACAAATCTTAGTACATGAAACATGAAACTAGCATGTTCTGAATATTTATTTGTTATTGAAATGCAGTATGACAAATACATTGCTTCTAGAGCCTTAGAAATTTCACTGTAATCCTTTATTTTTCTTTCTTTACTTCTTCACTTTAAGAAAAAAAAAATTGATTACTATTGCGTTCTTTTTTTGATCCTCCCAGATTTTCCTCATTTCCCTTTTTTTCAATTTCTGCTTAATGCTGCTTAAGTATATTATTATTTTTAAAATCTCTATGATGACAGTTCAATATAATGGTAAAATATACAGTAGTTTTCTACTCACAGATTCACACAGATATGCTACTAATTTAATGTGATAATTCTCCTCTGATAAAGTTCATTCCACAGTAGAGCCCCAGTATCAGCAGCCCCATTAGCCCATGTAGTTACATACAATCTATTCAGGTGGAGCAGTAACTGGCATCTGATTTTCCAGGCCATTCTTTTCTGAGAAATGGAGATATTATGAATATAATTAACAAAAAATAATTTTCCATGTTCTCTTCATTTTTCTTCTGACTTTGCCTTGCAAGCAATTTGTTTCATTTCTTTTCAATATGTTTTAGAAGAGTACAAGGAGATGACTTGTTTCTTTTAGAAAATATATTAAATGACAATCTAGATCTAGTTAGTATACTTTCTCCTAGGTGTTTGAGCATTTATTATTACTTGGGTCTACCGGTCTTTAAATAAGGCAGCTGCTTTCAGCATAATCTATAGAGATATTGAGGAGGCGGTTGCCCTGGAAACAAAATTAAATTTGGGGTGAAAAATATCCTCTCTACCCATATTCTTCCATTGATTTTCTTAGTAAATCAAACTATAAGTGATAGCACAGACACTGGGAATATTAATTTAATGTTTTTATTAATTTGATGATCCACCAATTGAAAAGAAATGCAGTTCAAGAAAAGAAGGTACCTGATGAAATTGATGATCAGGTACCAGAAAAGTAGAAGAAACTGCAGGTTTATGCTTCTCTTCCTTTTGGAAAAATGGAAAATATATCACTGACAGTTGCACAGAAAATAACTTACAGTACGACCCACACCAAACATTTTAAATTAACATGCCTGGAATAAAAGCAGAGGATCTGAACCAAAAGCATGTTATTGACATAATAATTATTAATTACTAGATAAATTCAAGAGCTTTCAAAGTCAACCTATTTATCAATTTTTAGGATCAGATTCACCTAAGTTTTTAACATATTTTTGTTCTTCATTTTAAATAAAGTAATTTACAACCTGCTACTCTAATGAGAATACTAAATGTTTATGCTGCTTTAGAAAAATCATTTCACACTACATTAACAGTATTTATATTGGAATCAACTGGAGCACTGCATGTGGCAGACTGTGGATAAGTGCAAATTGATGTGTGTAGTTTTGGACAAAACAAATTTATGACTTCCTCAGCCTGTCAGGCTCTGAAATTAAATCAAATAGAACTGAGTGAATTCTGATTTCCGCTTCTTTATTTTAGGGAACAGAAAAGATGTGCCACCTGATAGGAATTTTATTTTTAAGAATAAGCTTTATGTGCTTTGTAGAGATAATCATGAGATCACAGACATCCTGCATTATCAGACAGAAAGAACAATATATCTGCTGAAGAAAGTGACTGTTTATTAGCTGACATATCAGTGTAGAATTTCTGCCAATCATTGCTTTTCAAAATACTCAGTTAACTACCAAAAGAAAAAAAACCCTCATTTTGGTGTCAGCCATTTACACTAAAACTTAAACTTGAAAACTAATGCTTCAACTAAGGAGTGCGTCACTTTAAAAAGTGAAAACAAATCATACTCAGAAAAAGTATGCATTTTTAAATTAATCTAATGATGGAAAATCTGCATATTTGGAGCATGGTTCTTTTATCATGGTGCTTCATCCTAAAGTTTTATTTAACCTCAGTTTACATTAAAGTTTAACTCAAATGTAAGTAAGACTGTATTTTTAAATAGATTCACAAAGTGGTGGTGTTGAAAACTGCTTGTCTCAGAACAAAGAACTGCAGTGTTTGCTAAATTTGTTTGATTCCCATATTATAGTGTTGTTTTAGAAGTATCTTTCTTAATTCTTCAGTTGGAGGTTGTATAACTTGGTAACAATTTGATTTTCTTTAGGTGGAGGGCAGAAAGAGTAACTGCGACTATGACACTACCTCAATAAATGTTTCAGTATTATTTTGTTATAGAATATTGTTATCAATTATTATTTATTATTATTTTATTATTATTATTGTTATTATTCTGCACAGGAGATGTGCAGAAGAACAGTTTGCTAATAAAACAGGGCGGATAGCCTGTGTCTTGAGCACTTTCTTAAAAACTATAAAAAGACTTATTTCAAGAGTAATTCTAAATTAAGCGGAAGAGGGATTAAATTTAGTGGAGAGAATAAGTTATTTCTATCCAAAATGTTCAGAATTTACCCTTGGTAAGATTATACTTCCCATCCTCCAAAATTAAATTGGAACAATAAAGCAGCAGATTATCATAATTTCTTATATTTCTTATATATATATACATGAAACTGGAGAGAAAGAAAACCATCAATACATATTAAATGGCACTAAAGAGCCAATAATGTGAAATGATTCTGAAAATGCAAATGAATTCTTGGATCCATAAAGAAAGTCACTTTCAATGGAAGAAGGTGATCAGGTTTTGAAAAAGATAGTCAAGCACCCTGTGCATGTCTCTGAATTACTTTGGAGCTAGTAAAACAAAACGGTTTCTAGAGAGATTTAAAATGGGAAATATCTTTTAAAACCAAAAGATGATGTTAACTCAAGAGCACATTCATTGAAATGGGTTACTGGTCCGGGAATCAGAAGGAACCTTGTGAGAATAAGTTCTGAAACAGCTTCTCAAAATTATATCATGAGGGGAAAGCCGTGAACTCTCATAGTTATTCATGGTAAAATTAATCAGTTTATGAAGGAGATTTCACTTTAACTTTTATGAGAGTACAAGGCTCCAGGAATGAGATGATCAACACTGCATTAACGATAACTATTCCAACAAATTATTTATGAAGAAGACTGAGGAAAAATGCTGGGTGTTGGACTCAACATTCTCTAGAGTTCCCTTCAAACCCCTCCTATTCTCTAATTCAGTGAAATCAGAATTATTATAAGAATATCATATTACCTAATGGTTCTTCTGAATAATATCACTTCAAATTCAATGATAATTTTTTCTTGGATTTTGTCTTTGTGGCATTTTTCTTCATTTTCAAATTTAATTGATATTATTATTCAAGTCTTTGAGGAGATAAAGAGCACAGAATCAAATGAAAAGGTTTCGAAGATGGACAAGTGTTGTCTTCAGTTGTATGGATACATTCATCACTTAGCTTTTTATCACAGGATGCAATAGTAAGTTTTTTATACATCTGTGATGTTAAGTGCCTCTATCCAGGTGCTAAGTTTGCAATTTTCTTATCAGTGGTTAGTTGGAAGTACTCCTTAAATTGAAGGTATTCAGCTTCTCACAGGACTGCAGGAACGATGAGATCAGCCAGTGTATGGAAACCAAATTATTCCCCCCCCCCAAGAACTGCAGATAAAATAAATATAGAGACATCTGTGTACTTAAAGAAAACAAATCAAGGAAATAGATGTCTAAATTGCTCATTTAGGCTAAAATTCCAAGTAAATCCAGACAGTGAAATAGATTAAAAAAAAAAAAATCTAAGAAAATGTGTGATGCTGTATAGAACTAAACCTGTAGAAAGTCAGGGGTGAAATAAGAAAGCAAATTAAGGTTTTTATATGAGTGAGAAAAAGTTTTCAGATGCTAAGAAATGGGAATGGGCAACACTGGAGGAAAAGAAAAATGTATTACTTGTACTGATTGTTATCATAGGATGTTAAAATAACAGGAAAGAATAGAATAAAGACAATGTGATGAGAATTTATAAATTGAAAAATAAATGGAATGTGTGATCTTTGGATAATGCAATTACACAGTTACAAGAACCTGAAGAAATATTGTTGAAATAGCTTTCTTTCATATTGGCAAACAAACAAAAGGTTACATTCTCTTGATTCCACAGTTTAAAGGGAGAACAGATGCATGATACTTAGTTGGACTGATAACTATCACACAGCAATTCCCCCTGATATTTTGCAAGTTGAGAAAGAATCAATCTGGATACATACAGGAAAAAAAAAAAAGCTGTCAGAATATCAGAATATATTGGTATCAAAATAAAGTTTTTGAACAAAATACTAAGGAAGGTGGAAAAAAGCCAGAAAACAAACCATCAAATAAACCAATAAACCACTAAAATACTTTGCACTTTCCCCTTATCAATTCTAAACAGAAATATATAATGCTCAGATTTTGTTTCAAACTCTTCCGCACTTTCATAAGATTCTAGTCCACCATTTATTAGGAAAATTTGTCACTGAATTTTTGAGAGTATTGAATTTACAGGATTAGGAAAGAAAACAATAGAACCCTGAAGTTAAATAGTCAAAAGGAGAGAATATAACATAATACAGACCTTTTATTCTCATGATACCAGAGAGAGCACGATTTGGGCTGTAGAAGGATATGAATTAGAGCGGCACTTGTCAAAATTAGACAAAAACAAGATTTGGCTTTATGAAGTGTGGATTTCCTATTAACAACTTTCTTACAGCAAAGCTTCATGCATCTTGAAGCACTGTCACATGTTGCCAAAAAATTTTGTTTGTGAGACCAGCCTCTCAGGGACGTTGAAGGATTTTGTATACCAGGCAGCTATTATATCAAATAAGCAAATCTAGGTCACTACTAAAATCCCATTCTTCTGCATGACATAATTTCCAACTTTTCACTCATAACTGCTGGATCCAGAGTTCTCTTTCTATGTGATTACAAAGTAAAGGTGATACACTTCCTCACAAGTGCTACTGTCAGACATCGGCTGAGATCTTCAGAAGGATGTGATATATGAATACGTGAGCTTAGAATCACACTACAAGATGCGAAAACTGGACGTTGCCATCAAAGCAGATAGAATCATTCATTCCACCAGCTATTCTGAGGATAAAACACCAATCAGATTTGTAATTGCATTTCCATGTTTCATGGATTGTACCCAGATCACAAATCCATTTATGTGTGCCTGCAAGGCTTTACATGTATACATGAATATATATCACCTGTAAATATATATGTCTATTCACACACACACACATACACAGAGTTGCAGTTATGAATAATAAGGAAGAAGTATACACAAGTTTGCAAATATGTATGTACAAATAAGCATGGCTGTTTTCTGATATTCTACTTGAAAGTGTCAATGTGTATTTACCTTAAAATGTGTATCATATATACTATCTTAATTTTGATGATACACTCAGACATCAGGTCTCAGGATCTCAAGGATGTACCTCCCATTGCCATTACTATCACGTGGGCCCCTAGGTCCATTCCAAAGGTCAAATCTCTACTTTCTCACTATCATCAATTCAAATTAATATCACTTAAGAAACTGAAACATCTGAATTGAGGAAAAATTCTGACAACTTAAAATGTCATGCGAAATGAATTTCATAATTGCAGCCAGCTTACATTATTCATATCGACTGCTTGTTAAAAAAAAAAAGTCTTCAATTATTGCAACAAAATTCGATGATCCAATTCTTCTTTTGTTATGCCATTTTGAAACTTTTGATGTAAACAGAGTGTGTCCTGTCATTTGATAATAAATCTTAACTTTGTACTCTCCTCACATTAATGTTCATTATGCATGTTCTAGTTTCACCTGGAACAGAGTTGATTTCCTTCACAGTGTCTGGCATGATGCTATGTTTTGGCTTTAGGAGAAAAGCAGTACTGATAATACACCAACGTTTTAGTTGTGCTGAGCAGTGCTGTAGAGAGCCAAGAACATTTCAGTTTCTCAGCTTCTTGTACTGTTCTGCTACTGACCGGGCTGGGGGGCACAAGGAGCTGGGAGGGGACAGAACAAGGACAGCTGATCTAAACTGACCAAGGGGGGTTTCATACCACATGGTATCATGTGAAAGAACTATAAAACTTAGAGGAATTGGCCTGGGGAGAAGTCACTGCTTGGAAACTGGTTGGTCATTTATTAGTGGGTGATGAGCAACTGTTTTTTGTGCATCCCTTGTTTAAAAAATATGTATACATATATATATATATATATATGTATATATATATGTATAAAGTATTCACTCTTCCTTTTCTGCATTAGTAAACAGTTTTTATCTCAACCTATGTGTTCTGCTTTTTTATTTTTTTCCGATTTTCCTCCCATTCCCACTACAAGGACAAGAGGAGTGAGAAAAAAGCTGTGTAGTTATTTGCTGCTTCCATCTGAAATGACTACAATGCAGTCAAAAACATTATTAAAGAAGAAATTAAATTACTGAGAAATAACTGAAAGAATGATAATAAAATTAAGTAATATTTTTTCAAGTCCTGTCGCTCAGTTCTGTAAAAAAATCATAGAACTATTGAATAATAAGGTTGGAAAAGATCTCTAAGACCATCCGGTCCAACTTTCCACCTAAAACTAATACTGTGCATTCAATCTTTCTGTAAATATTACATTCACCCTTTCCTTAAACACCTCCAGGGACAGTGACTTCATCATTTTCCTAGGCAGCCAGTTCCAGAGCCTAACCACTCTTTCTGAGTTAAAACTCTTCCTGATAAAAAATTCTTCCTATTATCCAGTCTGAATGTCCCCTGGTGCAACTTAAGCCATCTTGTTCTGCTGCTGTTTCCTAGAAGGAAAGACCTTACCGCATTCTCGTTTCAGGGAGTTGTAGAGAGCTAGAATTTCTTAGATTCATAGATTCATTAGGTTGGAAAGGACCTACAAGATCATCTAGTCCAACCATCCACACACCACCATCCCTACCCATCAAGCTACTTGCCTCACCCTTTGTTCCAGCACAGCCCCCCTGGGCTCTTTACTGGAGAGCCCTGTTATATCCCCTACCCCCATCACAGCTAGTTTAAAGCTCTCTCAATGAGTCCAGCTAGCTCCTGGGCTAGAATTCGTTTCCCCCTTTGGGACAGGTGCATTCCATCAGCAGATAACAGGCCAGGAGCTGAGTAAACTGCCCCGTGGTCAAAAAACCCAAAGCGTCTGTCTCTTCTTCTTGTCCATACTGAAAAATCCCAGTTCCCTTAGCCACTCCTCAGAAGACCAGATAAGTTCCAAATCCTTCATCAGCTATTTTGCCCTTCTCTGGATACTGTTCATGGCCTCAATGTCTTTCTCATTGTGACTGTACACAGTACTTGAGGTGCAGACTCACCAGAGCTAAGTATAGACAATCTCCTCCGTGCTCCATCTGGCTACACTATTTCTAATACAAGCTGGGATGCTGCAGGCTTTCTTGGTCACCTGGGCTCACTGCTGGCTCATGTTCAGAGAACCACTGGCCAGCACTCCTGGATCATTTTCCTTCATGCAGATTTCTAGCCACTCTTCCCCAGTCTTGTAGCATTGCATGGAGATATTGACCAAAGTGCAGGACCTGACACTTGGTCATGATGAACCTCATATAATTGGCTGCAACTCATTGATCCAACCTGTCCAGGCCACTCTGTAGGGCTTTCCTACTCTCAAACAGATTGACACTTCCCTCCAACAAGGTGTCATCTTCAAACTTACTGAGGGTGTGCTTAATCCCCTGATCCAAATTATCAATAAAGATACATAAAGTGCAAATGCATAAGTACAGGTATGAAGCTCATTTGGAGCAGTTCAAAGCAAACCTGAAGTTGCAGAATTTATTCACTACCCATGAACAGGTGCTTTGTTTCTGGAACATCTATCACAACACAAAACTCCCACAGTGCAGTTTGATTGTTCCCAGTGTCTCTGCTTACTGAATTCTAAGATTTAAGTGTAAAATCTGTCTTACAATTTGCAGTAGTGGTGCATGTTGATTATATAACAGTGTACGTTGCTAAGAATGTTGATCATTCATTTTTGAGCAGATATTTGGCATGATTGTCAGAGTAGGTGATGGATCAAGACAGACATGGGATGGGCCTACACATTTTAAATGTCTCATGCTATGTCTTATATATATATATAAATCATGTTAAAGATGTTTAGTAATTAGAAAATTAATCTGATATCTTCTTACAAATAACAGTTTTTCTTCTTTCTTTCATTCCTTGCTGCTCTACTCCTTGTTCCTGTTCTTCCTCCATCCCTTCCTTTGTTCCATCCCTCCTTCTTTACCTCCTGCACAAAGACTTACTGCCATGTAACAGTCCTTGAGACCTGAGACCAGCAAAAAACACAAAACACATTGTGTTATGACTGGTCTTATTTGTTTGAGACACTGGAAGAAAAAATTGTCCTCAGAAAGTCAAACACTAAAATTAGAGGAATGAGAGAAGGCAAATAACAGGAGTGTGCTTTGCTCTTGCAATTCCATCAGGCTGTGAAAATAAAAAATGATTCTTAACTCATTTTTATGGGAAAGACTTTAAAGAAAATGGTAAGCTTCATGCTAATGAACAGCTTAGTGACTAAATTTTCTGTGTATGTTTTTGGGGATGTGGTATTTGCTTAGATCAATCTTTTCATTGTGTGAACTCTAATTCATGAATAGTGTCTTCATTTTTCCCATTGTCAGGAAAATGCCTTGGCAAATAAACACTTTAAAACTGACTATTTGTATTGGTAACAGTAGCACTTTTTCTCCATTATTTGACCATTGTGCATAATTTGATTTTCAACATTCTAGAGCTACTCTGAAACTGAAATTGTGGAATTACTGAATGGACAGAGTTCTCAAGGGATTTCCCTCTTTACAGTCCATGCATGTGGACAAAACACACAGTAAATACAGTGATCAAAGTTAGTTTCCAGGGAATAGGCAAGTTTTAAAGTAAAGTGAGTTCTGCAACCTTGATCTCATTTCCTGCTACCAAGGTTATCATGTTAGACCCCGGAAAATTTTCCAGGGGAACATAAATATTGAGCCTCCTCCTCTGCAGTTTCTCGGGCAATTCTTGTTGCACTTGTTAGAATTCACTTTCCATGTTTCTTTACAGTCTTTACAAACCTGAAAATCAGTTGCTGATCTTTGAAAAATCCATACATAAGTTTGCCTTTGTCTACAGCACGCGTGTCCAACCTAAAGTCTGAAGCTAAGTGTGGTCTGGGACAGCTCATACTGTGGCCTATCCCCTCTACCATGCCAAGATGCCAGTGACTCTTCCCTGACCATCTGATCACAGAATCACAGAATTGTAGGGTTTGAAGAGAGCTCTAGAGATCATCTAGTCCACCCCCACTGCCAAAGCAGCTCACTAGCCCAGGTTGCACAGGTAGGCATCCAGGTGGGTCTGGAACGTCTCCAGTGAAGGAGACTCCACCACCTCTCTGTGCAGCCTGTGCCAGTGCTTAGTCACTGCACTGTGAAGAAATTCCCACACATATTTGTGCAGAACTTCCTATGCACGATGAAAAAATATGATGCGAAAGAAAGTGTCACAAAAATTTGATGCAAATCAAATAATGTTTCATAAGTCCAAATAGCAAAACTGAAAAAATTGTCAGCATTTTTTTTTTAAGTTGCAAATCAGGTGGACTCTAAAAAACTAATTTATGTAGTAACAAATCAGACTGCAAAAAAATCAAAATGATTTATTGATGGTGAGTTTAATAAGCAATGTATGGAATGCATGGTAGAGATAATTTGTGCTGATGAAAAAAGGGTTTTTCTAAAATCAGTTTGTTTCACCAGATCATAGTAAAGCGAACTGAAGAAGAAATAGGAAAATATATGAAAAGTATTTAGGAGAGTAAAGCTGTTAATTTCAGATTTTGTTCTTTGATGATAGATTAAAATACTCATGCTACAGTTATGGCTCAAGAAGAAATTGTTTCTTTGCTGCCAATGAAAGACAAGACTAAATCTCTTGTCTTGTATGAAAAAGTAAAAATGTCACTAAAGAAATATATCTAAAACCTTTGTCTAAATACTTGGTATAATTCCTGATGGTGTCCTGTCAATGGTTGATAGAAAAGAAGATGTTATACTTTTAACAGAAGATGATGCAATTACCACTAGCAACTCATATTTGACAAAATATCAGTGTATTGTACGTCAAGAATATTTATGTGCAAAACCTTTAAAAATAGTTAATGTCAAGCAAATCATCATCAAAGATGGGAATATCATAAAGTCTAAGGTACAGAATCATCAGCAATTCCAGGAGTTTCTAAAAGGTACAGATACTGAATATCAAGACATTATGTACTTTTCTGAAGATATGTGAGTAAGTTGGGGTAAAATTCTGAAAGGATTTTATGATTCGAAAAATGAAATCATGGTAATTATGGAATCAAGAGGAAAACTTGTGCCAGAACATGAAGATTAAAAATGACTTACAGATTTAATATTTTTGGTGGATTTGACCATTCACTTAAAAGCTTGTGCCTTCAAGATGAAAATGAATGTATCAGCACCATCTTACAATCTACAACAGTGTTTAAAATGAATGTTATGTTATGGCAAGACTAAGCTATGGCAAATGATTTTATATATTTTGGTACACTTCCTAAACACAATTCTGTGAACAGAGAAAAATACATAACCATGCTTTCTGTTTTGACAGAGGAATTTGAGAATAGTTTTCAACACTGAGAAAAAACAAAAACAAAAACAAACAAACAAACAAACAAAATTTTTTGTATACTTGAGTCTTTGTTTTCAGTCAGTGTAACTATATTGCCTGTGAAATTTCAAATTGAGTGTATATAGTTGAGATGAGTTATGTCAAAAGTTTGATCATGGCTCTATACCAGACTTTAATAAGATCGGTTTAACAGAGAAAAATACTCTTCACAATCATGCTTTATTCATGTTACATGTACATGTACAAGCATGTACCCTTGTGAACAGCTATATTCATGGATGAAGCAGAGGAAGAGTAAAATTTCACTGAAAATCTCTGATGAATACCTTGAAAAATTGACACCTTAAGAACTGCAGCTACTTCCACCAAACCAGACTGATGTATTAGTTTCACAAAAACAAGGTCAAATATCCCACTAGTCTAATGTCTTGATTGCTCCTTTTAAATATAATAATAATAAATATATTAAAAATAACTTTTTTTTCTTATGAATATTAGCTATAATGTATATTTTATATACATCACAAAATAATTACTCTTCACTTCATATGACTCAGGTAAACCAAAACGTTAGGCATTTAGAGTCTATGTGACTCATAAGTTTGAGCTTTTTTCATGTTTTCTTTTTGGTTGGTTCATTTTGCTTTTCATTGATATTCTCAAATTGTGGAATATGAAGTTTAATTACGGAACTTGAATATTTCTTCATAAATTGAAATGGTTGACCTACCATCTTTGTTTGCTAGTTTCAGTGCAGCTTATAAAGCATAATATCACTCCAAATTTCACATTCCTGACACAGCGTACAAGGAATGGACCTTAAATCACCCGTGCAAAGCCCCTGAGATAAAAAACAAAATGAAAGCAAGCATGAGGAGAGGTAAGCTTTTCAACTTCCTCGTCACTCCAGACGGATATTTTGTTATGTCAGTTCAGGCAAAATAAAGACTAAGAGCTGAACCTTTAATTATTCACCAGTCCACCACACAACACACAGAAAAGACTGACCGCCTTGTGAGGACTGTACTGGTGCAGCTTTGTTCCCTGATCTCAAATAATCTTAGCAGTTGGAGTCATTCAGTTTCCTTAAAATAGATAAATTATGTAGCTTCTACATCCTCTCTTTGTCACAGCTGTGCCAACACTCACTTTTTTTAAGAAGGTTATTCCCTTGCATTTCGAAAGTTTTCCACATTGCCTAGTAAGGAAGCAGCATGGAGTGAATGTGATCAAAGAATTTTACAAAATCAGATCAGTGGTGTTTTAGAATCTAGCTAATTTTGGCAAAAATAGGAATATGACTACATAAATTTACAAAAATGACACATTATTTGATGGTGTGGCTCTTCAGAAAATGCCATGTCTCTGGACAGAGATCACATGTAACTTCTGAAATGATCCATGTAGACTCAAACTTGAAAAGTATCCTATACTCTGCCATAAAAAGTACCACCTACATACAGTGTTAAACTTTTATTTATTTGTTTGTTTATTTATTCTAAATGAACTGAAGAATAAATGAGAATAATACAATTAAGCAATGCTTATGGTGGATATCCTTAGTTGAAATTTATTTAAATTTACAAATTGCATTTTTCTTTCTATTTGCTAATCTTGACATAACAACAAATCATCTTTTTTTTTTTTTTGTCATGCTCATTCTTTTTGTCTAATAAATAAAGATTTTGCGAGATGCAAAATGGTGCATGATTCACCATTCCTTGTCTTTCAGAGAATTCTGATTAGAATATCTTTTCAAAATTTTGTTGTAGCCATTTGCTTTCTTTTTCAGATCAGCAAGGAGGTTGGTCCTGGCATCATTCTACACAGTATCCTAAGACAAAGATGCATCTTCTGTGTATTTTATTTAATATTTGAATTTTACAGTTATATGTGTTGCGCAGAATATTTAGTTTAAAAAATAATGTTACACCAATGTTTTCCTTATATTTATGATCCCTTATGGTTTGGTATGATACAGTTATGTGATTTGTTATTTTTTGTTTCTATATTATATTTTTTCAAATGTAAAGAATTTATAAGCACATTTTTAAACTGCTTCCCTGTCTGAACAGCATATCCTAATTGCCCACAGTACATGTCAGTATGTCTGTGAAACTCCAAGGTAAACGACATCTCAAAACAGTAGATAATTTATTCCAGGTAGTTTAATATGTCAGATCGAAAGTGCCATATCTGCAAAGGAAGATCCTCATAGTTTAGAGACAAATAAATGGCACAGACGTACAGTGAAAACAGCTTATGAGATCAAGTCTTCTATTCATTTTTTATTCTGAAAGTTATTATGGGGATATTGCAGGGTTATAGGGTGTGAGGTAATACTGTTGCACAGAACGTCTGCATGTAAGTTAATTTTTGGGGTGGAGAGATAAAAGATAAATTTTATCTGAATTACAGTTTTGTTTAACAGGTTTTACTACCAGAAGAGAATGTGGAAAAACAATATATAAAGTGATTAATCTGATCTATGTCTTACATTTTTTTTTCCCTGAGATATGCATAATTTTCAAAATGTATGGGCTGCCCTTTAAGAGAGTGTAAAAATCTTGGGTTTTTAATAGAAAATAAACTAAGTGACTGCAAGTGTCTTCAGACCTTTGCAGGTGTCATTTTTTAATGCAGGATAGAAATACAAATCTTTGTGTAGTATGATCAGAAAAACACCTGTAGAAAACTATCTGGAATATAATCCTACCTCTTCCTCTGCTCTCCTTCTCCATTCCTTCCCTGCATCATTTTTCTCTATTACTCCATCTTCTGCCTTTTATTTGCTCTTTTTCATCACATTTCCTCATTGTTCCTGAAATTCCATTTAGGTTTGCAAGCAAAAAATGCCACCTTCCTTTCTCCGGTATTCTTATAAATGCCATTGTGAGTGCATAGAATTGCTATCCCTGATCAATGAAAATGTTGCCTCTCAGATAAAAAGATTTATAAAAGCTTTTTGAGAGACAGAGCCACCTGTTGGGACAGTTATAGCAATTTCTATTTAAACTGTTTGATTTTATGCCTTTTTGTGTGTGTGTGTGTGTGTGTGCGTGTGCTTTTTGTGAGGTGTTAATCTCTTGGGGATGCTGAGCCATGTTCTCATCAGGGGTTAACCAGCCTGTTTTCATTTAACACAGGGAAATAATATCTTGATTCATGCAGAACCTGCCCTTACCTCTCTGTCTTTAAGGAGCTGACACTGACACTAGGAACCTATGTATTTCCCTCTGCTAATAGATTTCTAGATATCTAAAATTGGCTTGAAGATTGCTTATGACCAATGCTTTATTCTATAAACTATACACTAAAATTTATCAAAGGTCTGCTACAGTTAATTTATAAAGTAGTAAAAACATTGCAAGCCATTGACAACTGCGCTTAACAGAACCATATAAATAACATTAATGTTTGGTGTAGAGTGGTGGAATAAGTGAGGGTATTAGTGGAGAAAGAACTTTGTCGTATTCATGACTTCATTGTATCAGTATGCTTTAAGTATGAAACTGAGCATCTGTCGGTATAACAGAATGAATAAGTGTGTCTTAGCTAAAACAAATTTTCTACAATTTTAATGCCAAAATGGGAAAAGATTGGTAAAACAGAGTTCCTTATTTATTCTGATTTGATAATATCTTCCCAACAATTTGGAAATAACATGAAAGTTCTCCAAAGAGGTCTACCAAGCAATCAGGTTCATTCTGAAAACTGCAGAATCTTGCTCTCATGTCCTGCCTTATTCTTTGCCACATTCAACAAGTTCTGCAGTAGAAAGAATACAAATGTCTAGTAAACGTGAAGAAGAAACACATTTGTAGAAAACTCCTTGTGCATTTATACTGGTTTATCTCAGGAGAAGTTTTCTGAATAGCATCTTTTTAGAAGGTGTCTGAGGCACTTTTTTGTAGAGGTACGGAAAAAAACACTTGTCTTAATAATTTTTATTAAATAAAATTCTATGCTTAAAGGATATATTGATTATTTCCCTAAATTTACAAAAAAGTGTGGAAAGATCAAGAGTTGAACTATCCAGGCATGGGCTCCACGATAAAGTAGGAAATGAAACTTAAAATACATTATAGTCCTTGTTAATTCAACAAATGTCATACTCTTAGGTTTAAATAGGATTACATTCACTTTATATCTTTACTGGTAGAACACACTATCTGTTAAAGGTAATGAAATATTGGTGGGTTTTATGATTCATTCTCAGATTTATAACTTGTAAAATAAGAGGAAAACAGTTTTAGGTATTTTTTACCACCAGATTATTTTAGTCCACTAACAGTGTTTTCTGCTGTGCAGGGAAACAATGTTAAGTAACTATTTCTCAGAAAGGAAGCCTCTGAAATTCTTCCCTTGCTGTTGGTATTGTATTGGCACTAGTGAAGAGCCATATTGTAGACTGTATCACATGAGAGGTATCCAAATTTCCTGTTAGGAGTGAGAGGACATCTGTTTTGTAACTTTTATGGCTGGAATTCCCTTGGTGTTGCAACAGTATCCTAAATCAATCAGACATAAGCTCACACTTAGAGATCAAAAGTGCATTTACAGTACTACTGATTCAATAATTGTATTTTCAAGAACATATCAAGCCAAATAAATTTTATTTTCAAGAACATATCAAGGAATCACAAAATCACACAATCTCAGAGTTGCAGGGGATGGAAGGGTCCTCAAGGAATCATAAAATCCTACTCCAACTTCTTGTGAAAAGAAGGTACCCTCAACAGGTTGCACAGGTAGTCATCCAGACAGATCTCGAATGTTTCAAAAGAAGGAAAATCCATTACACCTTGTTCTATTGCTACAAACCACTGAGAAGAGCCTGGCCTCATCCGTTTGCCTTCCACCTCACTTCAGATGTTTATAAACATTTATCAGATCCCCTCTCAGTCTTCTTTTCCCAAGGCTGAGCAGATCCATGTTTCTCAGCAGGTGCTCCAGTCCCCATATACTCTCTGTGACACTCCGCTGTACTCCTTCTAGGATATCCATCTTTTTTGACTGTGGGAGAGATCCAGAGAACTGGATATTCTAACTGTGGCCTCAGCAGGGTGAAGGAGAGTGGGAAGATCACCTCACTCAACCTGATGGCCATAGTCTTTTTATTGCACCCCAGCATACCATTGGCCTTTTTGGTTACAAGGGCAAACTTCTGGCTCACGGCCAACCTATCCTGTCCACCAGGATACCCAGATCCTCCCCTGTAGAGCTCCTCTCGAGCATGTCATCCCCTAACCTGTACTGATGCATGCAAATAATAATTCTAAACTGTACAATAATATAATAATATAATAAAAAAAATAATCAAGCCCTTTTCTATAATGAAATGTCACTTTTGGAGCACTTAGAATGTCCTCTACAAGCCAAGGAGATCATGTCTAATGCAGCCTGGATACTAAGAACCCAGAGCAGCATAAGCAATTTTTACTGAGTGAAATAAAGATGAAATAAAGGGAAAGGGATGGATTTCACCCCATCAGGGATCCACACTATTTCGATGACTGGCTATGACACAAGAAAAGGAAGAAAATCCAACATCTGGATCTTTCTGTGCGAGGCACTGTGTGTTTGCACAGAACTTGCAGATGACCATTTTCCACTGTTAATAAAGGTGTACTAAAATCCAGTATAAGGAAAGCTCACTCAAAAACTCAACTTGTTATAGCTCATGTGCATAAAGGACAAAGTCTATCAAATTAAATGTTCACTATAAATTATTGATGAGCTTGTATTTATTGCATGCAATTAAACCGCTCCTACTTTATTCTGCAAGGTACTGTTACTGGTCTATATGGTGGTTAGGTAATTTACAGTACACTTTGCAGTTTTATGCTGTACTTAAAAGCAGTGCTCACATAACAAAACAGTGCATGAAGAAAATTAGTTTCAGAAATAGACCCAAAGAAAGCACACAACATGTTTTGTTTTCCAGTGCTCCTGTTTCTTTTTTTTCTTTTTTTTTTTTTTTTTTTTCCAGGTATAAAAGCTGCTTGAAAGTGGCAACTACTATTATAGGAACAATGAAAAATATTAAAAATGAGGAAGAGGAACAGGAAGAGGAAAAAAGAATAGGCTAATTGACTTCATTATAGTTTGTCACTTCAACATCCAGAAAATATGAAAAGTTCCTAGAGTCTCTAAAGAATAGAAATATGTTCCCTCTGCTCTCATATTGCAAATAGAGCAGGCACAATATGGCCTGTTGAATTCAGTCAAGTTAATTAATACGTTTTAGGATACAGTCAGAGTTTACAGGGGATAGTAGACATTTAAAAAAATTATAGTTCAGTATCATTGCCTTAGTGCTTTTACACAGTAGACAAAGTAAATTGAACTTTCATTCAGCAATCCTACCAGCAAAATGACTCCTCATATTTTATAATAGTAACCAGTGGAAGCATTGGCTAACCTATTCTTTATTAAAATGTTCATTTTCCTTGTACTGCAATGCCCCCGGCCTTGGCATATTTCTTGTGAGCTGCTATTGGAAAATTCTCTGAGCTTGGCAGAAGTGGAGAATTTATTATGTGCCTCTGAGCAGCACTGAGGCAAACAGCAAAAGCTGTTATCCTTAGTGTGCTTTTGCAAGGCTATCTGTTAAAATGTGCATCTGATCTGAAATTCCTGTTTGTGTTTCAATACTATTTCTTTGCTACTTTGCCAGGAAAAAAAGAAAAAAATAAAAAGCGGCAGCAACAACAATCTTCTGCCCAGCATGGATTTCAGGAGCTGCATAATGCCATAAAGCACCGATCAAATGTTCCTTATCTGCAAGGCATTTTAAAATAAGTTGAAGAACAAGGATGAATTACCCTCCACCTTGTTGAACTAGGCTGTGATATGCAGTAGAAACCTGGGCTTCCACTATTATGCCAACTCTGGATGGAACAGTGACTTGTGCTTCAGAAGCAATGATAGCCTTGATTTTGGAAAAACGTGTTAACTAAAGTCACTGTTACAGTCACTCAGTGAAGGCAAACTCCCATAGGATGTTAGCTAAAAAGTTCTGCAGATAGGCCCACAAGGGTGACTTCATTGAAAACAGCACATCTGTGCATGGATTTTTCAATGACAGTAAACTTGAGTCTTGGAAATAATTTACTGTTTCTTATTTACTTTTTTATTTGCTTTTGTGAAGATGGGGGAGTGTTGAGAAAGGTGAATTTTTCCTGTGATTTTATAAAAATGTAATAGTCACTGTCACATATTGGAGAATTCAACTGCATAACTTTTTCTATTATAGCTAAAAAAGTTGTACATCTCCTGTCCATTCAATGTCAAGATTAAATAAGAAAATGTATCAGAAAAGCTAGTGAAGCCTTATTACTCAGGGGCTAAGGATGGATTTTGTTAAATATGGATGTGTATAAAGCAACTCTAATGGGGATAGAAGAAACCTCTCAGTGTCAATTTATTCAGTCCACGGACATTACTCCTCTAATCTCAGGACTGACACCTAAAACCAGTTTGATGGGTATCAGCTACAACACATTTATTTTATTCATTATTTGTAGAAGGAATTTATGTTAATCTGTGAGCCTCATGCTGCCTGACCTTTTAGAGATATCCTCTCTTATTCAAGTGAGTAAAGTGTGGGCCTCACTCAAGTAATATCTATTCAAGTTTATCTGCTTGCAAATACATTTCTATATTTTGCCCTATCTGAATTTGATTTTTCTCAATACTAGCTGTTACCTAATCCATGTTCGTTGTACAGAAATAATTAAATTTCTAATAGGATTTGTAACAAGACAGTAAAAATGAGCAGTAATGGGGGTATCATGGCCATTTTCAACACTTCTTTCTGATATTCCAACTCAGATTGTGGTCAGCAGAGATCATAACTGTTAGTTTAGCGTTTCCGCTTTCTTTTGCTTCTTTACATCTTCTGTGAGGATTCTGAAATTCTGTCTCAGGAAATGCAGTTTTCACACCCCTTCAGTTTTTCCATAGCAAACTAATAACACCTGAAGTTCTGAGTTACAGGCCATCACTTTTCAAACAGATTACTGTCAATAGAAACCGTAAGTGCAAAAATCTGAAAATACCTCTAAGAAAAAGCAGGTACTTTAGGTAAACAGTGGAGAAACTTGCAGGCAAGTTACAGACACAATATTTTAAAGAACTCCAGTGAGGAAAATTCCAGACTGGAGATAATTCCCTGTGATTATATTTGTTTTTCTCTGAAAAAGTACAGTGAGGTAGATGAGGCATAGTTACTGTTTCTCTACCTGACCATTCCGGTAGATGGTTGTAAATTAAGTTTAGCCCACAGATAGTCACAAATCCCATGTGGCAAGATCAACTGTGCATCTGAACCCTAGCGCATGTTAAGGCTCTCCATGCTCATCTAGTTACTGTAGAAAGAATTTTCTTAAGACACATGTTTACATTTGGGAAGAAAAACAAAAAAAAAAACAGAAACAAACAAACAAAAAAAGATAACAAATAACAAAATCTGGACTCAAATGAGTTCTCTTGAGTAAGTTGAAATCCTCCCATTTAATTCTGCATGTGGTTGAGACTTAATTATTTATTTATTTGCGGTGCAAATCAAACCCAAAGCTTTTATGGACACTTGAAGTGTTTAATAATTTGTTCCAGCAATCAATGCAGTTCACTGACCATCTAAATTGCTTTCTAATGCTTCAGTGTACCTCTGAAAATATTCTGGCTGATTTATCAGTAAGTGCACCTTTGTTGCCAGCTGTTGTCCTATCCTTAATGCACTACTTTTTTTTGTATAAAGATTTTCCTCCTTCTGAATGATTACATGTCACACTACCATGGTTTTTGGTTGTGTGCATCCTGATACGTGGAAGCCATGTTCTGGGCAAAATATCTAATTTTCCAGTGACTAGACTGGACCTGAGAAACTCCTTCAGTGCCCATGCTTGTCTTGTTGACCAGGATGTGAAAATAACTCAAGTAAATATGGTCTGTATGTACTTTTTCCAAATAAATAGAAATTTAGAGGGGTAGTGAAAAGGTCATAGAAGTGTATGCTAAGCCGAACACCTTAATCTGTTATGTGAGAAACATTTTGAACTGTGAATCACCTGGTTTAATTTACTTGCTTTTGAAAAACTCCTCATTGGCATATTTTTCTTTCTTCTCTCTCTTTATTCTATACCACTTTTGTAATGTTTCCATTAGAAAGGAGTTTGACGTATAATGAGATCATCTTCCAAGTTTTGTATCTTGTTTTTTTTCTTGAACCACAGTTTCTCACATTGATTCATACTGAGAATTATTTGATTGCTCAAATAGTTGCATTGAATTTAGTTGAACTACTGAAGGAGCTTTCTCTTCTCAAAGAAAAAAGTGAGGACTAGTTGAACCCATTCCTATAATAACTGTCATGACTTTCAGAAGCATCCCAAAACCTAGCTGTAAGGAAAATAGAATCCCATTTATGTACTCTTCTTCTGAGTCCTTAATACTTGAATTAATTGCTTTTTTTCCCAAACATTGAAGTTTGAATGGTCCACATTCTTATTTTTTTCTGCTTATAGTGCAGCTTATGTCTTCTTGTCATCACTCAATCTGTCACCCCTCTCCATCTTGTACATATTTCTTATCCTCTCCTTAACAGCAATACTCTGAATGTTTGAATTTCATTTCTACCTGTACTTATCTGTACTCACTAAAAAAATGTTATGCTTATCTGTGCTTTAACTGGAACAGATATAAAAGATGGATGTGCTTATTTCAGCCTATTGCTTTGTTTTAGTTTCCAGCCACCATCATCTAACATCAGCATAATGTACAGAATATACTTACTCTTTGATAAACAGTTGGACTTAAAATACTATGAGTAGCATAAGAGAAGGAATAAACAATAGAGTGGGAAGAGGGTCACATTTATTATTCATTATTTAAGTTACTGTGAAAAGAAATTTCAGTATGTATAATAAAGTTAACTGTCCCATTGTGTTATTGTACATAACTGTCAAAATCTAAGTGACTACGATTATGAGGGTACTTTTATAAATAAAATGCATTCTCTAATGTTTTCCCAGTTCAGAACTGAAAGAAAAACTCATCTGAAAGCCTTCTTGAAGGGAAATGCGTGGAGAGCAAATATGTCATGATTATCTTCTACCAACAATCTTAAAAAATAACATTATAAGCTGGTGCCAAATACAAAAAAGAAAAAAGGCACTTTTCAAAAGTGACTCATTTATTTAAAAGAACAAATCTGATTGCTATTTTGGATTTTGATTCCTAAATTCCATACAGAATTTACATTGCTTTGTAATGACTTCACTTTCATGCACTCAAGACGATATGAATAGTTTTATTAAGACTGTTTAAAGATCTATCGCAGCATCAGTTGCATGAGCTGTCTCTTGTTCACTACTGTATGTTTAGGAAAGGGTAGATGTAGTACTTAGGGACATGGTTTAGTGGGCAATATTGGTGGTTAGTGGACAGTTGGATTAGATGACCTTATGAGTCTTTTCCAAACTTAATGATACTATGATTCTATGATTCTAAGATCCCTGCTCAACTGAGACAGCTTTCTACCCACTCACTTGAATTCAGACAGTTTGTAGTCATTTGCTCATGAAACAGCAAAATGTTCCACAAGTGGCATAGCATTCTCATCAACTTTAGAGAAACTTTACTTGCTTCTCTGTTTGTTTATGAGGGGCACCGCATTAGTAAACAATCATTCTTCTGTCTGCCAACATTACGTAGGTTGTTTTAAAAGTAACAGCCCCAATTTAATTCCATGAAACTACAAAATATCCAAAAAGCTCAATTCTGTTATTTGATAGAGAAAATTCTCAATTATGAAACGTTCCTGCTCAGGATAGCTACCACCATGTTGTATGTATTTTCAGAGGTGAATGGTCTGCACATCATGCTCATAAACATCTATGTGGTTGTCTAGAACATAGCTTGTTTTTCAAGGTGCCATTGCCACTGCTGAATCACACACAGTTTCATACCACCGTAAACATTCAGTAAATGTTGCTGAATGTCAAAGGATGCCATTTTTTCTGCACGAAGGAATTCAGACACCTTTGCTTCATATGCACTTTGAAGACAGATGCCATTGTGTCAGACTGTCCCTCTGCCACCATCTATAGCAAGGTAACAAAATGTAATGAAATACTGGAGGGAAGGTTCAATCTCTATTGCCATACCACCACCATCCCCCTCTGACATTGTTGGTCCACAATAAAATATGAAGCATTTCTTTCAGAGCTACCATTGTATCACATAAACTAGAATTCAGAATAGAAGGGTTTAATATTATTTATCTAAAACCCTTGTTCATAACACAAATTGATGATAAAAATATGCTGATTTCATGAATAATCTCATGTTGGCCATACAATTTCAGCCTTTTTTTCTTTATTTTAAGGTTTTCTAATGCAAAATACATCAGTAAAATTTCCCCCCAAAGAGTTCTTTTCTTTCAATTTAATGTTTATTTGCGAAAATATATAACATGAATGTCTGGGTAAAAGAGAAATACTTTGCAATGTTTAAAAAAATCATTTGGATTTGATTTGTGATTACACCTTTAATTTTTAATTTTTCATCAATTTCAATTGAACTTTTGAGACTGATGAGCTGTCTAAACTTGGAGAAGAGAAATGGATGGAAAGCAAGGCTTTAGTTACCTTTTTTTTTTTTTTTAATAGGGAGACATGGAATAATAATGAAGAGATAATACTAAGTATTAGATACACATTTTTAAAATGTAGAAATTGGTGCTCACACTTGTGCAGTAACCCCCAATGATAACATTGCCTATCTGCTTTGAGGATAAGAAAAAGTGCAAGCAAGACTGGATCAGCCAGAACTACAAGATGAGCGATTCCATGTTTTTGGAAAGCAACAATTGTTAATATTGATTAGTGTAACATTTTATATCATTTTGATAATATTTTAATAGTAATTTTAAAACCCCAAATTTACCATGTATTGCTTCTTTGTTTTTTTTTTTTTTTTTTTTTTGCATTTGTTTTGCTGCAGACTAATTCAATGCAGCCCTAGACTTATTTACTTTTGTTTTCCAGTGTGATTTAGTTATGAAAAAAATATAAATCTTAGTACTGGAGAATTCACATTTGCAAATGAAAAAATGTCTCTCCTGATTAAGGCATTGTAATGCCTTCCTCTAATAAGTATTTAGCTATATAATACTGAAATAGACAGTTTTTGAGACAGGAGAATTTGCCATAGTAAGATCTTTGATCTCTGGAAGGAGCAACTAAATTCATACTTTCTCAACAAATACTTATTTTTTTTCTAGTATGCTAATTTTTATTAGTAAAAAGTCTTTTTCCTTAGAAATTTAGCCTTTGATTCTCAGGATGTTCTTTGCTTCTCTGCTTCTATTTTTAGGTAAGAAACAGGCCTGTACCTTTTTTGACCTGTTTGTTTTTAGGAGGAAAAAGTATCAGATTACTCTCCTTGATCACCTTGAGAAAATATAGAGAATATATATTTTTGATTCTGTAGCCATGCCAGAAGACTTGGAAGTTACATTATCTCCCAAACAAGACCTATAAAATAGCTGTCACAGTATTAGCATCCTGTCTCTTTTGTAATGATCTAAATTAAACCTCCCTCCTAGTTCTCATGTTACAAGGCATATATACATGTCTTCCAAATTCCAATGAAGTGAGGGAGTCCAATAACGTATCCATACTTTCTAAGGGTCACCAAACGCAGGAGCTGAAAATAAAATAATCATGAAACTACTATATATGATACTAGAAGAACAGTTTATATAGCACTACTCTGTAAGACATGGAATTCCCATGTTATTTAACTTAGTGAGGGTTTTAATTTTTTTGTTGTTCATTTGCTGGATTGTTTTTAGCTTATTTATTTGTTTGTTTGTTTATTCATCTATTTATTTATTTATTCATTTGTATTTTGTCCTCAATATTAGTTTGTTTTAACCTAAAAGTAGAATTTGAGTTATTTCTATAGGTTGGACAATCTCATGGCAATGAAGGTCAACAAAGTATTGCTGTTGGCATATGGGTTCTTTTATAAGTAAAAAAAAATCATAAGCCAAATTCAAGCTGAAACATAATGTTTATTATAAGCAAAAACACAGTTTTTGGAACACCATGATTTAGAATTTCACAGTAAATAGCTTCTATAAAACACAATAAGGCTGCAAGGTAGCTGAAAAGAGAACAGAAAGTCAGTGTAATTATTTTGCAGTAAAAGCTAGATGAAAGTCAATTAGAGTCTGCAGGAGGAAAAACAACAATTATATATATATTAAAAAAAAGAACACAACAACTAAGCAAAAAAAAATTTCCATCTGGTGATTGTTTTTTTTTTTTTTGTGTTGATTCATTGATTTTGTATAAGGCCATTTTAAGATTCTTAAATTAGCAGATGAAACGTGTATTCTCAAGTTTTCCTCTAACTCACATTTAGCCTTTTTGTTTAGTTTTAAAAGATGTGATAAAACTCTTTTCATTGTCTTCAGCTGAGCAAGTCTAGCTTTCAATCTTCCTCCAATAACGCTGCCTTTAATTGTAACTGTTCAGATAGTTTGTACAGAAAACACAATCTTCACCGACCTAAACCTCCAGATTTATCTTTCTTTCCTTTAGAGATTAAGAATTAGTAATGCTCAGATGCCCAGTAGATTAATCCTATGATTAACTAGGATGGCATGAAGTACACTTGTGCTATGAGTACACGAACAAATATCATGGAAGGCTATGATCACTTACAGTGCATATCCTAGTTTTGCATCTTTGTATGTGTGTCATAATACTTGGTTCATTCCCCAGGAGAACATGTATCTCTGTAGGCATGAACCTATTTACAGCAATCTGTACTGCATAACCGTGAGTGTTAATAATATCTACTTATTTCTCAGAGGTGCCATATTATGTAAAATTAAATTTGATTTCATTTTCCTTTTGCTGAATGCATGACAATTTTGCCATTTTTCCTTTCTTCTCAGAGTCAGTAAGCTCTCGCAGAAAGAACATGGTAAGTTTATTTTAATCATGTCTTAAAATAAATGAAAATAACCAAATTAATATCAAATATTGTCTTCATTATTACATATTCTATTTTCTTTGATGATTTTTTGCAGTATTAGTACATAAAAGTAATTGCAAAAAAGAAACTCCTAGAAAAAGTTACTTGATTCAAGAGAAAGTAACTGCATCATTCACTGTGAGCACAAAAAAAAAAAAAACACCTTTTATTTATTTGGTTCCGCAATTTTAGAAAATTTGAGCAATTTCTCTTTTATGAAGCTCTTATTTGATGAATTATTTCCAGTCAGACAGTCTAGAAATCCCATTTTAAGTTGATTGGTGATATTATTGCTTGACTCCAAAGATTAAACAAAATTTTTTTGAGACTTCAAGTTCACCTCTCAATGTTAGAAGCTAGTTTCCAAAGAAATGCTGGGAATACCACTTACTGTTTCAACTGCTTGAAATGCTGGATGGAAACTTAGCAAGTTCTGCTAGAAAAGCCCTCATTTCTTTCTTATCTTTCTCCATAATATTACATAGTTCATTTTGCTGCAATCCACTGGCAGGCATGGTAATTTTTGCGACACTGAATCAGTCCACAGCCTTGGATATAATTATGTTCACTGGGCAGTTCAGGGAATTCCTCAAGATTTTTTTACGAAATTTTCAGAAGACTTGCAGTACCTTGATAACTAGAAAGAAATTCTGTAACTGAGACAGTGGATAGGATTATAAGAATGTAGGAATTAATATATTCTAAATAATTTGTAATCAGAGAATTGTATGTTTATTTTGACCATTGTCTGTCTTGAAGCTTGACATAACAATTTTTATTTCTTTTGCAGGAGAAAACAAAATCAATACTCAACTTTCTTCTGTGTTCAGCGTTCTTAGAACAATGACTTATTTGAAAGAGTGCTTTATTCTTACAACTTCTGAACTGCTAGAATTACTTTTTAATCCTTTTTAAAGAAGGAAGGAAATGGTCAATATACAAAACACTTTAATACTTTTTCTTAATAGAAATTATTTTTTCCTCTAAGTTGAAACAATTTAATAGTTATCACTGACATTCTTATTTCATTTCCGTAATTATTACAAAATATGCATAAGCATGTAAGGGAATTAACTTTGAGAATGTTACGGTTTGCCAAAATTACTTAAATCTTTTTAAACGTAAAAACTGTGAGAAGATATTTTTGAATGACTTATCAAGGCAGAACAGGAAAAGACACTGACACAATGAGCACAGCTCATCTGGCAATAATAGCAAAACACAAAATGAAGAAAACAAACTCTGTAAGAGCCCAGGTGACCTGAGGTGACCTCTGGTCACAGTGAGGTTATCAGATAGCTGATTCACAGTTGCACCGGGTCCTGCCACAAGGTCTTAATTATCTGTCAGCTTTGGCTGCCCACACCTCTGGGAGTTAGGTGAGAATTAGTAATCAGACAGTTCTTGAGGAGATGGATGAGCTTTCCCAAAGAACCTTCATGTAAGGCAGTATTCACCAGGTGAAACTGAAATTCTAGAAGGAGGTCAGGCCCTAGTGAAAAATGCATGGGAGAATAGAGTCACAGATCTATGATTTTAGCAACATTAACCTAAATTGTATTACGCTATTAATCTAAGTTATATTCTGCAACATAACTTTTTGTTCTCTTGTTTGTTTTGTTTTGTTTTGTTTTCCACAATAATGTTCATCCCACAGTTAGCAAAATTACATCCACCCATACCTCACATAATCATGATAACTCCTATACTATCCCACAAAAAAAAATTTCTCACTGGCGGTGGTTGAAATGAAAAACACACACAAAAACAAAAACAACAACAAAACAACGACAACGATCACAGCATCCACGGCATCTCTCGCTGCAGAAGTTCCTCTGATTCTGTTTCCTCACGAAGAAAAACAGGTACTGATCCTTTACAAAAAGAAAGCAATAAATATAGATACGTATTTTTCTACTTTATTAAGCCTGTCTTTTTTTTTCACTTAATAGTGATTAACTTGAGCATCTATAAAAGATAGTACACCTTTTGAATTGTATCTCCAGACACTTCTGTAAAGCCACAGACATGCACTGCTTGGGATGTATATGCTTCACATTGCTTACTTGCACCTTCAGCTTTTCTTTTCTCTATCTTTGCACATTGATTTGGATTTCTCATTAAAAATCAACTAAAATGTGGCGTCTGTTTGAAGATTTTTTGCACTAATCCAGTGGCACTTCAATGAGCAGTCTAAGTGATCTCTTTTCCAAGAGTAGTCAGAGAAAAGCGTATAGGCTGGCAAATTTTAAAATTTTATGCATATTGTTAACCATGCTAAACGCAGTTTTCCTGTAAATGATCTGTAGACCAGATTTTAAATACCTGACATCTATAAAGATTTTATTAGCAGGTTTTGAGAAAGTGAATTCTGAAAACTTTAATGAGTAACATCTAGATGTTAAGAAGCATCTCATTTCAAGAGATTTATAATGCAAAAATATCCATCTTTGCTAAAAATAGACAAATTTCTAATTCATTATTTGTGAATGCAAGGCTAGATAATACTGAATAACTACTCAGCCTTATGAGAAGCTTTTTTTCCAGCAGAATCTTGAGACTGCATGCTCCCTGGTCTAGGGAGCCTGCTTTGGCAGGGGTGTTGGACTAGATGATCTCTGGAAGTCCCTTCCAACCCCAACAATTCTGCGATTCTGTGATTCCAGTCCTCCCAGCTTCCTAATTCAGCCTCTCTGTGACACTTGGGCATAATGTCAATAAGGAATGAGAAACCTTGCCCACAACTGATAACAATCAAAGTACCACCAAGAAACGTAACAACAAGAAGGATAACAATGCTATCTGACACTAGGTGCTCAAAGAACTGACTGTCACTAAGTACTAACCTTTGTACGAATGGTGTGTATATCCTCAGGTATAGCAAGTATACTGTTGGATTAGTTGTCCTTGAAACTGTTGAAGTGATTCAGCAAAGGAACACTACACAGTGTAAGAACTAAACTTATATTTGAGGTAGTTAATTAGCATGTCTAGCTAGCCTGCAGGTAGGGAGAGCAACACAATTTTTAATGACCAATTGTTAAGCAATAAAAAAAAGTATAAGTAAGCATCAAAATCCCAAGGTGTGCTAGTACTGTGGGAGATCACCTGGCACCCCAGCTTCAGCAACTTTGCAATAAATCAGTATCACATCTCTGTGTGTGAGATCATCTTACTGCACACCAGGTAACAAATATGCATTTTGGATAATAAACTAATAGCAGACACCTGGTTCAACAGGTACCTGTCTCGCTCCAATTAATAGAAGGGAGAGGAGGTTCTTTTCATATATGTGTACCCAGTAATGAGATTAAGGCACAATGGGTCAAATGTTAGCCCAACCAGTTTATTACAAATCCTAGTTGCTTAGAGAGATGGGGAAGGGAAGAATGATGATGGAAAAGAGATAGGAATTAAAAGCTAAGTGGTCTTTGTAGAAATCAGGAGAGAGATAGTCACCACTGGGAACCCAACACAGCTCATAGTTCAGACACTGATCTCCAGTAGCGATGGCTCATCAGGTCATTAGGGATTTCAGTTGAGGACGACGTCTTCTAATCTTCTTAAGGAAAGTACAAACTTATTTATAAGTCCAAAGTGTTCAAGTCAGATCTTTTGTGGAGTGACAGGTTCCAGCTTTTGGAATTTCAGCAGAATTTCTTTTTTTCTAGCCATCCGGGTTTTGCCAGCAGTTAAGAGGGAGTAGGGAGACACCAAATTGTATCTTGGCTTCACAGGGTACAATGGTATCATCCCCCAGTCCTCCATACCAGTTACTTGGTCAAACACCAGATCTTCCACCTCAGCATTCTCTTTCGAAGGTGAACACAACAAAATAAATGCTTTCAAATGTGAAAGCGTCCACAAAGTGATAATGGCTGTGTGACACCCACAACTTGCTCTCTAGTAAAGTCAGAGTCTTATTGCAAAAACATACCTCAGAAAGCGAGCTTAGAGCCATGAGAAAAAAACAACTGTTGTCTTCCACAGTACCATGGGCTAAATGATATGAATAACTTTCCCCATAAGCAGTGACCAGACCTAGAGCCCCTTGAGCTGTCCTTAATGGCAGCAGGTGCATAATAGCATCTCCCCTCAAGTAGGGTCCATGCAGAAATCTCTTACACCCTGACATCAAGATATTATGCCAATACTGACTTTTGGTAAATAACCAATAGTTTTAAGCTTTGCTAGCTTCACTGAGATTGATTTAGCTAAGGCTAGTCTTTGATAGTGCGTACACAATTCCTAAGACATCATAAATCACTGTCCAAGTCTGGAATTAGCATTGGATTCAGAAGCAACTAGTCCTCCTACCTTCATGATTCAAGGAATTTAAAAAGCATGGGTGTCCATTCTGAACCTCAAGATTTCTGTTTTCTTTGTTAAAATAACTATCTCAGGTTGACATTGGTGATACTCCCACTCTACTATGCCACAGTGAGACTACATTTGGTATACTATGTCCCGTTCTGTGTCCTCTGTTCAAGAAAGACAGGAAACTTATAGAGAGTCCAGTGGAGGGCCACAAAGACCATTTGGAACACAGAACATCTTCCTTCTGAGGAAAGGCTGAAAAACTTGTGACTGTTCTCAGCATGGAGAAGGCTGAGAGGGAATCTTATCAATGGTTATAAGTACCAAAAGGACAAGTGTCAAGTGGATGGGGCCAGGATCTTTTCAGAAGCGTGTAGTAACAGGACAATGGACAAAAAAACACTGGAACATGGGAAAATCTGTATAGACATGAGAAAGAATTTCTTTACTGAGGGTAACAGTGCACTGGAACAATCTGACCAGAGGGTTTTCTAAGCCTCCTTCTCTGGAGATATTCAAAGCCACCTGGATGCTTTCCTGTGCAGCCTGCTGTAGGGAACATGATTTAGCAGGAGTTTGGACTAGATGGTCCCTTCCAACCCCTACAGTTCTCTGAATCTGTTGTATTATAAATATATATACTACCTATAAACACATCCCTGTGTCTTTCTTATGAGTGAACCTTATAGTGTATAATCATATTCATCCTTGGCAGATCTGAACCATTTTTGAACTCAGTTTTACAACTATGTAATGATAATTAGTTTGAGACAAACAAACAAACAAACAAACAAACATCCAACAACAAACAACAACAACAAAGGAATTGAATAGTTTAACTGGCCGAAAACACATTTGTAATCATAAATGTTAACTACCGTTAGCCAGGAATATTCAGCTATATTTAAGGTGGTTTGCAAAATTTCTAATAGAAGAACATCAATCCATGTCATTTTCATTTCAGATTTTTATTGCTGCAATTTTACAAGGTATTCTTAATATTTATAGTTGAAATATAAAGACCGTCATGTTTCAGCCATGACAGATGTATTTTAAATTTAGTAAATAGCTAATTACTGTTTCTGAGGCGTGTTGAGGGAAGAGCAAAAATTTCCCCTACATTTCAGCTGTAAATCCAATCAGATATTCTAATTGCATGTTACATATGCTGCAGCCTTCCTTCTGAAAAGATGAAATGCTTTTCAAAATACTAAGTAAAACACATTAAAAAAAAAAATAAGGCTCTGACTTGCTTAGCTATGACACCTTTGAGAGAGCTGCAATAGAGAATGACATTTTCTGAATTTTCTGGGACAACAAGGGTCACATGTGACAATGCCAATATCGAGCAAAAGATCGCTTCACAGTTCTATAGTGTTGATTTAAAACAAAAAGCTTGTGAACAGAATTTTAACAAAAGGTGTCCCTTTTCTAAGTGACTGCATTACTTTAATGAATGTTAAGACATTCTTGAGTATGTTTGTGTGTTTGTGCATGTGTGTGTAAATTTTCAAAATAACAAAGAGGAAACAAGACACAGGTCTTTCTCACCACACTCTTTATGCGGTACATTTTGTTTCTTGCCTTGAATAGAGAGCCACAGAAGTGATTTCTTTGCAAGAATTGCAAGGTTTATCCTGTGGGCACATCATTCTAAAATTTTATGCAGCCATACAACAAGTTAGTGCGTTGTTTCCCTGGGAAATGATTTATCTCTGAAAACCAAATATACCACTTTTCTGCAGGATCTTATTAGCAAAAGACAGTATAATTATGAACTTTTTGCATGAAGCAATGTCCTAATGAGAATGAGATACATAGTTTCATTTTCTGCGCCCTTCTTTTGTACAGAAATTGTTTAATATTATGAAAAAAAAAGGTTTCCCTGTTTCATGTCCTGCCTTGTTGGTCCTTTACCCCTTGGAAGGGGTGTTAATCAATTTAACTCTTCTGTGTATATCTTTTTCATCCTGGTGGTCTTCAGATGGGAATATTTACCATCTATCGGAATTACAGTGTGATATGCAAAAGATGCAAAAATAAGGAAATAAATAACTTCAGTCTTCTCTGCCTTGGATTCAAATGGAATTGGACATTTTCCTTGATTAGATGCCACTAATTTTTTATTCTCAAACACAGGACTTAAAAGAAAGCTTGCAAGTAAAGACTTCCCATCGAGCTGATCTCTGCAGCTCACCATGTTTTCTCAAGGCAACCTATTTGTTTAAAATTGCCATAGGACCCACAGATTTATCCCTGGGTAAATAATTTAACAGTTCATGGTCAAAAATCATAATACTATTTTCTGTTCTGAAGAGGACAGAATACTAATGCAGCAAGTAATAAATATACAAGAAAAAGTAAACTCTAAATTTAAAAGGATTATTGGAAAAGACCTATGTTTATCACTATTTATTTTTCTGCTACTATTTTCTACCTATTCATCTGAACTAAAATGATAAAATTAATGAAAGTAATTTAGAAGTGAAAGACACATTTCATCAGAAGCTGAAAGTGAAAGCTTGATGGAGAAAGATTCTGTGGAAAAAACCTATATGGAACAAACGTTATCAAAAGTAATTAGCCAGATTAAATTTGAATATTGTTTACTTATTTTCATTCTAAACCCAAAAAATGACTTTGTAGAAGAATTAAAAAAAAAAAAGACTTTCCTTGGGGATTATGTTATGCCCATTCTTTCCATTGCCACACAAATCTGTATGGTGACAAATTCCATTTTCATTTTTTGTGAAGAGTCATCATCTAGGTAGAGCTGTAAAAAGAGAAGAGTTGATTTTTGCTACAGAAAAAAAAACACAAAAGGTGTGGATGAAACTTCCATTAGAATATGGATGTTGTTTATCTATGTAATTATTTACATTTCCCAGAGAGGTGATTTTATAATTTCCAATTGTTCCTGAATGAAAATTCTTTTTCAGCTCCTTCTTAAATTCCTGCTAACTAGCTGCTTCATCTGTGAACATGGAAGAGATCTGCTCTCTTATTTTACCGTTGATTGGAGTAAGGAACATACTCAAGTTCTGGGTTCATGTCATGTTCATTTAACTACTTTGAAAATGTCTTTAATTACTTTGGAAATTCAACAGTTCTGTAAGAGTATTTCAAAATGAGAAAATGCTTTAATTTTTTTTATCACTACGACTTAGTCAACTTGAGAGATCAAATGAGTCATAATCTAGAATTCAGTAAAGGCTTTTCATTTATTTCTTCTTTTCTTCTTTTAATGTAACAAGTAATGGAAATTTTGTGCTTGTTGAGCTAATGAAAAATATATTTGAAAAGAGTAAATATTCATTGAAGGAATATGATTAAATGCATATAATTTAAAACCAGTTGTTGTCATTGAGAACCAATGTTAAAAAACATTGCTTTCCAGCATACTAAATTTCTTCCTTTCAAGTTAATTCTTGTCTATGGATTCATTACAAATCTCCTTTACTTTTAATCAGTGTAATTTCTATAGCTTTGAAGACAATATTTCTTATGTGCAACTTTGTAAGTTGTGAATTTTTATGTTAGTTATTCGGTGTCATGCTGGGGATTAGGAAATGGTTCTTCATCAGAGGGTGTCTGGGTCCTGGAATGGGATCCTCAGGGCAGTGGTCACAGCCCCAAATTGCTGGAGCTCAAGAAGTGCTTGGAAAATACTCTAAGAAACATAGTTTGAATTTCGGTTAGTCCTGTGTGGAACTGGGGTTGGACTTAATGATGATCTCCATGGGTCCCTTCTGACTTAGGATCTTCTGTGATTCTTTGAATGAAATGAGTAAAATGGCAGTTAAGGGCCCTCACCTAATGATATGGACAAATTTGAGCTGACTGCTACTAAATGATCTCCAAACTGTGCATATATGTATACTTAGAACATTAAGCAAGCTGTAGCATTTTCATTCCTTAGAGTCACAAAAGTGATCAGATTAACTGTCTTGATTCTTATTCATCAGAGCTATATGTTCACAGAATCAGACTGGTATGGGTTGGAAGTGACCTTAAAGACCATTTAGTTCCAACCCTCCTGCCATGGACAGAGACACCTTACACTAGAACAAGGTTGCCCAAAGTGCTGTCCACCCTGGAGCTGAACACCCCTAAGGGTAGGGTATCAACAACTTCTACAGTGCCCCAGCACCCTAATTGTACAACATTTCCTCTTAATATCTAACCTAAACATATTTTATTTTCATTTAAAATTTCCCCTTCTGGTCCTATCACTACATGCCATGATAAAGAGTCCCTATCCAGTGTTCTGTGCTGGAGGTTACCCACATGAATCTAGCACTGATCAGTAGTCAATTTCATATTCTTTTATGAAGTTATAACAAACTGCTGCAGTAAAAAGAACAGATAGCACTCTGCACTGTACTGTGTGCTTCTGGTATGCAACATGATTTCAGCACGCTATCAGAACTTTTGAAAAGGCATAAATACGTTTTAATACATACTGCATGCTGATCAAATTCATGAGCAACAGTTTCTGTGATTATATATGGAAATATTGCTTAGTTATTCTGCTGGTAAAGATTGTCAAGGTACTGAGATAATTTATTATATGATGCATTTTGATAGTCTATAAAATTTATACATAGTTTTAATAAATACCATTTCTAAAGTCTTAAAGAAGTGTAAGGGGACATAAAATAATGGTGTAACTACGGATGAGAATTGGTGCAAAAGTTCTGCAGGATGAAACTTTTTCCATGAAGGCTTTAAGAAATCCATTTTGAAACAGGTCTTGGGAAGGGGCTTAAGAATTCTCCATATCTTAACATCTTATAATTTGCTCAATGTTAGGCTCATTATAAATAACATAAAACATGACATGAAATGTAACCAGCATTTACTGTCATGATCTAAAACTTAGGAAACTACCCAGCCCATGGCTATTGAGAAAACACAACAAGTTTGGTCCACGACAGACGAGAACACAGAGGTTTGAATGACAAAAATTCCTGTCACAAAATGGCTTAAATTACTACAAACTAAGACTAATGTCAAATATTACTTTATTTTCACCATTCTATCATATATTCCTTTCATTTAATCATTTCTGTTTAAATGAGAATTTTATTCCTCTCATCAGTTTTCACTTTCTCAGATGCTAAGCTGTTCTTCAGTTTCTCATTTTGTTTCTACCCATGATACCTCAGAGTACCTGAAAAGAGGTGTTTAGACAACATCAAGGATATGTGGTTCCTAGGCTCAGCTCATAGGCTGAAGTCCCAGTCCTTAGATCTCTCTCATGGGCTAGACGCCAGTAGTACTGAAATGCAAGTATCTCTGAAAAGTTTTTCGATGGACATAAAATATTTAGACTTGAAAATGATTTCAATAATTCGCAGCTTTTTACTCATTTGTAATAATACGCTTTGTTATTCGTAAGCTGGCTGTTTTCTTGTACAGAATCATAGCTATCATTATCTTTGGGTAGTGCACCATTATAAATACAAATCCTATCTTCTTTAATAGCTAGATATAGTCATTCAGAAGAAAATTTTCACAGCTGTTTATGAAATCCGAATATTAATTCTTTGTAAATTCAGAAATTTCACGGTAGTTTAGTTTTTATTAATTTTATTGGTGTTCCAAGTAAGTACTCTAAAACTCAGCTTTTAAAATGAAGAGCTTGCAAGCAGAACAAAGGTTCATTTTCTACTTATTAAATAACTTTATTAAAGATACTTATCATCTGTTTGCTGAATTTTTTGACCTTCTCAGTTTTCCACATAGCAGCAAAAGAGCAGAGTCCTGGTAGTAGTCACGAGACACTCAGGATATTTTCTTCTCTCAAATGTGGAGAAAAGATTATCTGAGTTTACTTTGAACACGGAACTCAGAAAGATTCTATAATGCTCAAATTGTATTTAAAAAGGTAAGACTTCTATCAGGAAAAAATATCTTCTGTTAAATCAACTAAAAGGTTTGAAGAGGAGGCAAAAAGATCAGTTACTGAAGTCCTTCTTCTGATTAGAATCATAAACGCCAAAGTCCAAATGAGAATAGGCTAAGAAGTTTCAAATTCCAGTGTTTTAGACCTAAGGGAGTGCTTGAATTCTTGTGAAATTTCCCCTTCCCAGCTTTTCAGTCAGTCTCCAATGTTGTGTGTGACTATTCACCTATAAGAAAAAAAAAATCATAAACGATGGGGAAAAAAACAATTTTCTTTGTAAAATCATAGATCTATACTGAACACTGTTTCACTTTTATTGAAAACAAGTAAACCTCCTGTAAAACACTTCAGAAAGTTCAGAAAGAATTCTGTGTTAATAATATTTTGATTGCTAGATAAAAAAACGCATTTGAAAATGTAAAACCATAAAAACGAAAATCTTCAGTATGACTGTTTCCTGTTTCAGGCTCTTTCACAAGCACTTGTCAAAACCAGCGGACTGTCATAAGGATTCAAGTTGAATCAGGGGAGCCTTAGCCTGGACATTAGGAAGAATTTCTTCATGGACAGGGTCAAACTAAAGAATAGGCTGCCAGGTAAGAGTTGGAGTTCCCATCACTGGCCACACTGGAAATGCTTTACCGATGTTACTCAGTAGGTCAGGTTATTATTTGAACTTTATGGTTTTGTAGATATCACAGATTCTATGATTCCATGGCATAATGAAACAAATCATATTGCATTGTTACATTGGTTTAGGCCACTGTAGCTACATTTTTACAACCCATAAAAAATAGCTATTCATTTCCTAAAGTTGCAGACAGATTTCAGTCAGGCACCTTTTTTTATCTCTTTTCTTTTCCTTTTTTTTCCCAGTGACATGTACAATAGCCTACTGCAGATAAAGCAGTAAGTCATCTTCAGCCAAGTCACATTTAAGGAGCATGCTTAGGTATGGGGGTTGGACTAGATGACCTCTAGAGGTCCTTTACAACCCCTACAAACTCTGTGATTCTGTGAAAAATAGGCTTGTTCTATCTTCCTGACCTTTATTTATTGTGTAATGACATTGTACAACAACATATTGGCATTAACTTCCAACAAAAAAAATACTTAAAACTCCTTATCATAGCAGGTAACTTGAACTGAGTCTGTAAAAACATGGGCATATGAATTTGTGACTGCAATATCAATGGAGATATAATAAACTGGAGAAGTTTGGGACTCATCAATTAATTATTTCATAACAGAAAGCAAAATTTGAACAATTTGTACAGAATTCATTAGTGATAGGAGGCAAAAATCCTAATCTTCTACCTTCTGATTTCTTTACTAGATACCATAAATATATATGGACTATTAAAGGGGGCCTAAAGAAAAGATGAAGAGATTCTTTATCATGGAGTGTAGTGATAGGACAAGGGTAATGGCTTTCAACTAGAAGAGGGTAGATTTAGATTAGTTATAAGGAAGAAATTTTTCACTTTGAGGATGGCAAGGCACTGGGACAGTCTGCCTAGAAAAGCCTTGTTTGCCTCACCTCTGGAGATTCTCAAGGCCAAGTTGTCTGGAACCATGGGCAACCCGATCTTAATTGCAACTCTGCCCACAGCAGGGTTAATTGTCCCTTTCAAAGCAAATCATGCTATGATTCTACAATTGTACTGTTAAGAAAATGGTATTACCTCATATTCAGGACTATATAAGTATAGGTTACAAAGACAGCTAAAAGAATTGAAAAAGAATGTTGTAGCTTGAAAAAATATGAGATAGCAGCACAGGAACTAACTGATAACTAAGAAAAAAGCAATCAGGTTACCAATGCATATCTTGTTATACCTGCTATGACACCATCCTCTTTTTTCTAACTGGTATTTATTAAAAAATGCTTATCTGAAGGACAGCTGTACTCATGGCAGAACCTTTTTAAAACCATTGAAATTTCAGGTGCATTTTCCTCCCCATCCTTACCCTCGCATCTGGCATGTATTGAGAACAGGCTAGTTGTAACCTTGAGCCACAAAAAGGTACAGAACAGGTATAGAAGTACCATAAAAAATATCACAAATATCTTTATATGTACACCAATGATGCATGTGTTACTTGGCACTAGAAAATCTAAGACAATAATAAAATGACTGCTTCTAGTTTCCAAAGACAATGACATAGAGAAAATAATTGATAATTGGAGAGAATTGCAGAATACAATGCCCTCCTGACTAGATTAATTCATTAAAAGTATGAGAAAGTCCAGTAGGTGATACATAGCAAAATATATATAAGCTCACAATACAGAAACACAGGAAAGAAAGCAAAAACCCATGCTATTTTACAGACTGTATACAGAAAGAATTTAGGAGAACAGAAACTGACTAGGTATTAACTGACCTAAATATTATCATACATTCCAACTCCCTGCTGTGGGCTAGTTACCTTCCCCCATCCTCAGTTGCCCAGGGCCCCATCCACCCTGGCCCTGAGTGCCTCCAGGGTTGGGGTACCCACAACCTCTCTGGGCAGCCTGTGCCCGTGCTTATAGTAAGCACTGACTTCTACAGCAATATTTAGACCTGTCATGTACTGGCTGGCAACTACTAAAAACCAAAAACAATAAGAGAAAATTCTGCAGAAATTCTGCAGAAGGCAATAGTTGTCCATTCAAAGGGAGATGACAAATAGGATCACAACTTTCTTTCATCCAGAAAGAAATAGGTCTGTGTGACACTGAGAGATAATTTTTAATCAGTGTGAAAAGGATAACTGAACTTGCTGGCAAATGAGTTTACCCTGTGATAATGAGCAGAAAAGAAAGGGAGAATAAATCAAGCAGAATACAAGCATATCTCTCTAGATCAGATCACAGCTTGGGGAGGATGAGAACAAACAGAATTTTGATGAGAGAATTTCTTGTAGGGTGCAAAATGCCATACTGAAAAATTTCTGTGATGGCACTGAATTCTGACTTCATTTGTAGCTGAGAGATAGAAATACAGATGACATTTGCAGGTTATATCTAAGGATAAGACAACAAAAGGACTATAATAGTAGTGAGACTACAGTAGGAGTACACTCTAGGAGGTTTTCATTGTCTGTCTTAAAATTACTCATGCACATTCTCACCTTGAAGGAAAAACTTTCTCTGCCTCTATAGATTATCACCTCACAGTTGTATGTAGTGCATTTCTGTAAACTGAGAAGCCCTGTGCTTTAGGAGCAACTCTTGGTATTCTTGAGACATTTTGTGAGTCAAGTCTAATTTGGGATCACTGGCAGGCTCCAAATGATAGACATAAATATGAGAGAACTTCAATAATGCTGTCTTCACAGTCTTCAGCCTCAAATCTTCCACAGCAATAAGGATATGGGTAAGTATCCAAGTATCTAGATTTCAAACTATTTATGAGGAACTGATAAACCAATCTTCTGAGAAATTAAAAACTTGGTAAGTAGTTCATTACCTACCAAACTGGAATCCCCCTAGATATTCTCTGCTTGACTATTAAAAACACTGACATTTGAATTCTTTTTCTGACTTGTAGTAGAAAGCCAACTAAGGAAGCCGTTGTTGCTTTGTTGGCTTCATTTATTTTAAGAAAAGTATTTCAGAATGTATTTTAGAACACACTTGTTATGTGTAATTTAGAATATACTTGATTCAGGAAAATATTTATTTCCAAATTGTCTACAACGAAGTAAAGTTTTTAAATAACTGTGAATATCAGTTAAAGGCTGTTCTTTGAAGATATAATCTCAGTTTAAATTTTTACTATTTTTCTGGAAATCTTCATAAAATACTTGCTTTAGTTTGTTTTGCAGACAGTTCAAAATTAGTTTTATATGTAAATTTTGCAATGCTTGCTAGAGCTTTCATTGTATTTTCTGGAGATTGCCTGCTGTTCCATCTTTAAGCAGAATTTAAATAAATCAATATTGTTCTACATTACTTTTTTATATAATTACACAACTGAAGCAAATTGAAAGAAACAGTTAATGCTGTAACTGGAAATCAAGATATAAAATAATCCTCGCATGAAGATGTTCATCAACTGCTCTGTAGACAGTCTACATTTTATTTTTACAAGGAGTAACATCACTTCTCCTTCTGAAACCTCAGAGACACATCTGCTGTGGTGCATTAGGTGTCTGACCTTACCTAAAAGTCATGAAATGCTACTCTCCTTAACTTTCAGAAGCACAGAGTGCACTTCCAGTTATTACTTCAACTCCTCAAACAATCAGAAAAGTTTTCATGCTTCAGGAAACATCCCAGTAAGTAGACTTGATTAACATCTCACTTTGATGAACACTTCACTTTCAACATGCAACTTTTCTCTACCACTTCCAACACCACTCCTTATTATTAGTAAATATTCTTCTGACACTGAGGATGGAAAAAGATATCAGTATTGCATACTGGAAATTCTATGTTTTCCTATTTCTGGTCAAGAAGCGCTGGAGTCTTGAGAAGAAAATGCAAATTTGTTTAGTCATATCAGTTAATGAAGAGGAAAATACATTGGAATATATATCAGGACCTATTCAGCAACAACGTCAAAGGACATAGGAAAGAAGAAGGATCTCCTCTTTCTCTGTTGTGCTCATGTCTTGATGACACTGTTCATAGAGAATTTTAGAAATTAAAGGGAAGGATTACTTACCAGTCACACATTCATTACCACTTTAGCCAGTGAAGACCATGGACTTTTAAGGTTTATAATTTTTGCAACATCTTTCTGTAAAAAAGAAAAAAACAGGAAAGTTGTATACTTTTCATAGGGCTACAATAGATAAAATTAATCAGAAATTTTCTTCTCTTTATTTTTTTCTTTCCTGCTTTGATTGATTTAAATCTCTGATACTTTTTCACTGCTTCAGGAAGGAAAGATAAAATTAAAGCTAGATCTATTAGAAGTATTCTTGACTAAAGGTAAGTAGAAATGTAAAGGAAGGATATAGTTCTTATAGGAAGTGATTAATTAAAGAAGAGGTAGCCAGTACTGTACATGAGAGAATTTGATTACTTAAAATGGTACAAATTTGGGAAGAAAGCCTAAATCAGGGAAAAGCAATCACCAAAATATAAATTGAAATTTTTAAACCTTCTATCTATTCCAAAATTTAGTGGTTTTAGTTACATCATTATAATTTATTGTTACAATAGCATAAAAAAAATGTGTTTAGTAAAGTACTGGTAGCTAATCTTCCAAATTTTCAAGCTCTTTACTCCATGATGGCTAGAGTTGTCAGTAGAACTATCACTCATTTCTATACAGGACATGGGAAAGAAAGTAAAATCATATTAAGCTATTTCTGCTTTTCCAGACTTGCAATATTTAAGTCCCTCTCAGATATGATTCTCATCTACCTCGTCTTTTAAATAGCACTGGCCCACAGCTATTCTTATGTCTCTACAGGTTTATCATTCCTCCAAAAAGATTTCTCCTCTTGAACTTCATATACTGAACTAATCCTTTTAGCATGTCTTTTTCCAACTTCATGCCTGTTGAAGAGCATAAGGAAGGGAACCTGGGACTCTCAGAGGCTAGTTTAATTTATCTGTAGGGGATGGATTTAAGGATAGAATCACACTAAGACCCATTACTCTTAATCTAGGGCTGATCATCAATAAACATAATGGATCTGCAGAGCTTTCATTCTTACAGGTTGAGTTTTTGAACCAAATTCTGAAAGTAATGTCACAATAACAGAAGAACAGATCTTTGCAAAAAATAAAAATCAAATCACAAATGAAGAAATAAATGTTATTCTCCTGTTCTTTATTATGTTTGTCATAATTTAAGGGCTTCAGGTTTTCTAATTCTGAATTGTTGGAGTAGTTCAGAAAGAATGAAGTTAACTAATATATTTGACCATCTATAGCTTTGAAAAAAGGCATTGTTACTTAGATTTCCAGAACATTCTTATTATGCACTTATCTCTTCAAAAACTGGCCTACAGTGCAACACACTTTCATATGTCATAGGTTTCAGTAGATCGAATAACAACATCAACTTTAGATAAGACTACTTTTACAAAATAGGGAATAGTGACATATTCCTTGATGTGTTTCTGCATTTGTACTACCTTCATACAGAACTGTATATTTGAAAAAAAAATTTTGAACGAGTTAATTTTCGATTTTCAATTGAAACGTGAGCTTGTAACTTTAATAATACAAGTAGGCCTTTGTTTCAACTAAGCTGCATGTTAAACTAAACCTTGTTAATGGAGATGCCTGTTAATATCAAGATTATGAAGAAAAGAACTCAAAAGGCATGTGACACAAATTCATTTACTCAAAATATTAAAAAAATACACCAAGATGTCTCTAGACATCTGTCCTTGGCTTTTAATTCTGCCCATGGCTCAAAACCTCACAGACCTCATGGTGCTTGAATGGCTCTGCAGTCAACACCATGAGGTGTTCCATTAGCATATTTTTAATTGGGATATTTAATTATGCAGAACTATTTCACATTCTGGAGTCCCAGTTAAAAAGTTGTGCAGAAGGTTTTCTTCAAAGCAAGTGTTAAATGGGTACTGCTATCTACCAGTGAAGTCAATTTCATATGTGTTTATTTGACAACCACCTGTGCCATTCATTCACCCTTGGAAGTAGGAGAAAACAGGTGAAGGAAATAACAATGACAATGATATATAAAAGTTTTTGGTTTTTTTAACATTTCTCTTTTTTGTTTTGTTTTGTTATGTTTTCTTTTGTTGTCTCCTTTCTGTCTACCATTCCTTTTCTCTTTACTCCCCAGTCAATCATCAATTCCAATTTCATCCTACAGAAAATCTCTTCCATGTCTTACCAGGGTTTATCTTTTGTATGTCAGGCATGGAATACACCCTGTGGTTCTGCTGTATGATCTGTTTTTCCACATCTCCTTTCATTGCAGGAAGGCATTTACAGAAGATTCAGTATATTTGGCCTTTTGATGACAATAACAAACATACAGTAATTTTGAGTGATTAAAGCATGTTTACTTAAGAAAAAATTAAAAAAAAAAATAGCTGCTAAACTCTACTGAGTCTATGCTGAACATGTAAAAGAAAAATTTCCTTTTTTCATTTTAAATTTTTTAATATATTTTCCCGTGGAGTTACTGAACTGACAAAATGCATTTGAATTGTGAGATACTCAGCAAAAGATGAACCTTTGAAATGTAGGATTCTGATAAATCACAGATAACACTTTGAATCCAAGGGTTTTAAACTCTAGTATAAAGCAAGTGTGACTTGCCCAGATCTTTTGTAGCATAAGAAAGCATGTTTATGACAGTCCCACAGCAGCTAGGGAAATTTCAGCACACACACTTAAAATGCAAAAGCATATGAACTAGTGAAAAAATGTCTAAAAGAAAGCTACTGAGTTATTTTTGCACCTAACAACATAGCAAAACAAAATCATTTTCTTAAAAAATAACCATTTTAAAGTTTGGATACCAATCTAGTTTCACATTTTGGATCGTGGTTATAACTTGAGTCAACACAATTCTGTCCGCGGACAAGTGAATGGACACTATCACAAACTTAAAAGTGACACTGAAAACTATCATAAAGTACAGTATACCAGACTGAAAACTTTCAGACAGATAGAAAATGAGACTTCTCCTCAACACTGAAACTTTTACAGGATTTATTTTTTTTAAGAAATAGTCATTTATGAAAAAAGAACAAAAAAGCCTATGACAAAATGACAAAATATCTTGCTGAAATCCATAGGGACTTGATTTTTCTTTTTATTTGCAAGAAAATACGCTGGTTTAGGACATATCCTACAATAGAAATTGTTATATGTTTTAGAATAATAATTTTATCCTTCTGCACAAAACTCCCAAATATCGTTTTCATTACGGAAAAAAAAAAAAAAGATTGAATTTTGGATTTTTTCTTACATTTGCACACAACTTATTAACAATCCCAGGAGTTAGCATGTAAAAAATAAATAAATAAATAAATAATCACATGCATTACATTAGTATCCAGTACCCTGTAGGTGGAACGTGGTCTGCTTAGTTCATGCAAATAACTTCTGCACAATTTTTCTCGGCTTTAACAAGACAGATCTTGAATGAGAAGCACCTGAGGACTCTAGCTAGCTGTGGAAACAGAATGGACAGTTTCCCTTTCTGTGGAGATCTTTGAAAGCTCCTGCTCTCCCCATTAACTGATGAAAACCACAAGCACTTACTTCATGTGCGTTGTTTCATTCTGTACATAAAAGTAAATGGGCGTTAGATACTCAGATGAGTTGGTCTGGATCCTGTTATTCCTTTACCATTTCCATATGATTACTACCTGCAAGACTACCCTTGTCGTTGTGGTCTTATGTGACTAGTGTAACAAGCAGATGCTGTAAAGGATAAAAGTTAACAAGTTAGACTATCTTCATCTGATTTTACAGAGTCAAGTTCATGGTTTGGGGAATTAGGTTGTTTTGTAGCAGTTTCTACTGATAATGAAAACCATACTTTCTTTGTGTTCACTTCCCTGCCCCAAAACTCTCAGCTCTAGAGAAAGAAACAACATGGTAAGTATGTCTCTTAGAGTTGCTCTTCAGCCAGGAAATCTGCTAAGATATAACTCATCCCTGTATGAATGAATTTTGTAATAGGGCTCTGAAATGCAAGCAAAACAGTTTTCCTAATGGGACTGCATAAATAATGGCACTATATGCAGGCTAACACACACACTGAATAGAACAGTCACTAAAACTGTATGAAGTGCTGTGGAGGCTGACTGCTACCTTTTGTACTCATTCACAAGATGGATTGGTGAATTAAAATCTCATTACCTGTGTTACATTATGTAGCCTTGTTATGTGTAATTATCAAAGTCAATTTGCTGCAATGACTTGGTGATCAAATCTCACAAGAACTTCTTAAAAATACCATGCTACTGTTAAAAGTATCATAATTTCTCAAATTATAAACTATGAGCGATTTACTGGTGTTATCAAGCTCTCCTTTAAAAAAATGTTTATCCTTCATTTTCCTGATATGCATTCATAACTCAAATCTTATCTTTGGTAACCGAATTAAAAGCAGAACAGGAGATGCATCTTTTTAAGTCTTATCTGAAACATCTACAGTCAAGGCAAATCAATGGGAGGAAAAAGATGTGTTTGAAACCTGAATTTTATTATTTAAGGGTCTTTACAGTCATAAGGAAGTATGCGGTCCTTCATAATACTGACATGTATGCCTTTTTTTTTTGAGTTGTAAAATCTACACCGGTGTAAGAATAATGTCAGATCTGAATAATGTCAGAACTTAATTCAAACAGTGTTAGAGAAAAAACGGTTTTTCAACATCATCATTGGTTCAGAAAATGAAGTCTGTTACAGTTAGAATTGCATGTTCTTTTGGAAATGGCTTATTCAAACTCAACATACTTCACAGTAATGAACTTTATAGTTAATTTCCCCTTAATCTATAAAATACACTATTACCAGAACTGTTCTAACAAATAGTATAAATTTTAGAAAATGCATTCCCATCTATGTGCCATAATATAATTTAAAATCAGCAAAAAGCTGTTAGTTTTTAGGCAAACACTTGCTTGGATACAAATCCTACTATGTGTGAATGCTCAGGATAGAAATTCCAAAATGAACAACTATCTCAGTTCTCAGAGACACTGCTTTTAGCTTCTCAACAGCCAGAAGGACTGGTGAGTGAGTGAATTCCTAGTGAGGGCCGCTGTAAGCTCCCACCAGAAAACAGCCTCAGCCCCAAACTAGATGGAAATAACTGTTTCGGTTCTAGCAATTCTTACCTTTGCATTTAGAAAAGCTACTTCGCCAGTACTGCATTCATTACTTTTTAAAGGGCTTTGTGAAACTTTGACTGTGACAGGTACTTAACATTAAAAAAAAGTCCCTTCTATTTTTTTCTCATAGATCTTCATTAGGAATTACTGAAGCATAGCGAAGGAGACTACGACTGACATTGATAGCTGTCTCTGCTAAAAAGTTAGTGGAGATAATTATCTCGTCTTTGTCACTCCAGTCAGTAGTTTAATTTGCAGTTCACAAGCTGAAGACAAAGGCATGGATATACTGTTATTTAAGAAATAAATTCCACAGCCCTCATTCAAAGCGAAGGATGCTTCACCTCTCGGACTGTCCTGCAGATTTCATGGTGACTCCTGGACTTCCTCTGCTGCTGTAAGTGAATGCAACTAGTGAACCATATTCACCAGTCTAACAAAATTTGTGGAAAATGTAGATCTGTGATGGATTTGCTAAGGAAGCAGGTTTTTGTGGGATATTGGTCTCCGTATAAGCACACATTACATTCTACCCTAAGATACGACAGAATGATTCAGTATCATAGACAATGATGCTCCTAGAAGTTCTTGGAGGGAACGAGAGACAGAGAGAGTAGAATTATTATTTCCTCTGAGGGTGGTGTTTCTCATACCGTTAGTCAGAAACAAATGGTCAAACTTTGTTCATAGGATTGGTTGCCTCCAGACCTGGAGCTTCAGATGGTCCCTTCCCTGGTGGGAGTTTCATAAAAGGTTTAAATAAAAGGATGAGACTGAGATATGAAAAAAAAATAGGCATATGAGAGAAAGGACACAAGTCTGTTCATAAGCAGGCTTCCAACTTACATCTCTAATAACCGCATTATTTTAGGGGGCAAGGATAGCTTTGTTATCTGACTTTATGCTGTAAAACTGTAGCTAAGATGACCTTTTACAGAGCACAGTATTCCAAATAATCCTTATCAAAATAGGAAAACACTGAATCTCAGCACTGTGATCACCTTTTGTACCTCTGCCAGACACCTTCATTCTGCTGTTCTTCACACTGGTTAATTTGCTTCAAAAATCAGTACTATTTTGAAATTCCTACTATTTAATTTATTTTTAAATGTAATGCTGGCTGTTGATTTAGAATCTGAGCAAAATAAGTCTGTATGTCACTATGTTGTTACCCACTGTCCTCGCCATGATAGAAACAAGGATTTGCACTCTCAGACAGAAGCAGGTTTAGATAAAATCATTGCTTCTGTGTAGACATCACTGAAACAACAGAAAAACAACAGCACACCTGCCACTAAGACTTGAAATTACTACATTCATGTTCATTATTCTTAGACTATTTTATTAATCTTTGTGGTAGCAGCACAAAATTGTAATTTCAACTTATAGCTGTAATTATGTTGTTTATGGACATACTAACATAACACATTTGTATTACCTCCATTTTCCAGTTAAAAGTATTATTACTTTATTTTAGTCACTTACCACATATACGCTCTATTTATACAAAGAAGAAAAGGGTGAACTGTACTGCAATAAATTTATTAACAATGGTTGCAAGAATTGTTGTACTAATATTGAATTACAATACTTACATTTTGTATCATTTACTTATTGTAAAAATGAGATAGAAGAATAATGCAACGCAATATCAGCAATATTCTTTTAGTGTACTACTGCACTGTTTATGAAGTGATGAGACTTGGACTGAATGGAAATACACATGCAATAAAATATCCTAGAAACTTTTTCTTAAAAAGAGAGAACAAAAAGTAAGAGGAATAAAATAAAAAGCTTCCTTGTGACACTGATGTTTCTCCTGGATGTTGTTGTTACAGAAGTGTACTCCGTGGAACCAGCAGTGTATTCAAGACATAATCAGTTTAAAATGACACCTGTTGGTTCCCTATGATGCCAATATATTCTCTTAAAAATAGACATTATATAGCACCTCGCTGTGTGGAGTTGATTAAAGTGGACATAATGTTCAAAGTCTTAGAGGTATCATGTGTTGAGGAGTAAATGCACGTATAATATTAAGGGTAAATCAGACTGTATCTGAAACACACTTTTGTAAGACCTAACTTCAGTTTTCATGCCGCTAGATATCTCAGCATGCTTCCTGCAAATTGATACAGGCTCCTGAATAATAGTTCTGTAAAAACAATCAGTGGTTTCAATGCACTAGTCCTTCTATTCTAAGAGGTGAAAAAGATTTGATTGTTTAAAATAAACAATGGAAAGAGATGTCGACTACATTACTGCCTCCATCTTTATCTAGCATAAGGATAAATACTAAATTCTGACTGAATAGCTGATGTCAATCTATGAGAAAAAAGCTGGAGCTTAAAAGATGACATTCAATTTGGAATATTCCTGTCCTCAAAGGCAGTTATTTGATTTGCTACACAACTTTCCACTCAATGTTCTGACTGATCGATTACATGCCTCCAAAAGACACTTTTTAAAGTACCATCATTTAGTTTTGTTATGCTCAAATACTTTTTATCTCTGTGTGCATGTGTGTGTATGTGTGAAAATATTTCCAAGAAATGCCATAAATAAAAGGTATTTTGAAGATAATCCAGGGAACCTTATATATAGTTATAGCAGCTAATCTCTAATACAAACATCAAATAACAACAGACAGGGTACTGCTGTGACTGCAGATTTGACTGACTGAAAGTCTAGCCACATTTTACAATAAGTAAGATTAGACATTGTGCAGCATAGTTTCATATCTGTTTTGTTCTCGTTGGAAGCACAGTGTTGTTCTGATGACACTGATATTACTCCTTGCCTACATGCACTGCATAATGACTCGGAGCGTGTATGAGAATAATAAATCGGTATCTGATTTACATTCCTACTAACTGAAATTTAGTTTTCCAAACATAAAAAGTTTCCAGCGATCTGCCTTTGTTCTTTCATTCTGTGTAAATAACCATTGAAATACGTTCTTTAGAGAGTGCACTGTGGATGAGGCACTGCTACATGTCTCATTTTCTTTTGGTATTCATTTGTAAGGACAGCAGCGAACTAATTTGATGTCAGAAGTAGAAAAGCCCTGATGAGATTCGTTATCAGTGGACTTCCTGACAAGGTATCTACTCTGTGTCCTTTCCAAAATAATAACTGCAGCAAATTTTCAAGAGCCCTTCCAGAGCAAACTCACAGCTTTTCAAGAGTGCATTCACAACTGAATTTTCTTGTACCAAAGTCTGAAAGTAGACTCGGTTGGAGGAAAAAGCTTCTGAGTTGAGAAAAGGACAGGGAGATCACTTACAAATTACTGTCATACATCAAACAGACTCAGCAAAGGGTAATTTATTGTCTATTAATAACAGACTGGGGTGGTGAAAAACAAAAAGCAAACTAAAGCCACCTTCTACCCGCTTACCCCGGCACCATCCCCATGGCCAACAGTGGGGGTATCCACGTGCTGTGCCTCCTCCAGGTCCCTCTCTCCCAGCTGCTGTCACACATACATCTCTCTTCTATTTGCTTTCCTAGAGCACACCCAGTTTTCTCATGATTTGGCTCTGCCCTGTTCCCCTGTTCTGCTCTCATGTGGAGCACTGATGGGCTCTGCTCTCAGACCCTCCTGGCTGTCCCTCTGCTACCAAAACATTGCCATGTAAACCCAATACAATGAGAAATGAGACGAAAATGGGTGTGGAAGAAGAATGAGGATTTGGATACCCTGACAAGCTGGGGCTTCAGCCTATGCTGACCAGTGTCCATGTATTCTTCCTCCAGAAGGCCATGTGAGATGACCATCACAGCAGCACCCATTCCCAGTGGTGTGGACAAGTGGAAATGGAAATGTGCCACATCCCTGAGAAGTAGACAGTGTGTTTCTGGGGCATTTTTAGAAGACCTAGGCAAATTTTTCAGATCTGAACTTAAAAGATTTCATGACCTTAGTTTTCCTTCCTCCGAAGGGAAAAAAGTTAAAATATGGCATATTGGCAAGGAGATATTTAATAAAACAAGAAAATTAAACAAAATAAAAGCCAACTAAAACAGACAAATACAAACAAGATATCCCAAAGCCCTTCCCAAAACCCAGTTTCCACCTTGGAGAGTAATATATACATTAAGACTTTGATGACTCTTAGACAGTGCATGTGTATACAGGGACAGATAGCTCTGATATTAAGTCTGTTAACAGAGCTGGAAAAAAAAATAAATAAAAAAATGGAGAAGAAGATGATAATAAGGCCAGACAAGAAAAACCGTTGCCTTTCCGAATGGTGGGAAGTGAAATATTCTAATGTTAAATAGGTCTTGTGTTCTTCAGTAATCACCTGAAAAAAACAACCAAAGCCACACTGCAGTTTTCTTAAATTAGAGTTAGTTCTGGTAAATGGATGAGAAAAAAACATAGATGCTTTTTTTTATAGGGAAAAATAATCTCATGCTAACTCACGTAACTTAATGTGGAGAATATTTTATATTACTGGTCAGGTATATTTCTTGTTTTCTTTGCTACTCTGTCTCCTTTTTTTTTAGGAGGTGTTTATGTCGTATGGGAACAGAAATGGAAATATTAGTCCCACAGATGGCAATTTTCAGCTCAGACAAATATTTTTAAAATTATGCAGAATAACAAGTCAAAAACAAAACTGTATTTATATACCTGAACTCCAAGAGATAGCAAAACATAAGAAAATTCATGAATAATGCTGAGCATTTGTTGTTATTTTTAATTACACAGTGAGAGATGAAAATCTGGTTATTCTTATTTCAAGTAATTGTTATTATCTAAAGAAAGAAGACATTGCGAGATCATATAAATGTTTCACATTGACATATAGGTATCTGGGGGGTGGAAGTAAGAAAGATAAGAAACTGAGATTTTATAATGACAATATCTATATTTTGTTTTAGGTTTTTTGCTTGGCTGGAATTAGGTTAGCCAGCAGAAAAATATTTTGTTCAATTATCTGTACTAACAGCACTATTTTTTTTTTTTTTTTCCTGAAATTACCCAAGTTACCCGTTGGATATTTTATTTATTTTCAACCTTAGAAGAGCACAAAAACAGAGGGAAATTTTAACAAAGGAACTAGTATTGAAGGCTGATTACAGATAAATCATGAGCTGCGATGACATTATTGCAGGATGCTGATTAGCTATCATCTGATGTTGGAGCTTGCAGTAAATATGAACCTAGATTTATTCTTAGGAGGAAATAAAAACACTTTGATTTTAAAGCCTCAAATTTTCCTCACAGCATGTTGAGCAGAACACCTGTTTCTGTACTGCAAGTCAGAGAAATATCAAAAGCAGGCTAATGTACCCATAAAGCTTTTAGTTATTTCATACACCAGAAAAACAAGGCAAAATCATTCTTAGGTTTGCTTTTTTGTAATAGAGATAATTCATACACCTTTTCAAGATTATAGTCAGAACAAACAAACAGATGAAATAGGTCAAAATAAATTCTAAAATTTTCTTGGGTCTCAATTTAAGAAAACAGCTCCATGAAATAACCTTCTATAGTTGTTATGGAATTAATTTTCATTTAAATACAGTTTTACAATAAACCAGACAAAATCTGTTTTTGGCATGGAAGAGTTTTAAATTACTTTGGAGATGTGGGCCAGATAAGCCATAAAAAGTCAGAGAAATTTGAAATAGTACCCTTAGTGGTGGACATATGTTACATTTAATATATTTCCCTCTTTTGTAAAAACAAGTCCTTCATAATGTCCTTAGACCTGCAGGTGTTTAGTGCATACTAGGCTTTGGTGTTTTTATTGCTTGGCTTTTGTCCCATTACAGGAGCTTTAAAAGAGACTAACATAAACTTAAAAGAGTGACCTTCAAGGTTGTCAGGTATAAACATTAACTTTCCTGGAAAACAACCATTTTTTTTTTCTCCTCCCAAGTATGACATAGTGACAGAGAAAAAATAAGCATTTATCATTCTCAAAAGGACATTCTGCTTGATGGGGGATGAATGTCTTGGCAGAGTACCTGGAATTCATCTTTAGATCAGCAAGGAAAATTTCCTGTTTGTATTGTTAGGATGGCAGAGTATGGGGCCTGTTAACTGCAGCAAACGATGCATAAAATCAAACTGCTTCAGCACAACCAGAAATTGCAGCGATGTTCGTAAAGTACATTAAAGTCCTTTGGAGTATCCCCATGTAGTCCAGTGATTGAACCTGGAAAGTTTGTGCCTTGAGAAGGTGAACTTTGAAGGAGTCATATCACACGAGATGCCCTGTACTCCGAATTCATAGGTTAGCTTTGACTGTTTTCCATTCGCCTTCCACAGCCATGGTGCAAAATAAATAAATAAATAAAAATAAAGAAAGTGTTTGGCTATGGGGCAAGCCTTTGTTGCTGGAATCCTCTACTTTATTTTCTCTTATCTCTCTTAAAATTATTCCCAATTATAATTACCTTAGTTAGTGATTTCATACCAGATTCACACACACTGCTGTGATGATACTCTTATATCTCTTACACTCTGGACTTTAATCTATGTTTGTTTGACAAAGATGTCCATCATTAAATCCCACTGTGATTACCAGAGAAGTTAATTTAGGATGTTGTTTGTCCGTAGTTTGTAATCCATGGCAAACATCACAATTTATTGAAAACCACTGAGCCTGAGGAAAGATCACCTTTAACAACTACAGACATATGGTGTTGTGTTTATCAACACAACTGGAATGATAATAATGCTGAGAATATTACACAAAAGAGCTATAAAATCAGTAGTTTGGTTATATGTATTCATTTATGCATAGCTGGCATTGGATCTATATCATAAATGTGGTGTCAGTATGTAGGACCCTGCTCCAACTCAGCGGTGACTCTGCAAGCCTAATTGAGTTGTTCTGTGCTACTGTCTGATATGAGTTTGGCTGTACCTGCTTCACACCTGAGACTCTCTGGCATTTGTATCCTCCAGAACTGTCCCTACGGTAATCATCTATTTTGGGCAGCTCTCCATGAGCCATGAGTATGAAATAACTTCCAGTATGTTGGGCCAGAACTCTTCTGCTGTTAATGCAGACAATGCATGCATGAAAATTTCTTTTTTCCTTCTTTCACTGAAGGCTATCATGTCAATATCCTCAAACCTTTTGTGTAACTTAAATACAGCTGAAATCAGATACTGAAGCCATGAGAATTGCTATGGAATCATGCAAACGTTTTCTTAAGGCTAAAAGCAAAATTTAATAATTGTTATATCCTGCAAAATATGTTTGCAAGCACTCACACATAATTTGGCTTTCTTAAGTGCAGGATAGAGAGGAAGAAGCTGATCATGAGGTTAGGGTCAACACTATTATACCTGTGTGACAGAAATTTCTAAGCTGTCCTGTATATCTTTCACACACTAGGTAGTCAGCTAATTCACTGTATATATTGGAGACCTACAACAGAAGACTAGCAAGTCAATGGACTGTAAGTAATTTTTGTACGAGGTTTGTTTCAGAAATGTGCACAGTGAGGTCTCAATAAAGAAAAGAGCTCTTTGCTACTTTGACATTCTGAGAGGTGAGGGGAAACTAGGAAAAGCTTGGTGTAGAATTGTTCCTCTTTCACAGTACAGATGGAGATGGGATGATCTCTAATTTAGTTAAAGCTTTCATCAAGACAACTGGTCAAATCAGAAACTTACTACTATGGTGAAGACACAAGGAGGAGTCCAAAACACTGAATGACTTTAAAACTTGGTTTCCAGTTTTGTTTTGTTTTTTCTTCTGGCCTGCATTTCAAATCATTGCTGGACATATGAAGGATGATAAATGAGCTTAAATAACTACTGTATGTGTCTGTGAAAATGCTAAAGAATGAAAAAAAAGCACATAGTAAACATAAACCTGTCCATTCTTGAGGGAAAAAGAAATAAATAAATCAGATTCAAAATAGCATTTTCTAACAGTAATACAGTGTAAACAAATCATTATTTTATACAGTACTAGAAAAAGAATCAAGCAAACCTAATGGGAATGAAAAAGAAAATCATATATATACATTTGTCTGTCTTGTATGCGTATCTGTTGCATGTGTGTATTGTTAAGAAATGTTCTTTTTCTGTCTTCCTACATCAGCTGCCAGCATAAGGACTGTACATTCTTCTGAGGAGGATTTAAATGAGGCTTTCTTAACTCTTCAGATAAGAAGAAAACAAAATATTACAACTGAAAACAAGATCATGTTCTTTGTGACTATTTTCTTCTTTAATGTGCATTTAAAGATTGCTTATTTTGCTTGACATGGGCCAAGTTATCACCATTTATTAAAGTAGGAAATGACAAGTTCATAAGTCAATAAAAAAAATAAAACTCTTTGCTTAGCAACAGTAACCAAAAATCAATACTGAACTCAGCATCTGCAGAGGAAGTTTACTCAGTATTTGCAAGATATTCTCAAACTCCTCGCTCTAGCAGATGGGCTTTATACTATTGTTAAGGCATAATTGTAACTGCTTATACCTGTTGTTTACTGCTGTTCCCTTCAAAAAGTTAACTATGCAGGGAAAGGTACAAAGAAGCAGTAAAGAATGTACTGTTCCATGTGTCTCTCAGTAATATCTCATGACTTTTTCACTTAACTGACACCACAACTGCTTGCCACCTAGCCTCTGTATGGTATAATCTTGTCTGGGAAATTTTGATCCTCTTGCCATCATTCAGGCAGTGCTCACACCAAGCCACCCAGAAATCTGAGAAAAAAACTGCATGTGTCTACAATATATACACCTCGTATTTGTTAATTCACGTTTAAATGGAGTCTAATGTTCAGTAAGTTCTTTTTTTTTCGAAGTGAATTCACAAGCATTGAAGTGACAGTAGCTGCTAATACACATAACAATGGTAATGAAATAATTGTATGCATGGGATATGCAGTAGTACAGTATACACAATGTGCTTCTGTTCTGGTTAAACTCAACAGCAGCTCAGCAGCCTACAGCCGTTCACTCACTCCCACAACACAGTGAATTTATGGGTTGAGATAATAACTGTCAACTAAGACAGAAAAGGAAAATACCACTGCTTGCCTACCTGTGCCCTGTGAGCAATGTCGTGTTTCATCCCCTGCTGATCAATGCCCTGCCAGTCTCTGAGTGGTGAACTCCTCTGCACCCAACTCCGCTCAGCTTTATGGCCTTCTACATAGTGTGCTGTGCTGGGGAACAACTCCTTGCTTAATTCAGGACAAAAAAACACTACGCATTCACTGTGCAAAGCATGAAGCTTTTGGTAGCAGCCTAATTGAAGTTACCACAGACAGCTTTTTGGGCTGAACTTCTTAACAAATATTCTCCATTGTAAATTATGGTATACAAAATTGCTGTTACGTAATTGAACAGAAACTGGAAAATTCTGGAAAGGAATATTCAGATTACAAAGATGGGGGCAGTCACAGTTTGAAAAAGAAACCACACTGCTAAGCCACTGAGCAAGTTGTAGATAGGTATTTAAATATGAACATTGTTTTGTACTACTTAAAGATGTACAAGTAAATAACATAGTGAAATCAGTGGGTATATATCTGGAATAGGTTATAGTATGACCACCTCATGTAAGAAGAGCTATGAGGATCCTTAGGAAGCTACAAATAAGAATCAGTATATACCATTATTTACACCTCTTTATATTGTTCTTGTTTGTTTGTTTGCTTGTAAGTATCCCATCAGCTCCCTCTGCACCCACAGGTGAATTCTGCTGGGAGCTGTCAACCTGCAACATTTCAGTTTCTTTAAGTATTCCCTGACCTGATCCTCTTCCAACAAGAATACCTCTTTCTTTCTCCAGCCTTTCTGCCAGGAACCTAGGACTGGGGATTCCTAAGATGAGTCATATTTGTGAAAACTAAGGGCATTCAGTACCTCAGCTTTTTCACTGTCATGTGTAACCAGACTTGCAATTTTATTTGGTAGAGGACCTACATTTTCCCTACTCTTCCTTTTGGTCTGTACTTGAAGAAACCCTTACTGAGCTTCCACAATAGTTTCTTGTTGCAACTCATAGAACCTCATCCAACTTCTAACTGACTGTAGCTCAGCTAATGAACAGGAGGAAGTGCATCCAAATTATTAATATGTTTTTAAGCCACGATAACACAGAGAATGTAGAGGAGAAAAAGGTCGGATGTGATGTAGTGAAAATGAATCCAGTCTGCACTGGAGAGGGATGAGGTCTGGATCCGCTGTAATACTTTGAGCACAGAACTCAGTATGTCTGGCAAGGCAGACACGTTCTTGCTCTCTGTGTGTACTCTCATGTAGCGTCTAGTCCTTCAGACAGGCTTTTTTTTTTTTTTCATTATTCTACAGAAGCCATAAAATGTGGACACTTTTGCAAGATAACTTTTTTTTTTTCACTTTTCTTTTTTACTTTACTTATATTACTGCCAGATTGCAGTTATATTTCGCAACTGTTTTATAATACATTTCAGGGATAGTATGAGAGGATGAGCTCTTCTTTCCCTGGAAATGGAGTTTTTTCACCATTTTATCACTTTGACAACAAGGGCTTACACAAGTGCATTTAACTTTTCAAGCCCTGTGTGCCCTGAGACATCCAGTGGGGAAATTCGGCTGTGATAACTCTCGCAAGGAATGACAGACTTTTCTTATTAACAAAATGATCATCAGTAATATTTGCTAAGTCTACTTTGCCTTTTTTTGCCTTTAAAGTTGCTTTGCTTGCTTTTAGACATGGTAGAAAAGCACGTAGTGAGAAATGATTGTTAGTATCATACACGTTTCCCAACGTTACTGTAGCTTATAATGTGATATTTCACTCAGGTGGCAGCAGAATTCATGGCATAATCTAGTTTCATTCCTGTAACACTTTGAGTATCACTTCATTTTGTTTTGTTTTTAAATGAGTACATTTTCAAAAGACTGATAAATAATATGGGGAGGACACTGATTAGCAGTGTAATTCACTCTGAAAACATCTGCCACAGCAATTTCTGAGTCCTCCTTCACGTTCAGAGAAAAAGCTATTAGGCCATTAATAGAGAATAAAGTTCAAAGAAACAGACTGCCCTCTTACAGTCTTCTACTTTTGAAATCAGTTCTCAACCTTTCCATCTAGAAACCAAGTGAATATAAAAATATAAATCTGAAACTAGTACAGAAAAATTATGAGCTGTTAACACTTAGAAGGTAGTGAAATATATGGCAGTCATGCATTTGTCAAAAATAAATTAATGTCAGACGGCTATCACTATCATCTTTTTAGCTGTGACAAACCTACAGGCCTTACAAACAGGAAAAAAAACACAGCAAATGGCATTTTACTTGATTCAGTAAGGCTTTCAACTTAATCTGAGCAAAAGAGGAAGCTGTGGTCTATTAAAACAGAAATGGAATGGATATAAAACTTTTTATAAAAGTAATTACTGTTATAGTAGAAAGATATTTCTGATGACATCTATTCTGGTTAACTTACTGCATCCTATTTTCTCGGTTATTGTGTAGTGCATTCTTGTCAAGAGGAGCATTCTTGTGCTTGTAGGTGGTACCAAATCAGCAATAGTCTGGAAGACAAGGGTGATAATCAAAGCAATCTCTACAAATTGGAAAATCATCTAATGGTGGGATTGAATTCAAAGACGAGTGTAGAATTGTATTCTTAGCAAAAATAATAAGATATCCAGTTAATGAGAATTAACTGTTGGAGAACAGTTTGCAGAAGTTTTGGTGGATCACTGGATAAACAGAAGTCATTAATACCATTAGGTTGTAAAACCTGCAAAAATCTCATAGCAATGTGCAGACTTGATAAACAAAATTAGTGTTCTTGATGCGAAATCATGCTTTTGGTCCACTTTGCTCTGTTGAAGTCTCACTATCAATGCCATAAGAACAATGAAAGACCAAGTACTGACAAATGTAATATATTTTCCAGGAGAATAACATAAGGATGAAAGTGCATAAAGGAAGATTAGAGAAAATAAATGTTTTCTGCATAAAATTTATGACTTTGTTATTGGTATTCCACGTCATAACATCATGTGAGACACTGGGAATTAAAGAGTTCCACTCCACATCTGTGGACTGCCAAATTTCTGGGTCCCTGGCTCTCAGAAAAGAACTACATAGCCCAGAGGACTTTGCATTCCTGTTTTCCACTCAGAGGGAAAGATAAAACCGCATGCAAGTCATGAGACTGCTTCTTTTGCTGTTCATCTCAGCAGTGAAAGTTCCTTAGCCATCTCACCTTCCGCTTTAGCGTAAGGCCTTTGGTTTTGAACACATCTCTCTCACTTTATTTGATTTATTAGCTTCAGTTCCAATTATATTATATCGTGTTATTTTACATTCTGATATGTTATTTAGTACATTAGTTTTCCTTCTCAGGTGTTTGGTGCTGGTTTGTTTTTAGGCCCATCTCCCTTCTCTTTCCCTTTTTTTCCCCTCTCCCCTTTCCTGGGGTGGGGGTCCATGGGTCCCTTGTCCCAGTAGTCATGGAACCAGGCTGAACTATCCCATAAACTGTTGTTAGTGGTGGAAAATGGGAACACAGAGTCCTCTGGGGATGTAGCTCTTTCTCTTCTGAGAACCAGGTACCCAAAAATTCGACAGTCCACGGAACTAGTGCATTAACTCTTTAATCCCCAGTGCCTTACATGATGTTATGATGTGGAGTACTAATAATAAAATCATAAAACCATGACAGAGACTCCATGACTTTTATTTTTTATAAGTCCGAGATTTAAATCTTATGATTTCTGTCTTCATGTGTATGTGTTATAGGCAAAAGATGATATATGAGGAAATTTTTTCTATGGGACATCCAAAGATCTATCTGTGATAAGGAGGCTGGATGTTTTGAGTATCTGGCTAAGTCTCAGCATCCTGAAAGCAAAGAATTTTTCAATGATGTCCTAATAAACATCAATGACTATGCCAAGTTGAGTGTTACAAGCAATGAGAAAAAAAATGCATTGAACACGATCTTGCAGTGTGCACTTGCAGCCCCGAATTCCAGCCATATCCTTTGCTGCATCAAAAGAAGAATGACTGGCAGACCAAGGGAGATGATTCTTCTCTCTATTCCACTCTCATGAGACTCCATTTAAAGTACTGCTTTCAGTGATGGGACCCCAGCACAAGAAAGATGTGGAGCTTCTGTACTGAGTCCAGAGGTGGGCAGTGAGGATGCTCAAAGGTCTAGACCACCTCACTTGTGAAGAAAGTCTGAACGAGTTGAGCTTGTTGAACCTGAAGAGGAGAAGGCTCCAACACTTAAAGGTTGGAGAGGAACTTTCTGTTGTGGAGTAATAGCTTTAAACTAAAAGAGAGTAGATTTAAATTAGATATGTGAATATTAGAAATCAGGAAGAAGTTATTTACTCAGAGTGGTGACACCCTGGCACAGCTGTCCAGAGAAGCTGTGGGTGCTCCACCCCTACAGGTGCTCGGGGATGGGATGGGGATGGGACCCTGGGCAACCTGATATGGGTGACAATCTGTTCATGGTATGGGGTTTAAACTGGGTGGGCTTAAAGGTCCCTTCCAACCCAAACCATTCTGTGACTGTAGGATTCTGCGAATCTGAATGGTTACAGGAGAAACTATTTATTTTGCAACTTTTTAAAAAATGGCCTATCATAATTTTTTTTTAAAAAGGGAGATTAAAAGTTTATACAGACTAACAGCACCATGAGGTAATGGTAGTTAATTGAAAACAGAGGTCAGGCATCACAGTGGTATGGATTAATTTGCATGCCACTTATTTTTTGTTTGTGTGAGTGTGGAATGTGCACTTTGAAGATTTGGGGTGAAATACCTTTTTCACTGAAGCTAACAGGAATTCTGCCTTTGATTGCAGTGAGGTCGGTCACTTTGAAGGAAATCATCAGATCAGCAGTTTTGACCTGGCAGAAGGATATTAGGCTGAGAGAAAATAAATGAGAAAACAACTTTCATTTAACAAACATGAATTGTTCAGCATAATGTGCTGACTGTGTGTTTTGTGAGTTTTTTTTCCCTCATTTTCTGGAACGGAGAAGTCAAACTGTAGTTGCCCTCATCATGACCTTAGTGTGTGTCCATATTTTAACTGTGCTCAGTGCAAAGACAGTGAGATGCTGTGAAACAGCAGTCTGAGCCTTCCAGTTTTGTTGCTCTGTATTTGCATAAGACCAGGTCTACATTTGTGTCTCAGCCCCTCATTTACTTTAGTGAGCATTTTATTCCGTGGTTTATACCTCTTTTACTTTTGTGGTCTGATCAGTCTTTTAAAAAATTTCTATTTTCCTGTTCATGTCCTAAAGCTAAGTAACAGTTCCAAAAGCACCTCCTGCATAAAACTGAAAATCAGCTGGGAAATAACAAGATTTGAGGAGGTCTATTAAAGTAAAACTGCTTGGGGCAGTAGTACAGGGAAATTAGTATTTAGACAGCTAGAAAATAAATGAAATGTAAGACTTTTCATAGAGAGATAAGAGGAAACATTACATAACTTAGTAGATAACTTGTAAGAGGAAGAAGTAAACATAGGGGAAAAAAAAACAAAAGAGAAATAACAAAGAAAAAACGAACAAAAGCAGATGGGCACAGTATTAATAAAAAGAATGATGCTGTATTGCTTCCAAGTGTCAGATAAAGAAAGGAGCTTTTTCAGAGTTGTGATTTCCTTTCATTCTGAATTCCCCTCTGAGGAGTAGGGTCTGAGAAGACATAGAGACATGAAACCGTAGCATCCAGAAAACTGGAACTTACCCCAGGTTGCTCAGAGTGACTTCTGTATCTGTTTGTGAGACTGCAGAGAATTGAGAGTTTGAGACTGTGCCAGGGAATGTGTAGTCAGTACATGTCCAAATTAAAGAAAATAATTTTCTTTTGTAAAATGATGTATGCCACACCACTGACAACCTGTATGAAAGGATTCTCTTGGGTTTTTATAGTTTCAGCAGTGAAAAATGCTTGGCACCCTTACAGAACTTAATAAGACACAAGCCTTTTCTTACTGTAAGTAAATTCCTATGTTTGGACAAAAAATGATTCTAACAGAGCAAAAAAAGACTAATTGACAGATAGTTGAATGCAAATTGTGAACAAATGATATTTTTTTATTTAGAAGAACACAGTATATTGCCCATCATGTAAGACTTCTTTAACAGCAGGAATGTTGTCTATTTACAGTGAACTAAATGTAAAAATATATTAGTGGATGTGCATTTGCTAATAAAGAAAAATAAAAGTGTGACATCTTAAGAAATACTGAAGATTAGATGCTGTCGATTGACAGCAGGTGACAGGTGTGAGATAGCATAAGAGCAGTCTCCAGGTCTCTGGAAGTCTTTTTGCAGTTTGTTTGATGCTGAAGGCAATTAACTGAATGAGAGCATTTAATTAGAAAACCTTTAGTTCTGTGTGTTTTTGATGTTACTGCAATACAGAGGGAGTGAACTCTTGGTTCATCTGAAATCAGCTGTAAAACTCCCTTAGATTTTAATGGTGCCAAAATTTCAGCCAATATGATTGCAACCAACATCAATTCCCAGGGTATGCATTTGTTAATTGACAGGCATTCTAAGTGGAATATAAAGATTAAACAAAAATACTTGGAAAGTCACAACAGTTATAGTAAGTGAAAAGAATGGAGAAAAGAGAAAGAGGGTTAAAGCAATCTAGAAGGTGACAGAAAGCAAGAAAGAGAACTGCATGGCTGTAGGACAGAAACAAATGGTACAAGTATGTCATGAATATTATTTAGGCAATTCTGAGGTGGCAGCAGATAAAAATAAATCTAAATAAATGTCATAGTTTGTGAAGCATTTGTAAAATTATTTTAAATAATTACACTCTCTAATACTGAAAATAACTGATAGAGAAGTCTATCAGTAATAGGAGGTCTAGTAGAAATAAGGGTTTTATTTGTCCTAAAAGTTGTTTCCATTCACCCTTCAGAAACTCACATTGCTGTGCTTTTGGTACCAAGCTCCATCACATAGGATCTTCACTTAAAACATAAATCCTGTAGGATGTTTAAGTGGTGGTCACAATCTTTCATTTTTCTCTAAACGGACCTAAAAATATTTACACATCTATATGCCTCTACTGATTCAGCTAGTGAGCTGGATTTCAAAACTGAAATTCATATTCTTTGTAGGTCACACACAAATGATGCAGATCAACTAATTTAAAAACAGCTCCAGTTATTTTTCTCTGCCAGTACAATGCTTCCATGTTTAGGTAAATGACGTAATCTGCCAGAAATCAGGTGCAGAAACATGGTCAAGTCTTTTAGATCCTCTCCCCTTCCTACTCCTGCCCTCAGTTCTCCTCCCTTTCCTGCCCCTTTGCTCTTCTCTCCTATTTCTTATTTTAGTTTTTATTATAATTTTCCTTATCAAAAAGTCCCTGTTACAGTCAGATCTATTTTGTACACACCTGATTCATTATTTTTCTAGTGACATACATTCTGAGAAATCTTGAAGATAGTTGATAAGAAGTTTAGTTTCTTTGGCTCTGTTTTCAGATGTAATATATTCTTTGTCCTTTGCTGTTATCACAGTACTGGTCAAAAAACATTACAGGGCAGTTTCCTACAGAACAAATTCGGCTGTGAAGTTTCCCCATTGAAGCTGCTGATGTAAGATTCAAGAAGATTTAGCAGAATCATAGAATGATCTGGCTTAGAAGGGATCTTAAAAACCATCTAATTTCAAAACTGCCAAGAGCAGGTTGCCACCCACCAGCCCAGTCTGCCCAGGGCCCTGCATAACCTTGCTTTAGGCACCTCCAGGGATGGGCATTCGCAGCTTCTCTGCCAGCTGTGCCAGGGCGTCACTGCCTTCTGAGTGAAGAATTTCTTCCTAATGTCTAATCTAAATCTCCAACTTTCATGCTAAAGCCATTAACCCTTGTCCTGTCACCATAATCCCTGATAAAGAATCCCTTTCCTGCTTTCCTGTAGGCCTCGTGATGTAATGCAGGCCCCTTTAGGCTGCTGTAGGCTAAACAAACCCACCTTCCTCAGCCTTTCTTCTGAAGGGAAATGCTCCAGCTCTCTGATCATCTTTGTGGCCCTCCTCTGGGCCAACTGGTACAGTTCCACATCTTTCTCGTGCTGGGGACCACAGACCTGGATGCAGTACTCCAAGTAAGGGCCTCACAAGAGCTGAGCAGAGCTGAGTCACCTCCCACTCCCGGCTGGCCATCCCTGTGTTGGTGCAGCTCAGTATGCTGTTGGTCTTCCGGAGTGCAAGTATTTGTTGCCAAATCATGTTGATCTTCTCGTCAACCGACACCCCCAGAGTACTTCACAGCACTTCTCTGAATTCAATCAGTGCTCAGCATGTATGGGTTTGCTCTGACTCCGGTGCACGACCTTGCAATTGGCCTTGTTAAACTTCGTGAGGATCATACAGGCCCACATCACAAGCCTGTCGAAGTCCCTGTGGGGGGTATGCCTTCATCAGCATATCAGCACATCAATTTTACCACTCTGCTCAGTGTTAGCAAACAATTTTCTGAGGATGCACACGGCTGAACTTCCCATGTCACCAAAAAAGACGTTAAATAATGCTAGTCCTTATACTGACCCCTGAGAAACACAACTGCCTCATATCTCTTTGTATACATATAGAATACTGTCTATTTTGAAAATAATAATTAAAAAAAAAAACATCAAAGAATAGGAAATAATTTGAAACTCATTAAGAGATTTTCTTCTACTTCCTTGCTTCCCTTTCGTTGGAAAAATAAATTTGATAGCTATGCATTTTAATAAGTAGTTTGTTAAAAACAAATAAAAGAGTAAGGAGAGAGGAGAAGGAAACTGAGCAGAAAAATATTTAATTAATACTAAATCTGTATCCTTACCTCTTCCCAAGTTTAGTACTACATTGCTATACACTGTCATCATGGTTTTACAAATCCATTTTACTAACATTTTTACACTTTTTTAATCAATGAATTCAGATTTAAAAAAAAAGTCAAGATATGTAAAATTTTCTGGGAGATTTATATGGATCTTGGAGGTCATAAAAGGAATTTAGAAAAAGGGGCACATGCAGTGTGAAATATACTCTCTTTTAAAGATGGATTGCTATTTTTTTTAAGGCTGTGACTATATTAAAGGAATATATAAAATTCAGGGAAGGCTGACACCTGTAAAAACATTATTGACTTAGTGATATCTACTTGCATGTTATCAAGTTCAGTGAAAACCAAATGTTCTTTATGCTCATTAAATGACAACTTTTAACATTTTTATTCCACTAAATTAAAACAACAGCTTCCATCATCTTAATTTTCTTGTCAGCAAAGATGCGTGTGTATACCATTTTTCTACAGCCCCAAGAATAAGATAAAGTTGAACATTATGTTTAGCTATGAACATTATGTGCATAATAGAGGTATCATATTAGCATGCATGATCAGAAATATAAAAATAGAGTATTTCCTCATCAGACTCAAAATAGTGAAAAATGGAAACTCAAAAGAAGTATTTCATACCCCTAATTCTATTATTTATGTATTATAAAATATTATGACCTCACTTTCAGCAATCCTTTTTTTCATGATGTATTATTAATTCACTTTTTAATCAAAATCTTTGATTATCAAGAAATAAGAGTGATATCTGGTCCACATTTTGAGCTATGATTATAGAGAGAGCATTCTTCAAACTTTCTTGGTATTTTATTTTACAGTGTTGAACATTCATCCCTTGACCCAGTCCAAATACCTGGAAAACATTCAGAAAGTGCCTAATGTGAGGGAAGTCAGAAAAACAAAGCAAACAAATGAAGATGAAAAAAAATCAGAAATTAAGCTTTCAGCTACCTGTGATAGAAAGTATATGTCTCCCTGATATTTTTATATTTATTATTGTGAAATGGCTTGCTGAAGTACAGTTACGCAACATCCACTGCTCTCCCTCCATCTACCAGTAGATGACAATGTACAACACTACCAAGCTGGTGAACTCATGTTGAATACTCCTGATAACTGTCTTCTCTTCCAATTTCTAGCAGACTGCATGTGGAACAAATTGTTTCATTATCTTACCAGGGATGGAGGTGAGGTTGGTTTACCTGTAGTTTCCTGGATCCTTCTTTTTGCTGTTTTTGAAGACTGGAATGACACTGACTGTCCTCCAGTCTTCAAGCACATCTCTTGTTTGACAGGATCTTTCAACGATCACAGAGAGTGGTTCAGCAACTACCTCTGCCAGTTCTCTCAGCACATATGGGTGGATCCCATCAGGGCCCATGGACTCGTGTGTGTTGATTCTGACTAGATGCTCTCTGACTAGATCCACCTCAATCAATGGAAAGTCTTCCTTCACCCAGACTCTTACCTCCAGGAGCTGGGATTCCTGAGGGCTAGTTTTAGCCAATAAAAACTGAAGGAAAGAAGACATTCAGAATCTCTGCCCTCTCAGTATCCTCTGTTAGCAAGGTTTTCACCTCATTTAGTAGAAGATCCACGTTTTCCCTGGTCTTCCTTTTACTGTTGACAGTTAAAAATAAATAAAAAAATCCTTTCTTGTTATCCTTTGCCTCCTTTTCAAGGTTTAATTTGAAGAGGGCTTTAGCCTTCCTTGTTGCATCTCTACAGGACCTGACAACATTCCTATTTTCTTCCCAGGTGGACAGGCCCTTCTCCCACATTTCAAAGACCTTCTTCTTTCATTTTACTTTATCCATGAGCTCCTTGCTCATCCATATAGGCCTCTGTCCACTGTTCCCTGTACTTTGTAGAGTCAGAAAATGGGAAAAGATCTACGAAGTCTAAGGACAGAACACCGTAAACACCTTGAATGACTCAAGTAAGACACTGAAAAGTTTCATCATTCTCGTGTCCTAGAAAACTTTATGTCTTTCATCCAGCTCAGTGTAGACTTAGATTGTCAAACAATGAAATGTTTTAAGATATATCAGCTTAGGTCAGTTTCCTTTACTCCAAGCTCTGCTAATTGAAACTTTCAACTAACATCACAACATTAAACAAGTAGAAGCTGAAACTCTGATAAAAGACAATCTTGGGATAAGAAGAAAAATATTATGTCTGTACTGGTATGACCTCCCTGCACAGATATCGGTCTCTTAGCAAGATAAAAATGAAAATTAAAATAGAAATAGCTGACCATATTTGAGTAAAAGTTTACTTTAATTATACTCAATTAATTTAATCATTACCTGAAGAAATTCAGAAACGATACAATCTTAAAGGTATACATACTGATAAATGCTAAGCTTGCTGATTGAAAATACTGTTATATATTCATATATATATGAATACTATCTACCTGTACATGCTGAGGGCACCCAGTTGGAGACCTGCTCTGCAAGGAAGAACTTGTTCTTCTGCTCTAGTGGATACTGTAAGTTGAACATGAGTCAGCATGTACTCTTGGCTTCAGTAGGCACAACTTTGCCAATCAGTCAAAAGAGGGGATTCTGCCACTCCATTCAGCACTGCATGTGGAGTATGGGGTCTGGCTGTGGGTTATTCATTACAGTGGAGCCACAGAGCTACCATAGAGAGGCTGTGAAGATGTTGGAGCATGTCTCCTGTGAAGAAAAACTGGGAGAGTTAGAGCAGTTCTGCTTGGAGAAGGCTCTGGGGGGAATCTCCTCAGTGTCTGTAAATGCCCGAAGTAGGGTGAAAGAGCCAGGCTCCTGTCAGTGATACCTAGTGCCAGGAAAATGAAATGGGCACAAACAGGACCACAGGAGATTCCCTCTGACCATCAGGAAGCATTTCTGTATTGAAAAGAAAGAGAAATGAGAAAAATTAAGCAGATTGTCCAGATGGGTAATAATCTTTCTTCCTGGAGATCTCCAAAAGCTGTCTGGCCATAGCTCTATGCAACCTGCTCTAGGTGATCCTCACTGAGCACAGATACTGCACCAGATGTCCCCTAAAAGTCCCTTCCCACCTCTGTCCTTCTATGATTCTCAGATTCTCTGGAAACAGTCACGCATATTTTGTGCAAAAGTATATGATGTAGCAAAACCAGAAGGAAAAACTCATACTATTTAGTTTAATTGTGCCTAAACTACACAAACTGACTTTGGAACAACAGCTAAAACTTTGCCTCTTAGAAAATAATAGCTTGAAACTCCACAGGAGGCTGATTAATATCGAATCAGAACAAACAACAGTCCAGGTCGGGTGCCCCTTATGAACACCTTCATATCTGCTTTTCCCAGTGACTGATCAAATTTTAGTTCCTTTCATCATCATAAAGATTTTATTTGATTTGAATACCAACAGAACATGCTAAAGGTACGTATAAGAAACCACTTATATGTTTGGGCTGCATGTAAGAAGTTATGCCAGCATCCTTGTGGTTAGCACAAATAAATCGTGTTGGCAGATTCTTATTTGTACAAAAATGCTGTTTTTCCCACATGAATAGTAAAACTAAACCAATCATTAAAGGAGTAGAACTCAAGATATTTCAAGGTTCTTTTTAATTACTATTCACAGCAAAGCCATGATTTCTGTGGTGAAACATACGAATTGGATTTTATAAATTTTCTTCATAAGCCCTATATATATATATGTATTCATGTATTTCTCATAACAAATACCAAAGAAAAGAGAACCAAACATTTCAGTTTATCTTTCAGCTTGAGAGAAATGCTTTTCTAAGCTGCCAGATTGCCTGTTTCTTCTAAGTAATCAGCTCTTATAGATAAGAGAGATTTCCATCTTTGTACCAGAAATTTTATTTTAGCAATCACTGCAGCTTTGAGTAACTATTTCCCATTACCAGTGCCTAAGTCATTTAAGAAGGAAAAGTTTCCTAAGAGATACACAGAAGGCTAATTTGCATGGGTGAGTTGGGATATATAACAGTTCATACTGTAATAAATACAGTATTATTTGGTAATCCCAGAGCATGTGTGCAGTTCTTCACATATAATGAATTATTTGTTGTAACAACATCTGTTCTCCCCAAAATGAGCGCATCGGATATCTAAAATAATTTATATAAATAATTTACTGATTGGCTTATTTATTTCCTACATTCAGGTGACAGATGTATATTGTACTACGTTTTCTAAATATGTTCATATCTGGAGTGACCTAATTTCCAAGTTAAAGTCCTTAATTTATGCATTTATATGCACATTTTCTTAAGTTCCCATATAAAATTCAGCTCAACAGCATTTATTTTCTTTAGGTAGTCTTTATCCCTTTTCACAGTAAATTTAAACTGCACAATTTCTGACAAGTCTCTGCTGCTTTGGAAGGATGAAGGACCTGAAATATCGGTTACTATGTTAATTTGAGGACATAATTCCAGCTGCTGTAGAACATCCATTCTTCCTGTTTGTTTTGCTTACTGAAGTACAACAGTAGGAGCAGTAAAATGGGATCAGATATGCAGCCCAGACAGTTGTGACATATGGGTGACTATTCTGAGTGTCTTTATAGAATAAGAGAAGCTTTTCCTGATTTACCATAATTCCCGTGGACTTCCAGGAAGTCATGGATTTCAGATCATAAGCACATGTTTTTATGGACAGATTCAGGCTCAGTCATTCCTAGCCTAAGTGAATAATATAATCTGATTTGCAACTAACTGTTCAGTGAATAAAAATTAAGGGGAAATCAAAACAGAACCAGAATTTACTGCTAGATGGAAAAACAACCATTTAATCAAGTGGTTGATGAATGGTAGTTTCTAAACAAGCACTGCATGTAGCAAGAGCATGTGCTAAAGATTATATACACATTACATGAATGTATGGGACCAGAATACCTATTTGAAATCTATACAGCTGAGGCAATTAAAAAACTAATGGAACTTTATCCAGTAATGAATTGATGGAATTATATTTCATAAATCAGTCATGTATGCCATTCTCTGTGACATCAGAAAAATGACAGAAGCTCTTCCCCCCGAAGTAGACAGCTTACTAAAGTCCTAAGATCCTTTGCATGGATTTTTTGGTTTGTTTGTTTCATTTGTCCAGATAAACAAAGTCCAGCATGAATACTGCCAACATGTTTATGGTTTATATTAATTGAAGTTTAGGATATTATGCTTAAAATTGCACACATTTTCACTTCATGATCCTGAAGGTAATGAATTTATATATACTTTATTCATAGAGATAATCTTTAATTCTGCAGGTGAAACAATGCATTTGTTTTCTTATTACTTGCAAAAGCTGAACCACGAGCAGTGTCTAAGGCCTGCTCATCATTAACCAATTTGTATCAATTTAAGTTAGTTTGATGCCTAAACCCTTCAATAAATTTTGGATTTCGAAGAATTGGTCTGATTTTCATATACGCTGTTTTTTCACTCTTTTCAGTGACTTTAACTTCAAGGAGCACTGGTGAGTGAAAACATTCTTCATTGCTTCTGATTTTTATTATTTCCTGTGGCCAAATCTGACTCTTTTTTTTGTATGTTTCCTTGTTTGAACTGATTCCTGTGCCATCAGTACAGCATTTTTAACTTACAGAGAAGGCAAAGGTTAAAAACTGAAAAAAAAATTAAAAAATCACTCTAAATAGAAAATTTTACAATATTTTTTACACAATATTAAACTGTCCTCTATTACAATATCTTACTGAAGATAAACATTTTTATTTGCTGTTTTGAATGAATAGACATAAATAAGCAAAAATCGCATATTGGTCTAGTTGTGATAAATCTTCCTGATCATAGATGTGTTTTCCATTACAGATTAGTAGAATTCCAATAGTTGATCAAACCATTGTTCATTATTCAAATAATTTGTTTTCTTTCTGTATTTAAATAGCAGAGAAAGAACATATAAGATTTGTAGTGTATGAACCTCTTCTAGGTTTGACATTTCTGAGACTAGTAAAAATTAAAGACTGAAGATTTCTTTGAGCTTTCTTAGACCATCAAATTGTACGTAAGTAAAAAAAATAAAAATAGTGATTAAAAACGATATCAAACTGTTTGTGCAGGTCCAGAGGAGGACATGAAGATCTTTAGAGGGCTGGAGCACATCCCCTTTGGGGGCAGGCTGAAGGAGTTGAGGATTCTCATCCCAGAGAACAGAAGGCTCTGGGGAAACCTTATTGCAGCCTTCCAGTACCGGAAGAGGGCCTAATCAAAAGCTGGGGAGGGATTTTTAGTAAGGGCATGTAGCAACAAGATGAGGGAAAATGGCTTTAAACTGGAAGAAGGGAGATTTAGACTATATATTAGAATTCTTTATTGTGAGAGTGGTGAGACACTGGAACAGGTTGCCCAGTGAGATTGTGAGTGCCACCTCCCTGGATGTATTCAAGGTCAGGATGGATGGGGCTGTGAGCAACCTTGTCTAGAGGGAGATGTCCCTGCCTATAGCAGGGAAGTGATGCTATTAAAGGTCCCTTCCAACCCAAACTATTCTGTGATTTTATGATCCTTTCATTCTGCAATGCAGAAGGCCAAAAGAAGAAATGTAAAATTAAAAAGACAGTGTTAATGATGGCTTTCACCGCTCTAGAAACCTGAAGTAATATTCTGACTAGGCTAGTAGTAATAATTAACGATCATACAGCGAGTTCTAAAAGGTAATGTGTGATCAAAGGCTACATTGCCAATAAGTAAGGTAAACAGTAAGAAAACAATCAGTCCAAACTGATAACTCTCCTCTGAGGATTGATAAACAATGTTCAGATGAGTATTCTGCCTCAGAACCCCTGTATGAGAGGTTTAATAGTCACATGGTATCTTGCTCCAATTTATAGGAGCGAGAAGAGGTCCTTTTCTTAGAAAAAATAGGTATATGTATACCCGATGGCGAGATTAAGACACAACAGGTCAAATACCAGTTATGTGGTCACAGGCCAGATCTTCTGCCAGTAAACACTCCTGAGCAAAACACCTCCAAACAAACACTTTTAAATGTAAAACACTGTAGATAAAGGGTTGCTGACTACCTAACACCCACCTAGATAATTCGCAGTTGTCAGCTAAATTCTTATCACCAGAAAGGCCTTACAAAGCAAGCTTTGAGACAAAGGAAAACAGTGTTAACATTTAAGCTACATTTAATTTCATCCTCAGGTAGATCTCCAGAAGAAGCTGAATAAAACAGTACTGTCCATTGTTCTCCATTTATTATCAAGAGAGTCTGGATGGACAAGTTGGGCTGTGGACATCTACAAAGTAGAAGTTCAAAATGTCTCAACTAATCTAAGCATTGACCACTTCAGGTATTGTTGGTCATCTTCTGACCTTAGAACCAGAGTTAATGAGGCAAACAAAACTATGCTTTGTTTATGATATGATTTTTATGGGCAAGATCTTCTTCAGGGAAAGTATAATTACTCCTCATTTTAAATTGCATCTACTTTTTCTTTTAACGAGGAAAACCTTTTGGGTCATCTTCCTTTTTTTAACTGATTCCCTTTCGGACAATGTGTGATCTTTTAACTTGCATGTGTTAACCATAGATCTATGATTCTTTCATGTTCCATTCATCACATGCTACTATTAAACATTTAAAAGGCCAAGATTTTCTTCTCCTATTCATAATACAGATCATTCACTTGGTAAGGGAAATAGTTTACATGTTGTTTCCTTATTCTGAAAAGTATTTTGTACAATAGAATTAATGTTTCCTTATACAACTTTTCAGTATTTTGGTTGGTTTATTATTTTTCAAGTAGTTATGAGGAATTTTATCTTTCCTGAGGTAATAATCTTCACTTAGATAGGAAACAAACAGTTCAAAACACTCCATTATTTCAAATTAACTGGAGCTGAAAAACTACTAACATTAATGCTCTTTTTAATATGAGACTCTCCCTTTAAAACTTTGTTATGTCAATAGCAGTCCCATTCCCCAATAACAATTTTCAAAGAGAAACAGGTTTTTTCTATTTTTCCCACATATAAAAGTTAAATAATAATAATAAAAAACATCTAGCATTTATAATAGGAGCAGCTATTATTGAAAAAATATAAAAAACTGCTTTAATCATGAGATGCTGGACGAGATCAATCTCCTATATAATTATCTGTTGTATAGGGCAAAATAAAACAGATAAGAACATATGAATCTGTCCACGCTGATGAGTAATTATTTTCTACCGTAACTCGTGAAGTAAGTTGGGACTTCATTTGATTTCTGTTAGTCTCAAGACTCAGCATAATGATTATTTTATGATCCAGCTGATATCCAGAGGAACAAGTTTGCTTTTCACTTCTCTGAGAATATTTAAATGTATGCCTAGGGACTTTGAAAGCCTCCAAATAAATATTAAAGTTGAAAAAGAAATACTAAAATTATTTATATGCATGTATTTTAGTTTTTAGTCAATAGTAACATAGTACCATATTCTTGCACCATCATCTCACAGGGTAAAAGCTAGTGACAGTTCATTTCATTGTACTGTGTTGTACGAAGTTGTTATCAGCGAGTATTCTGAGCGGGAAGGAACTCAAGTCAAATTCAACTTCTGTCTCCACACAGAGCTATCTAAAAATCAAACCCTCTGTCTGTGAGTGTTGCCAAAATGATTTTTGAACTCTGACAGTCTTGCTGCCATAACCGGTTCCCTGGGGTGATCCTGTTCCACTACCTGACCATAGTGAGGAAATTTCTGTTACTGAATCAGAACTTCACCTGATGCAGCTTCATTCCATAGAACAGCAGAATCCTCGTGGCTGGAAAAGACTCCAAAGATCATGTAGTCCAACGGTCTACCTACCACCAATATTGCCCACTAAGCCATGTCCCTAAATACTGCATCTACCCTTTACTTAAACACTTCCAGGGACGGTGACTCCACCACCTGCCTCCCATTGCAGCCTGTTACAGTCCCTCACCACTCTTTTTCCTAATTTAATAATAAATATATTTATAATTAATATATATTAATATATATAATTATTATCAATTATTATTAATTATTAATATAATTAATATATTAATATATTATTAATATTAATATATTATATTATTAATATTAATATATTATATAATATGATATATATATATAAAATATTATATATAATATAATAATTTAATAATAAAATTCTTCCTAATATCAATCCTGAACCTTCCCCGGAGCAACTTGAGGCCACGACCTCTCATTCTATTACTGTTAAGTGGGAGAAAAGGCCAAACCCCACCTCACCATTTCCTCCTTTCGTGTAGTTATAGAGAGTGATATGGTCTCCCTGTACAACTACACAACGCCATAAATCCTTATAAAAAGGGAGATTGCATCTATGAGTACTTTTTCTCTTTACTTAATGGAAATACAGGTTTCCTTTTTGCAGTTCCTTTGGGATTGGACTAGATGATCTCCAGAGGTCTCTTCTTACTCCCATGATTCTGTGAAAATTATTTTCATTTTTCTTATCTCTGTGTTTATCTCATTGAGAGTGCATTTGATTTATGTGTGCAGGACACATTAAGAAAACCAAATAATCTGTCTTGAAACCATGTCTCAAAAAAGATGGACTTTTACATTTTAAAACTGCATATTGTCAAGTAAAAGACAAAAATTATTTTGACAACCAACATCCTTCATTTTTGATAGTTAATGTGAAATAGACACAGTATACTACAGGCACTATGACATGAAACACCCTTTGAACCATAAAATTTAGTGAAAAACTTTATATATAAATTACAACTACTGGATTGTTAATGAATGGATTAAAAGGATGACTGAATAAAAATGAACTCCAAGTCACCTGGCATATCTTAAAAACATGGTAGATAATTTTTTTAGCCAAATTTGCAAGCCTTTACTGACTTTATGACGACTTAGCCAACTCTGAGCTTACTGTCACAGCAATATGGAAAGACCTGCCACAAAAAGGTCATGTCTGTCTATAAATCATTAGGATGCTAGAGATTCTCACTTAAAATGATATATGTTCATCAAGGATAGAATTACATAATTCCACATCTTTCTTTTTAACCACAACCAACATTTTTTTTCATTTTCTATTCAGCAGTGACACTGGTGTACTGATTCCAATTAAAAGTAATTTTGAATTTATAAGAAACATACAGACAAATAAACAGAAGCATTTTAAGTAACTATTTTATTTACCTATCACCCAATCAGAAAAAAATAAAATTAAAAAAAAATTAAAAAATAAATAAATAAAAAAAAACACTTTCATGTAAATGGAGCCTTTAACTCTTGCAGAGCTCTGGGGAAATGTGCCCCTGAAAGACTACCAATTTACATTACAAGTAAGATATACAATAAATACATAGCCCTGTAATGCAATACAATATAATTTTAGCCAGTATCTTGAATAGAAAATTAAAAAAAAAAATCCAACATATTAACATGCTTAAAATTAATCTAGGAAAATATTTTCTATGAGCGGGCAAGTATTTAGCACTTCTTTTCATATGAGTAACTCTGTAAATTCATACAATATTTCCTAACTTCAGGAAAACTCTTCTAACTACATGGAGATTTTTATATCATCATTGCAAAATTGAAATAATTTTACTTAATGGTGTTCAACTATCATTAAAAGATTATTTTTATAGCATTTTTTTTCAGCAAACTGTTTCAGAAGTTAAGAATCAAAAAGTGTTTCACGTTACTTACTGTTTGTATTTGATTGGGAAGAATTAAGTAGCTCTAGTTTGGTCCTGAGTTTGTGACATTTTTCAGATGCTTGAAGTACTTGAAAGCACTTGAGTGTGGTAATGGAAAGATATCATTTATTGTTGAGTTACAAACTTGTTTCTTAGGGTTTTATTTCTTCTATGCCATCTGTTTCAGTTTTTTAAATTAAATGTGTGCTATTTAGAAAAGTGGTGACCCTACCTTCCTCTGCACAACTGATTTTTTAACGTACTTTTGTTCATGAATCAGGATCATTTAAGCTGAAGAAGACTTCCAGGATCAAAAAAATCAGAAATGTCAACTTACCATATCACATCACTAAACCATGCCCTTTACTGCAAAATACGCACATATCTTAAATGCCTCCATGGGTGTCTACCATTTTCATATGTAGCTCATTAAAATGATTGATCACCCTCTCCAGTAATAAATTATCCCAAATATTTGATCTAAGACTCCCCTGGTGTAGCCTGAGACCATTTTGTTTTGCCTGAGAAAAGAGATCAGCATCCTCCTTGCTACATCTTTCTGTCAGGTAGTCGTAGGAGTAAATGGGCAATATACTTTAGTTATTTCAGAATCATCCTCTTCCAAATGTCATTTTTACTAAAGAGCATATTAAGATGTCCTGTCATGGTTTTTCACTGGAAGTGTGACTATTGGATCAATCTGAGAGAATCCCTTTGTTTCTTTTCTGTAGCGCTCTGTATTTTAGAGAGACATTTCTTCCTGTAGAACATCAGTGAAATATGGCTCTGAAAGACTACTAAGACATGTTTCAAGCATGACATACAATAAGACATCTCCCTGTTTCTCCTACATATTATAATCATGTTCTACCTACGCCAAGGTATACATATAATTTTTCATGTCACATGTTAAGTCATTTTTGAAATACAGAATGAACTCTAATCCATGGAGACATTAGCTCATTATCAGGTGTCTCAAACATCCTTTCTAATTAAAGTTGATACAGCGAGTATATTTGTACTTTCAAGTGTGAAAATACATGGAGCAAGTTATGTGGAATGTACAGGGAAGAAATGATATGCATATTAATGGAAAACCAAAACACTCTTTGGAGCAGAGGTTTTATAATAAATTATAGCCACAATTACAATAAGAGGGAGCTTTAAATTCAGCTTTTGATAATCATGCAAATGTTCTGTAAAAGAATCAAAGGTTAATTTCAATTACATATTTGTGTGCCATCTAATCTTTTATAGCTAAAATATGAATATCATCACCACAGAATAGATGTTTTCCACCATCTTAAAATAAGGTTTCATTTTAAATTATTTAATTTTACAAGGACTGCCACTCTGCATTTATCTTTTGATTAATGAGAAGGAAGATAAGCCTTGACAGGTTTATATATATATATATATATTTATACATACATACGTACATATATATATATATACATATATAGTGCATGTATACCTAGAAGTATATGTAATCTCTTGATTCATTCAAAGTTGGATAGTAAAATGCAAAGAAATTCTGAAATCAGAACCATGAGAGTCTACAACTATCAGAAGACATGAGAAAATCATTTTAATCAGAAGAGATAAATAATGTTGAATAAATTTACATGGATTCTAACTGCTTCACAGTATATTTTTAATAATTGCATTGGTTTTTCTTTTCTTTTTCTTTATTTCTTTTTTTTTTTCTATAATACCATGTTTTTAACAATTTCTCTAAGTTACATATTCATGCCCAGAGTTCAATAGCTCTAAATTACATTGTTCAAGAGTGATCCTGAAACTGAGTAGTGAGTGAGAGAAAAAGTTTAAAAGCTAGTATGAGTCCAGAGATCTTCAGTTAATCGATTTCTCAATTATTCAAATCTACTAAAATGAATGTGAACAGAATGTCTAAGTGCTAAGGTCCAGTCAAGCTCATATTTTTCACTATCTTCTTTATTTTTACTTAAAAACAGTATCTCTGTTACCAACTTCAACACTGTAAGATATAGCTTTTAAAAGAAAACAAAAGTCCTTAACATGTTTATGGCCTGACAAAGTATGGGGCCAAAAAACTGTATGATACAGACACATGCACGCAGTGCAAGCTGAAAATTTCCTCAGTAGAAACACCTTACTACACCTACTGATTTGTCAAAAATGAAATGTTTCATAGAAGTTTTAATTTTACTTAAATTTAACTTAGAAGAAAAAAAAACTGAAAATTTCAGTTTTGAAATTCTTACCATTATTTAATTCAATTAAATTTCTATCTAAAACTTAAAAGCTAATTTTTATTCTGTAATAATCAGCATGCTAGAAAAGCACATAGAAGAACAGTTTCAATTTTAACAAAGCAACAGCAACAACAACAACAAAAACATTAGATACCTACTAAGGTTTTTATTATGTGCGTCTGTAGGCATTCATTAAGTATTCATACTGTAGGGAGCTGCTTTGGCAGGGGGTTGGACTTGATGATCTCCAGAGGTACCTTCCAACCCCTACACTTCTGTGATTCTGGGATTAACAATCCCAAAACATTAATCTGGGGAATGTACTTCATTATATGCTTTTGTACGTGAGTCCATGTAAAATTTGAACACTTTTTTAAAAATGATGCTTGAACACTGTTTTTCTGATGAAAACATCATACTAGTACTTCTTCTTTTAAAACTATAGTTCTTGAATGAGTAATTTAATTCTCCAAATAAGTGATAGCTTTGTATTGAAAGTAGTTTCATTCTAAATTAGCTCTTTATTCTGAAAAATTTACTACCCTTTATGGAATTTGTGAATATGTGTAGGTGAGAGTCATCCATTTGTTGCAATTATGATTTAAGGTTCTAATAGAAAAATTCTGATGAACGTAGTCATCTGTGGATTTTGTTTCTCTCACAGTCTTCTATTTCAAAAGTGTTTTTGTTTCTTTTTTCTCAAGAATAATGCCAGTTTAATCTAGGTCCTTATTGCATGAAATGCTGACTTATCTTTATTAAACTTCAAAAAGAGAAGTATTACAGTGAAAACACCTTTTATTGTAAAGATCTTGTCTTCTGTTTAAAGGATAGGATGTAGACAGACTTATTAGAATGCCCTATACATTTTTTTTGAAGGACAGAAGCAAAATGTTCCAATAAGTTTCACTGAGAAACAGTGGAAAGACAATTTGGCAATACTATCTGTGGATTATTCTGCTTCTTTTACCAATGTGATTGCACGCTGAAGCAGTTTATTTTGAAATACCACAGTGCACTTCTCTTGCTACATAAGCAGCTGTGCAGACTAGTGTGACCATCTCTCTCAGTGGTGTCAGCTGCTGCTCTTTCATCCTGAAGTCCAGCTAGGACTGAATGTTCATAACCAGAGTTTGTAGGTAATCAGGTTCTCCATTTACATTACTTGCTTTGTAATGCGAAGCAGCAATACAGATAGAGTCCCCACCCATGAACAGAAAAAGGGAGTGAATAATTAATAGAAATGCATGATTTTGATGCATGAAACTCAGCATCAAAAACATAGCCAGTGGCAAGAGAAACTGATGCTTTTCTTAATCCCAGACTTCCTGTTCTAACTGCAAAGGTAAAAATAATGATGCCTATAAGCAAGCTATATGATCACTCAGGAATTTCTAAGGCTTGAATACTGATCACACTATCAGTACAAGAACAGTCATGTGGTTAAGTCCTCTTAATTTCCCTAATACTTCTTTTTAACCTTACAAGTGAACCTTACAGTTCTGTCAGGCACAAAACATTATCAAGAGAGCGTGCAGTCTTTTAGTTCTTTCCTAATGGATTCAGGCTTCTGAGAAAGAAATCAAAACAAAATAAAAAATAAACAACACACCTGATTGCCCAGTTACTATGTGGAGCAGAAAATAATGACTGGATGGTCAATCATCTAGTCTTGTCCATGCTGAGGACTAGCTGCCACCATCTGTGCCTGCAGTTGGTTACAGTGAAAATATAGGTCTTCTCAAATTGACAAGTCCATTTACTGCCTCACTGTCAGACCTACCACCAAGAAGTGTTATCAATTTGTAGCATTCAAGTAATAGGACTGACTGCTTGATTTCTCACCAGTTTGTTGCATTCAAAACCTTGCTGAAAGCAGAAGCAGCATATGGAGAATGCAAAGCCCAGTGTTTATATTAGTCTAACTGGAGTTCTTAGCAACTTAATACATTATTAGCCATAATCACACAAACATTTTCATAGTTCAGGGTATATCCACTTGAAATGATGCACACAGGGATTGTTCCAGCATCTTTCCATGCTTATTCAGTGCTACCATCACCCCTGGGACCAATTGAGATGGCACCATGTTTGCCCACCTGGGGGATGAGGAGTCATCCGCTCCTTCCCAGGGGCGTGTTGGCATGTCTGCCAGCATCCTCAGCACCTTTCTGTCCTGGCATAGATACAGAGACTTATGCTACTTCCCAGTTATTCTACAAGACGACTAGGATGCTTATATACCTTGGACAAATCATTCTGTGCAATCTCTGTTGCTCTAAAGCCTGTTTTTGACCAGCTCTCAAGGTTGCACTCCTCCACTGAACACAGTTGACCACTGACAAGTTTCATTAGACCTATGTCCAGCTATCAGAAAAAGCAAAATCACATTTTCTGGACTACAAAGCCAGAGATGTGAACTGTAGCTTTGGTGATCAAGAGATCAGAACATACTGGGGCATGTGAGGATTATTCTTGTTCATGTGCCATTTTGTAGAGCTGTTTCCTTTTTCTTTTCTTCTGATACATGATTATGTGTTAGATAATTGAAAAAAAAAGAAAAGAAAAAAGAAGGAAAGAAAGAAAGATGAAAGTGGAGGAGCTTGTTCAAAGTTGCAAGGTCTTGTTTTAAAGAAAAAAAAAAGATAACAAAGTTTTTCACCAACCAGTTCATGGAGAAGAAAAGCAAACAATCAAACCAAACCAGCCAAACAAACAAAATAAAATGAAATGAAACAAAGCAAACATACAAACAAACAAAAACACACCAAACAGAAACAGAATTAATTAGAGCAAACATAGAAAATATGACTGCAGAAGCAGAGAATACATTTATGATACAATCTATAAGAATGAGCAAACTCAGGAGTTTGGAAACAATGTTTTAGAAAAAAAAAATCACCCATCTCTAAACATAGCCATATATGAATGACTTCTCTGTGCAGTCTCCACTAATTTGTGGGAAAGGTTTGTAAAACAATTCTTTGTGCTAATGGTAAAGTGAAGACTGTGTAAGAAGGTACACTGCATAACAAAACTGCAGGTTGGCAGCTCTCTGTCATATACTCAAGTTGTGAATCCACCTGACTGGAGGTTGAATCCTCCAAAAGGTTTTCATTTAGTTAAAATCTGTATTTATTTCTAGTCAGGCTTTTGTTACAGAAATAATTCACTAATACAGGAACAAACCACGAAGCATACACAGAATGGTTGTCATATGGGAAAAGAGTGAAACTAATGCCTTCCAATAATTACTTTTGTTTTGGAAGTTAGACAGGAAAAGCTCAAGAGATTCGTAAGAGTCCTTCACCTATTTTAATAGCTTCAAAATATCATTTGCATTTTTCTACACCTGCAGTAAGTAATGAAGTCTTGTGCTTAAAATTGGTTTCTTACATGGCCTTCACAGTTTTTCAATCATAATCAACGTCAGCCATCAACATACGGTCCATCTGGGAGAAATGTAAGACTGTTGAGAGAGGATGCAGGGAGGCAACAGGGAAAGCTAAGGCCTCCTTAGAATTAAAGCTTGCAGGTGCGGTCAAGGACAGGAGAAAAGGCATCTTCAACTACATTGCAAATAAACCAACACTAGAGGCAAGGTAGGCCTATTGATGAATGAGGTGAGTACCCTGATGATAGAAGGGGAAAAGGACCTGGGGATCCTGAGGGATAGAATTATGACCAAGAACCAGCACTGTGTCATTGTGGTTAAGGTGGCCAATGGTTTCCTGAGGTGAATTAGAAGGAGTGTGGTTAGTAGGTCGAGATAGCTTCTCCCCTCTTTGTTCTGTTCAGGTGAGACCACATCTGGAATATTGTTTCCAGTCCCAGACCCATCAGTTCAAGAAGGACAGGGAAATGTTTGAGAGAGACCAGAGCAGAGCCACAAAGATTATTTAAGGGAGTGGAGCATCTCCCTTACAAGGAAAGGCTGCGGGAGCTGGACTCTAGCTTCGAGGAGACTGAGGGGTGACCTCATTAATGTTTATAAATATGTAAAAGGTGAGCGTCAGGAGGATGGAGCCAGACTCTTCTCAGTGACATCCAATGATAGAACAAGGTGCAGTGGATACAAGCTGGAACATAGGAGGTTCCACATAAATATAAGAAAAATCTTCTTCATGGTGAGGAACATTGCAACAGACTGCCCAGAGAGGTGGGGTCTCCTTCTCTGTAAACATTCATAACCCCCTGGTCATGTTCCTGAGTGACCTAAACTAGGTGTTCCTGCTCTGGCAGGGGGTTTGGACTAGACGATCTTTCAGGGTCCCTTCCAATCCCTGACATTCTGTGATTCTGCAGGGAATAAACTACTAACAGGTAGAAACATTAAAGGGTATTTCATCACATACTGCTGAGGGCTGGGATTGCTAACTAAAAAAATAAAACCTACTGTTGCTGTGGGTGTACTGATTCTAAAAACAAAAGGCCCATCCTCCACAAACTGCTTTTGCTACAGTTCGTGTTACACTTAACAACAGCACTGTTGACAATGTGACAGAATACACATCTATTTAAAAAGATCCTGAGGATAGTTCAGTGTTAGGGTTTTCCAGCCAGGAATCTGCTGCATAGGAAAAGTCGGGAAACATAATAATGCATTCTGTTTTCAAGATGTCATACAAATATTTAGTTAATTATATAAAGGAAATCTACAAGTCATCCAAAATTTATGCTGAACTCTGTTTTATCTTACAAATGGGAAACAAACTTATTCACATTTTCCAATAACTCTGAGACCTGGGAGCTTTTAGAAGTTTTGGTTGGGATTTGCATAAGATCATCAAACAAATCCATGCTAACCAGTCATTCTCCTTCTTTAAAAAACACACTTTCCTTTAAATGGTGTGATTCAACAGACAAAACCCCACAGAGTCACATTTCCTGCCTTTAGGAAGGAGACTGGTACCAATTATTCAACCTGAAAATGTATTTAGATAGAAGTCCAGTTCGGGGTTAGTCAGGTGTAACAAAACCATCTACATAAAGGAAGAAATTGTTTTGATTTTCTCTAATAAATTGGCATCAGTTTTACCTTACTAGCAAGGGAAGAAGCTGTTATGATTAAGACACCTCTCATTCCACAACAGTCAGGACTCATTTATTGAAGTGATGGGAACAAGACATTGAAGGAAGAGGTTTTAGAAGTGACACAGTGTTGATTCTTGCAGAGAATTCTTGCATAGTCTCTGGTGATATCACTTAATTTCATTTTATTTAAGGATAAGGGAAGATTTAAGGTGTTTCAGGTTAAGGTGAACATGAGTTTCCACTGCTTTCTATTCTCTGTAATTACCTGAAACTGCTTATTGGCATTTCTCCCTTCCTTCTTGTATGTCTAGCATCATTTTCTTTAAGGATTGCAGAGGGAGAATCCAGGTCAAATATCAACAATATGCAAAAATTGAGATCTGAAATCAGTTATGTATAAAACAGATGAGGAAAAAAACGTAATTTCTGTGTCATATTGATTTAATAGTGTTTCTTAATTCCTGCTCATACTGTGGACAAATTTTGGTTGACAAAAAACTTACAAAACTATCTTCTTCAATAGGTACTCCTTTTTGTGTCTATGTAAGGAGAAAAATGAAAAATAATAAAAAAAAAAAAACGATAAGATAGATATTTTTCTATGTGTATTTACAAACTGAGTCCATTTAAGCAGATTAATTATTTTCAAAAACTGCTGCGCAGAATCTAGTTATTATTCTCTGACTAATGTATGCTATGTAGCCTTTCCTGGAAAATATTTTCAATCTCCTTTTCAATGTGCTGTAACCAATATTATTTATGTCCTATTAAGAAACTAGAAAGTTGTCTCAAAAAATGTTAATGGTTGCTATGCCCAAGACCACATCTCCAATCAGAAACATCTGCCATGGTGAGCTCGTTTACCAGTTGTTTCAGGAAGTTACCTACCACACAATCCATGAATCTCCTAGGCTGTTTCCTCTCTCCTACATATCTGTGCTTCCAGCAAACATCTGATAAGTCGCAGTCTCCCATGAGAATAAGTGCTAGTGTTTGGTGACTTCTGTCAGTTGTTTGCAGAATGTTTCATCTGCCTCTTCATCCTGTTTGAGTGGAAGGCAGATCACTAACAGATCCCTGCTAGGATATCAGCCTTATTAGCCTTCCCCCTGATCCTTGACCATAAAGTGCTTGATCTTATGATTCCCAGCACTGAGCTCTACAACATCTAACATGCAGAGCCACACCAGCACCTCTCCTCCCTTACCTTTTCCTTCTGAAGAGCTCTCAGTCATCTATTGCAGCACTCCAGTCATGACAGGGATTCCATCATGTTTCGGCAATGGCAATTATGTCATATCATAGTATTCCTGCTGCACAATGGTTTCTAGCTCTTCCTGTTTGTTGTATTAGTGTATATTCACTTAGCTGTGCCCAACATGTTGCCCCTAGGTTTGTCTCTAGTGAGCCTAGTTTTATCCACTTCCCCTTCAAAGCACTCTCAACAAGTCCTGCCAACTCCTGAGACAGAATTCTTTTCACTCTTTCTGACAAGCAAACCTCTTCTGTCTCCAGTAGGCCTAGTGCTGTATAAACTGTCCTCAGCAGGTCTAGTTCTGCGGGACACATAATAAAAACAAAACAAAACAAAAATTCCACTGATGCAACAGCCTCATAGCCATGTGTTGATCAGGTGTGTTTTCCTGTTCCTTTCAGTATTTTTCCCAACTTAAGTCGTTGAGGAAAACACCACCTGTGCTCCTGCTCCTTCAACTAATTTCCCCAGTTCACATCGTGGACTTCTATCCGCAGCTTCATTGCTGCCAATTTGAACAATCAGAAATGGGTAGTAATGGCAGGACCATACTAGATGTGGGAGCTTCTTAGTGTTGTCTCTGACCCAGGCCTCAGCGAAGCAGCAGATGTCCATGTGGGAAGAGACTGGTCAGCATATCAGGCCCTCCGTTCCCTTCAGAAGGGAGTCAGTCACCTTTGAAGATGCACATACACTTCTCAGACTTCTTTGGGAGAGTTCATTAGCTCTGCATAGAAAGTTATGAAATGTAAACGGTATGTAAAATTGGTTCCCCAATGCAACACACACAGTTCAGTGTCAGGAACTTACAAACAATTCCTAGGAAAAAAAGTAATTAAATGGCAGTGAATTTAAGCAGAGCAAGAGGTACAGTTCATAGAGTTATTTTGATGTGACACACTTTGAAGATCAAAGACCTATTCCTTTATAGTTTTTAATATAAGCAGCACAAAAAAGTTAATTTTCTAAAAAATATTTAGAAATTAAAATGCATAACTGAGCCTGTGCAGAAGCTGCTTCTGGAAATAAAATAATAAAATATAATTTAAAAAAAATGTTTCATAAAAAAAAACAAAAATATTAGCAAAAGGAGAAAAACTGCCATCTCATATGTAAGTGAAATTTAATATACTGATTCTGATCTTTGAACTTCTTGCCACCTGCCATGACAGAAGTATCTCATTCACTAAGAAATGCTACAGAAAATGTGTTTAGCTGTAGCATTTAGGAGGTACAGTATTTCATAATAGAGACAGTCACTAGCACAGCAATGTGTGACATAAGTAAGTAATACCATGAAAAAATTCCATATTTTTAAACAAAAAAGGAATTATTTTGTTATAGCAAATGAAGAAATATTTAATATTCCTGTTTTCAAAATGACTGCAGAGTCACACTGACATAAAAATGTAATGTTCATTTTTAAACTGACTCTCTCCAAATATTATGGGTTACATTTGGTTTCTCCTGTTGTGAATTAAGATAGACAGTTTGCCATGCAGGACAGATTAGAGAACTTATCAATTTTCTCAGATTTTTAATACCTTTGCGAAGTCCATAGCTGCAAACATCAGTGAAAATCTGTAAAACTTTGGAGAAATAAAATAAAACACATTAAAACAACCTTAATCTGGCAGATGACAACTACTCCAGAATTACAGGGCCATCATTTTTCACTTTATTAACATAATAAAACTTGCAGATACTGGTGATGCACATGAAGGCATTGAGAAAGTAGCAGTATTATATAGTATTATATAGTATAGTATATAGTATTATAGCACAACTGCATGGATAATCTCTTGTAAAGGTTGTAACCATTTTGATAAGCATGAGCTTGCGTGGCCAAATACAATCCAGTGTGTATACTAAGGGAGTAAGTTTATGGCACCAGTCAGTTAGGTGGACTCTGTAATTTTTGAGAAGGAAGAAAAAGAGAGATCATATCACAGAAAAAGAAAAAAAAAAAGGAAATATATGCAGAAATGGCCTCCTGAGGAGTTCAGAGCAAAAGTCCCTGACTCTTCTACAGGCAGCTTAGAAGAAGTGAGAGGTTACCAAATCAAAACTGACCCAAGAAGTCTTCATGTCTTAATCATTCAATTCACAAGAGCATTCCATACATGCTTGTGGAGGGGTTTGGAGATACAAACAATATATGAATAACTATTAGCATTACCCTAAAAAATACTTTATCCCACTTGTAGTGTTATGTGCTGGCAATAAAGTATGGAACCAGGGGAAGTGGTTTCAAATTAAAAAAGATGAGATTTACACTAGATATAAGCAAAAAATGTCTTAAAATAAGGGTGGTGAGGCACTGGAACCTGTTGCCAGGAGAGGTAGTGGATGTTTAGTCCCTAAAGTCATCCAAGGCCAGGCTGCACAGGGCTCTGAGCACACTGATCGAGCTGTAGTCATCCTTGTTCTGTGCAGAGGGAGCTGGACTAGGCATCCCTTCTAACTCAGTTCTATGGATGTGCATGGAGAATGCTGAGTATATATGGGGCAGACTGTTTTGTGATATTCATACATAAGAAATTAATGTAGGAAAAATTTCCTTTTGAAGGCCCCATGAATGGATGAAACAGCTGCCTGTGCTAATTTGTCTTCATTTTCCAAAGCCAGTTTCTGTATTTATTTATGGAGGCTCAGGATGAGGCTCAAGCATAAACTTAGCTAATGATGTAAATGTCACTCCCTGAAGCTGCCCCAGGGGACCCAGGTGACCCCTCACCACTCATCTCTGCTTCTGTGAGTGTGCTCTATAGGGCCCCAGCTCCCTGATCTAGGCAGACCCATGTCCCCTACTCCTGACCCTGGCAGTGTGGTTAGCATTATCAGCAAGAAGGCAGATATGCACAATGTGTAAGTGGTTGATGTGCACTTCTGTCACCTTTCCCTCCCCCCCCACTTGTGGCACATGGTGTGGAGACATCCATGGTCACAGTGATAGAGGGCATCTGTGCAATCAAGACCACAACACTGAGACAGCAAGAGGGTATGGGGAACACCGGTTGACAGAGTGGTTAAACCCATCACTGTTATCAGTGCCCAAATGCAAGGTTGCCGAGGAGGAGACATCTGTCCTGGAACAGCAAAGTTTAAGAGTACAGGGAGCTCTGTCCCCAAAATAGGCAGCTTACTGGGTCTCAGACTGCGACAGCTGCTGTCTGACAGAATACATGGTGCCCCGGAGGCCAAGTATGCCTCCATCATCATCTGCTTTCTAAGAGCAAGAACTCATCTTCTGTTCCATAAAGTCTGAGTCTTAGGTATGACTGTATCATGTGCTGATTGATAGTAATTAGATCCAATCTGCAGAAGATCTGCCCAGGTGACTGAAAACAGGCCCAGAAATCCTGCACAGCTGCAAACTATGTTGAGTGCTAGTAATTTGCAGCTCACTTAGTAATTTGCAGCTCACTTACAAAAGTGTTGTGCCACCAGAATACAACAAAACAACGGTCAGGTAAAACAGGCTGCTGGGACTGAAACTTCCACAGACAACTGACCAAATGTTGATGCTGGCTCTGACCGTCCCCCTAAAAGATCACCCGAACAGAATGCTGAACTGAAAAAGGAAAAGCTTTCTGGCTTAGGAAAGAATTGGAACAAAGTAAAAGAGATAATATAAATCTTCCCTTTCCTAATACTATCTTCACTAACTTTGCTAAAACTAACTTCACTAACTCAGCTAACACTCACTCCACTAACTTTACTAACACTTCTATATACCCTCTCAGTGAAGTTCCAATGTTAATGGGAATAGGGAATGTAAGTGCCCCACTTACCAGTGGAAAGGTGAGAAATTTTGAAAGGGAAATCATTAATGGAAGATCCTATTGGATTAGCAGAGCAGCTTGATCAATTCTTGGGTCTGAATTTTTACTCACGGGACGAGATGATGTCCATCTTGAGCATGTTATTTAACGGGGAAGAAAGGAATGATTAGAGGAGCTGCCATGCAGGAAAGGGAAAAAATGCACCCTCCAGGTCCCAATGCTATCCCAGCTGGATTGATGTACCTTGTAGCAGCCCTGGGACAGGGTGGTAATTATAACGATGACAGAATACATAATGAGGGATTTTTGAGAAATTATAATCTTAGGAATTAAGGGAGCAGTGCCTGAGACCCAGAATTTTTCTAAAGCTTTTGAAATTCAACAAGGAAAAGATGAAACCGCAAGTGAATTCCTGGAGAAGTTAAGGGATAGAACGCATAAATATTCAGGGTTGGATCCCGATGATCCAGTTGCACAAGGAATATCGAAGGTCAACTTTGTCACTAAATCCTGTCCAGACATACAAAGAAGATTACAGAAGACAGAAGAGTGGCACGAGCAACCATTAGTGAGCCATTTGTGGAGAGGCACAAAAAGTTTATGTCAGGAGGGAAGAAGAAAACCAAAGACAGATGACAAAAATGATGGTTGTGGCTGCAGACCAAGTAATCAAACAAAGAATGGAGAACTGGCAAAAGGGAGGTCCCCGAGGGAGTCAGCATTCAGAGGGAGGCTGGGAAAAAGGTAATAGAAACAAAGGTGGGGAGGTGAGGAGGTCATTTCCTGGATCTCCACAGCAAAGGCAAACACCAAGAAGATGCTTTTCACTGTGGACAAGAGGGACATCCTAAAAAAATATGCCCTGAGGTAGAAAAAGAAGAACAATTATTTGCTGTTATAAGCCAAGATTAGGGGTGTTGGGGGTTTCCTGAGAGTTGGTCCCACAATGAGCCCTTGATAAATTTGAGAGTGAGGCCCAATCAAGAGGAAGGGGGAAAGGGAAAAAGGGAGAAGGGAGATGGGCCTAGGAACAAAACAGTGACAACGATCTGAGGAGGAAAGCTAATTTACTAAATACGATATCAGAAAGCAAAATAACACAATGTAATACAATATAATTGGAATTGAGGCTAATGAATCAAATAAAATGAGCAAGAGAGAGTGTCCAAAAAACCAAAGGCCTTACGCTAATGCTGAAGGCGATACAGCAGTGAGCACCCACTGCTGAGTTGATCCCAAAGGAAAGAGAGTGTCTCATGACGCGCAAACAGTGTTTATCTTTTCCTCTGAGTGGAAAAACATAAAAATAAAAAGCAACGCAAAGTTCTCTGGGGAACATAGTTCTTCTTCTCTTCTAAGACAGGTATATCCATAACTATCAAGGATCCATGGAGCTGGAGCATTAACTCTTTAACTCTTAATGCACTACATGATGTTATGATGGGGAATACCAATACCAAAAATCACAAAACCATGACAAGAAGTCAGGTACCTTGGAGATGTTATTTCTGAAGGGAGATGGAGGATAAATCCTGAACAAATTCAGAACATTGTACAGCTTCCTCTGCTGGAGACAAAGAGGGAGTTGTGAAAGTTTCTAGGTCTAATTGGATTCTTCAGAATATTGATAGAGGCATATGCACAGAAAACAAAGAAATTGTATCTTAAACTGTCAGAGGGAGAACCCACCGTATTAAACTGGACAGAGGAGGAGAAAGAATTAGTAGAAGAACTGAAACGAGACTTAATCACAGCACCAGTGTTAGAGCTGCCCGCCTTAAAGAAAGTGTGTCACCTTTTTGTAACTGTCAGTGAAGGAACTGCTTTAGGAGTTCTAACACAGGAATGGGGAGACAAAAGGAAAACTACTGCATATTTATGTAAGCTATTGGGACCTGTATCGAGAGGTTGGCCCGAATACATCCAGGACATAGTGGCAACTGTCTTACTGGTAGAAGAAAGAAGAAAATTGACCTTCGGGGCAATAAATTGTCATCACTCCCCCCCTCAAGTAAAAATGATTCTAACTCAGAAAGCTGGGAGATGACTGATGGATTCTAGAATACTTAAAAATGAGAAAACATTGATTGAAAAAGGTGATTTAACCTCAATTACCAGCTCCATCACAAATCCTGCTTCCTTCTTAACTAATGGGAGTGAGAACACCATGGATGTGGAACATAGTTGCCTGGACTCAATAAATTTCCAAAGATAAAACTGGATTTACAAGACGTACCTTTAGATGAAGGGGAGATTTTGTTCATAGATGGATCATCCAGAGTAATAAATGGGAAGCAGTGCAATGGCTATGCAGTTATTGAGGGAACAGAAGGGAAAGCAGCAGAAATGAGAAGCTTGCCAAGCAATTGGTCAGCTCAAACTTGTGAATTCTTTGCTCTGAATCAAGCGCTGAGACGGTTACAGGAAAATCAAGGAACTATATACATGGATTCGAGATATGCATGTGGGGTGGTACATACATTTGGAAAAATTTGGGAAGAAAGGGATTTAATAAATAGCAGAGGAAAAGAATTGGCTCATGAAGAATTAATCAGACAGGTTTTAGAAAGCCTGTTACTGCCAGATGAAATTGCGGTAGTACATGAAAAAGGACATCAAAAAGGAGATTCCCTGGAAGTGCAGGGAAATAGAATTGCAGATGAAAAAGCAAAAGAAGACGCTTTACAGCTAGAAGAAGTAATGAAATTGGCACTGGTACCTGAGAGAAGACGTTCTCCTGAAAATCAGATCTTTAGTGAGAAGGGGAAAGCAACTTTTAAAGAATTAGGTGTAAAAGAGTCAGAAGGACGGTGGGTTCTCTCTGATGGCAGGGAAATGGTAAACAAACAAGTCATGAGAGAAATATTAACTCTTTTGCAACAAGGGAGTTACTGGGGGGTTCAAACAATGTGTGATGCCACATTAAGAAAACATGTATGTGTAGGATTGTACACAATAGCCAACCATGTGTGCCATAGCTGTGTCAGCAAGTAAATAAGAAAACTATGAGGAAAAAAAGAAAAAAAAAACAAGAAAAACCCAGGGGACGGGAACCAGGAGTTAGACCTTTTTAAAGCATGCAAGTTGATTTTACTGAACTACTCAAGGTAGGAAGATTCAAGTACCTGTTAGTATTAGGAGATCACTTGTCAGGATGGGTAGAAGCTTTCCCCTGTGTAACACCTCTGGTGATAATTTTGGAACAAATAGTCCCTAGGTATGGGATAGTACATAATATAGACTCAGATAAAAGAAGTCACTTCACACATCCTACAAGAGCTAATGAAAGCTTTGGAAATAAAATGGGAACTTCATACTCCATGGAACACCTCCTTTTCAAGGAAAGTAGAATGAATGAATCAGACGCTAAAAAAACACTTGTCAAAGTTAATTCTGGAAACCAAATTGCCATGGACAAAATGTTTGCCTTTAGCCCTCCTTAAAATACAAACAGCTCCCAGAAAAGATTTAGGAATGACACCAGTGCTGTTCAGATTACACCACTGGTGGGAAATACTCCTTGGATGGTCACCAACAGCACGAGGAATTCTTGATTCTGTGCTTCACCCTATTGTGATTTTGTTAATCCTAACGCTGGTGTGTTTACTGTTCATAATTATATTGTATATAAAATTCTGGCACATGCTGAGGTGACTGGCCAAGCTCAAATTACCCAAAGAGTCTGAAAGTTGGCCTAGGTATTAGATTACTTTTCCTAGCCTCCTGGTGATCCATGGGTAAAGTGAGTTCTGCTATGTGCATTAGCAACACTCACAATTTGTTCCTTTGCTTTTATGTGATTTTTAATAGGCATTCTTCCCTTCTCCCCTTATTCCCTTCAGTGCTTTTTGTTTGTTTGTTTGTTTGTTTTTCTTTCTTGAAACCACCATGGGTCAGTGATAGCAACCTTTGCATCACTGGCTGGTATGAGAAGCAGGAACAATGTTTGGCTCAAAGTTCAGAGGCAGCCGTCTGAGACATGAGAAGCTGGAGAATGCTTGACTCAAAGCGTGTACAACAGCACCCATCTATGGCACGACCTGACCAATAAGTTTTTGTAGTTAATGCTTGACTACCATGAGCAGCTGACTACCAGGAGCTGTTCCTCCTACTGAACTAAGATTTGGAAACCCTGACAGCTACCATTACTATGATGGACAGGACATGATGCTGCTGATAATAGGGATAGTCAAGACAAAATATTCTGAGGAAGAACAGGTACCCCCCTCAGCCAAACTGCAGCCACGTAAGTCAATGAGACGTCACTGACCAACTTGCTGTCTTCCCACAGAACAATGAGACGTGGCCAGATTCCCTGGTGGTGGCTATCACTGCTCTGCCAACTGTTTGCTAGAATTTCTTTTTTTACTATTGCGAGTTTCCCCATCTTCCTCACATTCCTTAAGAAAGTTAGAACCTGTAATACTGATCATGCTCTGATTTAAGGTTAATGGCTGCTCATAAAGAGATGAATCACACAAGAGTGAAGAAACTGTTATTCTTAATAATCATATGTATATATATTCAAATCTGATAAATAGCAAGATGATTGGTTTTGATAAATTATTACTGTCAATCAGCAGGCTGGGTTAGTAAGGTAGTATTCTTATACTAGAAGCGTTTCGTAGTCTGGTGCAAAAGAAAACAAAAGGATAAAAAGAAGAGGGGGAACTGTGAGAAGTAGATTGTGTTTTTGAAGTGTAATTTTCCAGTATTTCTATATGCAGCATAGGATAAGCTGCCAAACAGAGTAAAGTTGAGATTGAGGCATTCCAAACTAGGTAAAATTGGCACAGGCCCTAAGTAAGGAAATTATATAGGGTACAGAAAAGCCTGATACAGGATAGGATTAGAATATAATTTATTGAAAATACTGTCCACTTATCATTGTAAAAAGTACATAACGTACCTGAAGATGAGGGTACTGGTAACAGACATTGTATAGAAATGTAGTGTAGCAACAGCGTCGGAAGACTGTGAGCCTGAGATGCTCAACCAATGATTGCCAGGAGAGGCTCTACCTGTGTCGGACCCAGGGTATGGAACAGAATGAATTTCACCAACTAGTTGTGCAATTTCTCCCTAGTTAGTTGGGGGTGTGCACCCACTATTGCAATAATAAAATTGCTGTTATTACTGGGATCTTTGCCTAACCCCAGATTTTGACACAGAGCGTTTCTAACAACTAGAAGACATCTTGCTTCTTTGGAGGGAGTCCCCTTTGGACTGGAGGATGTCTCTCCTGAATTGGAGGGCTTCTCACTCAGATTGGAGGGAGTCTTGTTGAGACTGAGGGCTGTCGAGTTTGGACTGAAAGGAGTCTCTTTCAGTTTGGAGGGGGTCTCTCTCAGATCACGGAAGTGTCTCGCTTGGACGGGAAGACATCTTGCTCAGACTGGAGGCTGTCCCGTTTGGACTGGAGACTGTCTAAATTGCACTGAGGGGTGTTTTGTTTGTACTGGAGAGTGTCTCATTCAAACCAGAGAGTGTCATATTTGGTCTGGAGAGCATCTAGGTTGGATAAGAGGGAGTCTTATCTGCTAAAGGGATTGGCTGTGCAAACCGTGCTCTCTGTCCTCCCAGCTGGCAACCCTTAGTGAGTGACACAAGCAGGCTGGTTATCAAGCGACAAGGAGAAGGCTGAGGGACTTCACACATTTTCAAGCATAAGAGGTGCTCGTGAAGGGCGAACCATCTCGAAAAATGGACGCGAGGAACAATGCGTGATACTACATTTCTTTTATTGGAAAAACGCTAACTCGAACGGGACAGGCGTGTTCGTTACGGCTCGGGGCGTCGGGGAGGCCGCCTCTTGCGGGGCGCAGGAGCGCGCTGGGCGCTGGCGGCCCTCCTCTTCGTGGGGCGCCGGGGCCCACCGGCCGAGCGCTTCCTGCCCCGGCCGCGAGCGGAGGGGCCGCGGCTGCGTCCCTGCTCGGAGGGACCGGCCGCCTCGGGACCCGGCTCGTCGCCGGGCTGCTCCCGCTGCCCGGGGCTGGGTGCGGCGGGGAGCTCGGGGCTGTCCTCGTGCTGCTGGGCCACGCCGGTCTCTTCGTGGCCATCCTCGTACTGCTGGGCCACGCCGGTCTCTTCGGGGCCATCCTCCTGCTGCTGGGCGTCGCTAGGCTCTTGGAGGCCCAGCAGCCTCCGGGCCTCTGGGCCGCACTGGCTCACGACGACACTGATGAGCCAGTCCATCAGCGGTGCTGTGAACGGTCCCAGGATGTTACGGGTGCGCTGCATCAGGGCAGCCCTGTCCAGGCCCACCTGGCACAGCAGTGCCTGTATTGTGCTCTCCAGCACACTGATGTGCCATGAACGAATCCCCTGGATTTGGGAAAGCACCACCTGCAGCCAGGGCAGCACCGGAAAGAGGAGGTCGCGTCTCTCCCTGAAGACCGCTGCCCACTGCTCCGGTAGGAGGCCGCCCACTCTTGCTGAATCTGCAGTGCCACTGGGGCCAATGGAGGTGCTGAAACCTATGGGCACTGGCACTGAGGGTGGAGAGATGATGCACTCAAGGTATTCGATACCTCCCCACACAGAGACCCGGGTAGACATCATGGTTGTCCTGCACAGCGGGCAGGTGTCCTTCAGCGTTGCCCACCTATGAATGCAGCCGATGCAGAACATGTGGTTGCACGGAATCACACGTGCAACGTCCCTTCGCACATCCCTGCACACAGGACATGTCCATGGCTCTTCCGCAGCCATGGTCTTCTAGCTGCAGCGGGCTGGGAGAACTGCAGATGACAAGCTGTTCTTCACCAGAGCTGCAGTGGTGGTGTCGCACACTGCAAGAGAGGAAAGGAGATCATAGTCACTCGTTCTCCCAGGGTCTGAACGTCCTCAGCAGTGCCTTAGCAGGAAGCCTTCCCAAGCCTCTGACTAATTTATCTCGTGCTAACCCTACCCTAACCAACGGCTGCCCTGCGGGACCCAGGTGTCCCCGCACCACTCACCTCCGCTGCTGCGGGTGCGCTCTGTAGCGCCCCGGTTGCCTGCACTAGGCAGGGCCGGGGAAACGAGCAATGCTCTGGGCTCAGGCACTGAGATGCTGCAAGCAGCCCCAGGCACGACCCAGTACAGCACAGCCAAACACTTGCTCGACCACCAAGCCTCGCAAAACTGCTCAGCAGGGTCCAGGAACGAGCCAGACTGAGCCGGGTTCCGCCAGCGCCCCAGGACAGGAGCAGCGAGGGCTAAGCAGTCACAATCCGTCACCCGGTGATGTCACAGTCTGCTGCTGAGTGATGTCATCGACTCACCTGGGTTCTAAAAGTCTTCCAAGACCACCAAGTTCCAACTGTATCCTTGAATTGCCAAATCTACTACTATACTATGTTCCCAAGGACCGCATCAACGTGTCCTTTAGATTCGTTCAGGAATGTGGATTCAGCTTCTTTCTGGCAGCCCACTCCCATGCTTCGTAACACTTCTAGTAAATATAATTTTCCTAACATAAACCCAAACCTTTCCTGGTGCAGCTTGACACCATCTTGTCATTTGTTTCTTGGGACCAATCCCCACCTCCATCCTGCCTCCAGTGAGGCGACTGTAGAGAGCAGTATTATCTCCCCTGTTGCCATTTTTCTCTAGGCTAAATAACCCTAGTTCCCAGTAATGCTGCTCACTAGACTTGTTCTGCAGACCCTTCCACAGCTGGCACGGAGGTTTCCCAGGGAAGGTCAGCCCTTGCCTGCCAATAGTCCAGGCATTTAGGCATGACACAGGATGCTGGGCAAGAGTCAGTTTCACTGTTTGTCTACTGAGGCTCGGGATGACGTTCAAGCATACACTTTGCAAACGATGTGAATGTAACTCCCTGCAGCTGCCACGTGGGCCCCGGCTGTCCCCGCACCACTCACCTCCGCTGCTGCGGGTGCGCTCTGTAGCGCCCCGGTTGCCTGCACTAGGCAGGGCCGGGGAAACGAGCAATGCTCTGGGCTCGGGCACTGAGATGCTGCAAGCAGCCCCAGGCACGACCCAGCACAGCACAGCCAAACACTTGCTCGACCACCAAGCCTCGCAAAACCGCTCAGCAGGGTCCAGGAACGAGCCAGAATGAGCCGGGTTCCGCCAGCGCCCCAGGAGAGGAGCAGCGAGGGCTAAGCAGTCACAATCTGTCACTCGGTGATGTCACAGAATACTGCTGAGTGACATCACTATGGGGTGTCTGACCCCACAGTACCCACCCTTGAATTTTAAGTCTATATTCACAGTTTCAGTTTCAATAATTAGAGAAATTTTAGACACGTGGAGCTGTAATGTAAAGAAGAACTCTTTATTCTTAAAAACACGGTAACATGGATTAAGATATAGTGTTCTGAAACTTGCTTCTGCAGTGTATGCAAATTACCGACTCTCAGAAATTTCACTGCAGAAAAAATATTTTCTTACAATCGGAAATCAATTTTGTATATACATATATAGCCTGCTGTTGAAAAAGGGGTTTCAGTATCAATCAATTTTCAGGAAGAAGTTAAATCTGGAGCTTGGGTAGGATGACCACTTGTATGCACACTCTTTATAATGTGTCATCTTTTTTGATTTTGCCACTATGTCCTGGAGAACATTATTTCATTCCCTGGTTTTGTTTTGTGCTTTGTATGGACATTCCAAATAAATACATATGGAATAGTTTTCATTTGGCTTTACTGTTCCGTATTTCTCTTCTTGTGCCTACCTTTTCAGTCTCTGTACCACTTTTGTTCTTTCATATTTGTTTCTGCTGTTATATCAGCATCCCTGAACACGAAATCTGGACGGATATGAGTTTATAAAGGTCTAACTAAATCAGTCGTTTCATTTCTTATAGAATTATAGTCCGGCTTGTAAAATTTTAACCAGTTGATTATAGGAAAAAATGATTTTCAGACAGAGTTAGCAGTTCTCCATTACAAGTAGCAAGGAAATAAATCTGTATTTATTTTATTTTACTTTATTTTAGTTTAGTTTAGTTTAGTTTAGTTTAGTTTAGTTTAGTTTAGTTTAGTTAAGTTCAGTTTAGTTTAGTTTAGTTTTTATTATCTATGTTATTTTATTTTCAGATGATAAAAATATTTTTTTCTATTTGTGGGCCAAAATACGTTGTTGTTGAAATACCATAGAACCAAAGCAATATATTTTTTTTCCTCTGCTATTTACAGGACTAAAGCAAGGAATTTTAGAAACTATTTTGAAACAGAATGGACGGTATGTGAGCAGAAGAGCGGTCTGAAGTATGCATTATGACATCTCTTTGAAGAGAACTGTTCAAGTATCACCCAGTACCACAGCTGTGCTCAGGGAAGCTATTTGTTACGTAATGGATCTTAGTGAAAAATGCCATCAATAGCCCATGTTAAAAATTCAGATGTTTACTTCTACTATTGGTAATTACCCAGTAGATGCATTTATATGGATTTTAGCTTGTCCTGTGCGCTTGTTAAAAAATAATTCATGTGTATCCCAAGAATTTTAAGTTGAACATTGCTCTTCAGCCAGGACAATTTTGGTTTTATTTTTTCTTTTGTGGATCACTCACTATTTTGTAAGTTTTGAACCTTTAACCTCACCAGATTCTTCTAGCTACTATACCAGCTAAAGCAAAACAGTTTATTTTTGTTTCAAGTGCTGTGTGATTATCTTCTGCGGACATGCGCGTGAACACAACCGAGCAACACAAAGATAGATAAATAAGCCATTTATTTGATACAGTAATAATCGGATTTATCAAAAGTTTGTGCACTGGTTCCATTATAGATATATGAATGAGAAAGCTAGAGCAGAACTTCCTTGAAGTAACAGCATACTATGTCCTTCCTGAAGCCTGTTTTCTTCTGTGATAATACTTTGATAATTACAATTTCTAATTTAAGCCAACTGGAAAAGATTTTATTTTATGGGCCGTTCCTATTTAACGTCTTTATCAATGATCTTCATGAGTGGATCGACAGCAAACTGGGAAGGAGTGTTGATCTACTGGAGGGAAGAGCAGTACAGAGGACCTGAATAGACTGGATCAACAGGTCATGGTAAACTGTATGAGTCTGGTACTTTATTTTGGTCACAATAACCCAAGGCAACCCTACAGGGCTGGGGAGGACTGGCTGGAAAGCTGCATGATGGGAAGGGACCGTGGTATACTGATGGACTGAGTATGAGCCAGCAGAGTGACTGGGGCTTCCTGGCCTTTATCAGGAATGGTGCGGTGAGCAGGACTAGAGAAGTAATCCCATCCCTGTACTCAGCACTGGTGAGGCCCCAACTTGAGTGCAGTGTTCAGTTTTGGGCACCTCAATATGGAAAGGACATTGAAGTGTTGGAGCAAGTCCAAAGAAGAGCAACAAGGTTTGCAAAGGGCTTGGAGAATATGCCCTATGTGGAGCGACAGAAGGAACTGGGGCTGTTTCTTCTGGGGAAAAGGAGGCTGAGGGGCGACCTTGTTGATCTTTTCAAATACCTGAAAAGTGATTGCAGTGAGAGCGGGGTTGATCTCTTCTCACTGGTGACAGGGGACGTGACAAGGAGAAATGGCCTCAAGTTCCACCAGGGGAGATTCAGGCTGAATATAAGGAAAAACTTCTTTACAGAAAGGGTTGTTAAGCACTGGAATACGCTCCCCAGGGAAGTGGTTGAGTCACCATCCCCGAATGTGCTTAAAAACTGTCTGGATGTGGTGCTCAGGGACATGATTTAGGGTTGTTAGAGTTAGGGCAGTACGGGTAGGTTGCGGTTGGACTCGGTGATCATGAAGGTCTTTTCCAACCTAAGCAATTCTAAATATATACATTATTTCAAATGCTGAGCTTAATTTTATCTTATGTGGTTGGTTTTCTTAAATTTAGTAAAAATGACATGGAAATGCATTCAATACTTAATGACCTTTTAGTCTGTCAAGAGAAAAATCAAATACTGAATGCTGGGAGAACTTCTATTTCACTGTAAGTGATTTTTAAATTAACACGTGAAACATACAATGACATCTTACTTTTAATTAATCTGTAAATTAGTTTCCTTGATACCCTTCCTGTGAGAACTACAGCTTTTTGCTTTTCTGAAAAGCTGTCTAAATTCCCGTTTTCGTGATGTTTCGAATACCATCAGGGAGTGTGGAAATAGGGTTTGATTTTGCAGTAAGAAAACAATACTAATATCGCCCTGTTTTTAATATCACCCAGTTTTAGATATTATATGGAATGACAGTGTAAATAAATGTAGCTAGAGGTATTTTCAAAAGAACAAATCAGGGCGATATGCAAGTGTTATGGGAGAAAATGCACTTAAGTGTGAAATCTTGGCTGTTCTTGAATCTGTAAATATTTTGTGCTGCCTTGAAAATTCCTCTACGGTGTTGCATCTCAAACTGCGTGCGGTACTGCTCCTGTTTAAGATGAACTTTAGCTCAAGTCAGAACAGTCTAATCTTTATATTCTTTATGATCCTAACTTGCAGATACCTACGTCTGCTGAAGCTGATTTTAGATTTTAACATGCAGATTTCCATCAGATTCATTAAAACGTTTTACATCTTAACCTTGATTTTGTAGGCAGATACAGCTAAGAATAAAGAAGATATTGTTCAAAGGTACCCAGGTAAATAGTGGCAGAACATGATGTGCTACACATCTACATCATGTCTTTATTTACTGCTAGAAGCACTTTTTTTTTTTTTGCAGAAAATTAGGTATAATAATCCAGTATGGAGATTCTGTTTCTTGGCTAGAAGACTCTTTCAGGATCTGGCGACACTACCCCTCAGCTCAGAGACTCTCTTGCTCATTTTGTACTCTGGCTTGCAGACTCTCCCTTTCAGTGACTGACAGAAAGGCTGCATAGCCTCCTCCACTGGAACCTTCAAATACAAGTTGATATTTGACATGGGAAGCTGTTGATCTTGCCTTCAGATTTACAGATGACCTAGAAACTCTCTTGAATTTACTCCAAACTCTCCTTTGCTGCCATCCTAAGATCTATACAAGGGTTCTCCTTTCTGTTGTGTGCAAGGCCATTATCCAAGTCCAAACCCACGCTTTGCCGAGGACCAGTGCGAGGCTGCCTCTGCTTTGCGTGCCATCCTGGGACAGACAAAATACACTGCCTGTGCCACTCAAGAAGCAGAAAGCATTCTCCTTTGTGTCTTGTGCAGCTGTTACAGTGCAGCTGAGCAGTGAGACTGTTGTATTGAAAATACTGTCCTCTTATCACTGTAAAAAGTACATAACGTACCTGAAGATGAGGGGACTGGTAACAGACATTGTATAGAAATGTAGTGTAGCAACAGCGTCGGAAGACTGTGAGCCTGAGACGCTCAACCAATGATTGCCAGGAGAGGCTCTACCTGTGTCGGACCCAGGGTATGGAACAGAATGAATTTCACCAACTAGTTGTGCAATTTCTCCCTAGTTAGTTGGGGGTGTGCACCCACTATTGCAATAATAAAATTGCTGTTATTACTGGGATCTTTGCCTAACCCCAGATTTTGACTCAGAGCGTTTCTAACAACTAGAAGACATCTTGCTTCTTTGGAGGGAGTCCCCTTTGGACTGGAGGGTGTCTCTCCTGAATTGGAGGGCTTCTCACTCAGATTGGAGGGAGTCTCGTTGAGGCTGAGGGCTGTCAACTTTGGATTGAAAGGAGTCTCAGTTTGGAGGGTGTCTCTCTCAGACAGGGAGGTGTCTCGCTCAGACTGAAGACATCTCATCACAATACGTGACATAGTCTTACTGTTGTCACTTGCTTCAACATCTTCTTTTGGTAGCTGAGACATTGCTCTTTTGGGAATCCTGGTTCCCATCAGACGTATCTGATACCACCATGGATTCATCGGTTCCATCAGAATGAAGCATGGCAGAGAGTTCGTCCATTATATTGCTCTCCATTCTGACCAGTGTTTCAGTTACCTTTGCAGTGGCTGAAACACAAGCTCGTAGAGGGGTTAAATGTAACTCAGATTCTTGAAGTTTATTAATCAGTTCATTTATAAGGGGTCTTCTTTCCCCTCTGCCATACACTGCTGATAATGTACTGGCTTTCCTTTCTGGTGCGGTCTTCGTGAATATTCACCACATATTCGGTGTACACCCGACTCTCTCAGGATTGTGCTCCTGGTCCGGTTCATCATGGGTGAATGCGGGATCATGTAACATTTCCACCACGGTGTATGTTCTTGAATAATGGATGCCCTCTCATAGCAGCCCATTTCTTCTTCTCAGGCATTGGACCATCTTTGAAGGGGTATTTTTCTTTCATGGCTAACACCGTCTGCTTCCAGAGAGTGAAGGACCCATTCCGGCATGTACTAATGCCTCTGCCAATGCTGCCCAGTTGATGAGCTTCTCTACCATCTAGCCACACACTGTTGGTGCCTTTGTACCAACAGCAAAGTAACCAGGTGACAATTTGGGTGGCGTGAACAATCTTTTCTCAAGCCTCAAATTTCATTCATTTTCTGAGGTCAAGTAGTCACGGTGACCACGTCTTTCTCACCTGCTACTCTTCCAGGACTCATTCTTACCCTCCTAGGCATGGGGGACCGTCATCTTGTTGGGGATCTCAGCCCCCTCTCTGGATAGCCTGGATCTTAGAGCTACTCCTCTGAACCTCTTTTCCTCTTCTTCTCTTACAGCGTCTTACAGTGTTGACTTCCTCCTCCTCCTCTTTCTTCTCGTCTAAGGGAGTTGAGATTCTTTTCATTTTCTGTCCTCTAGCATGGGCAACTGACGTCGATTCCGGTGCCTCCAGTGGTTGATAAGGTTGGTCAGTTTCAGTGCTCTTACTCTCTAGCTCAGCTCAGAGTCTGTCTTGTTCAGCTATGAGAGAATGTAGTCCAGATTTGAGCGTGACTTAACGAGCATGAATGTGGCATCATTTGTTTGAGAACTTAATGTTGTGAACTGGAAGGTGTCTCACTCAGTTTTGAGGGAGTCCCATGCAGACTGGAGTATATAGCTCCCTGATTGGAGGGTTTCTCGCTCGGACCGGAGGGAGTCTTGTTGAGACTGAGGGCTGTTGAGTTTGGATTGAAAGGAGTCTCTCTCAGTTTGGAGGGGGTCTCTCTCAGATCACGGAAGTGTCTCGCTTGGACGGGAAGACATCTTGCTCAGACTGGAGGCTGTCCCGTTTGGACTGGAGACTGTCTAAATTGCACCGAAGGGTGTTTTGTTTGTACTGGAGAGTGTCTCATTTGAACTGGAGAGTGTCGCATTTGGTCCGGAGAGCCTCTAGGTTGGATTAGAGGGAGTCTCACTAAAATCAGAAGGCATCTTGCTCTCTTTAGAGCATGTCTCGTTCATTCATGAGATTCAATCTCTCAGACTAGAGGATTTCCTTCTCTGTTTTGAGACCCTCTCATTCAGTATGGAGATTCTGTTTCTTGGCTAGAGGACTCTTTCAGGATCTGGAGACACTATCCCTCAGCTCAGAGACTCTCTTGCTCATTTTGTAATGTCTTGCAGAATCTCCTTTTTCAGTTTAGAGACTCCCCCTTTCAGCTCAGAGTCACTTGCTCATGTTCAGAGAGAAAAGTTCCATGACACCGGTGATGCCCATTGCTCTAAAGTGTCACCCAAGTGCCTGCAAACTCCTGCCACTCAGTATCCTCTGGCTTTGGGGAACACTTCCTCAAATTTTTATAAATACAGATATTGAGTAAAATGATGAGGGGTACATTCAGGGAGAGTGAATGTAAAGATGCAAAGCAACACAATGTCCTCTGGGGTACATATTTCTCTTCTGAGACAGGTACACCCGGAACTATTGATGATCCACGGATCTGCAGCATTGACTCTTTACATCCCAAAGTACTACATGATGTCATGATGTGGAATATCAGTAACAGCTCAGACCCCATACAGAGCGCAGGAGAAGGGTGTAGCAGTGGCACTTCCACACCGGTTGATGAGGGCACTGGTTCTCCTATGGCACAGCGCACGTAGGGGGTGTGCGTGAAGAGCGAAACAATTTGAAAGGTGGACGCTGGGAACCATGCGTGATTCTACACTTCTTTCATTGGAAAAACGCTAACTCGAAAGGGACAGGCGTGTTCATTACGGCTCGGGGCGTCGGGGAGGCCGCCTCTTGCGGGGCGCAGGAGCGCGCTGGGCGCTGGCGGCCCTCCTCTTCGTGGGGCGCCGGGGCCCACCGGCCGAGCGCTTCCCGCCCCGGCCGCGAGCGGAGGGGCCGCGGCTGCGTCCCTGCTCGGAGGGACCGGCCGCCTCGGGACCCGGCTCGTCGCCGGGCCGCTCCCGCTGCCCGGGGCTGGGTGCGGCGGGGAGCTCGGCGGCACCCCCGCCCAGGGCCCCGCCGGACGTGCCGGGGAGCTCCTCCGCTTCGGGACCCGAGGAGCTCCCGTAGGGCGCGGCGCTGGGGGCGACGGTCCCCTGCGGGGAGGCGGCGGGACCGGACGGGGCCGCGGGGCCGTCCTCATAGTGCTGCTGTTCCACGCCGGTCTCTTCGTGGCCATCCTCGTACTGCTGGGCCACGCCGGGCTCTTCAGGGCCATCCTCCTGCTGCTGGGCGTCGCTGGGCTCTTGGAGGCCCAGCAGCCTCCGGGCCTCTGGGCCGCACTGGCTCACGATGATACTGATGAGCCAATCCATCAGCGGTGCTGTGAACGGTCCCAGGATGTTACGGGTGCGCTGCATCAGGGCGGCCCTGTCCAGGCCCACCTGGCACAGCAGTGCCTGTATTGTGCTCTCCAGCACACTGATGTGCCATGAACGAATCCCCTGGATTTGGGAAAGCACCACCTGCAGCCAGGGCAGCACCGGAAAGAGGAGGTCGCGTCTCTCCCTGAAGACCGCTGCCCACTGCTCCGGTAGGAGGCCGCCCACTCTTGCTGAATCTGCAGTGCCACTGGGGCCAATGGAGGTGCTGAAACCTATGGGCACTGGCACTGAGGGTGGAGAGATGATGCACTCAAGGTATTCGATACCTCCCCACACAGAGACCCGGGTAGACATCATGGTTGTCCTGCACAGCGGGCAGGTGTCCTTCAGCGTTGCCCACCTATGAATGCAGCCGATGCAGAACATGTGGTTGCACGGAATCACACGTGCAACGTCCCTTCGCACATCCCTGCACACAGGACATGTCCATGGCTCTTCCGCAGCCATGGTCTTCTAGCTGCAGCGGGCTGGGAGAACTGCAGATGACAAGCTGTTCTTCACCAGAGCTGCAGCGGTGGTGTCGCACACTGCAAGAGAGGAAAGGAGATCATAGTCACTCGTTCTCCCAGGGTCTGAACGTCCTCAGCAGTGCCTCAGCGGGAAGCCTTCCCAAGCCTCTGACTAATTTATCTCGTGCTAACCCTACCCTAATCAACGGCTGCCCTGCGGGACCCAGGTGTCCCCGCACCACTCACCTCCGCTGCTGCGGGTGCGCTCTGTAGCGCCCCGGTTGCCTGCACTAGGCAGGGCCGGGGAAACGAGCAATGCTCTGGGCTCGGGCACTGAGGTGCTGCAAGCAGCCCCAGGCACGACCCAGCACAGCACAGCACAGGCAAATACTTGCTCGACCACCAAGCCTCGCAGAACCGCTCAGCAGGGTCCAGGAACGAGCCAGAATGAGCCGGGTTCCGCCAGCGCCCCAGGAGAGGAGCAGTGAGGGCTAAGCAGTCACAATCTGTCACTCGGTGATGTCACAGAATACTGCTGAGTGACATCACTATGGGGTGTCTGACCCCACAGTACCCACCCTTGAATTTTAAGTCTATATTCACAATTTCAGTTTCAGTAATTAGAGAAATTTTAGGCACGTGGAGCTGTAATGTAAAGAAGAACTCTTTATTCTTAAAAACACGGTAACGTGGATTAAGATATAGTGTTCTGAAACTTGCTTCTGCAGTGTATGCAAATTACCGACTCTCAGAAATTTCACTGCAGAAAAAATATTTTCTTACAATCGGAAATCAATTTTGTATATACATATGTAGCCTGCTGTTGAAAAAGGGGTTTCAGTATCAATCAATTTTCAGGAAGAAGTTAAATCTGGAGCTTGGGTAGGATGACCACTTGTATGCACACTCTTTATAATGTGTCATCTTTTTTTATTTTGCCACTATGTCCTGGAGAACGTTATTTCATTCCCTGGTTTTGTTTTGTGCTTTGTATGGACATTCCAAATAAATACATATGGATTAGTTTTCATTTGGCTTTACTGTTCCGTATTTCTCTTCTTGTGCCTACCTTTTCAGTCTCTGTACCACTTTTGTTCTTTCATATTTGTTTCTGCTGTTATATCAGCATCCCTGAACACGAAATCTGGACGGATTTGAGTTTATAAAGGTCTAACTAAATCAGTCGTTTCATTTCTTATAGAATTATAGTCCGGCTTGTAAAATTTTAACCAGTTGATTATAGGAAAAAATGATTTTCAGACAGAGTTAGCAGTTCTCCATTACAAGTAGCAAGGAAATAAATCTGTATTTATTTTACTTTATTTTATTTTATTTTAGTTTAGTTTAGTTTAGTTTAGTTTAGTTTAGTTTAGTTTAGTTTAGTCAAGAAAAAAGTCAAGAGAAAAATCAAATACTGAATGCTGGGAGAACTTCTATTTCACTGTAAGTGATTTTTAAATTAACACGTGAAACATACAATAATCCAGTATGGAGATTCTGTTTCTTGGCTAGAAGACTCTTTCAGGATCTGGTGACACTACCCCTCAGCTCAGAGACTCTCTTGCTCATTTTGTACTCTGGCTTGCAGACTCTCCCTTTCAGTGACTGACAGAAAGGCTGCATAGCCTCCTCCACTGGAACCTTCAAATACAAGTTGATATTTGACATGGGAAGCTGTTGATCTTGCCTTCAGATTTACAGATGACCTAGAAACTCTCTTGAATTTACTCCAAACTCTCCTTTGCTGCCATCCTAAGATCTATACAAGGGTTCTCCTTTCTGTTGTGTGCAAGGCCATTATTCAAGTCCAAACCCACGCTTTGCCGAGGACCAGTGCGAGGCTGCCTCTGCTTTGCGTGCCATCCTGGGACAGACAAAATACACTGCCTGTGCCACTCAAGAAGCAGAAAGCATTCTCCTTTGTGTCTTATGCAGCTGTTACAGTGCAGCTGAGCAGTGAGGCTAGGTGTACATCTACTGATACATACAGAGTCTAAAAGACTTTTGGGCAGAAAACCCTACTAATGAGGTGTTCCATTGCTACTCACCTTTTATTTGCATAGTGATTATTGGAATGATTTTTGGTTTTGGCTCCCAGAGTTACAGAATTAAAAATGAACTTTTGCCGTTTCTTCAAAATTGAATGTAGTCTTGCATGACCAGCTTTACTTTTTGATTAAACTTGCACATTAAACAGTTTTTCTGGAAAGTATTCTCCTGTTGTAACGTGATCCTGTTACATATGAACTCCCTTTGTACTACATTTGTGTAAAGTGTATTACTTGTAATATATATCTACTCTTACATATTTATCCTATTTTTTCTCAAAATTACATTTTTCATTGCACCACATTGACTTAACCAGAATTTTCAAGCTGCCTTCCTGTGATATTTAAAGTTCTGTTTTTTTTTTTGCTATGAAACTCTGAAATTTAATAATAGAATAAAAACAAAAGCCAGAAGTGGTTAAAAGAATCCGGAATTTGTCAGCAATGGGTATAACTCATCGGTTATGCAGTAAGGAGTAAAATACTGTGCAGTTTTTTTTATTTTCCATCAGTTATATATAAAAAGTTTATTTCTTCCTAGCACTGTCTTTCAAAATAATTCATATATATTTACAGGGGATTGCCACTTGTGATTGCACTTTCATCTTGCAAAAATTTTAAATGTTGTAAGCTTTGGTATTGTAAAACACTTGAAGTACTTAATATTGCTCTATTCAACTAATTGAAATAAGAAAACATTCTGCTTTAATCTCAGTAATCAAAGATATTAAAAGTCAGAACTGAGGATGAAGGGTAAAAGAGAATATGAAAAGATTGTGCAAGTGAAAAAAAAACCTGCTTGTGTTTTCATATTTGTTTTGAATTAATTTCTTTCATGTAGATTTTAAATCAGTCACTAGGAAGAATTGCAAACCTAGACAGCTAATATACACTGGAAAATGTTTGTCAATATAATTAAAAAAATAATAATGCTGAACAAATAATAATTAAATAATAATAATAATAAAATAATTTTTAAGATATGTAACACTCTCGGTTTTCATAAACCAGTGTCTGCATTTTCTGAATGTTTTTGTTCATCTAACAGACCAGGTACACAGCTTGGAGACCAAAGATTTGCAGAACTGTCATGCCCTGTGTTTCTTCTGAGATAGAATGTGAAATATCTCCCACTCTACGCATGTTGTGATTTGTTTGCTCTGGGGTTGGCCTAGTAAGTCCAGATGGTTTCTGTGAGAACAAAAAGTGACCTGATGTAGACTCCTACTTTATAAATGAACCTAAGGAGTGGAGGAGCATGTCTGATGATGTTTTAGCTATAAAACTTTCCTTAGCACTTCCTACAGAAACACCCACACGTGATGTCCTAACTTTATCATCAGTACATGTCTCCAGCATTTCTTGCCAGTCCTTATGCCCTGAATGGTCAAGATGCTGCTACAGCATGTGGTCTGACAAACTTCAGTATCCCACTCTGGGGTACAAGTGTGTAGCCAGTCTCACAGCCCAGGCAAGGTGCTGTCTAGCAGTGATCCTAATGTATGGAGATAAGTGAAGGTGGTGCTATAATTATTGCTGTGAGATCAGTCTGACTACAAGGGACCACGTGTTTCCAGAATTCAATTGGTTTGCAAACTAGAAACAAAGAAAGGCCAGACAGCTGGACTGGAAAGAACTTATAATGGTTGAAACTAAAGTAAAACTTTAAAATAAGGCTCTGGAGAAAAAGAAGCACTGACGTAATAAAATTAAAAAGTTTTTGGAAAGAAAGCAAAAAGGGGAAGATAACAGCTCAGCAAAGTGGAGATTTGGCCCATAAAAAAAAAAAAAAAAAAAAGCAGTAGTCAGTTTTTCCTTACCTAGGAGATGTCCTCTCTGGAGCAGGATTATTAGTAAACTACTGGGTAATGAGTAAGTTGTTGGTGTGCCTAATGAGAACTTAGTAGCTTATCCTTGTCTGTACTGAGTAACTATTTCATACTCAGAGGTTGTGTATGATCCTGTTTTCAGGCCTCTGATCCTAATAAAAGATGCTGTCATAAAATATGTATATATCTGAGGATTGCAAAGTGGCTTTTAATATTTTTTGGGAAGTCCATTAGCTATAATTTGCTTGGCTTGGCTTTATGAGGCTCAGAGTTGTAAGTCCTCAGCATTTTCCAGTACTTATTCTCACTGAAACTGTTTTGGGTATGTACTGATCTTTCTTTTGTTAAATTATTTTGCTTTCTTTGGAAAGTTTTGAATGATGCTAATGTTGCTAACACTGCAACATGACACAAGGCATTTGTTCTCTCTCCTTCAGAAAGAAAAAAAAAAAGAAAAACCTACAGAAAATATTCAGTTAAGGAAAAAAAATCTGAACTTGAGAATGGAATATGTAATAGAGTTAAATACAATTAGACTTTTCAATCAAGAAAGAAAGTGACAGTAGTGGGATATGGTAGACGTAAGTAAAATGATTAATGGTACAGGGTAGGTCAACAAGTAATAGCTATTCTCTATTTCTCATGCAGAAGCAGCTAGAAGCATCAAAAAGCAGGCAGATGGTTTAAAGCAAAAAGTACTCAAAGTGCATAATTAAATTGGGGAATTCACTGCCACAGGATGTTGTGGATACAAAATAATATTAATGCCTTCAGAAAACCATTAGATGAATTAATATGGAAAATATCCATTAAAAGGTGTAAAACAGTAATTTGCATCTTGCTCTGGCTCCAGAATTGCCTTATCACAAATTCTTGAAAGGGGAGAAGATATACTTGGAAAAAGTACAATATGTGCTTACCATTTCCAATATAACAACACTCAGTTTTTAGAATTTTCTTCACACTTTGAAATACATCTTAAATTACCACAAATTTAGGCATTTTCTTAATGAATGTCACTTGGTGAAGTACTTCAAAAATAAATGTATTTATTGAATTATTGAATTTATTAATATTTATTATAATGTCTAGTAATGCTTATTGAATGTGTATTAATTCAAACAATGAAAATTTTTCTTCATGTTAGTAGGTAGTTCTAAAATAATATTGAAAGAAATCAAAAGGCAAAAGAGTATTGTTGTCTTTCTGTAGCTACTCTGTGTTGTCATCTTTGATGCTAGCTTGCTTATTTTCATTTGCAGAGATTTTCCTTACGATTTCCTAGCTTATCAAACTAAATAGAAACATCTTCAGTACTGAAGATTAAGTAATTTGCCTGAAATTCTAACACGGGGTTAAGCAGAAACACAGCAAAAGGTATTTACTTTAAGTTTTCCTTGTTTTTATCATTTCAAAGTTTAAGTGATAGAAAGTCATAAATAAAGCAAAGGCAAGTTTTTTAATCTGATCCAGGGTGTCATCTGTAACAAATTTCTTTCTCTGAAATGGAAAATACTGAGCAGAGGCTAAAGAAAAAATCTGCCAATATTTCAGACGTACGAGTGTTTAGTATTTCAAAACTTCCAAGGTGTGTTGCTGTGTAGTCTGTTAAATGTAATACACAGTGTAGTATTTCCATTCTGTTAAGAAGATGGTGGTATGCTGAAGGAAAGAGTAAAGGTCTGGGGTATTTATTTCCTTTCCTCTCTTCAGCTCTGAATGAAAAGAGCTAGAATTCTCCTAAATTTATGTATGTAGCTTTTATGCTTTCTTTTTAGCTTTCCACAGGTGATCCAAGTTGCTGTTTTTCTCCCCAGCTGACCTGACCCTGAAAACTTTACTTGGCTGGTCCCACAGTTGACCTGGACTTCCTTTTCAGATTGTTCTTTCATGCCAAGAGGGATAGGAATGGGAGGAAATGCCATTGAAGGGTCCCTGTGCATATCCTAGCATGAACATTTAAAGTCAGACATGAAAATATTAAGTTATCAATGTTATTTTAATTATTTTAGGGTTACTCAAGAGCTTCTGGTAGCAGATAACTGGCACTACAGTTGTCCTTATATCCTGGCAGCATCAAATGTCTTACATGACCAGCACATTTGTTCAGTCATGTATGACAATAAGGAACTAAATTCATCTTATATGGGCTGCACTTCCTTCCCATTTGAATCTTGCTGATATTCAGGGTTTAATCAATTTGATCTTTTCTTCAATATGGTTATTTATATCCTGCATCCTGCTACCTATTTTCTCTCTCTGTGGTTGCTATTATAGTCATTAAAATCTGTAGCATAAATTTATGCTAAATAGATCTACATACAGAGTTTCATGTACAGCCCCAGCATATTTAGCTCTTGAGGATAAAAATAATGTGACAATAATAGTTCGATTATTTACCCTAGAGCATCTACTTATAGTGTACAAATGATACAAACACATTTTGACCTGGGGAATCTTACTGAGGGCAAATTTAATTTAAGTTGAATGGCTGGAAATACTGAAACGATTCAGCTGGTATTTATACATGCAAAATTGTGTGTATTCAGTGAGTCAATTTGAGTGTACAAAAGAATAGGTTAAAAAAACCACAAAAAACTGAATTTATGATCTTTCAAACATTAATCTGTTTCTCATTTCCCTCAATATTTATGGAATTATACAATAATCAACTGTAAAATGACAAAATATTAGCATTCATCTATTTAAATTGTTTATTCTACAAGGGCAAGGTGCTGTATTTTTTTCTCACTGCCTCATGAGCTGTTTTAGTTTAATGAGATGGTGCATAGATTAATGAAATATATGTTTGAGGAATATTTACCCTTGTACGTCATTTGTATTTCATAATAATAGTTTTTTTACTCTGAGAAGTCCTTCACTTATTCATAGTTATGCAACAAATTTGAAACTAAGTTTAATAAGCATAAAAATTCTCTTACCTGGCTATGAACAACACCAGGCAGCAGTACATGGTGGGGCCAATCAGCCTAGGAACATAATGGAAAAGGACCTGGAGGTCTTGGTAGTCACAAAACTGAATACATGAGTAAACAATGCATCCTTGCTACTAAGGCTAACAGTATTCATGGCTGTGTTAGGTAAATATCGCTAACAATTCAAAGGAATTACCCTCTGCTCAGTGTTGATGAGGCTGCACCTTGAGTCCTGGTCTAGTATTAGGCTCCTCAGAGCAAGAGAAATTGGCATTCTGGAAAGAGTCCAGTATAAGGACATCAAGCTGCTTCAACGAGAAGGAGAAACTCTCCTATGAGGAGAAGCTGAGAGGGATAAGGGACGAGACTGCTCCGTCAGGAGAAGAGAAGGCTCAAGGGGATATCATCCATGTCCACGAATACTTGAAGAGAGAGTGTAAAGATGGAGCCAGGCCCTTGTCAGTGGTGCCCAGTCTCTGGAACAAGAGGTGATGGACACAAACTGGAATCCTAGACGTTCCCTCTGAACATCAGCAAGCACTTCTGTGCCTTGTGGATGACTGAGCACTGGCACAGGCTGCCCAGAAAGGTTGTGGACTCTTCTCCTTAGAGACCTGGTACCTGAAGTTAATGTTACACCACATGATGTCCAGAGGTCTCTTCTAACCTCAAGCATTCTGTGATTGTGTGGTTCTGTTCTATGTGGCTCATGACTGAATTTCCTGGTATGTTATGGACTAGCTGGAGATGTAGCATGGCCAAGTACTGTAAATTATTTTTGGACTGTTCCTGGGGTTTCTTGTTGTCTTGGACAAACTAACATCTGAAAATCTACGAATTCAGTGAAATAATTATCACAAGCAAGAACAGACAATCTTGCAGACACTGTACTTGGCTAGTAATAAGTAACACAAACACAGGTTGTTTCATGTCCAGGAAATGTTAAGTGACTAGCAAAGATGTAGCCATAATACTTCTTCCCTCTCTCCACCTGCTTTTAAACACTAAAATTTTAGACACTGGATACCTCTGAGACTATGTCTGCGTGTCAGATGTAGTTGAAACGTCCACAGTGTTTTAAAGAAAATGCAACTGGGTGAAGTGATACACCCAGTATAAACTGAATTGCTGTATTAGAAATTAAACACTGTAAAATATCACCCTGACAATTTCAGCTGACACACAATATCTGTGGTGCTTCTATTTATTTGCTAAGAAAACAAAACTGATTTAGAGGTACACATTGTCAGGAAAAACAAACCTGTCTTACAGGGTTTGTATAGATGTTTACTGAAGTACAGTTTTAAGCAATTAAGGTCTGATAAAAAAAACGTACAACAATCTTGAAGGCATTTCTAAGAGGCTTTTTCCTTTGAGAAACTTATTTTACATCTTGTGCTCTTCAAGTTTTTACTAGAGTTACACTCAACTGAACAAAATGTGTCTTAAAAATGTCTCTGTAAATGAATTTATTCAAAAAGAATCAGAATTCAAACTCAAAATAATTGGTTTAATAAGATTCTGAACTTCAGGTTGCCACTGATTTTTTCTTCATCTTACAACTTTAACAGCTTTATTATGATGGATGATGAACACATATCTCTTTGATCATCATGGAAAGTGATGGGGGACAGAGTAGCACACAAGAAGCCATTGCCCTTCATTCACCGTGAACAGGTTGTCAGCAGAGAATCAAAATGAAAGAATTAAATTGAGCATGTGAAGAAGTGGGACTAGAGAAGTGCTTTTTTTTGTTGTTGTTCTTTGTTCTTTCCTTCTCACAACTCAAATCATTTTTATTTCTCAAAAAATGAAATTTATTTCCAACAAACTCCATTTTCCCATGACAGTAGATGCTAAGTGTCTATCTAGGCCAGTTAGCCTTTCAACTTATTTCCCCACTATGTTCCGTTGAGGATAAAGGTGCATCAGTAGTTTTCCAAACTTATTTTATAGAGATAGAAGATAAAAAGTCAAATTGATGCTTAATTGACGACTTGCTAAGAAGTGTTTTTATCTGGGGAGCACAGAGGTATTGTTTCAAAAACATAGCTAAAAATAACTATGATTGTAGTTCTGCTGCTTGACAGTACCCAGCTGAGCAATTGTAACACTGAAGGTGAGTGCATAGTCTTCAGTTCTTTTCAAGATATACTTCCATACTATGACTACTTTACTATCTGGAGAAATAGAACTATAAGGGGTAATGGACAAGATGCAAAGTAATGACAGATGTTTGATCAGTGGTTAAAGTTCAATGCCTATGCATGTAACTTAAGAAATATAAGCCTTGATCTCTTCATCTAAGATTTGATCAGGAAGTGTTTTCCAATTCTGAGAAAATATTTAAAATATTGAAACTTGTTTCTATCACAAAGTTTTATAAATAGTATAATAAATAGCATAAGGTTCAAATTCTCATGACCTTTTTTCCTAAGGCTTATCATCAAAAATGGAAAAAAAATCACAACTGGAAGTAGGTTCCTCTGAGTGCAGTTCTTTTGGTAAATGGTTGTTTGATTTCATTATTGTTATTCTTATTTTCTGGCAGCTAATAAAAGCTGAAGTTTTGCTGGCTAAAAGACTTTAATATCTCGAGTAGAAAAGCTGAAATTGAGTTTTTCACATTTTTTTAATAGTTACTGATTAGGAAAAAAAATAAGAAAGCTATTAGCATGGATTTCATATTAAAACTAATTTTAATTTCTGAAAAACTTTCTTACCCATTTTTAATAAAAGAATTGAGGAAATGCAGAAATGATTTTTTTCTACCTAAAAACAAACAAACAAAAATATATCTGGGCCTACACTGAACATTTCTGCAGTAATATTTACGTCATATTCAAAGACAGTTTGGAAAAACAATGCAGTGCAGGAAAAGTCATAAAATTATCAAATATAATTATCTCAGGAAAGTATATATATGAAGAAATACTTTGTGCCAATTTTATCCAACAATTCAGATTTATTTATATTGAAGGATACGATGAATACCCCAGTCTTCTATTTATTTATGATTATTTTTTGACTGTTTTGTTGCATACGTTCCTGATTATGGTACAGAAGGCATGGGATTCTGTCAAAATGAATGTCTAGAGATGCAGTTAGTGAAAAGGACAACAGTATGTTCTATGACAAGAAGTAATTCTTATGACTGTGTTTTGGTTACAGTATTTTCTTCAAACAAAGCTTAAAGTTTATCATAGTGACTGGTTAGATAAATAAAGCTAGTTTTGTTTTAAATAAAAGTTGTTGAGAAGACAAATTGATTTTGGAATAAAACAAGTTTTAAAACAGATCTGTAGTGTAGATTTTGGTCATTGTTGAGTAACTGTCAATACCATTAGTCTAGTGTTAGTCTAGCAGTGTTTTGTAAGATTAATTTTCTGAGGAAGTTACATAATTTTATATATCACCAAATGGAACTTTTAATAAACATACATCTAAATCAACTCAAAGACACTTCAGAGTCTTGCAGAAAGCAGCTGCTTAACAGATCAAATACAATTATAGCGTTGCCCATTATTTCTGTTTGCTTATTACTGCTTTATCAATATCTTAGGATATATGATTGCACTTTCAGTAAAATATATAGTTAATATTTCTTCTCATATTTTTTCAGCTGGTAGACAATTATGTCTTTGTGGTGATCTTATCAAAATAACAAGGATCTAATCTGAATGGTACACATTAAAATGCACACAGTTCATAAACTACATATTAGTATGATAATTGCAGTCCCTTGTATTCATAGGCTTGGGAAGAGCAGCTATTATTAGATACAGATCTGATGATAGCATCACATAATACATACTAACTACCATACAGAAATACAGTATTGTACATTAATTACCTGAATTACTCTGAAAAGGTTCACAGCCTTTCTCTCTCCGTGAAAGCATGACACAGTTACAAAGAGTGTTTTTTTTTTTTTTTTTCAGTAGGAGACACCTGAAATATGTTAAACAGGTTGTATCAAAGTAGTATATAAGCCTCAGGGTTGTTATCTTCTTTCATACTCAACGCAAGAGCTATTACAAGGCCACACTTATAAGGAATTATTCTTGTGTTCTCTTTTTCCCTGTGAGGAACATTATAAATTAATTTTAACATTCTTTGAAAGGTCCTCAGGCATAAATATTCCTTAAGGGACTTGTCTCAAAACCTCGAGTAGGGTGCTACATAAATAACGCCACAGAGTGGGATTTAAGAGCAAAGAATCCCTTCCTGAGGCTGAAGAACAATTTCCCCAGTATTTCTTTGCTTTTTTCACAACTTCATCACGTAGTGGAAGGTTGTAGGTCTGTTGCAGTGAGGCTCTCTCCAGCTAAGTTCTTCTTAAGTTCTGCACTGGAAATTCCTCTGCTTTTTTTTTATTTTGCAGATGAATTTGGCCTTATCTTTTCAACAGCTGCACTCCATAGTGATCCATGAATGCTGAATGATTAACAGTTCCCATCCCATGCTTCACTAGGGAAGGGTTTAAAATTTATTCTTTTAATTTGAAGTTAGTGCTACTGGAGGGAGAAAATGCAAGTGAAACTAGAACAAAACAGGTCCTTTTAAAATAATCTGTTTTAAAAGCCAACATCATAATAAAATTTTATCTGGTAAGGGTGTGAGAGACCTTGCATGCAGAGCAAGTTCTTCAAGATCTACAGTAACTAGTGAGGTCCCAAAAACCACAGTGAGCTAATGAACTGCAAACAACATGTTGTGCAACATTACTGTTGGCAGTTACACTTACTTACTGTATATATATGTATTCTTTGCAGACACTATATTCTCAGGTACAGTGATTCTTAATGTTTTCAATTAGATTTACTCTTCAAACCAGTAAACACAGGAAAGTATATGAGCTGTCCACTGAAAAAAAAATTCCCTCCTTTGCAGGGTAAATCATACTGGCAGATTATTAAGCCCAGGATCATATTTCCATATACTTGAAATTCAGCTAATTACTGCTTTTAATAGAAATACTAGAGATTAGAATTTGAGCATCAAAATCTTTGTAGAAACATATATGTGAAAAGCAGTGGTTACTTTACCCATTCTGAGTTACTCATGTAGTACAACTTAGATGACAGTGCAGGAATTTAGGGAAAGTTATCTTCCTTTCTCTTCTCAGTATTCTTACTATTCTATGGGTGCAATGATTGAGCAAGTTTTTTTTTTTTTACCTTTTAGTATCTTTTGTAGATCTGTCTTCAAAACTTCTGAGTCTGACAGATTTTACATATGGATTTGTTTTATTAGAGGTAAGGGAGTTAGAGAGCAGAATTCTGCAAATATTCTACTTGTTTATGAAATTAAGGACTGAAAGTTTTTTTTATAAGTTCCACTGTAAGCAAGTCTCAAGTAATATATCACACTTCTTGACTGAGTTTGTTCTAGGTCAGTGACAAACCCAGTGCTGGTATGGAGAGCCTATCTCTTAGAGCCTCTCTGCATAGACACACAAAAGCAGACAAATGTCGGAATGAAGACCATGGATTTTTTCAGAAAATAATTACTGATTGTAATTCTGCAGCCATGCCGTAGGTCAAACTAGAGGATAACGGTCTTTTATGTCCTCCAAAATATGCATTAAATTGCCACTTAGTAATACTGCAACTTTGATGGAAATATTCCCATGGGGGAGAGCTGCAAGAAGGATGTAGCCTTTCACTGTGGGACTAGAATGTAATTTTAGTTCTGCTTTAATTCATTCTTGTAGCAAAAGTCATGGAATGAGAGAGAAGTATATTTAAATGCAGAAAAATGTTAGGTCACTCAGAAGACTACTTCCAACTTTATTTTTGTTGTATTAAACTCTGTATAATAATTAGCCAGAACAACTACCTGATCTCAGTACATCTTAACCAAACATTTAGCCCAGGTTTTTCATGAATATCTATCTCAATTCTCAATCTGAACTGCTGACCTGTAGTAGAATGAAGCACAAAATTGTTACACATTCAGTTATCTAAATTACGCTTGACTGGTTTGCACCAAATTTTCACTTTTACTACTTGACTCCATAGCTGTCTGTAAGAGTAAGTTAAAATAATATTAAAAATTTAAAACATATATGGCTTTTTTTAGAGGGGAGTCTTCTCCAAAAGACCTCAAAGATTTAAGGAGACATGAAAGTCAGTTTGTTACATATTCCAGCTCCAATATATTATATTTATAAGGAGTTTTACAGATTAATTTTGTAAGAAAATGCTTCCCTAGTTTTTATATTGCATGCAGTAAATGAAACAATTCAGATTTCTGTAGCGAACAAAATTTCAGACAGCTCTGATGAGAAAAATATATTTCTTCTGTGTTGGCTATAAATAGAATCCATAGGTGTATACACTTGAAAGATATCACTTTCTCTTTAAACTTTCATCACCATGGGACTAAAATTAAATGAAAATTTAGGTCAAGAAATCTGTTGCAGCAGAAAACAACCAACACCAATGCAAAGAATAGACACTCATAGAAAAGAAAGTTCGAGGTATAAAAATAGATATAATATGTTGTTAAGGACTGATTTAACCTGTAGAGAGTATCACTGCATCCAAACAGAATTTCGGAAATAGATTTTCCTTCCGTTTACATTATAGACTGTAGTAGAAGGGATAGAAACCAAATAATACTATGCTCAGATTGTAATTTTCTCTTGCTTATTTCAGTAGGTTTGTTACCAGTTCTACAGTTCAGTGTCTACTGAAATCAGGCTTCAAAAGCAATGTAATGTATTTCAGAGAGGTTTTATTCTCAGTGCTGTTTAACGTACAGACATACTCAAAAGAAACCAAAAATAAATTCACAGAGTGTATTTAAACAGTCATAGAATCATAGAATCACACAATGGTTTGGGTTGGAAGGGACCTTAGGGACTGAAGAACTCCAACTCCCCTGCCACCCATGAGGTCAGGCTGCCCAGGGCACGTGTTACCTAAATCTCCCACTGTAATTTCAGTCTGTCCTTTTCCATTTGGTACAATCAATGAAGAATCCCTTTGCATGGTTCCTGTATCTCATGCTCGCCCCACCCTACAGTTCTTTGAGTTAAAGACAAAAGAATAAAATCTCTGGTGTACACTCAGTTATTCCAGTCCAGGAGATAACTTTACTCTTTTGGAATATACCTCCGGGCTCCAGCCCATTTATATCAAGATACTGAAGGCTCTCCTGAGAAAATATGTGTGGAAAATCTCAGGTCTAAAGCATATCATCTTAGAAAAGGGAGATTTTCTGTTGTCCCATCTGAACTGCCCACAGAGATTTCATTGTCTGTGAAGCCAGGCAAGAGGGTCCTGTGATACGGGGCTACCACGCACGAGCCATCCAGGGTGAAGTTGTGACATGAGACGTGCCTGACTGGGAACCAGGCCATGGTTTCAAACAGACTGAATGAGGCAATGCTCTTTTTAGTTCTCAGTCCAAATGTCTACTGTTACTGGGAGAAGGTTGCACTGTAACTAAAATATTAACAATTTCTGCAATTAAATTTGCTTTGAAAAGTGAAGTCTCATAGTAAGTAATGGAGAAATTACTATCACAGCACCAGGCTATGTCTTACGTGATAAAGATCAGCCTGCAGCTGCTTCCATCTCCAGCTTTAAGGAAAACCCTGCTGAATCATCAAAAAATAATATCATGTCACAGATCTAGTTGTATCTCTTTTCCATGTTAATGACTGTTAAAGCTGACAGTTGCATCAGTCCTACTTGTGAACACTGTATCCCCACTCTATATCAGCTTTAGTTCTGTTGATGCTGTGCTTTTATGTTTTTTGTGTTTTGTGCACTCCATTCAGACAGTTGTTACTGTGTTCTACTTTCTTCCTGGAAGCTTGGATAATTGTTTACTGAAAAGGTTAAAGACAAATTCCTGGGTCATCTAATTATTCTTCTCAACCATCGTTGACTTTAATTCATAATTTAACAATGTGGTTAGATAAATAACTACAACCTCAAACTTTTTCTCATGCTATCATACCCACTAACAGGGGTACTCTTCCTTACAGGGAAGAGTAGCTAATTTTATGTTATTGATATTTGGCCACACAATTTGTAATATTAATACATGTCAAATCAGCTTTTCACAATTTAAGAACAAGCAAGGGTTTTCTGTTATTTTTCCTTTTAGTTCTTACGATATCAGGATTTTAGGCTAGATGTGTATAAAAACCTTGAGACCTGCAGAAACTGAATAACCTTCTGCTGACATTTACAGAAAATGTTAAATTACTGGGACTTGGTACACTGCAACAACCCTCAATTACTGATTTGTAGGAAAGAACACAGTACAGAAAAGTCTGTATTAGAACTGCCTGGGGCCCTGTGAATGTAAAAGAATGTGAGAACATTTTGTTGTTCAGATTTGGAGGCAAAAATGTATTTTAAAGGTCATGAAATATTTTTGTTATGGTTTTGCTTGTTTGTGCTTTGTTTGTTTGGTTGTTTGTTTGTTTTTGTTTTTCACTCCTTAAAGATTATTTTTCTTTTAATTACGGTTTCTTTTTTTGGTCATGCCATATATTGAAAGCATATAAGCAAGTAAAATTTTATATAAGCCAAAGAAAAAAGAAAAGGAAAATAAATCATAAAAAAATAGCAATAAGCTAATTCTAGTCTTTCAGTTAGCCACAGATTCTCGGTTCTATCTGCAAGTGTTAGAATCTTTTCCTATTATTATTCAGGAAACATAGTGATTTTCAAGAAATGGAGATACCCAATGTTAAACAGATAAAAATTCTCTCTTTACTATGAAAAACAATTTTTACAGTTTGAGATAGAATTAACTAGTGTCCAGACAAACCTCGCTGCAGTATGAAGGAAGAAGGAGAGAAAGTAAATACATACACAAATTGAAAATTATACATGTGTTCCTTCCCATGGAGGTAAGAAATGAATATCCAAGCAAGTATGTCTGTTGGAAAACAAAATATTTGTGTAGCATAAATGACTTTCAAATACTGTTTATTCAGTTAGATTTGTAGGGAATATTACATCATTTCATGTATTTATTATGGAATAATATCTTTACAACTGGGTATTATTTGAAACAAAATACAGTAGAAGTATATATTTGTGTAATTTGTGAGTATACGTGTTCTAAGCAGCTAGTGTTGGATTGGAAGGATTACTGAAGTACTAAAATGGAGATCTAAATCAAGTCCCTTCTTTTTTTTTTTCATCTCAATCTTGGAAACACCTAATCTGAAGTGTAGATCTATCCTCCAGAGGAAGTCATCTAAGAGACCTCTACAGGCAAGAGAAATTGTGTGAGAGCAAGAGTGCTACTTCCCATAAGGCAGGATGTGTAGATTTGATCTTACCCAGGTTGAAGTGGGGCTTTCCTCTTTGTTTCTCATCACTATCACATATTCCACTTCATGATTTACATATCAGGAAAACGTGGATGCTGAAGGGAGAGTGCTTACCTGTTAAACTAAGAGGAGAAGATAAGAGCTTAACCAAAGGACAACCAGCTTCTGGGTTCCAGTGGGCTGTTTAGCGCAGGTAATTGGTTTTGTGTAATTTATATAATTCCTTGTTACACAGCCATATATGTGCTGTCTGTCCTGGTTTTTACAGAGGTACAAACTCATGTGTCTAATAGGACATACTTTATAACTTTCCTTGAAAGAAATGAAAGGGCAACTTAAAAGATTAGGATGAAGAAAAATAAAAAAGATATCAGAGAATGAAATAACTGAAAGTGCAAGATTTTCAGTAGAAGAAAGAGGCATCTCTAAACAAAATGCCCATTTTAGCCAGGCCTAATCCTAATACAGATATCTCTTTGTGACACAAACATCTTTCCTCTTCTTTTGTGTTCCTTTATCAAGAATAAATCATAGAATCATAGAATCACCAAGGTTGGAAAATACCTACAAGATCAACCAGTCCAACCATTCACCTACCACCCATAGCTCCCACTAAACCATGTCCCTCAACACAATATCCAGTCGTTCCTTGAACACCCCCAGGGTCGGCTACTCCACCACCTCCCTAGGCAGGACATTCCAGTGCCTGACCACCCTTTCTGAGAAGTAATATTTCCTAATGTCTAACCTGAATCTCCCTTGGCACAGCTTGAAACCATTCCCTCTAGTCCTCTCAGTAATTACACGAGAGAAGAGGCCAGCCCCCAGCTCACTACAACCTCCCTTCAGGAAGTTATAGATGGCAATAAGGTCTCCCCTGAGCCTCCTCTTCTCCAGGCTGAACATTCCCAGCTCCTTCAGCCTCTCCTCATATGGCCTGTGTTCCAGGCCCCTCACCAGCTTTGTCGCCCTTCTTTGAACACGTTCCAGGGCCTCAATGTCTTTCCTGCAGTGAGGGGCCGAAATAGTTTATAATAATCTTGCTCAGTTTTTTATCCTTAGTTTCATATCTTAGCACTCCAAAATGAACATGAACACTTCCCTTAGAGCTATGATTTCAAGCTGCAGAAGTCACAAGGACATGCTGAGCAGTGAGCTTATATTTGATTTACATTCCAAAGGCTTTGCTAACAAACAAGGTGCTCAAGCATTATACTGTCTTAACAGAAAGCTTAGATTCAGACACCAGACAAATGGTTTTCCACGTTGTGGCCAGTCAGCATTATTTAAACTGTTGACCTATGCTAGAAATGCACAGTTTGTTTACAACCACAGCTAACATAACCTTAGTTAGCATAGCCTAGTAACAAGTGTTAAATCTCTAAACCATGAATGTCACTCTGAAATTACCTTTGAAAGATGCTTTCCTCCTTCCTGATGACTTGTCAGGTAGCCAACATTAATATCTCCTATTATTTTCATTACTTTTGTGGAATGTGTAAAATTTAAACAGTAAGTTAGCCCTGCTAGCTTGCTGTTTTTCTGGAGATGGAATCGTTCAATCACTCAAAATCACCTAAGTCAGTCCTTGTGTAGGAGCAATAAGCACTGACCTTTGATTTAGAGACAATATATTTGTTCAGTGCTGTTTTCTGCCTATCAGAAGAAACCTTCCTTGTTTGAATTAGATGGATATTGGAAGTGTCCTACCTTTGACTTTAAATCAGTGGCACAGACATCTGTTAGATTAGCTTGTTTGGCTTCTTCCCAAATGAGAACTGCAGGGGTGGAAAACAACATGACTTGAGATTATTTGCCTCAGAGAATCATTGTCTGCAATTTTTCTCTCTGTCGGTTCCAAGCTGTGTTTTATGTGCAGTACAGTCTTCTCCAGTCTTTTGATATACTACTGTTTGTATAGCTCTGAAACTGTGTTTAAAGACTGTTTAAGAGGTTAGGAAGAAACAGACAACTAAGATATTTTGGAGTTTTCCTGAAGGAGATACTGCACTCTCTGGGGGTTTTAAACCAGAAGAGTATGGTCACTGCTTTTGAAGTAAAATATACAGACATATCAAATATTTAATAGATATGATTTGTTGATCTACCTACAAACAATAACACTGCTAATCTGATACATTTTTTCTCTGTCTGGCTAGCTGGTTTATCCCTCCTCTTCTTACCTGTACTACTTCAAGTAGAGATTCATTTTACTCTTATAAAGTGCATTTGAGTCCATAAATTTACTGATTAAAATTGTAGAAACTCTGACACATTGTAAGAGCATAAATTATATTTTTATATTTCATATATACGTCCTCTACTTGTCTTGAAGGATTCATAGATGTCTCAAAATCTTCATCTTCAAAAGCATTGCCCAGTGTGAAAGTGATACTCTATTCTACAGTCTTATCATTATTTACAAGGGACTGCTCTGAATAGTGTAGGCTGCTTGTGGTAGTTTTTGCCAGTTAACACAGTACTCATGCATATGTCAGCAAGCTTTCGACTGACCAGAGGTTTGACTGCATTGGAGAACAGTAAAAAACCTACTTTTATTTTCATAAAATCATGAAATCATAGAATCATTTGAGTTGGAAGGGACTCTCAGAGGTCATCTAGTCCAAATCTCCCACAATGAACAGGGACACCTACAGCTACTTCAGGTTGCTCAGTCCCATCCAGCCTGACCTTAAATGACTTCATGAACAGGTCATCCACCACCTCTTGGGCAACTTGTTCCAGAGCTTCTCTACACTTAACATAAAAAAAAACTTTCCCTATATACAATCTAAATCTTCATCTTTTTAGTTTGAAAACATTTATTCTTGTCTTATAAGCACAGACCCTGCTAAAGAGTCTATCTTCTTTCTATCTCTCTAGATATTCCTGGGCCACAGTGAGGTTTCTCCAGATTCTTCCCTTCCTCAGCCTGAACAACCCCAGCTCTCTCAGACTGTCCTCATAAGGAAGATGTTCCATGTCTTGGATCATTTCTGTGGCCCTCCTCTAGATGCAATCCAACGGAACTACGTCTCTCCTGTCCACATCTGGACCCAGTACTCCAGGTGAGGTCTCACCAGTGCAGAGTAGAGGGACAGGAACACCTCCCTCACAATTCTGGCTGTGCTTCTTTTGATGCAGCCCAACTTATGGTTGGCTTTCTGGGCTGCGAGGGCATATTGTTAGCTTCCTATGTCCAGCTTCCTATTCAACAGTACTTGCAAGTAGTTTTTTGACAGGGTTGATGTCTATCCTTTTGTTCCCCAACTCATATTGCTAATGGGGAATGCTGCAGCTCAGATGCAAGGATTCACTAAATACTTTCATTTGGATTTATGAAAGTTCATGAGTTTTCCTGACTGTGTTCAAGCCTGTCTATGTCTCTGTGGATGTCATCCCGTCCCTCAGATTTGTCAACCACACCACAGAGTTTGGAGTCATCTGCAAATATTCTGAGGGTGAACTTGATTCCACTGTCAGTGCAATTAATGGAGAAATTAAAGAGCACCTGTCCAGACAGACCCCTGAAGGACACTATTCATTGCTGTTCTCCATCTGGAAGTTCCTTATCCAGCATACAGCCCACCCATCAAATCCACATCTTTCCAATTTGGACAGGAGGATGTTATAGGGGACCATGTGAAAGAGCTTACTGAAGTTCAGATAGATGTCAGCAGTCACTCTTCCCTTGTCCATTGGTGCAGTTATGCCATCACTGAAGGCCACTAGGTTGGACAGGCAGAACTTGCCATGAGTGAAACCATCACAATGAAACTGTCATAGATACTAATGATGAGGGAAGACACTTTGTATATAGATCATTTTTCCAGTTTTACTGCTGTATCAATATATTGAGTTAAAGTTTTGTGCCAAATCAACTTTAAAATGCTGTCTCTGACATTTATTTAAAAGCAGATATTTCTTCACTCCAGGTTCTCAACTTGTCTCTTTTCCAAATAGACTTCTCACTACAGTCTCAGGTTCAGCGAGTTCAGCTGCTAAACACTGCCAGACACAATCTGGAGGCATATGATTCTTGCACTTTTATCAGCTCTGCTTTTCCGTACAGCTTTTCTATATTTAGGTCAACTTTTCAGACTTCTGTGATGAGAATACTGATAAAATCTTAAACCATCTTCACCATAGTAGTGTTACACAGCATTCCAAAAGCTCAACTCCATTATGTTAGAATTCACTCTGTTTTCTTTTTATTTTGAATTAAAATCAAGAAGAGTAAAGGCTCTGTGGTGATACTGAGTGTGCTTGCCTGATCATTAGAAAATCAGCAGAAAAGATTCTAGCTGTGAAACTAAGGTTTAATGTTTTCCTCCTTTATCAGACCCACAGTTGAAAATCTTAACTCTTTGCAGGAAAACGCTTCATTTCACAAAGCTCTTTTTTCCCAGAATACTTTATTGATACAGGTAGCTTCATCAGTCATGGTAGGGCAGCTACAGTTGTACTGGATGGCATTGGATTTGTTACGCACCTAACCAGGTCCATCCTGCAGTCAGTCAAGCACATTGCTTCCTGATTCTGCTCCTTCACTTCCTCTCCTTTCTTCCAAAAGTCATGAACTAGTGAAATGAAGCAAATTTCATGTTTTGAATTTAAGAAACTTTAAAAAATATATGGTAATGTCAATGCATGTTTAGTCATAACAAATATGGCAATAATAAACATGGTTTTATTTCTCACAAAACAGAACAAAACAAAACAAAACAAAACAAAACAAAACAAAAAACAAACCACATGAGTAATGGATAGCATAATAACATCTATAACTGAAAATGATGGGAGGCTTTGTATATTCATCATGCTCCTAATCTGCAACTTGTATTAGTAAAGTACAGGTTTTAGTGCCTAACATAAGTATTTAGTAGCTTTTAATTCATTTGTCTATTGTTTTATCATTCTATTTTAAATTATTTTGACTTCCAAAGTATCTGGATTTTATAGATAGAACAGTTTTACAAAACTTATTATTTACGGTCATCAGTAAAACAATGCTCAAAGGGGGATCTCACGGCTGTATATCAATACCTGAAGTACAGATATAAAGAAGACAGAGGCAGACTTTTCTCAGTGTTACCCAGTGACAGACCAAGAGATAAATACTAAAACAGAAGTTCATTTGAAACATAAGAAAAAAATGATTACTATGAAGGTGTGTCATGGTTTTATGATTTTTGTTATTGGAATTCCACATCATAACATCATGTAGTGCAGTGGGCGTTAAAGAGTTAATGCTCCTGCTCCAGGGACCATCGATAGTTCTGGGTGTGCCTGTCTCAGAAATTAGTATCAGACCATCAGATCATCTCCATCCCTTCCAACTTCAGATGGAATTTGTTCTTCTGAGTGCAAATTTAGTGTGTCAGTACTAATTTTATTCTTCCAGTTTGGCTTTTCTGAGATCCACTTCAGATTACTGGCCTGAAAATGGAGTTTCTATGAGAAAAAAAAACAAATGAACCATCAATTCTTTATCTTAGACAGATAAAACATACAGTGAAAACATCGCTTTCCATTTAAATGTTAAGGCCTTGGAATAAATAATTTCCATGTCTTGAGAATTACAAAAGTTAGAAGATCTGAAATTGAAGTCATGTAATATAACAAAAAAATAAATTTTTGTTCTGATATGATTTTTGAAAATCCACATTTTGGGAAATAAATATCGTCAGTTCAAGTGTGCTTCTAGTTTTGGAAACAAATGTACATTCATTGATTGTTCAAAGTGACAAAATGAAGAATTCTGTGGGGCAGAGATGATATCTGCAAGGAACTGTCACTCTGTAGTCTCGTGTTTGTCAAGACAATTTGGAATAGCATGTTTCTAAACTGCCTAGAATAAATTTACAAAGAATGATGCCTCGAATGATCAAGAATGCCTATACAAACATGTTCATTTTTCGCATGTTTTGGATGCATCCTCTTTAAGAGAGCCTAAACTTGGCTCTATGGGCTCTGTTCAAAGATGATGCTAAGAGTAGAATACTTTCCAAGGCATTTATACATTCAAATATCAGATCAATTATGTAGTTAGCAGCAGAAATAATATCAGCAGAGTAAGCAGACTTACCTTCCTTGGTTGTTGTTTTTAATTCTATTTATTTATGTGTGTGTGTGTGTGTTTACTTTTAACTGAGTATCCATCTTTGAGATTTTAAATTCTTCATATTGTAGGGAAAAGCAGAATTCCTTTTATGTTATCACAGGCTAATCAAAATGTCTTCTACTATTGTCTTCATTTAGTACACAAAAAGATCTAAGCCCAATAATAGAAATACATAGATCTCTCTTTCTCAATCTCTGTCCATTACAGGGGTGAAGCCTGAAGACTGAACATGATGAAAAATGCCTTTTTATTTTTATTTTTTGCTAAATTCCAGCACAGTCTTTCATTCATCTCTATTTTTCTGCATTTTAAGGTATGTGTGTTAGTGTTAACAGATTAGTCCTTATTGTGTGATGATATTTCAGCTCTTCTTGTAAATTGAGTGTTTGTAGAATTATAATGTGGATAAGCATAGTTTTTGTAGAAGAACCTCAGCTCTGGCTTTTTATTTGTGAATGTATGCATTAAGTTTATTTCCCAGGCAGTTCTCACAGAATTCTTTAAGAGTTCTGTGTTAAGGCAACAGATACACATCTTATCAGGCACCCCTTTGCTTGGAACTAGCAAATAAAGAGCTGAAAAACGCTTACTTTCTTTGTACTGTTTCTGTTTACCTCGTTGATGGTTTTGGTTTGTTTGACAGTGTGGCCTGCCTCAGCCTGGTTCCATGACAAAGGAGGGTGAAGGGACTCTCAGGCCTTTGTCCTGGAAAGAGGGGAAGAATGTGGGAGGGAAGAGAAGAGGGTAGTCTAGGAGATGTGCCTAGACTAGGAAAACAGCACCAATGAGATAAGGGAAAAAACTAGTTTACTAAATATAGTAGCAGAATGTGAGATAATACAATATAATACAGCATGATTGGAATTAAAGCTTATAAAATCAAATAAAATCAGAGAGAGAGAGGTTCTGAAACTGAAGTCCTTACTTCAGTGCTGTAGGTGAGATGGACAGGGAGAAAAGACATCAAAGAGAACTAGTCTTGTGACTCCCAGTCAGTTTCAACTTTCTTTCCAAACAGAAAACAGAAATAGAAAATTAAATCTTCAGGGAGTTGTGATTCATTCTTCTCTTCTGAGACCAGGAAAACAGAACTGTCAACAATTCACAGACCTGTAGCATTAACACTCAGTGCACTACATGATGTTATGATGTGGAATATCAAACAAAAATCATAAAACCATCACATTGTTTTCTGTTTGTTTGTTGTTTTTTTTTTTTTTTTTTTACCTAAACAAGTCATAACTCAGGTCTTTGAAACTTTGAAACTGTATTTTCTTTGTCCATATTTTTTCAACTAAAATAAATATTTTTGGGAGTTCTATCTGTTTTAAGAAACCCATTTGCATACGGTACCTGGAACAAAGCACAGAATATCTGTCAGCTGGCCATTTATGACTCCTCCTGCAACATGACTTATAATCACTGACAAAGTGACTGTGCTGCCTCCTGCAGTCCACCGCAGACTTTCCCCTTCTTGGTTAGCTGATTTATTTGAAAGTAAAGACAGTTGAGCACATAGGTATTTTTAAAGGACCACAGCCATTTGGTCTTAAAAACTGCAGATCGAGGAAATTTCCTGTCTAATATTTCATATTGTATAATTTATCACTGACATACTAGGATGCATGTTTTTGCTGATTTTTTTTTTTTTTTACATGTTGCTTTGGTTAGAAAGTACTAGGAATAATCAAAAGGAAATATAATGGTCATATCTGTTTCCTTAGACAATTTTTAGTTAGTTTACATGAATAATTTGGATGATAATATAATCAGGTAAATTGATCACACGTCCTTATGTCAAATGCTTCCATTCATGAATCACAGAATTACAGAATCACTCAGGTTAGAAAAGATCTTAATGATCATTGTGACCAACCACGACCTAGCCACACTACCCTAACTCTGACAGACCTCTGGTAAATCATGTCCCTGGGCAAAAAGACAAAACAATTATTTATTTATACTAATCATGGTGAGTTTTTTTTCAACAATGTATGTAAAATAAGTGTTGTAAATAAATTTGATATTTGAAGATCATCAAGCATCTGACATACAACTTAAACATAAGAATTTATTTCAATCTCTTTCTAATATAACTTAGAATTATTTATTTTTACCTGGTGTAGGGAACCTGCTTTGGCAGGGGGATTGGACTCAATGATATCTTAGGTCCCTTCAAACCCCTGTGATTCTATGATTATATGAAAATCCCACAATTTTTCTTGGTATCATGACCTGGAGTACACAACCACGAAAGCCTTGACTGCTCATTGCTCCCAGTTCCTTGCAGGGTCTTCTGACTCCTTAAATCAGAATACTCTCTAAATAAAAATGAAAGTTAGGCAGCTATAATGAGTGTATTTAGCTCAATATTTAGTTCAGTTGTCCTTTTTTTAATTTTCTTTTTCTCTTTTCCCCCCCTTTTTTTCCCCTGATTTTTACAAATTACTGAAGGCTAGCCCAAATCACAAAATGTTGTCACTGAGCAATTTGAAACAGTTTTACTCAACAATTTTTTTCATTAAAATGCATTGACTTTATTGCTTTGACAAATAGTCACCTCCAGGCCTAGGCAATATGAAGATTCTAAGGATAATTTTTGAAAACGAGTTATGTGAATTAGACACATTTTAAGATTACCCACATTAAGAATATACACATGTTAAGAAAACCTTCTGAATTAAATAAAAGGATTAATTACAGAACTTTTCAGAGATTCACACACAAAAAACCCTACAGATTCCACCTGCTTCTGGATCGATGTTGATAAACCTTCTACAATCAAAACAGTTTTTACTTAAGAAATTCCTATCTTCAAGAACAGACATGAGTCACTGAGAGACCTCAAAGAGTGCTGCAATGTGTGTAAGGACAGATCCTTCAGAAGGGATGACTGCTGTGAAGTGTTTGTCATTTAAACGCACTTCACTGAATATATGAACAGTATAACATTGCTTTACGTGACCTTGACTGATGTATCTGATACTTTGCCTCAAATATAGTTTAGTGCAGAATAAAAATACTTTCTTTTTCTCTAGAGGTAAAGTAAAAAGGAAGAAAAAGGCCTGTCTACACTTCATAGAATTTATTGAAGATTTAAAGCAAAATAAACTAGAAATATGGTATATTATTCTTTTAGAAAGAAAAAGTGTTAAACTTTGAGCAAAACTGAAATGAGACATTTTAAATTGCATATTAAAAATGCAAATATTCATTTAAAAAAGTCAGCGGAGAATAATCAGATGCTAAGGTAACACTGCTGTAAAATATGCAGAAGGCTTTTGTAAGCCCTCTGTTCATCTTTGTTGCTTCCCCTGGACCCACTGCAACACTTCCGTATCTTTCTTATGCTGGGGCACCATGCTTAGAGTAATACTTCAAAAGGGGATTCATGAGGGCAGAGTGGGACATCTCCTCCCTCTTCCGGCTGGCCACTCCACTGTTGATGCAACCCAGGATATGATCCCATCATATTGACACCTACCGTGTAGATATTTACAATCATTGATAAGACACCCTCTTAGCCTTCTCTTCCAGGCTGAACAGCCCTGGGTATCTCGGCTTTTTGTGATAAGGGAGGTGCTCCAAGCCCTGAATTGTCCTTGTATTCCTCTGCTGGACTGTCTCTGGAAGTTATTTGTCTTTCTTGAACTGATGAATTCAGAACTCCTAGAGTGACATCACCCGGGCAGAGAAAAATAATATATTTATGGATCATTATAGATCATAAAAGTGGGCATAGATTGAAAACATGACTGAATTGAATTTGTGGAACAAAAATCTGCATAATCTCTGTGTTGTATAACAGCTGTCGTGTTTTTGTATCCTCCTTCTGATATCTGCTAGCAAACCTGCCTGGAGAGCAGATACTGGGCTGATTGCCCAGTTGTGCAATATAATGACATTACATTTTTACTGTTTCTAAAAATCCTAGCATATAGGTGTTTAGCTGGAAGTCAGTCACTGTTTGTCAATTACAGTGTTACATGAAGACCTGGAGAAGGACTGTTGATTCAGGATATTTCACAGATTCTCATTTACTGATGAGAACACACATGCTATGCCATCGTCCAAAGATCTACTTTCAATGTGCAGCACTTTGCCAGGCTTTGATGGCCTTTATGTGTCCAAACAAAAATGTCATTCCTCAGTCCTTGGAGAATGATGATCTGGGCTCTGCATGCTGTTAGAATGCTTCACTAAGACAGCTGGCCCAACCTGACATAAAATTCATCAGTTGAGCCTGGAAAAACTTACGTATCTTGGCAGCTAATATTTTGTCAACGTACAAAGCTGTAAACCTGTTTGTGTTTGGTTATCAACCTCTGTTGGTGCTCCTATTTGTTCCAGCTGTTTCAAATACTTTTATTTTTGAGCTGTTTGTTATGTAATGTGTTGTTTGTTTTTTTCAAGAACACTACTTCAGGCCAAACCATATGGCATTCTGTGGCAAAATGTCTTACAGCTGCAAGAGAGGGGACAAACCTTTTGTAGATAGTAGGTCTTGAGATGTGCTGATATAGAGCTGGCTGAAGCATTTTCAGAATTCAGGGAAAATATTTTTATTGTATTTAATACTTGTACTTGAGTTAAAAATGTAGATAAGTTGGTAGAATTTACTTTAAGGGTGACTGAGACACCATTAGAAGAAAGCATTTTTGTTCGAAAAATAACATTGTCAAAACAGAAAATAGGGACATTAGCAACGTTTAAAGCAAGTAAACTTATTTTAACTGAGCCCCTGAAATGATGGCATTCATTACTCAGGAACACACTGTTTCTGGCTACAAAAAATACTTTATATCTGGTCTCAACTCACTAGAATATCACTTGTTGGCTTTTTTTCCTAGATTTTGTAGGAATCCTTTCAACTGATACATGAATTCTTAGATTTCACAAAAAAGAAGATACTGGAAGTAGGACATACAGTCAAAGAATGAAAGAATAAAAGAAAAAATGACCTTTGTTTTTCTTTGCCATAGCTTAACAGCTATTACAAAAGACATAATTTCACATAGCCTGTGAGTTTATGTCATGATAAATAAAGTCTGAATAATCTCATTTCAGAATGAGATGGATTATACTCTAAAAATGCCACCTTCATCATATTGATACTACACAAATTCTTGAAGGCTACATTTGAAATACTTACAAAAGATGTCTGTAATTATTTGATGTAGATGCATGCTCAGTTAAATCCACCAAAGAATAATTAAGTTGGAAGTATGCTGAAGATACTGAAAGATGTTTGAAAAGAAAAATTATTGTTTATTTTCATCTTGTTTGGAAATAATTTACGGCCACATCAAAAGGCTCTTAATTTATTATTAAAAGTAGCCAGTGTTAATGATGTCAAAAATTCTTCTTACTCTTAAAATTGTAGAAGACTAGATTGTTATGTGATTTACTGTTTTTTTTTGTTGTTGTTGTTTTTGCTTTCTAATTTCTACAACACTAGATTTAATTTACCTGAATATAACTGAAACAAACATGGGGGCATTTCCACAAATACCAGCACTGGGAAGTATTAATCCATCTCTCATCACTGGTGCTATTACACATATGTTTTTTACATATCTATGGATTAGCCATTCTTTCAGTATCTCCATCTGGATAGTAGGATGCCCAGAAATATTAAGACTGCCATCAGAAACAACACAATGGGCGTTTGGTGCAAAAAACTTCTAAATTTTCTTTGTCAAACTGTCATCAAGGAAAGGTTTTGTCTCTGTCTGTCTGCTTTTTCAACTTGTATCTAACCTGTCCACCTGGTACTAGCAGTGTGAAAGTGCCATGGGGGCAGATGTAGACTGTGGCCAAAAGCATACAATCATATCAGTGCAAATGCCAAACCTGAACACATGATAATTATGGAAATGCTTTGATCTAGACAAAGAGATATCTGAAGAGAGCTTTGAATAACCATTAGGTTTTATAACGTCTGTAACAGTCTCTGGAGAAAAGATTCATTTCGTAGCAGCTGTTAACAGATTTTCATAGAATAGAATTTAGATTAAAATGTGAAATACTAGCACATAAAAGAAGAAGCACAAAGCAGGTAGCAGTTCTTCAAAAAATAATCTTATAGCTAGTTGGCAAGTACAGAATTCTCTTTACAGGTACAATATATAATATTTGAGCTTGGAAAGAACAGTCCAGGAACAGCTGGAACAAAATAATGACTCTAAAGTAGCCGGAAAGTCAATGCTACAGTATGGATCTTTATTTTGTTCCATATACAATTTGGCACACACTACACATTTACTCCTGTTTGTTTACCAGTATGATCAATCTAGATGAAAATACACACTTCAGTAGCATGAGGATTAAATTGTATACCTTACACCACCAACCCCAAATGAAGTAGGGAATTTTCAAGCTTATTTATGACCATGCTGAATTTCTAATGAGACCCTTTCTAAGGGTTTGTTGTTGTTGTTGTTCTTTTTGCACAATTACTGTGTTTTGAGTGGCTTTGTTTAAGAAATTGCTGTTTTCAAAATGAAGCTACAGTACATGCAATCATTTTGAATGAAAATCATTTGGGGACTTTCTGTGAAATAATTTGATGTCCACTGCAGCCCAGACTTCTAATATCAATTTCATAAATGTAAATATTCCAATCCCCAGAGTGCTGAACTGACCTTTCATATTGATTTTGTGCACTTTGCCAAGGTTTTGAGAAAATATGAACTGTGAAGTTTGAAATACAATGCTACATTTCTCCACTTTAAAAGTAATATCAGTCACTTTTAACATGTAAAAGCCCTCCTGGGACAAAAACTCTTCACTTATGATAAATTTTCTTTTCTTTCTCTTTCCTCTCCTTTTTCTCTCCCTTTATGAAAGAAGCCACTTAAAACATTTACTATCTCTCCATGGGAAATATAGGTAAGAAGAAGGCAATACTAGCCATTAACAATATGGGAAAAAATGGATAACAACAGTGTGGGAAAACATTTCCATTTTCCATGTGATCCACAGCCTGAGAAGAACATCTGAAGAGAACATCTATGAAGAGGTCTATGATGGCAATTAAGACTTGATTGGAAACTGATTTTCATTTCTCTTGTAAGCACCATTCTACAGAATATATTTCTTAACTGGTAAAAAACATAAATTCTGTTTTACTAAACATTTTAGATCATGACAGATAAAAATGTAAAATAAAAGGGTCTCAGCTTCCTATTCCACCTGATCCTCACTGAGCAAATGACACCTCAAATGTGTTCCTTTTTTTTTTGTTTGCTTGTTTGCTTTTGGTTTTGTTTTACATTTGTAAAAGTTTGTCATACCATTTTCAACAACGATAAGTAGCTACATAAAACACAACACATAGTTCTGAGAGACGAATTTCACTTTATACTTTCCTAGGTTACTATTCTTGTCCTAAGAAAACCTCAGTTCTAACTTTTACACCACTTCCACTCAAATAAATTAATTTTACATCATGTTGTTATTTAGCAAGAAGTCTATATGAATGATTTTTTTTTAATCTATCATTTCTATTGCCGCGTCCTTCTTTTACATTATACACAAGTCAAAACAACAATCATAGTAAGAACAATAGCATAATGTTTTATTGTTAAAAAAATAATGATTATTATTTATTATATTATATATATTGAATCATTTCATACAATATGAGTATATGTACAAATGTTGTGATGTGAAAGAATTTTATGATAAGTCTATGTGCCATGGATTGAAAGGAACTATTCAAAAAGTGAGTACAAAAACAATATTATTCATGTCAATTTCATGTTATTTGAAACTCTTTTTAACATAAACAGTTCCCTTCCATAATGTCATATTCTAAAGCCCTTAAGGGACATCTGTTCTATTGAAAAATACTTTGTAAATGTCAATATTTTGAAAATCTGTACCATTCCAAGTGGTTTTGGGGTTAGATTTAGATGGGGTATATTAATAGATATAAAAATATCTAATATAAATATATAAATAAAAAAAAAAAATAATAAAAATAAAAATAATAAATATAAAAAATATAAATATTTTTATAAATAAATTTATTATTAAAATATTAATTTATTATTAAAATATAATATTTTAATAAATATAAAAAAATAATAAAAATAAAAATAAAAAATAATAAAAAAAAAAAAATATATATCTAATATAAATATAAAAATAAATAATTTTAATTCTTTAAAATACTTCAGAGGGAGAATGTAAACGAGAGCCGGCATTTGCTGTCATGAAATCTGCACATTCATTACCAAGCTAATTATTAACATTCCCTATTTGCCTCCAAACTGCTGCCCTCTACACTACATCCTCATTATTTTTTCTTCTCTTGTCTTTCTCTGCGCACAGCTACTGAGTTCTATTGAGTTACAGAGCAGATTCTAAATCAAGAATAACCTCCAATCTACAATAGCAACAAAATATTTTTAATGACTTTGCAATCACATATACTAGAACTTAGTTTTATTACATGAAAAACAAAACAACTTAAAAATTCTGTAGATCTGGTAGTAAAATATCCATTATACAAAATGGTGATTCATAAAACGTGTCCAGATATGTAGACAGCTGTTTGACATAATGTCTTCCTCGATAAAAACTAGCTTTAGTTCAAAGACACCTTGTTTATTTCCAGCCTTTAAATACTGTTGACTCAAATTCTTCTAAATAAAGGCATTACTTTCAGTCTGCCACCTAAATATTTGTCATTTAGGGTTGTTTAATATATCAACAATGTATGTGTGACAGTTATGCTTGAAATGGCACCAGTGTGGTATTTTACATACATTTCAAAATAACAGTTTTTTCTTGTTTGTCAGCTAATGGATATATAAAACAAACAAACAAAAATGATATTTTGGAGGCAGTGGCACTTCCGCTAGTGAAAAAATTGTATTGGATTGACATCAGTTGCCCAGATCACAAGGTGTAACATTTCTGAAGAATTACAAGGGAGGTAAAAGGATAAAAAGCATTACTTAGGAAGGATCAAAGTTACACAATAACTGTATTTAAAAGTAAAAACTATATTTAGATTTGCTAGCTTATTAGCCCACCATTTGTATAGAGAAATGGTGTACACATATTTGACTTAACATACTCTCTCCTCCTGACACACACTGTCAGTGGTTTGTGGGCCAGTTTGGCCTGGTTCTGTGATTAATGGGACAGGGAACCCGCAGTCCCACACCCTGGGAATGGGGGAGGGGAAAAAGTGAAAGGGTAGAGAAGTGGGCCTAAAAACAAAACAGCAGCAACATTCTGAGGAGGAAAACTAATTTACTAAATAAGATATTAGAATGCAAAACAGTGCAGTTTAATACATTATAATTGGAATTGAAGATAACAAATCAAATAAAGTGAAAGAGAGTGTGAAAACCAAATGCTTTATACTAAAGCTGAATGTGTGACAGCTAGGAAACCACTGTTGAAATGAACAGTAAAAGGGGCAGTCTTGGGACATGCAGTGCAGTTTTATCTTACTCTCTGGGAAAATGGGAACATGAAGTCCTCTGGGATTTGTAGTACTCTTCTGAGAATGAGGTACCCAGAAATTCAGCAGTCCATGGAACTAGGGCATAACTCTTCAATTCCCCAGTGGGAGTTAAATGATGTTATAATGTGTGACAACAATAACAAAAATCATAATACCATTTCACACATTTAAAGTATTTAAAAGTAGGAGCTACATGGAAATATTTTTGGTTATTTCAAGGCATTTTTCCCCATTGCTATGCAGTACTCTTGAATAGCAAAAAGTACTTTCAGGTCTCTGAATTAAAATATCCTTTATATTGATTAATGGGTTTAAATAATAAAATAAGTGCTGAGATTGTCTAAAGCAAATTTTTATTAGTATTTGTGAATCTACAGAGAACACTCAGTTCTCAGCTCTACTCTGATTTTAACTTAAATACATAAATGTATATCATTCAGCCAGAATTGCTGAGTGTTTGACTTCACAGTGCATAGCAAGAAAGCATAGAAATTGCATGATGAAAATTACTTCGGGACTTCTGTGGCATTGTCATGTAAAACAAACTAGAGGATTGATCTTCAAAATTGCACAGCATCTAGAGTTTCAGTGCACCAAAGAAAATATATGCATCAGCTAAGAACTGACTCTTTGCCTTCAAAGTACACATCACACCAGACTTGGGAAAAAAAAAAAAATACAGTCTAAATAGTTCTACAACACATCTCAGGTAATGTTCAGAACAATAACATATAAATATTTACTTCTGAGAACACTGAAGATTAATGACCCTCATCACATTATAGTCACATACACTTGAAGACAATATTTTTTCCTTCTGTTCCAAGGGAAGTAGAATATGCCCAGTAATACTTCTGTCATATGGTAGCTATGCTGTTGTTAGCACTGAATTTATATCAATGTACCAGAATCAATTAATTAAACATTTGGTTGGACCTATGAGGCAAAGAAACATAGCTAACAAATATTTAAGTAGTCGATATGTGTAAAAATATTTAACAGAAATATTAGGAGCAGTAATTGAAGCGGAGCAAAATAAAACAAATAAAAATTCCTTTCCATCCTATTGCAAGGGTGCTCCAAAAGTATTACATAATCTTTTATAATGTTGGCTCATGATATCAGTGGTGTATATTGGTGGTATGGCAGTAGACGTAGAATCTTCCTGCTGGTATCCTGTTACATTCTGTATCTGTGTGACAGATGGCAGCAGAGGGACAATCTGACAGAATGTCATCTGACATAGAAGTGCAGATGGAGCAAAGGTGTGTCGCTTAGTTGCTCTATGCATAAAAAATGGCAGCCTTTGACATTCATTGGTGCTTGCTGGATGTTTCTGGAAGCCAAACAGCCTATGTGAGCATAATGAGATAGTGGGTGGCATATTTCAGCAGTGGTGACAGTGATGTCGAGCCACGCTCTGGATGTCTACACAGATTTTCATAAGTACTGCAAGCAGGATCATTGTTGGTGGTGAAAATGCATGGCTAATGGTGGTGACTGTGTTGAAATACAGTGTTTTGTAGCTGAAAACTTGCTCTCTAAAAAAAAAAAAAAGTTATTTTGTTCTTTGTATGTGCTGTAGTTTCCATGGATATAAATAGGAGGCATAACATGTACAGTGACCTGAGTATCAATAGTGTTTCAGTCATTTTAGTGCTGTATTTTGTAGCTGAAGCAAAATGATCTCAAAATGTAGAGATTTTGATTGGGAAAAAAAATGGACTTGTTGGCAAAAATACTTTCTTTTTGATACAAGAAAAAAAATCTGTTTTATAATGAAAGTATACCTGTATGAGGGATGTTGATGACATTTCTTAGGGAATGTGATGGGATACAGAAGGCAAAGACCAAGAAATGCAATAACTTAAATAGCAGTACTCACAGACATGACAGAACTCTGTTGCATGGGGATAAGGGCCCACAGGAAAACAGAGTTTAATCCTGATGACTTAGAGTCACAACTATAATACAAGTAGATAAAAATAATTATACTATTTATAAAGATTAAAGGAAGTAGAATAACATGGCTACTTGAATGGCTTCTTGAATGAATACTAGAAAAGAAAATGAAAGTCTACTTGATTTTTTTTTGTTTTGTTTTGTTTTCCACTTTATGCTTTAATAGAGAAATACTGATCTTTTCTTTGAGTTCACACAATTATGAAAATATTCACACAACACAATTAACTCTGCCTTTTAACTATTTTAGAAATGGAAAGAGGGCAGAGTATTTCCTTTCAAATCAACTTCATCAACCATGAAATAAAGAAACATATGCAAAATTCACCACATTCACCATGGCATATAGTTAATACTGCTAATAATAATCTGACACGATTCTCAGAAGTATGAAATTTTATCTAGAGTCACATAGCCTCTTAAAAGAATGCTCTGATTTTACTAATGTTTCTTGAAGAAAAAAATGATTAGAGTCTTTGTAGTCTTTGACTAAGATCATAAACAGAGCAAGGAAACCAGAAATCACCAGGTAGATCCCTCTGTCAGAGCCAGCAGAGCTCTGCAAAGATGATGGAAATGTCTCCAAGAAGCAATCGAAGATTCTTCTGATATGAGAATTTCACGAATGGAAAAGGCCAAAGATATGCAATGAGAACCCATCGTTTCGATACAATACACTGGAAAGAAAACAAATATTTTGGAATTCACATTTCTTTAGGTAAAACTCACCCAGTCCACCTTATATTAATTTTTAAACTGCCTTAAATTAGATAGATGTCTAAAGCATTTGTGTCTTGAACAAGGAGAGGAAGAAGTCATTATTATATTAGCATCTGCTGTCTTTTCTCTCAATTTTCTTACATAAGAGCAGTTATTATTTAGGTCACTTTAATCTCTTTATGCATAACAAAACACATATGATCAATCAAACTATCTGAACAATGGCACAAAATAGGTTAGAATGAAAAGATAAGTTAACAAAGAAAAAAAATATTTTTTCATTTACGTCTTTCTTTGATATAAAATGTAATCAGTATACATGTTCTCTCATATTCTTTGTTGTGAATGAACAAACTGTTATTGATAAAGGCAGTAACAAAGAAATACTGATTCATATACACTGTATATACACTGTACAAAAAGTGGGAGTGGATTTTTTTTACTATTGAGTTACATAATTTTATCTTACTATGCACAGTATTTTTTACATAAATTTACGAGAAGAAAGTGCTGTAGTCTTTTAAAATACATATTAATTTAATGATTTAATGATTTAATTTAATAATTTAATCTCTCCATCTTCTTTCAATTGAGAAACACAGGTATGCCAAGTAGAGGAGTCCATATCTTCTGACTAGCAGTTTCTATTCATTTTTCTGTCACAGTATAATTTCTGATTGTGTTTATTGTTTGAAAAGGTTGACTCCTCCCATTCTGCAAGCTGTTGTAGTGTAAAAGTTCTTCTACAGTTTCTTCTACCAGTTAGATGTTGACCATCCTTTATCTCCACAGTTTCTAAGTGTAAAAGTATAATACCTTTCACGGGAAAATGCTGATTGGGTTTATAAGCCATGCAGGTAAATATGAGAGTATATTTAGGTATGCCAAAATTAAAAATAAAACTAAAGGTTTGCTGATGTAGATTTCCAAATTTGAGAAAGTTTTTGACATTTAAATACATAATATGTTATCCTTGTTCCTTAACATTTACCACAGGAACATTCTTGTAAGTGATTGAACTCAAAGTCTGCTTTGGACTGCACCCAAATTCACATTAGATGTCAGTTCTATTTTAAAGCAAGTTCTGTCAGCAGCCTTCTTCCCTCATCTTTCTCTATAATGGATGTCTGACAAGTTCTCCTGGTGGCATCTTATAAGCAAAAGGAAAGAAACATATAAAGACATGCATTATTATTATTATTGTTGTTGTTGTTGTTGTTGTTGTTATTTTAATAACAAGCCATTAAAAATGATCTACAACATTTTTTTTCCTGATGTAAATTCACCTAGTGTGAAACTGTGACATTTCCAAATACTTTCACCTCCCTATGAGAACTGGTATAAAGAATTCAAGTGTTAAAATTAAGGTGCTAATAAGATACAGACCTTTATTTTTTGTACACAAGGTGTTTCAAGAAATGTTTTAGGCCTGCAAGTGAATTAATCTATCCCAGGAGACTCAGTCAAAGCAACTTTGAAGAAACAAGGAAATTTGAAATGGAAGATCTGTTCACAGTACAAGCTCTGTCTTCCTATTTATCATCTTTTAAAATTGGGTTGATAACAAAGGCAGACATGGAAGCTGAAAAATCCCTTATAATCATCTAGAAGAGAAAAGATAAGCTGCCATTGACATAACTTGATAAATCCTATTAGTTGTTGCCTGGGTTTTCTTGAAGAAAAAGTGTATTTATGATTTAAATTGTATGTAAATTGAGTGTATGATCCTAGATAGAGTTCCTCTGAATCATTACATTTACTACTTTCATATCATAATGAGTTTGACATTTAAAAAATGTACAAAATGAAATTTGTTTCAGCAAATTCATGTTTATTGGAACTATATTAATGGTCTCTTCAGATAAGTGCTAGTGTTATTACAAGGTTAAAGCCCAGTTATCTTCTCCTCCTCCACAAGACAATAACATAAAGTTATTAGACTGTGTGAAAAAGAGGGTTAGGAGACAGTGAAGGCTCTGGAGAGTAGGGTGTATATGGAGTGGTTGAGGTTCTTTGGTGTGCTCAGCAGAGAGCAGAAGGGCTGAGGGGAGGCCTTATGGCACCTGCAGCTCTCACAGGGAGTGGAAGGCAGTGCTGAGATCTGCTCTACATGATGGAGGGGGGGGTGGGGACGACAGGGTCTGCACCAGAGGGCGGTGGGCATGGAAATTGCTGCACAGGGAAGAAGGCACACTGATGAGATGATGGAGTTCTGATGGAGTTCAAGGAGCACTTGGGCAGCACTGCATAGGGTTTGTATTTTGGCTGGTGCTGTGCTAGAACTGGGATTTGGACTTCAGAGTTGGACTTGAGATCCAACTTGAGATGTCCTGTAATTCTGTGGTACTATATTATGAAGATAGTTTGACACAGATTGTGAGTCTAGACCAGAAGTGGTTTTAATGATTTTAAAGAAGTCTGAGAACTGAAGATAAAAAACATTCATTTTTTCATTGTTATTCAGCACTGTATAATATCAGGAACACTTGACTGCTTTCTCTTCTTTGCTGAAAACAAACAGGAGGTTTACTTGAATCTGGTAAATAAATTTAATAACAAAAACCTAGTGATTCTGATTTCTATTTTCCTCATTATTTGTAATTAATACATCTTCTCTTTTGCTTTATTACTGCTGCCAAAAACAATGATAAGACTTCACACTTTAAAAATTGCACATACACAGTATATCTGGCTGCAACTTAAAGGAAAGGTAACCACAGGCCTTTGAGGACTTAGCCATGATTTTCACAATAATGAACTGCTTTCTTAGGCTTCTTTTCTATTTCTCTCCCAAAGACCTAAAAGGTAAAAAATTGTCACATTAGGTACTGTTAAGGCAAGATTTCCATGTTACTTACCGACAGTGAAAGCAATTTACCTGCTTTTAAAGTTTACTTTAAAAACTGCTGAGCTTGAAGTTGTGCTTCAGATATGTATTGCTTGGAAGATAAAATGGCAATGCATTCCACAGTCTCTGGCAGTGCCTATCAATTGTTAGCAAACAAGAAAATATTCCTTACACATCAATACCTATTAATAGCAACAAAGTATGTGTAAGTAGGATGAAAGTTAGCCATAGTGTATTCCCACAGAGCAAGCTTTTGGCCTTTACTGTCTGTAATACAAGATTACATAGTTAGACCAGTCTACTTACTTTTTAAACTTCCTGTCCTAGTTTCAGCTGACACAGTTATTTTCTTAGGAGTCAACCAGCAAGGCTTCACCAAGGGCAGGTCCTGCCTGAACAACATTGTGGAATTCTGTGATGGCATAACTGTATTGACGGACAAGAGCAGAGATACTAATGTTCTATGTCTGGACTTCAGTAAGGCCTTTGACATGATCCCCTGTAGCATCTATCTTTCCAAATTGAAAATATATGGATTTAATGGGTGGATCATTTGACAGATGAGGAACTGGTTGCAAGATTGTACTCTGAAAGTGGTGATCAATGTCTTCATGTTACGAGGGAGATCAATGAAAAGTGTTTGATAGACACTCCCAGAAACAGGATAACATCTAGAAAGACTTAGACAGGCTTGAGCAATAGGCCTGGGTGAATCTCTTGGGGTTCAACAAAGCCAAGTTTAAAGTCCTAAATTAGGGTTGCATCAATCACCATTATTAATATGACCCAAGGGACAAAAGGATAGAGCACAGCCTTGACAAAAAGGAATTGGGGGAACTAGTGGATGGCAAGCTAGGCATGAGCCAACAATGTGCCCTTGCAACCCAGAAAAGCAACCAAATCCTGGGCTGTATAATAAAAAATCTGGCCAGTGAGTTGAAGGAGGTGTTCCTGTCCCTCTACTCTGCACTGGTGAGTCTTCATCTGGAGTACTGCATTCGGATGTGGAGTTCTCAGTACAAGAGAAATGTGGATCTGTTGGAAAGCAAGCACCCAGGGGAGGGTGACAAAAATGATCCACGGGATGGAGCACCTCACCTGTGAGGACAGGCTGAGATAGCTGGGGCTGCTCAGACTGAGGAAAACAAGAATCTGGAGAGACCTCACTGTGGTCTACGGAGATCTAAAGGGAGGCAGTAAGAAAGAAGGAGACAGACTCTTTAGCAGGGTCTGTAACTATAAGACAAAGGGAAATATTTTCAAACTAAAAAGAGGGAAGATTTAGATACGATATAAGGAAAATGTTTATTTACAGTAAGTGTAGAGAAGCTCTGGAACAAGTTGTTTGGAGTGGTGGTGGAAGATCTGTCCATGGAGTCATTCCAGATCAGGCTGGATGGGACTCTGAACACTTTGATCTAGATCTAGATCTAGATGTCCCGGTTCATTGTAGGTAAGTTGGACTAAGTGGTCTTTAGGGATCCCTTCCAACTCAGACAATTCTGATTCTTCGTAATGTATAGTGATATCGTGATGCTATGTTTTGGCTTTAGGAGAAAAACAGTGTTGGTAACAGACTGATGCTGAGTAGAGCTGCACAGAGTCAAGGACATTTCATTTTTTCAACTCCTTTTACTGTTCTGCCAGCAAGGGGGCTGAGGGGGCACAATAAGCTTTGGGGGGTCAGAGCTAGGACAGCTGACATAGACTGGTCAAAGATTTATACAGTATGATACCACACAATATCATGAAATAAAATAAAATAAAATAAAATAAAATAAAATAAAATAAAATAAAATAAAATAATAAAATAAAATAAAATAAAATAAAATAAAATAAAATAAAATAAAATAAAATAAAATAAAATAAAATAAAATAAAATAAAATAAAATAAAATAAAATAAAAATGGTGGAGATATAGCAGCAGGAGAAGATGCTTCTGGGGACAGGCCTGTCATTGGTTGGTGGGTTATGAGCAATTGCACTGCTTTTCACTTGTTTTGTAAATACACATGCACATATTTTATAATCATTACTAATATTTCTCTCTTCCTTTCCAATTTTAGTAAGTAGTTTTTATATCAACCTTTAAGTTGCTTCTCTTCTCTGTCTCGTTGGGAAGGGGGAAGAGGGAGTGACCAAAAGGCTGTGTGGTGTTTAGCTACTTGCCAAGTTAAACCACAGCAGTCCTTTTGGCACCCAGTGTGGGGTTTGGAGGGTTGAGATAACAGATCTGACCAGAGTGTGTACTAAAATGAAATTCTTATAAGTTGTGCAGTGACTTAATAGCTTCTGCTCACAATGCTGATCTTTTTCTTCTTAATGTGGCATTATTTTCTTACAAAGTTTTTTTATTTTTCTTTCTTCTGGTTAGGTTGTTTATCATCTCTGAGGGACGCCTTAATCTTATTTATCATTTGTCAGTTTGAATATAGCATCTACTCGTGTTACTGCGCTGATGGATTTAATTTGGTACATGTACTCAGTAGTACATTCTTGCATTTCAGGTACTGCACTGCAGAAACTCTTAACTAGTAACCTATTTACTCTAGGCGAGCTAAACTATGCTTCCTGAATTTTTTTTATATAGTTGGGATATTGAAACTAGCATTAACTTGTTGCTATGTCTTCTGCATGAGCTTCTGGTTTTGTTTGTGATTAAGAAACTATTAAAAACACTACCCAGAGATCTACTCTGAGACAGGATAGTCATGGATGGCAAGGTATGGAGGAGATATGGGCAGGTATTTATCATGTTTACCATTTCTGATGGATCTAGAATTCACTCTTTTAGAAGCACAGAATCCTCAAAAGCTGACTGAATGTTTTAGAAAGATGTGCCCTGATTCTTGCAGTGACAAAGAATTAAAGCTCTCTGCATTGTGCTGGGGTCTGGCCTGCATGTACTCAGTGCTATTCAATACTATTCAGTATCCTCAAAAGGAAGGAAATGCCTCTCGATCTGACCCAATCCAACCGCTGAACCAACCCATGCTGGTATCTGTCAACCCTGTCCAGAAGCAGAAACAATGGAAGCAGAAGTAAGTTCATTTAGCAAGGAAGAAGGACGAGAACGAAGGTTATTCCATACCAAGGCCATTACCAGAATGGGAAGCAGTGGCAGATGTTATAAATGAGTCAGTAGCCACCTGATGCCTATCCCTAGGAGAGTAGCAAGATAAGCAGAAAGATTTCATTCACTGCACAGCATGAAATTTTGGGAGATTTAGTAATTTCCAGGCAAGAAAATACATGAGTTGAACTCTGAAGATTCACACACTGTCTACATTTATGAATGCTATTGTGTCTCATTTGGAAATGGCAGATTCCATATTTAGTTTCAAAATCACTCAGAAATCCGTTGCAGACCTTCTGAAAACATATTTGTGCAATCCCTGCAAGGAGATTCACACAAACCTAGTGAAATGCACAAGTGTTTATTCAACCACACAGAAAAGTTGTAGATTCCTACCAGGACAAAGTTGCAGTAAGCCAGAGCTCTACTAATAATATTTAAGTCCACATCTTGGCTTATGTACTCACTAGCAGGAAGGCAGGCAGGCTCCTGCAGGCAGCAGGAATACAGTCCTGACGCAGGTAACAGTATGTAGGCATCTCTAGCATCTGCAATTCAGATTAGTAAAATTTCTCTCTGAGAGGAGATGACTTACTAATCAGAAGTGACTTACTAATCAGAAGTCACTTGTTAAAGAGATATCTATATTTGAGGTTCAGTATCGTTACAGATATAATGATGCAACTAGCTGTGTTTTCAGTAGGAGAGCTGAGATGTGAGAATGAGTAAGAGAAATTCACAATGCTCTCACTCATCTGGGAAGAAACAGAACTGCAGTCTCACTTTATTTCTCAGAACTTAGTAGAACAGTTTCCTTATGTTAAATTCTAAAATATCCCCCTGGAAAAGCTCTTTTTTTTTTTTTTTTTTATTTCCCAGATCAAAAGTTCTATAAAGGCTGTAATTCCAGGATTTGTTCACTCTTAGCTCAGTTACCCAATGCAACATGAGGCAGCTCTTCCTCCAGAGCCTGGCTCATAATTATATGTTTTGACAGATAAGCATGAATACAGAAAACATTAGAGATATGCAAATGTTTTTCAACAAATCTTTCAGACCTCAAGGGACTTCTCTCAAGGATATAGTATTATTAACAGTTATTACCTTCCACTCTGTCCCCATGCTTTCAGAAAAAAATGCCTGTACACTCTCCTCATTGTTGTGCCAAAAGTGAATTTCGATCTTGCTATGCATATAGTACACTGATGCCCAGGAGCAACTTATTTAGGCTTCTGTCCCATCATCTTGGTTTGCCAAAGACAAATTTACTAAAAAATGTTTTAGTATTGGCTATGTAGATTTTTGTCTTGGTTCTCAGGCAGAACTCTGAGATGTCTCCATTGCTGTCATATTTCTGACCATGAGGAACTCAGTCCATCAAAAACTTCATGGAGGAAAAGAGAATTACAGCACAACTTAAGCAAGACTATTTTCATGTATTTGAAGAACGACACAGGAGCATTGAAAGTATTTATTTTGGAATATCATAAGAATGTTAGATCTGAGAGAGGGGTGAGAATAAACTCAAGTGGAGACTGTTGATCTCAAAGGGCATGCTTGTATCATTTTTTAAGTGTTACTAATACTTTGATGATCTAAACAACAGAAGTATGAAGTTTGTTTTCTTGTTCTCTGAATAGAAAAGGGCAAGGATATTGAGAGTGAGCCTCATGAAGGCTAAGTTAAGAATGAGAGAGCTGCAGAAAAAAGACATCTGGAGCAAATGGGAGAGAAAGCGATTCAAATGAGTGAGCAATAAGAATAGTTTAGGGATGACAGAGATGGTAGCAAGGAAAGAAAAGAAATGCTTTATGCAAAAAAATCAGTGTGCCTTGTCTACCTATTGAAGTAATAGACACATTTAAGCCACTACAACAAAACAAGGTGAATATCTTTGGATTTGTAATTATGAGTGCAAATTATGAGTAGTCAAGCTACCAAAATCTCACATGAAGACAGATGTCAGATGTTGTATTGATGTTGTATACTGTGTCAGTGTCGTATGTCACTGGAGCTGAGCATCAAAACAGCAATCTTAAGAGGCTGGGAAATAGGGAAGGCATTTATCAAGACCTCAATGTACTTTTAGCTTCCTGGATTTGACAATCCAAGTGTAAATCAGGGATTATTGAGTATTAGAAGAAAATCTTGAGCATGGCAGAAGAGTTTACCGTATGATAAATATTCTAGCTGAGTATTCACAGTAAGCAGTATCTTCCTCAGATATGTGCACAGCCTGTGAATTGATTATCTCTGACTAATGTTCTTCTTTAGGGCTTCTATTTGGCCATAAAGTAGCAAGCAGTTGATCAGAATCAAGGATTTTACGACAGATGAAAGCAGACGTCTAGCTGGGAGATCTGGTGCATGAAGTTGTTTAACAAAATAACCAACTATTTTATCAACAAAATGTATTCCAGCCAAGAAGCAGGAATCATTCTACTTTCTGATTTGTACATTTTTTTGAAAGATAGATTTTTTTGTTGCAGCAGCTTAGTCATTCAGTAAGGAGCTTTCCAGTGGCAGATCTGTTAAGTCAGTACACGTCGAGCAAAATCACTCTTGAGGGTAGGAGAGACTATACTGATATGGATTACTGTTTGAGGCTGACATGTCATTTTATTTTCACCTCCTGGACTTTATAGCTCAGAGGACAGGCTGTAAAATATAGAAATTTCAGAAGTGCTATCTTGTTATACAGATGAAGAGCAGCTAGTTTATGAGCTCCAGAACGGCGAACAATAATAACATTCCAACACTGAAATCACTGGCATACTTCTGTGTTCTTTAAGAATCTAGATTTGATCTAGTTTTGTCAAAGATATTGCTACTTTATAGTTTTTAATGTACTCAAGTTTGAAGGCAACTCAAAAATGGTGAAATCTGAAGCCCAAACTTACCACTCAAGAGGGAGTAGTTCATGCACGTTGACAATTAACAACATATTTTCACGTTGACATTATGTGCTAAAATCGTAAAAAAAAAAAAAACAACCCAAAACTTGTTAAGCTCATGCTTAATACAATTGCCTAAAGAGAAATTGAGATTTCATCATCAGTCTCACTCGTTGTGTACAAAAACCCACTAAGTCACATCTGTTTTATGTTTGTTTGTTATTGGAAATGATTTTGATATTTACAAACATTTTTTTTCTTTTTACAGGAATTTGATTATTTAGTTGAACGATGATGTGTACAGTATTTGTAGTAATGTATAATATTTGTAGTTTAACTGCACTTTTACGAGAATTTTTTTTATTTTTCTACCTATCTTAAATATTTTAAAGGTATCAGCACACAGCCCAAATCCAATTCAATTAAGAAACGTCAATGACTTGTTGATAATGTTTTGTTAAGATTGAAATCATTCGATAAGACAGAAAAGGAAAATGGAAACAAAGAAACAAACAAAACCAGTGATAACTATAGCTATATATATACCCACAATGAAATTATGAAATTAAAAAATAATAAAAAAAATTGTTGTGGTGACAGATTTTTTTCAGTTCCACTATTTTGTCTTTATGAACATTCCTTTTATTCATCAAGTTTGGCAGCATGTTTTTGCATATGATGTCTATTCAAATTTTAATGTTGGAAAATTGACGTGACTTCCTTGATGTTTCTCAAAAAAAAAGTACTCACCTGTTCATTTATATTCAACATTCTTCCTTCATCCACTCTTTTTTTCCAGGAGGTTCTGTTTTCTTTTGAGACAACTCTAGGTAGGCTGAAGGGCTATTATTAGCAGCCACTGTGCTTTACTAATCAAGCTGCACAAGTGCATGAAATGTGTAATATGCACAGGTTTCAGTTTGACAGTGCTTTCCATGTGTCCTGGTTTCAGCCCAGACAGGGCCAGTTGCACACAGATATTTATTTGTTGCTGAGTTACCAGCCTGATCAATTAAACCACGTACTCAAGGTGCAAGAGATTTCTAAATACCATTCATCATAGTTGTGTGGCTGGCCGTATCCAGGGTGCTCACTGACATTTTATGTTGTTACATTTCAGCAGGCTCCCAGTGACAAGACAAGAGGAGGTCTTCTGTACCCTCAGGGCCCAGTGTAGAACATGGGGAGCAGATTAACTTCAGATTATCCTGGACACAGCTTCCCGCCCTCTATCGACCAAGATCTTGGGAAAGACAGTGACTGACTCAAGCAAACATGTTATAATTATGAACTTCAGATTGCTTGTCTAGGCTTGTATTAAGCCTTCTGTACAGAGCAACTGACATTGCCATTTTATTAATAACAAATTAATTCATCAGCTTGAGGAGTTGATAGAAAACCTCCCCAAATGGTGTTCTGATCCATAACTGAGAATGATAATGTCTTCACTACTGTATTTTAATAGGATGTTAATATTACAGCCACAACAAGGAAAACCAATGTACCTCTGACAGTTATTTCAGCAAATAATCAATTCTGGAAACATCCAGCATTTGGGGTTTACAGTAAATCTCTGACCTCATTACTTACAGAGGTTCTTCTTGTCTCAGAAGTTTCATTCATTAATTCCTTCATTCATTTATTTATTCTTTTACTTAAATAAATAAATAAATAAAGCATACAAACCACCTTCTTCAGTTCAAACACCAAATGCCTTCAGGGAGTCTATGTAATTAATGCAGTCAATATGTTATTTGCTTCAATCTTCAACCTTACACTAATCATAACACCGGCAAAGACTTTCAGAACAAAGGTTCACTGAATTCACTTCAACATAATATTTAATTCAGGAATACCTTTACAGATGTATTTATATGCATACACAATGGAAACACTGTACCTGCATTGGTATGAATATATGCATGCATAAATTGGTATAATGGGCTAGTATGTTCCCATTTTCTACTTAAACCAAAGTAGACCGGATACTTCCAAGTATACTTCTATAAAACTTTATTTTGAGTATGTTTATTTAAAATGATCATAAACAAACCATTTGTATCTGTGGGAAACTATTCCTCGTCCACTATAAATATATATGAACCAGTATCACATAACAAATTTCAGATCAAACTACAATAGAATGCAAAACAGTTTATCTTCTGATGGGAGATATATTCAGTCATCTAACAAGTTCATTTTTATTCTTACCCAAAAGAATTCTTGAGGAAAAAAATTTAGAGCAGCTTTTCTTTCTGCGAGATTTCAATATGTGCTTAATTTATCCAGAGACACACTCCAGGTACTTTGTGAAAATAACTATAGGGGGGCATGCATTATTCAGGAGATTGACCTGTAAGCAAATGAATAAAGTATAAACGTTTTAAGCTAAAATTGTTTTTCCATATATCACAGCGCAGTATGTAACTGCTAATACTGTATCTCTTAAGAGCAAAGCATGTTATATTGGTTTTCATGAGAGTTTTGAGTTACTTTTTGAGACAGTACACAAGCTTGTGGATCAATCTGTTGTCTTAGATGTAGAAACTCTGTATTTCTAATCCTGATGTTGGCCTTGTATCAGGAGAAAATCATGCCCCTTCTGAGTTTAATTTTCCTTTATTTACTAGCATAGTAGATAATGAATAGTATACTTGAAAATATTTCTTGCTATATAATTTATTAATTTATGCTTATTTCCTCATACATATGCATTCTTAACAGGACACTATATATTCAAATTATTATCTTTCCTTTCTAAACCAAAATGTACTCTTCCAATCTGAATGTGTTCAATTATTTTGCTTGTAAACATAAGCTTATAGGTTCATCACAATTCCCAGTAACAGCAGTATCATATATTAACCAAAGATTTCCTTGAACAATAAGATGAAAATAAGGGCACATTATAACCATAATTTTCTATCTCATTAAATACAGAAAATCTGTGGACCCCCCCTCCCCCACCTCAGAACTCTGCTAAGACGTCAACAAAAAAAGAAAAAAATTTTTTTTTCTTTATTTATTATTTAAGAATCTGTGATAAGGAATTTATTATATTTACTCCCATTCTTATAGCAGCTTGATTAAGACTGCCTACTAATTTTTTTAACTGATTTCAGACTTTTTCTCCAATAGATTGTATTGTAGAATTTTATTTCACAAAACACATATTTTAAAACACACCAGTATATCTTCTTTCTCTTCATAGCAGATTGAAAAATATAGATACTCATGTACTCATTGAGCACAATTACATTTTGAAGGTCAGAGAAGTATTTATAGCACTTCAAAGTCCTCAGAAAATACATCCGATGAGGAACTACTCCTAGTCACTTTCATTTTAATAAAACGCATCCTAGCAGGGACTTAGAAAATTGTAGGCATATGTAAGGATTGAGTCATTACTTACAGTGAAAGTTAAAAATCTGAAATTAAGGAAACAGAACAAACTAGAGCTTTAAGACACCATGTCTCAAATCAAAATGGTGAAAATGGCAAAATGGTCAAACAGATGAGCTAGTGTGGGTTAGCTTCTAAAGTTTGTTCTTTGCCTCTGAGTCTCAGCCCTGTCAGCTGTGTTTTTATGCTCTGAATAACATTATCATGTTTATCAAAACATCACTTTGTTACAGAACTGTGGAGTAAAAGAAAATAGCTGGTGCACAGAAGACTCCTTGGACCATGAACAGAAGAAAACAATGTGGAAAACATTTCAGGGGCCTGGATGATGCGCACATATGAGCCTACTCAGAAGAGTACACTCCTTCGATATTCTGAAGCATGAATGCAGAGACAGGATAATAATTGCTACAAGAAAATGCTGATGATTAGAGTCAAGTAGAGAGGATGTGACAGGCCTGTTAAGAATCCATTCCAAAATGGCAGCAGAGCTCTGTGTTCTTTCTACCTCGCTGGGTATTAATGAGAGTTGCAGCTGTCAGATCCTTTTAAGAGCAGGTCTCAAATTAGCAGCAGCCTCACTTACATGTAGGTAGAAAACTAGGACTGGTTTGGACTTGTGCTGTCAGCATGCAATGAAGAGGAGTGAAATTGATTCAGGAGTTAGAGATTATGATCTTTATGGAATCAAAGGCAGGATGGTAAAAAGAACATTGTTGCTTTAAAAATCCTTCCTGCAAGCTGGAAGAGGAACAGCAGGAAGTAGAATCAGTTTTTTCTGAGTCAGTGTATCCTCAGCATTTCATTTGCCCTGCATACATGAGAGCAGACATTAAGGAAAATGTTACCTGACAAATGTTCTCTTTGTGACAAGTGTCAGTACATGTCATTTTTAAGACAATGATCTAGATCCAGGCTTAAAAAAATGAACAACAACAACAACAAAAACATAGGATAACAAATATGAACCTAAGGAGAATGGATGAAATGCCCTTATCTAGGTATTACAATATATTCCACGTATATCATTTTTCTTTTTCTATGTTTTTAAGTTTTGCCCCCTTCTGTTCGGTATTTATTTTATTTTATTTTTTTTTCTGTTAGGTTGCAAAATTTACATGGGCAATTGAGACATTCAAGATCAGGCTGGACTGGGCTCTGAGCAACCTGATCGAGCTGCACATGCTCCTGTTTATCTTAAGGAAGTTTGACTAGATGAGCTTCCTGCTCCAGAAATTCCATGATTCTTTGACTCTGTGGTCTTCTAAAAGATATCAACATAGCTAACTTAGCTCTGGTATATATACAAATAAGTGTCTTTTAAAAATATCCATATTCCAGAAGAATGATAACTGTGTTAAAGTAAAAAATCTTGGCAAATATTAAAGTTTAGTATTTACTGAAAATAGGATTTACTAAGTTACATTTCTATTTGCAAGTGTGACTCTGAACTTTGCTGTTGCGTGAGGTCTTAGTCAGTCATAGAATCACACTCTGCTATTTTGTTTGGTGCCTGGCAGGACCTCCACTCTTTGGTCTATGCGTTCCAAGGTAGTTAGTGGTGTTCCAAACACCAAGTGAAATATTTTGATGCACAAACACATACTGCTTCATCTGGTGCCTTCTCAAGGTTTATAAATATTGTGACATTTACCCCTAAAGAAAACCATCTCTTGAGCATTGTTATTGCTGTAAGTACCGGGTTACAAATCCATTTGTCCGTGTCTGCATTTTTGTGTGTCTGGATTTTTTCTTCCAAGCAATATATGTACTGGTACCACTTACACTTAATCAATTATCTGTCTTTGAAACTACCAGAAAGGTTCTGGTTGGCTGCTATTGATGAATCTTAAAAGTGAGGAAGTAAATCTGAATCCCAGTCTTTTCATTGTATACATTGCTTTTTGCACAGACTGTAGTTTAATTTAAAAAAACTGAAAGAAATATTTCTTCAGATGGGAAGACATTAAATAAGATTCTTATATAAGAGAGCAAAGAAATCAAGATCTAAAATGCCTCCAGAAATGGCTGTTCTGCTTACAAATTCAGCACTCACACTGCAGTTTGCTAATGAAAAATAATAAATTTTATAGGCACTTCTACCTCCAACTAAAATCCTTGATGGAAAAGATACAAATAGCGACAAAATCCTTCCTGCTGCCTGTGTACTTAAATGAACACCACCTTCCTTTTGCAAGGTTCCCACATCTTTAATATTCACTAAGACAAACTACCCTGCTCCCTGAAGTCCCAAATGACCAGTTTGTTCTTTACAAATCCTCAGTTGAAAAGCTCAAAGCACATGCTGGACATTGCATCTGCTTCTTTTCTTCCTTACACCTGAAAGAAGTCCAGAGTGGCACAGGCCTTTTGCAGTTTCTCCTTAACAATTATGTGTTTCCAGATATCATTTTGATCAAAAATGTCAGGCATGGTATAATCACATTCTTTTCCATTTTCAGTAATCTTAACCAATTTGCATCACTGAGATATTGGCTGTGCTACGAAAAACAAAACAGGAGAAAATCTTGCACAGCTCATAGTCTGTATATTCATAATTCATCAGATGAAGCCTGTGAACATCAATCATGCAACTCAATTTTTTTGACACACTTTGTATAATGATGGTTTCAATTTAACTGCAAGTCCACCTTTTATAGAAAGCACTTTTGGAAAACGTGCAAGAATGGTGGCTACAGAGAAAGAAATTACTTTTGGAAAATTCCATCTTTAATTGGTGAAACGGTCTCTGAGTTGGGAAATTTTAAGTACTGGAAGTTCAGTTAGCAGAGGAATAAAAATTCCAGGTGTCTACTCAAAACTTGATGCACCATTCAATCAGCTCCTGTCAGCTCCAACAGGGACACACTGCTGCAATGCGGAGCTGTGAAACACACTGGCCGTGCTCTGGGAGAGATTTGAGAGAGGGAAAAACTACTGCGCTACAGCATCTGTGAGAAAGGAATGAGTAAAATGCCCTGCAGGCACGAGAGTCAGTGCACAAGAAGGGCAGAAGATGTTCCAGGAGCAGAGCAAAATTTTCCTGTAGTCCAGGACATGGCCATGGTGGGGCAGGCTGTCTACTTGCAGCCCATGGGCAACATACAAAATGGATCATAGAATCACAGAATTGCAAGGACCCCTTAAAGGCCATCTAGCCCAACTTCCTTGAAATGAACAGGGACAGATACAACTAGATCAGGGTGCTCAGAGTCCCATACAGTTTGACTTTGAATGTCTCCAGGTATGGGACATCCACCACCAGCTTGTTTCAGTGCTTCTCTACACTTACGTAAAAATGTTTTTCCTTACATTCAATCTAAATCTTCCTCCTTTTATTTTGAAACCGTTTCTTTTTGTCCTGTCACAAAAAAAGATAAAGCATCTATCCCCTACTTTCTTATAGCTCCACTTTAGATACTGAAAAGCCACTCTCAGGTCTCCCCACATTCTTCTTTTCCTCAGTCTGAACAGCCCCAGCTCTCTCAGCCTGTCTTCAGAGGATAGGTGCCGCATTCCTTGGATCATTTTGGCCTTCCTCTGGACGTGCTCCAACAGGTCCACATCTCTCCTTTACTGAGGACTCCACATCTGGACGCAGTACTCTGGGTGAGGTCACACCAGTGCAGAGTGGAGGGGCAGGATCACCTATCCCAGCTTACTGGCCACACTTCTATTGATGCAGCCCGGGGTACAGTTGGCTTACTGGTCTGCAAGGGCTCATTGCTTTCTCATGTTCAGATCCCCATACACCTGTAACACCAAGTCCTTTTTGTCAAGACTGTGTCCCGTCCTTACATCCCCAGGCTGTCCTGATAGCAGGGCTGCCACAACCCAGGTGCAAGACCTTCGTTTTGGCTTTGTTAAGTCTCTTGAGGTTCACCAGAGCACGCTACTTGAGCCTTTGTCTGTCTAGGTTACTCTGGATGGCTGACTACTCCTCCTGTTTTAATCAGGAATCAACTGATCAATTTATCTTTTTCCGAGTCTGTGTAATATCTTGACTATATTGACAACACTATTCACAGGCAATACCAGGGATAGTAGGTTAAAAAAAAAGTGGCAAAGTAATTCGTAAAGAGAGATGATCTACCGTCTTGCCACCCTAGTTGCAGGAAATTACTGACATTTTATGTACATGACTGAGGCAAGCTGAGATATATTACAGCTCTCAATGCATAGAGCAGCTGACTGTAAAAAGACTTTAAAGAACAATTTCTCAACTCAACTTGGGATCAACACAGGAGAAGAGAGGCTACATGAAAGAAGAAATAGGAGAGGAAAGGAGTTGAAAGAAAACGGGAGGTGAAGAAAGGGAAGTAGAAACCAAGGAAGAACAGTCAAACAGCAATTGCTCCAATATATGACTTAAATGTGAACATATAGGAGGAATTTGCCAAAAAATTGCATCATTTGGGTCTTAAAAGAGTCTGCAGTAGAAGGAGCAGACCAGGGAATCAAATCAGCATAGTTTGAGACATTCTTTGTTGTTCTGTACTGTCATGCTGTTAATCTCACCCATTGGGAAGTGGGATATCCTTACTTCTCACAGCTTAGGCAGAATAAACACATTGAAGTATATAAGGTAACAAGGTCATTATGAAAGAAGGCTTATGGGCACTTCTGAACAGGGAACTGGTTAATTGCTATCATTAACAACTATTAGACATGTGAAGGATACTTGTGGGAAGGAGCAGATCCACTTGGAGGTTTCCTGTGCGGGGATTTCACACTATTAGACTTAGTTCATAATAGCATATATCCGATTCTTTGCTACTTGGTAATAAGAATATAAAACTTTCTGACGTGTTAATGTATTGGGTTGGAATGTGTTGAATTGGATAATGAGGATGATTTAATAAGGTATTTTCAAATAGTGAAGTTAGGCTGTCTGAAATCAACAGTTTGAAAGCACTGTAGAAGCAATGGGCCATTAATGATGATGGATGAAGTAACTGAACTGACTGAATGGAGTTTTGGGAGGGATAATAATAATACAGACATGTTGCTTATACACATTGGATCATTTGAATTCTCAGAGAGCTCTTACTTTTTTAGGAGCTCTCCACATGATCTTTTCAAGATCTTCTTGAGTGTCCATTTCTGTAAAACCATAAATTTGTAGACACAACAAACCAGCAAAATACTGTTTTATGTGTAACAGGATTATCTCCAGTATAAGGTAACGTAAACTTTGATTACTGATTTTTTGAATCATGTCTACATATTTTTATAATGATTTCCAAGTGAACTAAGCTAGTTTAGTCTGGTCTAATCTAAGCATTTTCAACAGATTAAGTTTTGCAGCCCAGACTGATTATCATTTCCTATTCAATAAAATGAAAATCTCCACTAAGTTATGTCTCTTATTTCAGATTAACAATTGCTTGTCTTATGTAGTTTGATGCTTTTACCACTGTATATACTCAACATTACCTAACAGATAATAATTATTGGAACAAAAATAGTGACATCTTAATAACCACTTTAAGCTTAAAATACTGAGGCATTTAATGGATCAAACATTTGAAGAAATTAATAAGGTAATAGATGATAGAAAATGTAAAATCATAGAATGGTTTGGATTGGAAGGCAGCATTAAAGACAACCCGGTGCAATGCACTGCCAAGGGCAGGACCATCTGCCCATGATTAGATTGTGCAAAGCTCCATACAACACTGCCTTGAATACCTGCAGAGATATGGGGCATTCACTGCTTCTCTGGATGGCCTGTTTCAGTGTCTCATCACCCTCCAAATAAAGAAATTCCACTCCTTCTTCTTCTTCCCTTCCCTTCCCTTCCCTTCCCTTCCCTTCCCTTCCCTTCCCTTCCCTTCCCTTCTCTTTTCCCTTCCCTTTCTTTCCCTTTTCTTTTTTTCTCCTTGTCTGGACTACTCTAGTATGTTCAGTCTATTTACAACCCTTGTCCTGTCACCAAACTATTTTCATCCTGTAGGTACTCTTTAAGCAGTGGAAGGAAGGCCTCTATGAGGTCTCCCTGGAACCTTCTCTAGATGGAACAACCCCACCTTTCTCTGCCTGCTAAAAACACTGATCGTTCTTGTCACCCTCCTCTGATCCCACTATAACAGGTCCATATCCTTCTTGTGCTGGGAAATGTATTTATCTAGAGCACCAGTAACAAAATTTATGATACACTGCAGTACTGAGCAGAAAGTGTGAAATGCTGTGGGGGAGTTGATAATATGAAATGTGATTAATCAAAACAGAGCACAAAGAGCATCTTATAATAATTTCTCCTGTACAATCTTATATAAATGTGGTAAAGATAAAAATAAACAACTATGCTAAAGCTACTAATGTACAGAAAGTTAAATAAAGACAATGAAAAATGGTTAATAATTGTAGATCAAAGCAAAATTACTGGTTTATTGATGAAAATATTCTCAGCAAGACAACCAAAACAAGTACTGCAGTGAAAACTGTTATTCACCATAACTTACAGTTTAGCACTGCTCTTCTACTCTTAGGAGGCAAGTACCCTACTAGAGAAAATCAATTACTCCTAAACCATATATTTATGGCTGTGGAAAGGTCTTGTTTCAAAGAAAATTAGGAAAAAAAGTCTGAAATCCCTCTTACTTTATTATCCGTTCATGCTACTGCAGCAATTTTCAGACATGCAACTAACCATACACATAATCCTATCATATGAATTATGATTATACAAAAGTCCTCGAGTTCTACCGCTTTGGATCGGCACAACCGGAGCTGCAGTGACAGATTTTGAGGTGCAGAGGGGCTTTTTCGGGAGGTTTCTGTCCCAGGGGAACCCAGGGAGAGCGGGCAGTCCCGTCAGCTCTCGGCAGCTCTCTCGCGAGAGGCTGACGTGGTGTAGGCGTTTGCCCCTGCCCACACCTTCAGCTCTGAAAAGGCCTCACCAGGCGCAAGGAGGAGCTAACTACGTGTGAGTACCACCCCCTCTGTATTACACTGAAGCTGGGTGCTAAGCGTGGGAGCTTGTGTAGCAGGGTGTAGGGTTTCTATCCCTCCTCTCTTGTGAATTCATCCTATTTATTACTGGTCTCTGTGTTCTCACAGCTGTGTTCTACTTTTTTTTTTTCTTGTTTATTTTATTTTTATTTATCTTATTATTATCATTCATACGTATATATTTATTTATTCTTTTTATTTATTATTCTTATTTCTGTGCTGTGGTCTCTACCAGACAGAGGGCTGGCCGTAAAAAGACTGTGGCGACCCAGACAGAAGGTCTGCCTAGAAATGCGGCTACACAGGTCTCTGGTTGTAGTGAGTGCCAGAGCCTGCTGCTGCTGGAGGAGGATGGCAAGCAGATCTCCTGCATGAGGTGTGAACAGGTTGAAGATCTGCTTAGCATGGTGATAGAACTGAAAGAGGAGGTTGAGAGACTGAGGGCCATCAGGGACTGTGAGCGGGAGATTGACTGGCGGAGTAGCTCCCTCGAGTGCCAGAGAGAAAGGCACCAGGGAGATACCCCGAATTTGGTGGTGGACTCCCTGACCTGCCCCCGTCAGGTTGAGGGGGGGTTTCTGAGGGATGAGGACGGCTGGCAGAAAGTCCCTGCTCGGTACTGTAGGCGATCTCCCCCTCTGCCTACGTTGTGTCCTCAAGTCCCTCTAAGCAATAGGTTTGCAGTGTTGGACGTTGAAGGAGAAATAAGGGGGGAGGAGCGGGAAGATTCTCCCAAGAAGTCACCAATGGCAAGGCAGTCGACTCCGTGCATTGAGACTGCCGCTGCCAAGAAGGACAGAAAGGTGATCATGGTGGGTGGCTCCCTTCTCAGGGGTACTGAGGGCCCCATTTGCAGACCAGACCCGTGCCGTAGGAAAGTGTGCTGTCTCCCTGGGGCCCGGGTCAGAGACATAACTAGAAGACTCCCAGATCTGATACACCCCAATGACTACTATCCGTTGCTCATAGTTCAAGCAGACAGCAGTGAAATAACTCAAAAAAGCCTACGAACTATGAAAAGAGATTTCAGGGGTCTAGGACGATTAGTTCAAGGTGTGGGAGCACAAGTGGTATTTGCTTCCATACCTTCTGGGGCGGTGAAGGACACGGAATGGGCTAGGAAAACACAGGTGATGAATAATTGGCTGAGAGGCTGGTGTAGAGACAGACACTTTGGGTTTTTTGACCACGGGGCAGTTTACTCAGCTCCTGGCCTGTTATCTGCTGATGGAATGCACCTATCCCAAAGGGGGAAACGCATTCTAGCTCAGGAGCTAGCTGGACTCATTGAGAGAGCTTTAAACTAGCTGTGATGGGGATAGGGGATATAACAGGGCTCTCCAGTAAAGAGCCCGGGGGGCTGTGCTGGAGCAAGGGATGAGACAAATGTCTCAGCTGAAGTGCATCTACACCAACTCACGCAGCATAGGCAACAAACAAGAAGAGCTTGAAACCATTGTAAGGCAGGCTAACTATGACCTTGTTGCTATTATGGAAACATGGTGGGACCCCTCCCATGACTGGAGTACTGGGATGGATGACTACAAGCTCTTCAGAAGGGATATAGACAGGGAAGAAAGGGTGGTGGCATAGCTCTCCATATCAAAGAGTGTCTTGATGTTGAAGAGCTGGAGATTGGAAATGACCAAGTAGAGTGTCTGTGGGTAAGGATCAGGGGGATGGTCTGTAGGAGTGACATCGTGGTGGGGCTCTGTTATAGACCGCCTACCCAAGATGAAGAGATAGATGAGGTGTTCTACACGCAACTAGTAGATGTTGCACGATGGCCAGCACTAGTTCTCATGGGGGACTTCAACTTCCCTGATATATGCTGGAAATATAATACCGCGCAGAGGAAGCAGTCCATGAGATTTCTGGAGTGTGTGGAAGATTGCTTCCTGACACAGCTGGTGCAAGAGCCTACCAGGGGAGGTGCCCTGCTAGACCTGCTCTTCACTGACAGAGAAGGACTAGTAGGAGATGTGAAGGTTGGGGATTGTCTTGGCCAGAGTGACCATGAAATGGTAGAGTTTGCTATTCTTGGTGACGTCAAGAGGGTGACTAGCAAAACTGCTACCTTGGACTTCCGGAGGGCAGACTTTGACCTGTTCAGGACGCTTGTTGCAAGGGTCCCTTGGGACTCGCTCCTGAGGGGTAAAGGGGTCCAGGAAGCCTGGGTCCTCCTCAAGACGGAAATCTTAAAGGCACAGGTGCAGGCTGTCCCTGAGTCCCGTAAGTCAAGCCGGAGGGGAAAAAGGCCAGTGTGGATGAACCGGGATCTTTTGTTGAGACTCCGGGAGAAAAAGAGAGTCTATGTCCTCTGGAAGATGGGACAGGCTACTTGGAGAGACTACAGGGAACTTGCCAAGATTTGCAGGCAGGAAGTTAGAAATGCAAAAACCCTGCTTGAACTTAGACTGGCTACTGCAGTAAAGGAGAACAAAAAACCCTTTTATAAATATATTAACAGTAAAAGAAGAACCAAGGAGAATTTCCCTACTTTACTTGATGGGCAGGGAATGTAACCACAGGGGATAAGGAAAAGGCTGAGGTTCTCAATGCCTTCTTCACGTCTGTCTTTAATAGACAGACCAGTTATCCTCAGGATACTTTTTGCCCTGACCCGGAAGTCTGGGACAAAGCACATCATACACCCCCTGTGATCCCAGCAGAGACAGTCAGAGACCTGCTCCTCCATCTGAACTGCCACAAGTCCATGGGGCCAGATGGGATCCACCCAAGGGTGCTGAGGGAGCTGGCAGAGGTGATTGCCAAGCCGCTTTCTGCCATCTATCAGCATTCCTGGTCATCTGGAGAGGTCCCACAAGATTGGAGGCTTGCCGATGTGACTCCCATCTACAAGAAAGGCCGTAAGGAAGATCCGGGGAACTACAGGCCTGTCAGCCTGACCTCGGTATCAGGGAAAGTTATGGAGCAATTGATCTTGAGGGAGATCACACGGCACGTGCATGGCAATCAGGGGATCAGACCCAGACAGCGCGGATTCACAACAGGCAGGTCGTGCTTGTCCAACCTCATCTCCTTCTACGACTGGGTGACCAGACTGGTAGATGAGGGAAAGTCTGTTGATGTCGTCTACCTGGACTTCAGCAAAGCCTTTGACACGGTCTCCCACAGTATTCTCCTGGGGAAACTGGCAGCCCGTGGTGTGGACAGGTTCACTCTTCTCTGGGTTGAGAATTGGCTAGAGGGCCGTGTCCAGTGGGTAATGGTTAATGGAGTCAAGTCCAGCTGGCGTCCTGTCACGAGGGGTGTCCCCCAGGGGTCGGTGTTGGGGCCCATACTATTTAATGTCTTTATTGATGACCTGGATGAGGGGATTGAGTGTACCCTCAGTAAGTTTGCGGATGACACCAAGTTGGGAGGATGTGTCGATCTGCCTGAGAGTGGGGAGGCCCTTCAGCAGGATCTGGATAGGCTGAACAGGCTTTACACAAAAGGAACGTATGCATTGTGACCTATGTATTTTAAAAAATATATTATTTTTAAAGTAGGTATCAGAAACTCTTTTAAAACAATCTAACTTTCATAATATAGATGATGGAATTGAGCACACCCTCAGCAAGTTTGCAGATCACACCAAGCTAAGCCGTGCAGTTGATACACTGGAGGGAAGGGAAGCCACCCAGAGAGATCTGGACAGTCTGGAGAAGTGGTTCCATGTGTACCTGATGAAGTTCAGCAAGTTCAAGTCCAAGTGCCTGTTAGTCCTGTTCACTCAGAGTGCAGTGATGCACTGGAAAATGTTGCCCAGAAAGGTGGTGGAGGCATTCAAGGCAAGGCTGGATGTGGCTCTAGGCAGCCTGGACTAGTGGTAGGTGGTGCTGTGCACTGCAGAGGAGTTGGAAATCGATGATCTGTGAGGTCCTTTTCAAGCCAGGCCATTCTGTGATGTGTGGGATGGAAGGACTTAGCTCTAAACTTCAACCACACTCCAAAGGATGAAGAAGAGAGTTATGATGTTCCTTATCATCAGTGTTCAGAAAACAGAAAGGACGGAAGATGCAATTGACCTGCTTAAGGAATCCTAAAAGAGAATTAGTCAGCAAAGTGATATTCAAAAGCTTCCAATAACATTACAGAGACAATGTGTTCACATCATGTAGCTTACTGTCTTCTAATAAGAAAGGGTAGAACTTACATGAGTCAGATTTCTTTTTAAGTAATAAAGTTGGCAGAGATTAATCCCAGCTAGTGCAATTCTGAATCCAGAAATTTGATCAAATCTCTCAAAAAATATTTTAGTTTATAAAGTGTTTCAGACTCTCCTGGAATGGTTTTACACAGTAGTATAACCTATCCCAAAAAGGCAAGGATAAATGTATATACTGTTGAGTTCTTCTCATGCTTTCTGACACAGCTTTTCTCTGTGCCTGCCAGCATTCCACCAGGATGCTTCTGGATGCAGTTCAAGAGCACAGGACAGTTGTGATTTTATTCACAAGGGAATTCTGTCCTTGGAGGAAAAAAATTTTAACTGTATGGATGAGACTTATGCTATTTTTGCCTTATGGACAGAGAACAAGTCTCAGTCTGTTTTATTTATTAGCACAGGTGTAGCCAGTAAATCTGACTTACAGAGAATTAATGTTCTATAAGAGCTGGAAATAATTAACTCTGCTTTCTTAAGGATAGAGTTACTATAGCTGATTGATTTTAATTTCTAAGCAGTTGCAGAGCACTACCATTGAAATTTTACTCCTGGGTTGTCCTGGGTCTCCTTTTCTCTGATTTCCAGCAGTACATGAAGTAAGTTTTCTTTACAGATAAGGTATATGCAGCCCATCTTCACGTATCTCCTGCCCACTTCTGTAAAATGTAATAAATACAGTAAAGTGTGAGACCTCCATCTATGGATAAAATAGTGCAGACTGAAAAGTTATTTTTGAAGAAGTTATATCGATAAGCAAAAATTGAAGAACTGGGAAAATAAGGAAAAAATGGTACATATCATTACTCGGAATATAACACGATGATTTATGCCCATCACCTCTCTGAAATACACAGCATTAAACTTAGATCATATTTTTATAACAGCTCGTAAATGTATGGAAAGTGTTGCTGCTTCCACGTATCTCCAGCTTAACTTTCTGATTCTTTACGTCATTTCAGGAGCAGCATAGTTTTTCTTGAATGTTTCTGAAAGACAACCACAAGCACATCACTACAGATTGGGTAATTTTATCTGTATAAATTAAAGTTATTACTGTTCTTCTTGTATGAGGACACTTCAGCTACTTTTCTGCCACATGTACTAGCTAGTCTGGAGAATTTCCCTTGACTTCAGCAGAAGAATTACATAAATATTTACATATCTATGTATATGTATGTGCATATATATTGTTGTGACATATATGTGTCTTTTGAATTTGCAGAGCAAACATTATTTCATTATTTGACAAGGAACTAGACTATCTTTTTTCTTTCTGTTTTATTAAACAAGTCGTATGGTCCCCATTCATTTAAGCACTTACTTCTCTGGCTGAATGATCACAAAGGTAGGTATAAATGAAGTGAATATAACTGGATAGTTGTGCATTTATGGATTTTATTTCTTCTCACCGGCACCTTAATGGCATGAAAAAACATGGATCATCCAAAGCACTCAGCCTTATTGATTTTTTTTGCCTTGTAGGTGGCCTTCCAGACCTTCAGTTTAAATATCCTGGTCCTGAGACAGGAGTAAAAGCTTATTTTTTAAATCAATATAAAAGGATGTTCCATAAATGTACTCAATAATCTTCTCAGTTAGTGAGGGACTGTGTGACTGCATGAACACTCATAGAGCTGTGGTGCCAAAAATGAGAATAAGAAGACCTATGATCTCAGAGTAGGTTAGCCACTGGGTGAAGTGTGTATTTGGGACAATGCTGTATGTCTTTATTCCATTACCATCTTTGTGGCAGTGTTCAGAAGCAGGTTACAATTTGCTAGGGTATAAGATAGAACAGAAATTTCTTTAAAATTGAAGGAACATCCATATTTGATAGTGCAATGTTTGACTAAGAAAATAATTGTAGCATTTGATTTATGAGATGAAGGGTTACCTTTTCTCTTGGAGGTAATGTCAAAGGCCAGTTTTGGCATAAAAGATACCTGCATTTCTCCATAACTCTATGAAAAATGATATAAGAGTAAAAATTAAAATGTGTAGATTTTTTTACACAAGCTCATGTTGAAGTCAATTTTTTCATTTAAGGACAAATAGCTTTCCTTTCCTCCTCCCCTTCCACCCCATCCCCTGTCCTCTCCATCTTCTCCCCTCCCCTTCCCTCTCTTCCCCTCTCCTCTCCTGCCCTGCCTGCCTTTATCCCAGAAATAACTTTCTTTAGGGAATCTGTACCATTTCTTTGTTTCATTTTTCAAAATTGAAAACTTTTTTTACTGAGGAAATAATTTGCTATTCAAAAAAGGAGAAAAGTAATTTGTTTCAGTATATTTCAAACTAAAAAACCCACCTCTTTATTGCAGGTTTATTATTGTTATTGTTATTATTATTACAGAATTACAGGAAACAATAAAATGGAGACAAAAAATACAGTACAAAAATATTTTCTTATAGTATTAATTGGAACAAACATAATTCCATACAACAGAGTATGTTTTGAATTATTAAATACACAAAATAGCTTTGATCGGAAGCTCATCCTTTTAAATGCTAATCTAGTTTGAAATATTCTAGCATGCATGTTAAACTTACTTTCCTAGAACAATGTACTGTAGAGACTGGACTAGCTCTGTAGAACCCATTATACACCCTAGGTCTGTTCAGCCTTGAAAAAGAAGACTCAGAGGGGATCTGACCCACATCTATAAATATCTAAGGTGCAGGAGGCAAAGGGATGAGGCTGGACTCTTCTCAGCAGTGTGTGGTGATAAGATGAGGGGAAATGGCCACAAACTGAAGCATAGGAAGTTCTGCACAAATGTGCATGGGAACTTCTTCACAGTGCAGTGACAGAGCACTGGCACAGGCTACACAGAGAGGTGTTGGAGTCTCCTTCTCTGGAAACATTCAAGACCTGCCTGGATACCTACCTGTGCAACATGGGCTAGGGGGCACCCCCCTTGGCAGGGGGTTGGACTAGATGATTTCTGGAGATCCCTTCCAACCCCTACAATTCTGTGCTTTAGAGACTCTGTATCTGTCAGTGCATTAGGAGTAATTTTAACTCTATGATATTTTTATTTTTGTGTGTGTGAAATGATAACAGAATCAAGCCAGGTATTCAAATGACAGAAATGTAGAATTAGAGAATCACTGTATGTCCTGACTTGGAAGAGATCCACAAGAATCATCTGCCCTGGCTCCACAAAGCACCACCCCAAATTCTACTTTATATCAGAGTGGTATCCAAGTGCTACTTGAATTCCACAAGCTTAGGGTCATATTCATTGCCCTTGGGAGCCCTTTCCTTAACCTCCACAGCTCAGCTCTGTCCCTGGTACAGAATTCAGCCATGGCTCTTTAATTATAAACTTCATGTGGTTGCTGATAATTCTGTGTGAAGAGGACTTTGGCTGCTCCAAGAAAATACAAATTGTGAGTTGATTTCAGCTCACTGAAAGCTCTCAAGAAGTGTCAAGAAGAGTTACATTTAGTAACTAAATAAGACCTTATTCTCTGTAACTGCTCTCCCAAGTCCTGTAGAATTCCAGAGTGCTGTGTTTGCTTCATTTCTTTGCTTGACATTTGTTTGATTTTTTTGGTTGACATAAAAAACTGTTTTAAGTTCTGGTTAGTAGTCTGATGGCAGCGTATTGAATATTTTTTCCCTCTAAGGCATTGCAATGAATTTTATGATTAAGGCAGTTTTAACACTTAGATGCTTATATGGATCATTTTAATATTATAATTAAGGCATCTACTTGTAACTGCAATGGGAAGTAAGTAATCAATTATTTTCAATTTTTTCATCCTTTTTGAAAAGGATATTGCTATGGCTCTGGTGAAATAGAAGAAGTTCATTAAACTGTATACAGTTTATTCCCACATGTATATCTGTTATCCTTAAGAAATTACTGAGCTTAAAAACCGGCATTAAAGTAAGCTTAACAAAATAAGAATTATTAAAGGGAATTATTATTAAAAGAATTATTAACTGGGAAGTTTCTTTAATTGGTTCAAAGACTTTATGACTACAGGAGATGAAAACTAGTGTCTTGTATCAAATAATTCTTCAGTATCTAACTATGAAAAAATGCAGTGTCTTGTTTTGCCATCTTTGCTAGTAATGCATCGCAGATACCTAAAATTCCAGTAGCTAATTTGAAAGCTATTTTATGCTTTTTTTTGGATTCTTCAGTTATATTCTGCAGCTTTAAAACAGAGGCATCTAGACTCTTCCTCTGATCTTTATAATGTCTTAAGATTGAAAGAAAAATTCAACTCTAAATAGAGTACCAATAAATAACTTACTTTTTTAATGGCAGCGTGGTAGAATGATTCACATGGGCTACCCTATAGAAAGCACATTAAATTTGTTTCAGCTCTTACAGAGAAATAAAATATGCTGAAGATAACATGTTACAGAAGAGGTAAAACTCAAGTACTTGGCATCACATCAATCTGAGTGGAACCACAGGAAAGCTGCCCTTATACCTGAAGCCACTTGTTTGAGAAAACATTCTGCACCTCCCAACAAAAATCATGATGTTGTGATAGATGTAATTGAACTACCTTAACAAAGCATTGGTGCCAAATAAAGTAGCTTGCCACTGGAACTTAACCCGTGAATGCAGGCAAGAGAGAATTTTTCCGTATTTTTTGGACTAAGGTGATCTCTACCCAGTGCCAGTATAAGGTGCATTCAGAAGAGAATCCAGACATTATTTGAGGTTAACATTTTTCTTCACAACAAACAAACATAGAAATAAAATAAAATAGCATGTCTGCTTCTAGGGAAACAATTGATGTTTGGAATAAACATCTCAGTATAATAAGAATAAATAAGCTTGGGAACAAAACACACGGTCTATGACCAAACTCAAGATAAGTTGCAACAAGAAATGTTAAATATTTCTTACAGATTCTGCAATATAGTTAAGATATTGTCTACATAGAAAAGGGAAAAAAAAATCCACTTCATTGCTTGTTTCTAATTGGACAAAACTATTTAGGTGCAAAGTGTCATCATAGTATTTTAAAAGACTGTGATCCAATAGTTCAAAATATCTTTGCTTTTTAAAAAACTAGGTTTCCATTTTAATCAGAAAAGAGTCCATTGCTGCTATCACCTACAGCTATGATTACTGAATACATAGGTAGAATGGCATCAGCATCTTTTTATACTTTCATTACTTGGTGAAACTTTTTTTTTTTTTTTGAGGGTGAACAAAAAACAATTCCAACACAGCAGTACATTTTTTTTTATTTTTTTTTCTTTCTTTTTCCTTCATCTACTTTTTGAGTAATTATCTAGCTACTACAGCATTAGCACATCCATAATAGACTGCTATGCCAAAGAAGAATATGCTTAACAAAGGCTCTTTGATTGGCTTTTTTGTTGTTGTTGTTTTTGTTCTGTAACACTAGGATAACTTCAAATATCCAGGTAGCATGTCGGAATATTCTGTTCTTAAAAGGAAGAGATTTACGCCCAAGATATAAACTGCTTGGCAGAAACTGAACCTTTCTAATTTAATAAATGGCAGAAATAAATTCTCCTGGTAAAAAGATCAAACACTATAATTTCTTTATCCCAAATAAGAGGTGGAAAAATTTATACTATCAATATTCTTGCAGTAAAAAACTACAAGGAATATACATTGTCACAAGCATCTCATTCTTCTTCTTAACATCAAAGGAAAGGTTTTCTTTGTAAGAGGGAAAATGTTATCTTCTCTGTTATCTCCTTAAAGCATTTTCTGCATCTTGGAACAGTTAATAATAAAACCAGCAGTTGTCTAGGTGCTTAACACTTTGTCAGTCAGGCGTGGTAATATCTGCCTGGCTGTCAACTGTGTCAGTGTTCAGACACAGAAGGAAGGGTTATGAAGTTACTGAAAGCATAACAGACCAACGTCAAGTGTCCTGTCATGGGGATCTTAGATGTGTTAATGAGAAGAGGGGATAGGCTTAATCCCTGCAGGATATTCTACATAAGGGCAATGGAAGAAAGAGCTGCTGCCTGTCATTTCACGCTGTGATCAGCTTGAGAAAAGTCTGATGCAGATGAAATGTTTCACCATTCACTGGTGCCTACAGATCATTATGAAATCCACTGTTACATTCAGGTAATATGTATCACCCCATCCTGTTTTTTTTCCAAAGGGCTTCTTTTGTGTGCTCTTCATCTCACCCTCATTTAGATTGCCATTATTCTCCAAGAAAATGTGGATCACATAAGATTTCTGCAGTCCACATGTTAAGTTCAGTCATCTGGTTATCTGGAACAATATTTCTTTGCTGCAAATACCCCCTTGAACTTAAGGAAAGGAATAAAACACCACATGCACCTGAAAAGCATGGGCAGTGCAAGAATGCCTACTTAACTGGTTTTGTTCAGTGAGGTTCACTGGCACACATTGTCAACAGTTATTTGAAAGAAATATTGGTTCAGAATGGAGTACATTTCTCACTGTACATCACCAAGATATGTCATGAGGTCCAATATAATTTAGGTAACAATGACTTGCTGGCTTATGAGTCACTTTCTGCAATATGCTTTACTGCAGAAAACAGCCTTGACCTATCTAATTCACACTCATACACAGATGTGAACAAATATACATAATACAAGCAAGTTGTTTGAGCTCCTGGTGTGGCTGTCAGAAGATGGAAAGTATCAACAGTCTCATAAGAATATTGTGCATAAGGAGAAGTTGGTAACTACACCTGCCTTTATCCAAAGTAGTGAAAAGGCATGAAAATACTGTGGTTCTTTTTTTTTGCAAAATGATCATAGAGGTCAACATCTGGAGCCAATCTTACTTAAAGTTTTGTAAATATTTCCAGATTTTGAAGTTATTAAAATTAAAAACTAAAACTGAAATAAATCGACCTCCTGTAAGTCTAATTTTATGTTACAGGCAAAAACATCTTTTTTAGTTTTTTGATGTTTTTTTTTTCAGAAAGTTATTAAATTGCAACTTAAAATGTACTGTGTTTTTTTTGCTTTTTGTTTTTTGTTTTTTTTTAACGGGTTGGATTATGTTTTGGAAATAATTCCAGACCCATCTTCTCTGATATTTCCCAAAATACACAAGAGTCATTTTGTATTCATTTACTTTTAAACTAGCAACTACTTCTTTGATGTAGCTGTACTTAGAGGAATAAAGCATTGTAATCTACCTTATAAGACAGTATGATAAAGGAAATAAAACAATAAGGAGTTCTGCATGTTCACATGGGAAAAGACACATCTGTTGCATGTGAATTATACTGTACCTGATAAATGTTGAAAACAGCAGTTTAACTGGTGGTTCAGTGTTTTTTCTTCTCAATAGCTGCATCCAATCAGTGATCTAAATTCTTAGTCCTTAAAAAAATGATCCTCAATTCTGATTACTAAATTTCATCTGTATACTGTTACCATGTTATGAAAGTGTTGCAGATTTTCCAGTCCTTCTCTGTGTCTTTAAGACTCCCATCTCTACCATATCAGGAAATTTCATCATAGTAGGTGGCTGCTTTATCCTGCTATGACATTGGTCCCAATATCTATCCTCAACAATTTGATTATGAACTTTCTCCAGCCTGAGAGTTCATTTTCCATTCAGGATAGAGTAATCTCCATCTCACAAGATTCTGTAGCTGTCCCCATACCAGTGACATTTCTTATATCAAATGGTATATTTTTATCAAAATTCCAATTAGATCTACACCATTTACTTTGTCTAGAAAAAGAATTTCCCATTAGTCTAATATGATCTATATTTGGTAAACTCATGTCTTATGAAGTGGAATTTCACACCTGACACAGCATGAAATGAATTCTAATGGCTCCCCTACTGACATTAACCAAAATAACTGTTAAGATAGAAGATAATTTGATCTCAGTACAAATTCATGGGAACTGTAACATCATTACTTTTTATTTTTCATTATCTCTGAACCGATCCTCAAAAATGTAACTGATTTCAGTGAGCTTATACTAATTAACAGTTTGATATAATATACAAAGCTGATATCAATAGTATAAGTTTCCACAAAATACTTGACAGAAACAATTATCAGATTACTTCAGAATAAGCATAGTAATACATCAAAACCAGGCTTTTACCTTTCAGAATCAAGAGTGACATCAAACAATATTGATTCACTATTAGAATAACATATCAATTTAAACTCTACAACAGAGAATCATAGAGTCATAGAAAACCTGAAGTTGGAAGGGCCTTCTGAAGGCCATCTACTACAACTCCCCTGCAATGAACAGGGACATCCATAGCTAGATCCACAGCTAGGGGCTAATCCAGCCTCACCTTGAAAGTCTCCAGTGATGGGGCATCTAACAGCTCTCTGGGCAATCTGTGCCAGTGTCCCACCACCCTAACTGTAAATATTTTTTCCTTATGGCAACTTAAATCTACCCTCTTTGAGTTTGAGACCATTTCCCTTATTCTATCACCATAGAGTGTGCTAAGGAGTCTGTCCCCTTCTTTCCTGTAGCTCCCCTTTAGATATTGAAAGGCCACTATCAGGTCACTTTGCAACTTTCTCTTCTCCAGGCTAAACAGCCTCATATCAGTCTGGATAGGAGAGATGTTCCATTCCATGAATCACTTTTGTGTCTCTTCTCTGGACACACTCCAACACTTCCATATCTCTCCTGTACTGAGGACTACTCATCTGAATGAAGTACTCCATGTGAGGTCTCACCAGTGTGAAGTAGAGGGGCAGGATCACCTCCCTCGACCTGCTGGCCACACTGTTCTGGGCTGCAAGGACTCACTGCTGGCTCATATCCATCTTCCCATCTACCAGTACCCCCAGGTCTTTTTCAGCAGAGCTGTTCTCAGTCCTTTAATTCCCCCAGCTTTATTTGTAATGGAGATTGCCTTGACTCTGGTGCAAAACCTTGCATTTGGCTTTTTTGAACCTCATGGAGTTCACTTGGACCCACAGCTCAAGCCTTCCTAGGTCCCTCTGAATGACATCCCTCTGTTGTGTCATGACACCTTACTGCCTGGTGTCATCAGCAAACTTGCTGAGGGTGCACTGGACCTCACTGTCAGTGTCTTGATGAAGATATTAAAGAGTTCTTAGGGGACACCACTCATTACCAATCTTCATCCAGACCCTCGAGGAACTGACCACCACTCTCTGGACTCGATCCTGCAGCCAGCTCTTCGTCCATTGAACGTCCATGCATCAAATCCATATCTTTCCAATTTGGAGAGAAGGATGCTGTGAAGTACTGTATCAAAGGCCTTAATGAAATAGTCATGGTGACATCCATGACTCTTTCTTTGCCCATTGATGCAGTGTCACCATCACAGAAGGCCCCTAGGTTGGTCAAACAGGATTTTCCCCAGGTGAAGTCATAATGGGATTCACCAACCCTGGAGGTGCTCAGTAAATATTTAGACGTTGTACATGATTTAGTGGCAAATATTGATAATAGGTATACATTTGGACTGGATGATTTTGGAGTTTTATTCCAACCTTGGTGATTCTATAACTATATGAATGGAAAGGAGACAAGAGAAAAAAATCAGAAAAAAAAACTGTATATCCATAATATCTCCGTATTGTGCATGAAATTTTCTTAGACTTCAGTAACATATTTGATACCATTTCCCATCACATTCCCCAGGCGACACTGACTGTTCTTGTCTTGGATAAATGTACTGTTCATGTGGTAAAAAATGACAATTTGACTGAGTTCATAGAGTCACAGAAAATTGAGCTGAAAATGTTTTTTTTACAATGAAGCATTTGTGAGGATATTTTATGTTAATTTGTCTGATTAACTAAGACATTAAATTGGAAAGATTGAGTGTGTTGTTTTTGTTTCATAATAAGCTGAAAATTCATTAATTTCCACGGCTATGTCTGGAAAAAATTTGTACTTATTTTCTTTCTTCATTTGTTTGTCTTTCAGGTTTAGAATTTCTAGTACCTATTACAATAATTTAAAGTTCCTTAGTCTTCCTATGGACAAGACCTCTATGGGACTCAATCTTTTTCAATCAAAGTTTAGGAAAAACTGAATTTGCTTGTTTTGCAGATAATTTACACAGTAGTGGTCTCTTTCAGCTAAAACTCACAGTTCTCTGTATCTTTTCTAGGAAATGAAGTGATCCAGGATTGTTATGGAAGTGCATGAGCAAGTATAGCAGAAATATATTTCTATCTGCTTCAGCCTGGAATGTATAGAAATATTTAGCTCCAAGTATTTCACTAGGAGAGAATGTAACGATACTTTCATAAATAAATGGCACAAAAACAGTTCTACATAGCTGCTCAAAAGCTTGCTCAGTGTAACTGGAGAATAATCATGTATTTACCAGACCAAAACCACTTTTTAAGTTATCATGATACTGCCATTAGAGATTTGTATGTATATTCAATTATGTGTTTTTCTTCAGTTCAGTTACCATAATGAAAATACCAACAGAAAATGAGGGGTGCAAAGGGAGAATAAGAAATAAAGAAAAATCTATACCTAGTAAGCCATTAATTTCATCAGGAAGAATAACTGTGTTGTAGAGTACATGAAAAGACAGCATGAACAGTGTTTAATGCAACAATCAAACTGTGTAACATTAGCATTTGAAGCTATTACTTAGTGTCTAAATGACTCTGCCATCCAGATATTTTCTGCTTGAAGGCAAGGATCTTTTGCATTGCTGTGTGTTGAATAATTCTCCTGAAAATAATAATTAGTAATATTTAAAAAAATAAACGAGGTAAAATCACAAATGAATTATCAGATATACATAGTGTTACAGGACTCTGAAATGTTACCTGCTATTTTAATGTTCCAAAATCAGCTACTGTTTTAAAGCAGATTCTGTGTTCTCATGGAACAGAAGGCAGGACAAGAGCTTCCGTAATGAATAATGTGTCAATGTTATCATCTCTCTCTTCACATCCTGAATGCTGTGATGGGAAGTTTTCTTGTCTGGTTGTCTTTCTTGGCCACCCTTGTAAAGGCTGTCATTTCACTTTTGTCCCTTTGTAAAAGGAAATGCGTGTTTTCTATGTAAAATACAGTAGTAGACTTAATTAGTGCACATGGTACAGACATCTGAAAAACTCAAAACAAAATTAGAATAAAAACTAAGCCAAAATAGTGAATAATAAATTCTAGTCATGTCATGGTCTATCTGTGATCTAAAGCCCATTAAGGAAATAGAAAATGTTCTTAATCAGTAGTTAGACTGTACTGCAAAGAAGAAAAAAACAGCACTAAAAACTTCTAAGAACTCTTACATTTGCTTACATTCTAGAAACACTTCTGAAAGAATCAGCCTTTTTAATGTGTTCTTTTCCAAATGTTTACACAGAACATTCCAAATGTTTACACATTACACATTTATATATAAAAAAGGGGAAAAAAAGACAGAGCAGACCACAAAAATGCACACATTCTTGCAAACATAATAAGAAAATGAAAAAACAAAATGACATAGAAAAAAAAGGAAAAAAAGAAAAAACAACCAACAACCCTTGAACACTTTTAGCTCAACAAACATGAAGATAGGATTACAGTGTGAAATCCAGGAAAATGAATGACAAAAAATGGACTAGATCTTCAGCTGGTATGTTCACAAATATGACAGTACTGAAAAAGCATTTCTAGAAATATTGTTAGCAAACCTTTGAAGCTCCTACACTGCATTGAGCTTGTTTTGGAAGGGGGGTTGAACTACATCGTCTGTAGAGGTCCATTCTAATGCCTACAATTCTGTGACTCTATAATTGATGATGTCACCATGCTTCATGATGTTGAATTAGACTCTAAATTAAGATGGCATCTTACATGCATGGGTATACGTAACAATAAATGCTCCATATTACCCACTGAGTCGTTTAATGACATTATATCTTGTGCTGAAATAATTGTAGAGCATATAGCTGCTTGAACATTGTTTCGTGCATCATTGGAACACAAATCAATACTCATGAAGGTGAGGCAGTAATTTATATTGCCTATTATTATAGCATTCTAAGTGTGTGAAAACTTCAATTTTTATCTATCAGAAACTGTTTATCATATCGTTACAAATAATTTCCTGGAAACTTTGTATGAAATTCCTTTACAATATCTGTGAAGAATACATATATATATTCTGGTCTAAATTACTTTCCAGATAGCATATTTTAAATCTCGTTTGTTACAGCTTTTTACTACTGATAACACTGATAACCTGTAAGTATTTAAAAGTAATTTATTGCAAGAATTTGTCGAGAATTTATTATTATGAGATAAAACCTTTGTGTGACTTTTTTGTTCACTATAAATACTCTAAGAGAGAATTTACACTTCGTGCATTCTTATTCTTTGTCAATGTAAGTAAAAATCAGAAGTGTTTTATTTATTTAACTTCAAAATGACTAAGAATGAAAGCCACCATTTATTTTACTCTATTTACATTGGTAACCACTGCAGGAACACAATCTGTGGCTTCAGCCTATATTGATGGAACAGATTAATTAAAAGCTATTGTTGCAATAGCATTAATAGTAGTGGAAATTAGCACTACATTACTAAAAATGCTCCAGGGTTGTAAGTCAGATAAAAGTCTAATTGAGCAATAATTCCAGAATGAATTATATAACTTTGGTATCTGTACATCTTCTGAAGGAATTTTGTGCCTTAATTAAACTGACATACTGCCCAGAATCTAGGGACCCATTTCTTAATTCTGGGATAGAAATCCTGATATTTATTATGACAAGTTGATATTTTTGTTCAATTTAGTCCTCCATGTGTTTTATCCAATAGCATTAAGGGCTACCTAACTGACGTTGTCTGCTTAATATGAAGTAATATCAATAAATTTGTAAAATTTGAGAAAAACAGGGTCACAAACAGCTGTATTTTCTGTGTTTGCTCTTCGTGTATGCCAGTTATTTAGCATACATATGAAACTATAGCAAAGATAGTGAGGCTGCATATTTATCGTTAAGAAAGGAGAGGTGGAGGAATGGGTCTGTATACTACCATCCCATCAGAGCCACTGCATAGCTGACAGTTATACTACCAGCAACATGTAATGGATGGACCTTGCTCCTCAAGATAGGTCTCATGCTCTCCGCCAAGCCACAGGATTAATTTGAAGAGATTGTCCTAATCATAGAGGAATATTTTCACCTCTGTTATGGAATATAGTTCCCATTCATCCAGACTGACCACCATGGTTGCTCAGGTCAGGCAACCTAGTCTACCCACTAAGCAGGCCACATCCCTACAACATATGGGTGGCAAAAGCCCTTCCTTGCTGGGAGAGAGACCTTGGTAGACACACGATGACCCAATCTACCAAACTCGTTCAGAAATTTGTTTTTAACATTTTTTTTTAGTTATTATCTTTTTTTCATGACTCCAGACAAAGCAACAGCACAGTCAAGACCTCCTCACCAGCCTGCTGCCAGGCCTGACAAGGCAGGTACCGTTCTCCTCTAGGGAAGGAAACTTGACTGGGAGGTCTAAGTAATTTTGAGCCTGTGTGCCTTCCCTCCACCTGTCAGCTTTGAGGTAAAGGTATAAGCCACATTAAAACTTAGGTCTGTATGATAAATGCAGTGTACTTACTTGATATTTAAGTATTCTCCATTTGTTAGTAGGAGAAATGGCCTTCTCTCAAAATGTATTATACAAAATTCTGTGGAAAGCCATCTCTTAGTTTTATTGTTAGCTAAAATATTTTTAATTTGTAAGATAGAAACTGACTCAATTTATTTATTTTTTTGTTCTAAGGTGATGAGCATGCACTTAAAATGGCATCACTGAGTTAAATGCATGTTGCTGGAATAAATGAATGTCTCCATGGAGAAAATCTAGCTACAGAAGGAAGATGCAAAGTATCACATTAACAATCTGTATCTGGAATTTTGCAGATTTACCTGTTCTTAACATATTAGCATTGTGCTTTTTAAAGGAAGCTGAACTTTTGCCAGTCTCTTGAAAATCAGATTCTATCAGATCCTACTCTTCAATATGAGAAATTGCATCACTGAAAATTTGTTATTGATCTTTTTAGCTTTTATGTCTTTGAGGCCAGAGGGAAATGATTCAGGGAATAAAGGTAGATTTATTTTAGAGCTCAGGTGGCGTTCATTTTATTCTGGCATATCAACAAATATTTTCAGTCTGCCCAGCTTTTTTCTTTAATCCTTTGGATGATTAAATCAGGAAACATGTTAACAATGACCTTTTCTGCTAAGATTTATTGTTGATTTTAAATGCTTCACAGTAATGAAAAATGCTGAGCTGCATTTTAGATCAGATGAAACCGAATCAAATAGTCCAAAATCTGAATAGTTACGACAGTTCAACAGAACTAATTTCAGTTGGTCTAGACTGGAATCAAGTCCATCAGACTCCAAACTGTATGTGGAAAAGTTGTGCATTACGTATGAGAAACAGTGGAATAATATGTTTTCTAATTCACTGCAGGTGTACATTTACAATTGAATCAGACGCTCAAGAGTAAGAAAGTGGAGCAGTGAGTAATGGTAATTTCAAGTTCTCTCTTTTTTTTTTTCTTTTTTTTTTCTTTTTTTAATTGGAATGTTGAAGAAAAGTTGACAAGTAAGTGAAAATATTTCCCTTCCCCAACCACATTAGGAGTTACTTTAATTTTTAAATGGACACTGTGGTATCTGTTTTGTGGAAAAGCCATTCACAATGGTCTGAGTGGAAAAAAATGACAACAAATATGTGTGATGAAAGACAAAACAAAAACAAACAACCGATTAAGCATGCAAAATAAAATGAAGAGTTTGAAAAAAATGCAGTTAATAGAGTGGCAAACCACTCTGAAATGCACTTCAGCAGTTTAGTCGTTCATCCACCAATTCAATGAATTTTCACAGCTACTCTCAGATTAGAGTGTCTTTACAGTGATGACTTAGGGAATAGTGAGAATCATGGTTTGGGAAGATGCTGAATTCTAGACATACTTCTACTGCTCTAGGTGGACAGATGCACACTGGAATTGCCTGAAAGCATGCCATTCTTCACCTGCCTCTTGATGTGAACACTGAGTAGATTTTAATAGCAGCTGGGCAGATGATCAAACAAGTGTGCAACTTGTCAGATACTGTATCAGTTTCTGTGCAGACGGATAGCTATAGCCTTTAAGAACCATAAATTGAGAAGCATCAAAACACTTAGTATCTCACTCTGCAACTTAAATAACCTTAAGAATTGGTATAATATTTCTGTGATTCCTGAAGAAATCTAGTACAAGGCCTACCATCTACTTTTATACTCAGTTGATCATAATGAATCAATTCTCAAACTGTGAATGCCTAATAACAGAATTAATCTACAATCAAAAGTGAGCTAATAATTATGATTATGATTGGGACACTGTTGAATATAAGGTTCTTCATCTTGACAGTACTGATCTTAGGACACTAAAACCTTTCATGTGCTAAAAAGAAGAGAAAAAACTCAAAGAACTCCATGGTACTATAGTTTTCAGACAGAATTTCTAATAAGAAAATGTATCTTAGGTGAATTTCACTGATAGCTTGAAGGTTAGCAGTTCCATAAAAAGCTGCCATCATATATTAGATTTTTTTTTCAGACAATCACTGCTTACTTAGAGGATTTCATCTCTCTAAAATATGTGTCTTAGTAGGCAATATTTACATTGCTGTGAGCTGACTAATACCAACTGATGGATTGAAAGGAAATTGTAACTCAGAGTGTAGTCAGTTCTGCTTTTCATTCCAGTCAGGTCATCCTTTTGTATGATTAAAGTACAATCTTGGATGCTCCTTAGAGTTTCAGGCATTATATGTTTTTATACTGACATGATAATTTGTCATCTGGGAAGGAAGGATTTGATAAATCCTTATATAGTTAGATTTAAGGAATCAAACTTAATATGAATTAAATTATTCATAGTAGAGTGTGCTCACTTATTAGTGGTTTGGTCATTACTGCTTAATCCAAAGACTCAAATGCATGGCCCTGTAAAGAAATGCACACACAGAAATGAATATAAAATAAAATTAAAAGAGGTCCCATAAGGAGTACATATTCGTCCAGCTTGGCATACATATGACTAAAATAGTTATGAAGACAGACATCCTCAGAGATGGAAGGATGATCAGCAGAAGAGAAAAAAAACAAAAACAAAAACAGAGCAGTGAAGAATATCAGGGTAAGATCTACAAGAGTTTGATTTCGTTCTCTGTAAATGCCCTAGCATAAGCCACCAGAGTTCTTGGTACAGGTGTTTGCAGTTTGACAAAGAATCTGCAGCCACTAACATGACCAAATTGAAAAATTTCAGAGACTGATTGATAGAATCATCATGGAGCTCAGTAAATACAAGTGTAAGATACATTCCTGTGTGACCAAGCAAGCTGGTCACCAGCTGGATAGAAAGCAGCTTTGTTATGCATGACCAAGGGTCTATATAAACAGAAAATTGAACTTCAGGGAGCAGTTCTGCGTGCTCTGTTGGTTGTTCCCCTACGCACAATTTTTATGGAATTAAATCAGATTTTACTTCAGGTGTGAAAGAATCACAGTTGGAGTGAAAAATTCAGAGTATCAGAAAGATTAAAAAAAAGCACAGTCCTACAACACTACAGTTAAACTGAGATAACGCACCAGAAATCTATTATTTACTCTGATAGTACAGGCAACAGTTTATTAGTTTTTCTAATGTTACTCTTAAGAAACAAAGGCACTGCGGAAAACACAATCTTAAATTACATTTAATATTTTTAATTATGACCCTAAGTTTCATTTCATGTTGAAGACCATCAGATCTGATTTCTAGCAAACTTTGTGTGATAAGATTTTTGAAATTTCCATTGAGTGTATTTATTCAATTTCAACTAACTTTTTCATTTCTTAATTTCTGACTATTAGCAATATAAATGTATTATCATTTGGTAAAGTTATGCTGTGAAATATTATCTTTTGAATAAGAAACAAGAATTGCCCAGATTGGAAGGGACCTCAAGGTTCATGAACCTCCAACGCCCCTGTCACAGGCAGGACCAACTGCACCTCAGCACTCTCATCATAAAAATCTTTCCCCTGACATCCAACCTAAATCTTCCATCCATCAATGTAACCATTTCCACTTGTCCTGCTGTTAACTACCCTTTAAAGAGTTTACTTGTTTACTCCCCTCCTGTTTATAGGCTCCTTTGGGTACAGAAAGGCTGCCCAGCTCCCTCAGTCTGTCTTCGTAGGGGAAGTGCTCCAGCCCCCTGATCACCTTCATGGCTCTCCTTTGGACCCTCTCCAACAGCTCTCTGTCTTTCTTGTACTGGGACTCCAGACCTGAACACAGTACTCCAGATGGGACCTCACAAGAGAAGAGTAGAGAGGGACAATCACGACCCTGTCCTTGCTGGCCATCCCTCTTCTGCTAGAGCCCAGGATACCATTTGCTTTTCAAACTGCAAGAACACAGTGCTGGCTTGTGTTAAGATTTTATCCATCTGGACCCCCAGGTCCTTCCTCTGCAGGGCTGCTCCCAAGGACTGCTCCTTCCAGTCTGTATAGATACCTGTGATTCCTCCAGCTCAAGTGCAAAACTTTGCACTTTGCCATGCTGAACCTCATTATATTCACCTGGGCCCACCTTTCAAGTCTGTTGAGGTCCCTCTGAGTGGCATCCCTTCTTTCCACGGCTTCAACCGCACCACTTAGCTTGGTGTCATCAGCAAACCTGCTGAGGGTGCACTCGATTGCATTGCTGATGTCACTGATAAAGATGTTAATGAGCACTAGTCCCAAGAAAGACCCCCTGGGGGACACCGCTTATTAACAGACATAGAACCGTTACTTACCACCCTCTGTCTGCGACCTTTCAACCAATTTCTTATCCATCGAGTGGTCCACTAATCAAATACACGCCCCGCCAATTTGGAGATAAGGATGAGGTGGGGACCATTTCAAAGGCCTTGCTCAAGTCCAGGTAAATGGCATTTCACCTTCCCCTTGTCCACCAGTGCTGTTCACTCCATCATAGAAGGCCACAAAATTGGTTAAGCATGATCTTCCCCTGGTGAAGCCATGCTGACTGTTTCAGATCACATGCTCATTCCTCATGTGATCAAGCATGTCAGACAGGAGGATCTGTTCCATGATCTTCCCAGGTACAGAGGTGAGACTCACTGACCTGTAGTTCCCCTGGTCCTTCTTGCTCCCTTTCTTGTAAGTGAGAGTGACATGACTCTTTCACCAGTCATCTGGGACCTCATCTGACAGCCATGACTTTTCAAATATGATGGAGAGCAGCTCAGCAGCCACCTCATCCAGCTCCTTCAGAACCCTGGGACGCATGCCATCTGGCCCCATAGACTTACACACATTCAGTCTCATGAGGTGGTCTCGAACTTGCTCTGCCCTTACAGTCGGGGGGGGGGGGAAATTACCACCCCAGTTCCCACCTAGCGGTTTAGGGATGCAGGGCTCAGGGATGTGAGAAATACTAGAATCCTGGTTGCCAGTGAAGACTGAGGCAAATAATTCATTGAGTATCTCAGCCTTCTCTTCATCTGTTGAAGCCAGTTCTTCAAAGGATGTACACTTGTTTTGACCCGTCTCTTCTGGAAGATGTACCTGCAGAATGTCTCCATATTGTTTTTCACATCCCTCTCCAAGTTCAGTTCTGCCTGCGCCTTGGCTTTCTGGATCCCACGTCTGCAAGTCTAGATGGCATCCTTGTATTCTGCCCTGGTGACATGTCCTTGTTTCCAGAGCTTGTATGCACCTTTCTTCACCAGACCAGGCTCTGTCCCTCATCACAGCCAGTGACCTGCATACTAGCATCTTGTGTTGGGTCTGCAACCTGAGTCTCCACGCTTTTCTTAGCATCAGCCATCCTTTCATGCATGCAGGGCACCTCAGTATGGGCCTCCACATTCTTCTTGGCTGCAATCTTCCTTCTCCGTGAACGTGGTACCCCTCTCTGGGTCTCCACAGGCCCTTGCCCTGTTGCCAGGGCCCCCACACTTAAGCACTTGTCAGTGATAACAACCGTTCTTGCTGCAGAGTCCTCTGAATGGGTGACTTATAGCTTCTCCCCGTTAAAACAGCCTACATCACTCACACACCCTGACTCCTCCTCTCTGTCTCTGGTGGCTTTCTCTAGGCATGGTGTGTGGATACAGAGCAAGGGCTCTGCCCTATCCACCCAGCCAGTGAGATGTACAGAGAGCTACCAGGTCAGTCAAACATGATTTCCCCTTGGCAAATCCATGTTGAATACTGATAGCTTTCTTCCAATTGTTTCCAGAGTGTATCTGGAAAAAACTGTTCCATCCTCTTTCCAGGAGCAGAGGTGAGATTGACTGACCTGCTGATACCCAGTTCCTCTTTCTTGCCCTTTTTGAAGACTGGACTGACACTATCCTCCAGTCTTCAAGCATCTCTTCTGTTTGCCAGGATCTTTCAAAAATGATGAAGCAGTTCAGCAGTCACATGTTCCAGTTCTCTCAGCACACATGTGTGCATCCCATTGGGGTCCATGGATCTCAGTGTTTTGATTTTGGTTAGATGCTCTCTTGACCAGATCTACCTCAACCAATAAAAAGCCTTCCTTTTCCCAGACTCTCTCCTACCTCCAGAGGTTGGAACTCCTGAAGGCTGGTCTTGAAGACTAGCACTGAAGACTCAAGCAACAAAGGCATTCAGAACCTCTGCCTTCTTAGCACCCTATTACCAAGTCACACATCTGTTTTAGTGGGGGACCAGTATTTTCCCTAGCCTCCCTTTTAATGTTGACATACCTCTCCCCCCCCCCCCCCAAAAAAAAAAAAAAAAAAAAAAAAAAAAAAAAGCCTTTCTTGTAATCCTTTACCTTCTTTGCAAGGTTTAATTCCAACATTCCTATATTCTTCCCAGGTGGTCAGGCCATTTTTCCACATTTCATGGACCTCCTTCTTTCTTTTTACTTTATCCGTGAGCTATTTGCTCATCCATGCAGGTCTCCTGCCACCTTTCCCTGATTTCTTACTCTTAGGGATGCACTGATCTTGAGCTTGGAATAAGCGGTGTTCATACGTTACACAGTTCTCGTGGGCTATCCCTGTTCCTTCTAACACTCTAGTTCAAGGGATACCATTAAGTAGGTCTTTGAAGAGGTCAGAGTTGGCTCTCCTGAAGTCCAGGGTAGCAATTTCTACTTACTGCTTTTCCTCTTTCACACAAGATCTTGAATTCTACTGTCGTTACACAGTTCTCGTGGGCTATCCCTGTTCCTTCTAACACTCTAGTTCAAGGGATACCATTAAGTAGGTCTTTGAAGAGGTCAGAGTTGGCTCTCCTGAAGTCCAGGGTAGCAATTTCTACTTACTGCTTTTCCTCTTTCACACAAGATCTTGAATTCTACTGTCTCATGTTTGCTGTATCCTAAGTTGCCCCAATCTTCACATTGTTAGTTAAAACAGTGTCAAGTAGCACAACCCTCCTTGTTGGCTCCTCTACCACCTTTGTCAGAAAGTTATCCTCAACACATTGCAGAACCACTTGGAACTTGTGTGCCTGGCCTTGTTGGTTATCCAACAAATATCAGGATGATATGAAGTCCCCCATAAGAACCAGTGCTGGAGATTGCAAGGACACTTCCAGCTGTTTGTAGAATGCCTCATCAACTTCCTCCTTCTGATCAGATGGCCTGTAGTACACAATAACCACAGTGTCACCTATGTTAGCCTGCCCCTTCATTATTGCCCACACATGTATGTACATGTGCTAGCAGGGCAAGGGAGGTGATCCTCCCCCTCTACTCTGCTCTTATAAGGCCCTGTCTGAAGAACTGTGTCCAGGCCTGTGTTCCTCCACACAAGAAAGTTGTGGAGCTGTTGGAGTGGGTCCAGCGGAGGTTATGTGGATGATCAGAGGGCAGTAGCACTACTTCTATGCAAAAATGTTGAGACTATTGGGTTTGCTCTGCCTGGAGAGGAGAAGGATACCTCATAGCAGCCCTGGAAACATAGTGAGCCTATGGGAGCATAGAAACTAGAGAGAGACTGACATTTCATATGGTCTGATAATGATAATGGAACAAGTGGGAATGGAAGAAGAGAAGTTTAGGTTAGATTTTAGCAGGAAACCTTTTATTCCTGAGAGTGATGAGTTTCTGGCACAGCTGCCCAGAGAAGCTTCGGATGTTCCATCCCTGGAGGTGTTCATGGCACGATGGGTGGGACTCTAGACAGCCTGATCTAGTGGGTAGAAATCAGTCCACAGCATGGGGTTGGGAACATATGATCCCTTCCAAACTAAACCATTCTCATTCTATGAAAACTGAGCAGGATGGAATATATATATATATATATTATACACAGGGTTACCTTTAAATACTAGCATATCATTAAATTTTTATGTCACCGTGCCACACTGCTTTTTCAAATGTAATGCAACATCCACTTTAAGTTTTAAAGAATTTTCTGCAGAATTGTTATCATTTGTCTATTTGATTTCTCCTTTCTACATGTAGTAATTATGCACATGTATCCACAAAAAAAATTCTGAAGAAAAAAAACTGAAGAATTTGAAGTAGTTTAGAAAAACCTCTAGCATTCCAAATGCTTGGGCAATTTCAAGATCAACTTCAGTAATAATCTTCAAAGATCCCTTCCAACTAAAAATTCTGATTCTATAAACTCTGATTCATATTTTCCTCTTGTAACTTTGAAAAATTAAACGCAAAACACTCTGAATAACCTACAAAGGTCATAATATCTTTCTCACCATCTAGTTATTAAAAATTCAGCTCTTGCAATTAAAAAGTGAGGTCTCAGATGATCATAGTAATAGACATAATGAGGCAGGTCGATATCCAGTGTAATTTTATTGTCCTTTAAGTAGTTAAAGCAAGGCTGAATCTGACTAGCTGGTTAATAATAAACTAGTGACATTGCTGATACAGTTTTCATTTTGCAATACTGCTCTGTTGTCTTGGTTTTAGATGAAGTTTCTTTACATTTTTATTTCTTTTACTTATTTTATTTATTCGTTTATTCCTGATAATGCATATGACATGATGGTTGGAAATTAGTTTCTCTGTATGGAAGCAACCTCCCTAGTTCACAATTTCTCACAGTACGAGAGGTGTAAAGTTTTGCATGATGGTAATGTGAATTGACATTTTTGTCAGGAGGCATGAACATGTGTCCAAAGAAGAGAATATTTTTGTCACGCAGTGTTTCTGTCATTATGACTCTGCGTGGCTCTGAGTAATGACTGAATACTAAGCACAGTTTCCCACACACCATTTTGTGTGGGTAAGAGAGCATTAATGCACTTTGAGTAATAAGCTGCTTTTATTTATGTAAATAAATATTTTATAAATAATTTTTATTTATTTTTTAGCAACAAATAAATTCTTGTATGTTGATCGATACTTTTTTATGGCATGGTTTCCTTCTGCTTTCCAGACTGTACAGATACATGACACAGTGACTGTACTACACATCTACACATACAAATGACTGCAGAAGTCACATACTAGTGATAAGCCAGGCCTCATTATCTATTCTCTGAGATAGGTAACACCACAGTTGATCTTGATTTCCTTTACTGTGGTTACAGAATAGAATAATCAATATTTTATAATAATAGGTCTTCCTAGTA